>BSBM01000963.1:11995000-12708929 GCA_027924585.1 Larix kaempferi | reverse complement strand
TTTCTTCCCGATGAATCTGACGATTCCGAGTCCGACTCTGATTCGGATGTTGCTTTAGCTAAGTTTGCTCCCTCCTCCTCCGATTCTGACTCGGATGAGTCTTGTGCAAACTTAGGGGGCTATGAAGTGCCAGAGTTTGATTTCTCTTTAAATATGATGTCTTTTAGTCAGCAATCTTCTTTAGAAAAACAATTGGCAGAAATTGATCTGCAACTATGCTCAGTGCCTGTACATCAATATATGTTAAGGCAAGATCTCAGAGAGGAGAAAAGAAGATTAATCAGTCAGCTTGAGAAAACAAAGGGTAACGAAAAGGTCTCAGCAACACCTTTCGCTTTACAATACAATCCAGCTGATATTTATAGACATTATCCAGATCAACATGAGGAAAGGCAGAGTCACAGAGGTGACAAAGAGAAATTGCTTCGTTTACAGATCAAAGAAAAGCAGCAAATTCTGAGAAAGCTTGTTACAGAAATTGAAGGTATGAAAGAAATGCTCAGAATTGTTATTATGGAAAAAGATCAATCTTCTGATGATGATCTAAGCAAACACCTTGAACAAGCACTGGTTGACCCTGAAAGGAAGGAAGATTCTCCCTCCTCTTCTCCTCCCCAATCTCCTGTGTCACAATTGCCCAGTTTGTTAGGAATGTTTCAAGGTCCTAAATTGTTTATAAAGATTTTATTTTGTGCTCTAGAATTTAAGTCTTATACTTTAGATTGCATGATAGATTTTGGTTGTCAGTTGAATCTTGCAAAAGGTTTAGCTATCCCTAGATTTTATTGGGAAAAAGCTAAAGATCATGGCTCAGCCATTGAAGGCACTACAGTTTCCCTTACAGGTAAAGTTGAAGATTTCCATGTACAAAGTTCTAATACTTCTTCCACTTCATCCTTGTATAGATTAGATAGTTTGAAGGAATACAGTGTAATTGGGTCATAATGTCTTCATCGTTGGAGTCCGTTTTCTATAGATACTGCCAAAATGTTATTTTCTTGTACTATCAATAACCAACTTGTGATTTCCCCTCTATCCTTCACTCCAACTTACCACTGTAAATCCCAGCTCCCTACTCCTCTTCCAAAATCCAGTATGGCAGCTTTGAATAAAATGGAAAAAGTTGTGGCTTATGCTGAAAGCCATAAAGAAAAGTCTCTTGCAGCAATAACGGAAAAATTGATAAAAGATTGTTGTTCAGAAAGTCCCAATGCTTTCTGGAAGAGAGAAAAAATATTTGGTTTCACTTCCATTTGATCCTCTTCAGAAAATCAAACCAATGAAAGCCTCAACAAGGTTAATGTCTCCTTCTGAGAAGGAATTTTGTGCTGCTGAAATAAAAGAACTATTAAGTAAAGGGTTGATTGAACCATCAAAGAGTCCATGGGCTTGTAGAGCCTTTGTGGTAAATAAGCATGCAGAATAGAAAAGAGGTAAACCTAGACTAGTGATCAATTATAAACCTCTAAATGTAGTGTTGCAGAAAGTTCGTTATCCTCTCCTTGATAAGTCAAGTCTTCTACAAAGAGTTACTGGATGTTCAATCTTTAGTAAGTTCGATCTTAAGTTCAGTTTTTACCAGATAGGTATAAATGAGAAATATTGTTTCAAAACGACTTTTGTTGTCCCTCACGGACAATATCAGTGGAAAGTCATGCCGTTTGGAATAAATAATGCTCCCTCTGAATTTCAGAAAAGAATGGAGGATATATTCAAAGACAAGCATTGGGCATTAGTTTTCATAGATGACATCCTCATCTGTTCCAAGAATTTGCAAGAACATTTGAAGCACTTACAGTTATTTTATGATTTGGTCTATAAGCATGGATTAGTCCTGTCTCAGTCAAAGATGGAGATAGGTAAAACGGAAGTGGATTTTCTTGGCTTTAAGATTAAAAAAGGCCAAGTAATTTTGCAGAAACATGTTCTTTCTGTTTTCAGTAATTTTCCTGACCAAATAATAGAGAAAGTGCAGCTTCAAAGATTTCATGGAAGCCTGAATTATATCAGACCTTTTTACAGAGGGCAAGCAACATATATTCATGTGTTGCAGCAGCGTTTGAAGAAAAACCCTCCAGCGTGGTCTGAAGATATGACTGTGGTAGTCCAGTCAATAAAAAGGAAAGTTCAGAATCTCCCAGCATTGAACCTCCCTCAAGGCACTGGTCAGTTGGTAATTGAAACTGATGCATCATCTAAAACATGGGGTGGCGTGTTGATAGAAATCATTGACACCAAAGAAAATATCTGTGGCTATGCTTCTGGTTCCTTCAAATCTACAGAACTTAATTATCCAAGTAGCCATAAAGAGATTTTGGCTGTAAAGAAGACTGTGCAACATTTTATTTTGTTTCTTAAGCCTGTTAAGTTTGTAATTAGAACAGATTTGAAAATAATGTCAGGTATTTTAAAAAATGAGAACCTGATGGCAGAAAATAGTAGTAGGATTTTAAAATGGTTTGTTTGGTTAAGTAGTTTTGATTATGACATTGTATATAAGCCTGGATATCTAAATTGTTTGGCTGGTATGTTAACCAGAGAACAGTCTCATCCTGCAGAGCCATTTCCTGCATTAAATATGTTTACTCCAGGTTCCAGCTCCAGTTCCAGAAAAGGAAAAGCACCTGCTGAACTTGTGTACCAACCCAGAGAATCCCTGTTTTTAAAGCCTTGGGATGAATCTGTTTCTCCTGAGGAATGTCGACAGCTTCTGGATTTTGCTGTTAGAAGGGAAGCTGAGAAATATTTGGATTTGACGCTGATTAAGCAAATCCAAGCAAGTCCACTGAAAATCCAGATTATGAAACGATGTGAAAGATCTACTTTCCATAGCTTTGAGAAAGCCAGAGACAAATTGAAGCAATGCAAAGAGCTCTAGATAGACTATAATTTTGAAGGAGAAAATTGTGATGAAGTTTGGTATGTACATATTGGTGCAGGTGATTTAACATGGACTAGCTATAATTTGACTTTGCAATTTTGCAGAGAAGAGAAGTCTGTTGTCATTTGTGGTGACCCAACCACTCTCAGAAATAAAACTTGGTCCAGTTGGACTGAAGTGTTATTAGATAAATTTTGTCCTCGTGTTGATTGGGAGAATAGAAGAGCCAACTTCATTCTGCATCTGCAGGCAAACTTGCAAGTTGCAGACCAAAACCATCAGTGGTTTAAGTTCCTGTTGAGACACCGTAAAGGACGCTATACGCGGCTTGAACACACCATGTTCATAAGGAAAAAGTTTATAAAACATGATCATGAAGGAAAGAGAGTTGATTCCAAAGTTCATACAAGACAATTCCAACTAAACTTCCGTGTAGAATCTCTTTTCGCTGGAGAATATCTTTGTCCAGATAATCCAATCTTTAAAGGATATGATGTTGAGAGATGCTTCAACAATGATCTCTATCCTCCTGCTCCTAGCTTTGAAGATTCTCATCCGTATGAAGATGATTATGATCGGGCACTTAGTGATGAAATCCATGATGAAATCATGGGTGGTTTCGATTGTACCTGCGACAGAATAATGATCGGTGACCATGAAGTTTGCCTCTGTACCCAAGGCCGTGATCCATATTCACCTTGATGTAATTTGTTGTACTTGTTGAAAGCTGTGGTGGGCCAGTCTGCTCCACTTATGTAATAATTTGATGCCTTGTCGGCCATTTGGCCTTTTGCTTTCTGTCATGTCGGTTCGAGTCCCCATATGTCACTGACCACTAAGGGACGAGATAACAATCATGACAGTATTTGTGATTGCCCCGAATATTTTGACCGCCATTTGTCGGTCCGTGTTCACTGGGTAACTGGTTGAGAATTGTATAAATAAGAGACCCTCGGGCTCATTTAGATCATGGAGTCTTTGAGTTTGCAAGCGATCCAGTAGTTGGAGCTCTGCAAGAGTCTTAGAGAGTCAAGAGCCGAAGGCCTATGCTCTGCAAGTTTCCCTAGTGGTATAACATTGCATAAGAACGCCCAAACTTAGTCTGTAAGTATGGAGTCTGTTAGATGCTAGTAGACATATTTCAGTGTCCCCAGGTAGCTTCCGAGTAAGATTCAACTCTGCTGTTTCCCAAAGGTAAATGGGCCTGAAACATTGTGTCTAGGCATTTAGATCAAGTTGCAGTGATGAGCTTTTCCCTCCGAAGCTGATCTGCCTAAATGTATTGAGTTGTTGTTGTTTCAATAAAATTTCTGATGTATGAGCAAGCAAGATTCCACATTTAATGAAAGAAAATTGATGCTTGAGGTCTTGGCGCGTACCAGAAGCGCCAGGACCTCAAGCATCAATTTTCTTTCATTAAATGCGGAATCTTGCTTGCTCATACATCAAAATTTTTATTGAAACAACAACAACTCAATACATTTAGGCAGATTGGCTTCGGAGGGCGAAGCTCATCACTGCAACTTGATCTAAATGCCTAGACACAATGTTTCAGGCCCATTTACCTTTGGGAAACAGCAGAGCTGAATCTTACTCGGAAGCTACCTGGGGACATTGAAATATGTCTACTACCATCTAATAGACTTCATACTTACATACTAAGCTTGGGCGTTCTGATGCACTGTTATACCATGAGGGCAACTTGCAGAGCATAGGCCTTCGGCTCTTGACTCTCTAAGACTCTTGCAGAGCTCCAACTACTGGATCGCTTGCAAACTCAAAGACTCCATTCTTTTCTGAAATTCAGAGGAAGCATTATTTATTCCAAATGGCACGACTTTCCATTGATACTATCCGTGAGGGACAACAGAAGCCGTTTTGAAACAATCTTTCTCATTTATACCTATCTGGTAAAAACCAGACTTAAGATCGAACTTATTGAAGATTAAACATCCAGTAATTCTTTTCAGGAGACTTGACTTATCGGGGAGAGGATAACGAACTTTCTGCAACACTACATTCAGAGGTTTATAATTGACCACTAGTCTAGGTTTACCTCTTTTCTGTTCTGCATGCTTATTTACCACAAAGGATCTACAAGCCCATGGACTCTTTGATGGTTCAATCAACCCTTTACTTAACAGTTCTTTTATTTCAGCAACACAAAATTCCTTCTCAGAAGGAGACATTAACCTTGCTGAGGCTTTCATTGGTTTGATTTTCTGAAGAGGATCAAATGGACGTGAAACAAAATATTTTTCTCTCTTCCAGAAAGCATTGGGTCTTTCTAAACAACAATCTTTTATCAATTTTTCCGTTATTGCTGCAAGAGACTTTTCTTTATGGCTTTCAGCATAAGCCACAACTCTTTCCATTTTATTCAAAGCTGCCATACTGGGTTTTGGAAGAGGAGCAGGGAGCTGGGATTTACAGTGGTAAGTTGGAGTGAAGGACAGAGGGGAAATCACAAGCTGGTTATTGATAGTACAAGAAAATAAAATTTTGGCAGTATCTATAGAAAACGGACTCCAACGATGAAGAAATTCTGACCCAATTACACAGTCTTCCTTCAAACTATCTAATCTATACAAGGATAAACTGGAAGAAGTATTAGAAATTTGTACAGGGAAATATTCGACTTTACCAGTAAGGGAAACTGCAGTGTCTTCAATGGCTGAGCCATGATCTTTAGCTTTTTCCCAATAAAAGCTAGGGATAGCTGAACCTTTTGCAAGATTCAACTGACAACCAGAATCTATCATGCAATCTAAAGTATAAGACTTAAATTCTGGAGCACAAAATAAAATCTTTACAAACAATTTAGGACCTTGAAACATTCCCAACAAACTGGGCAATTGTGACACAGGAGATTGGGGAGGAGAAGAGGAGGGAGAATCTTCCTTCCTTTCAGGGTCAACCAGTGCTTGTTCAAGGTGTTTGCTTAGATCATCATCAAAATATTGATCTTTTCCATAATAACAATGCTGAGCATTTCTTTCATACCTTCAATTTCTGTAACAAGCTTTCTCAGAATTTGCTGCTTTTCTTTGATCTGTAAACGAAGCAATTTCTATTTGTCACCTTTATGACTCTGCCTTTCCTCATGCTGATCTAGATAATGTCTATAAATATCAGCTGGATTGTATTGTAAAGTGAAAGGTGTTGCTGAGACCTTTTCGTTACCCTTTGTTTTCTCAAGCTAACTGATTAATCTTCTTTTCTCCTCTCTGAGATCTTTCCTTAACATATATTGATGTACAAGCACTGCGCATAGTTGTAGATCAATTTCTGCCAATTGTTTTTCTAAAGAAGATTCTTGACTGAAAGACATCATATTTAAAGAGAAATCAAACTCTGGCACTTCACACCCCCCTAAGTTTGCACAAGACTCATCCAAGTCAGAAGCGGAGGAGGAGGGAGCAAACTTAGCTAAAGCAACATCCGAATCAGAGTCGGACTCGGAATCATCTGATTCATCGGGAAGAAATAGAACTTCACCTTCTGGAATGGGGTCATTAACAGAGAATTTACAAAGATCTCACCAACGTGGATCTAAAGCTGTACAAAAAGCTGCTAACCGCGGACGAGATTTTCTATCTGGACATTTACTAGCCCAATGGCCTGTTTTACCACAAATGAAACAAACATCTGTCCGACCTTTCTCAGATCACCTTTTCAAAAATTTCTTGAAAGGCTTCTTATGGAATTTCCTTTCAGAATATCTCTTTTTGTGTTTATAATGTTTGTCAGGGTGATATCTGGGCTTACTAGTATAGAATCCTTTCTTTTTCTTTTTGCAGTGGTAGGATTCTTTCCCAAAATGTCCTCTATTATGCGCACCACACCCCCAATTGGGCATCTGAGCTACATACTTACAGAATGAAGCTGAATACATTTCTTGGTTCCATTTGAAATCCTTACTCACTCGTCGCTCTAAGCAGTGTTCTTGCCAGGTTTCAAGAATAAAACCATGGAATTGTGCCAATGACATTCCTCTGAGAGCAATGTTCTTGTCCTTGAGATGCTGCTCAACTGCATCTAGGACATGACCAGGATAACTTCTCAGATAATGCTTTAAATAAGCTAGATCACCTGATTTACCTGAGGAGACTAACAATTGCTGCATATAGCAAAAGTATTCTTCACTTTTACTCAGATCACAAAGTCTTGCAGACATAAAAAGTGAAGCTAAGTGGTCATAGTCTTCGCCTTGATCAGGACCATAAAACTCTCGACCTAGGGCTGTCAAAATCTAACTTTCAACATCATCAGCTGCTAACATTTCATTGCGTGACTTCTGAGGAAGCCAACACCACCATTCACTTGCTAAACTTGAGAGTCCAGCAATCAACTGTGTACCTAGATTTTGACCAGTGAGGTTATTATCTTGCGTTTTCTTATACAAGACCCATTGATTCAAAAGCTGCAAGGCATTCTTTATCTCAGCCCTTGTCTAACTATGGATGTTCAGAACAGGCTGTTCTGGCATTTGTGAGATCAATTGATTCCAAATTGGAATCTGTGAGGAGGAGGAGTAGAAGCATTTACATCTGCCATATGTACATCAAAAGCTGGAGGAGGTCCTTGAGGAGGAGCTCTCTGTGTCTCACCTCTATTGGATGAACCGGCATCATGGAAACCTACATCTAAGGCTCCAAGGCGAGAGACAATAGTTGGATCTACTCAAGACTTGAATTGTTTAAATTCAGAGATCCAATCTTCAATTTCAGTTCTCAGATTATCAGATTCTCCAAAATCCCATTCAGGCAAAGAATCTTCAATCTGAATAGAGAATTGTCCAAGAGACACACTTTTCTTATGAGAAGATGGTGTACGACCTTTAGCTGCTAAGGCAAAAACATGATCAGGAACAACATATGATTTTTGCTTCAGTATTTCTGTTTTGGAAAACAGATCTTCTAGTACACCTAATCTTCTTTGAGCTTTGTTTGATGCTTCATCAAGGATGATTTTGATTTGTGTTAAATCATGTAGAAGATGATTCAACAATTCAAGCTTTGTTGCCATTGCTTCTATCATAGATTTATGCTCTATGCAACTTCTCTTAAGAAAGAGAATATCATGATGCATATCATTAATATTCCTTCTAGTCTGAACTTGTTGCAGATTACCCCAGTTTGCCAACTTAATTTCATCAGACACAGTCTGATCAAGAGCAGAAGATTTGAGGGGCAGAAATTCTTTTTTGGCTTGACCATCAGATGTGTACTGTCTAAATGGGACATCTGGTATATTTCGACCAGGAATAAAAGATAGACCACTAGGAGTAGTTGTTTCCATATCATGACCTTGGCATGGAAGAGAAAACATACCCAAGGATGGAAGTTCCCTTTTGGTTTGATGTTGTAATATTTGGATGATCTTTTTACAACAGGACAGTCATCATGCTGGCCACGGTGTTCAGTTTCATACAACCCTGTGTATGACGGTTCTGTGTGCGAAGAAGAAAAAGAAAGAGTATTGCTAGCTGCTTGGTGTCTAGCATTATCATAAGAGGAATGAGAAGTAGACCTAATTAAAGGTGGACAAAATCGAGGAGGAGGATTCCCTTCAGGTGCTCGAAAAGAATTAGTACGTCTATCAAACTATAAAGGTTTGTTCTTGATTAATCTATTCATTGCCTCAACATATCTGAATTATTTATATTTTACTTCCCATGCTTCTGGGTAAGTAATGCCAGTCCAATCGAATGTGACAGGAGTAGCATGTCGAGATGTGTCAGTTTCCACCACGCTTTTCAAGCACGAACTATGATGGACAGTGGAACGAAGAGGAGGCAGGGTATCATTTCTGAAGCGAATACAAACAACTGCTTTTAGCTGGATAATCTTGGAATCAACAAGCATTTGGAAACCATGTGGTTGGATATAGGCCTTTAACAAGTCATAGATATGGGGATCAGACAGACTAACAACATACTTAGGAAATATTGTACCAAACGCTAGACCATTGTGCAAAGGTGCAGTAAAACCACCAATAATGGCATCTGCAAAATTAGTATGATGGGTATCTACAACCACACATAAAGAAGATACAGGGAGATAAGGACGGACAAGCGGTCCTAAACCTAACTTAATAGCACCAAGATATGCATACAAAAAACCTTCTTTTCTCACCCAATCGATTTGAGCTTTATCTATGAGATTGATATGGACAGGATCATCAGAATCAGTAAACGAAACATCTACTGAAGAAACTTTTATTTGAGTTGTAGATCTAAGCTGCCGCCATCTAAGCTTATAAACATCAGAAGGAAGCATTTTAGGCAGTTGCCAATTTTCAGATGGATTAATGTCATCAATATGTATGATGGAAGAATTACTGGAAGATTCTCCTTGAAAAGATGATACTCGGTCTGCTAATCTAACTTCATTATCACTGGCTTTACATTCTAATTTAGTGAGCTCAACAAAATCCATTGCAGGGTCCATGATCTAAGAGAGGATGAATGCTCACAGAGTATTGTCTGGTATGAGGACTTACTTTCGCCAACCTCCGCTCAACTGCCTGTACGACTTACGACAGCCCAATATTACACCCTCACATGCCCAACAATTCGCTCGATGGTCATTTCCACCATCTACCCGGACTCTATTGTCGAATATAAAACACAGAGACTGATGAAATAAAACAACAGATTTAGTAGATATAAATCATGAGCATACACTTACAGAGAAATATGCAAAATCATGAGCATACACTTACAGAGAAATATGCAATTCTTCAATACTCGTACTGGCTCTGATACCAGAAGCGCCAGGACGCCAAGATAATCTTTATAAGATTACCCCAGTTTGCCAACTTAATTTCATCAGACACAGTCTGATCAGGAGCAGAAGATTTGAGGGGCAAAAATTCTTTTTTGTCTTGACCATCAGATGTGTACTGTCTAAATGGGGCATCTGGTAGATTTCGACTAGGAATAAAAGATCGACCACTGGGAGTAGTTGTTTCCATATCATGACCTTGGCGTGGAAGAGAAAACATACCCAAGGATGGAAGTTCCCTTTTGGTTTGATGTTGTAATATTTGGATGATCCTTTTACAAGCAGGACAATCATCATGCTGGCCACGGTGTTCAGTTTCATACAACCTTGTGTGTGACAGTTCTGTGTGCGAAGAAGAAGAAGAAAGAGTATTGCTAGCTGCTTGGCGTCTAGCATTATCATAAGAGGAACGAGAAGTAGACCTAATTAAAGGTGGACCAAATCGAGGAGGAGGATTCCCTTCAGGTGATCGGAAAGAATTAGTACGTCTATCAAAAAAGGACTTTCCAAATATGACGGTCGCTGGATGAAAATAAAGAGGCTTTTCAAGGACGCCAACCAAAATTAATTTCCCATTCACTTTCAATAAATTGAGGAGAGGCTGCAAGGAATGGTCAGCGGGGACTATGCCAATTACTTAGTCCAGTGACTTGGCTACATCCTGCATCTATTTGTGGTCTTTATAACTAACGAGGAAGTTGGCTGCCCCCAAATTCTCTTTGGTTAATTTGACAGCCATGTGTCCCAAACTGCCAAGACCGGCACCACACCAAGGCTTCTTCCAGGCTCTGTCATTTGAAAATATTTCAAGGAGCTGTATACAATTATTTCTGCGCATAGAAGTGGTGCTGGTGCATCAAACAGAGGAATTTCCGGGATCTTCACTACAAACCTTGTTCGAGAACAGGCCATCTAATTGATTAAAACAGTATTTGTCCAAGATGACAATTTTTTTTATAAAAGGTAAGCATGCAATGCATGAATCGGTAAAATAATTATACCTTAAACGAATGGATTTTTACAAAAAGGGAGGAATTATTTTTTCTTCAAAATGGAGGATATTGGTTATTTCTTGTAAGGGAGGGACCTGGGGGGACTTTAAAGATTTTCCAACTCAGGTGCAAAGAGAACCATGGTGAATGAATGCATATATATGGAGAATTAATGGAGGTTGTTAAATTGACAACTTTTTAGTTAACATGACACAAAATACATGAACTTGTTGAAACTTTAACAAACTACCGAGACGGTTAAACAACAATGGTTTTTTTCAAACAAAATATGAACACAACCAGTACAACAAGCTGAACGGAGTGACACTAGCTTAAGGACAGGACAATTCCAAAAGGGAAAGACGACAAATATTTAAGACTCGACTCAACCACATGTAAAATAACTCATCTATCACTTGATAAACTATGTGCAAGACGTGATGTATTATCTAGATATCAATTCACCACACCGAAGGCCCTAATTAGACGTAGAGAAACCCCTAAATGAGCATCTCAATGATTCTCCTATCATCTAACACAATAGGTATCAGATGGCCTCAAATAAATGATCCCTTAGAAGACATGTATTGAAAAATAATCCAAGTTGTGTATTATTAATGTTACAATTTACTAAATTTTAACACCGCAGATGGATTCGGAGACCCCCTTCGTCTCCGAATCCATCTGCGGTGTTAAAATTTAGTAAATTGTACAAATTCGTTATCAAAATTATAATTTTCCATTGCCGGAATGACACAACTAAAAATTACCAATTGTTATGTGGTCATTTTTAGTTTAGTTCTTATCTCATAACCAAATTGGTCATTTATCTTGGTCATTTTTAGTTTAGTTCTTATCCCATGACCAAATTGGTCATTTATCTTGGTCATTTTTAGTCAATTCACTTAAAATTTCTCAATTTTGGTCATTTATCCCTTGAAAAAGTTGTGGTGACCAATTTTTTTGGTCGCCTGGTCACTTATCTCTCATTTTGTACTAGTGAATACATTAATGCAACTTGGAATGGTGAGGTTGCTTGCTAGGATATGCTGGAACCTATGGAAAATTCTAAGGGTGGAGAAAAGTTAAATGTAATGGTGTTTTGCAATTTTTTTAATGTATATAGAGGCAAGAGGATGTAGGGATTATGATGATATATAGAGGCAACAAGGATGGGTACATGGGGGGGTCTCCTTGGAATGAATGAACAATTTAAAATGGAATGAACGAATAATTTTAAATGCAACTAAAACTTTGGCTAATTAACGATCTAGGAATTCAATGCTATAGTGAGAAGATGAGCATAAAACCAAAAGCCATCACTTGAGAGTTTTGTATTAGAGGCCAATAAGGGGAATAGTGAAGCATGAGGCTCTTTCCACAAAGGGTACTAGATGTACTCACAAATCATGAGGGGATATAAGAAAAATGGGTGCTAGAATGCAATGGAGCTAAATGAGGGAAACCATTAAAGGTGGAGGGCTATCATTTGACAAATACATTAATGCAACTTGGAATGGTGAGGTTGCTTGCTAGGATATGGTGGAACCTATGGAAAATTCTAAGGGTGGAGAAAAGTTAAATGCAATGGTTGGAGAGGAAAAGTTGATACCTAAATGCCAGTGTACAAAATATACATGAAGGGAGACCACCGAAGATAAATGAAATATGGATGCCTTTGGCAATTACCTATATACATACAAACTAAACCCATGACATATGAGTGCTCCAAACTAAAGACAAAGTCCAAATAATATACATGGGTCCTTCATCTATGTGACAAAGGGATTAGAATATGATCGAAAAGGTATAATGTGATGACAATATCACAGGTGGTGTTTCTAAGAAAAATTGGGCTATTTTGGGCTATTTTGGGCTATTTTGGGGGAATTTTCTAAAAATATGTAATTTAATCCCGGTTAAGGGATTGGGGTCTATTTTCTAATCCAAATTAACGAATTAGGGTATTAGATGCTGTAGAATACCTATATTATATTGTGAGTGATTCATAATGAGAATGAAAAAAATAAGAGGTGCGGCGCTAAGTTTTGTTAGTTTTCCCAGTTAAGGGTTTCCAGGGGAAATCTCTGTGTATTATGTGTGAATGCTATGATGTAAGCTCTGTTTTGCTTAAAAGAATCCGTACGCTTTGCTTCTCTACACATGTTTAAAACTTACATGTGGTATCAGAGCTCGATTATTTGGTTTCAGGGGGATGCCTTTGTTGCTGAGGGTTCGACACGGTTGATAGTTATTGGGTCTGTGATCAACCTGGTTTCAGTGGGAGCTTTGCAACTTTGATTTGTGCATTGAAAGAGAATGACGAGCATTTCAAGCATTGAGATTGAGAAATTTAACGGCCAGAAATTTGAGCCATGGAAGCTCATAATGGAGGATCTTCTTATAGATCGAGAACAATGGATTGATGTGGATCCAGGTACACCACTCACTGGAATGTCAAAAGAAGATTGGGAGAAATTAGATAGAAGAGCGAGGATTACAATATGACTATGCTTATTGGACTCTGTGTTGTTGAATGTATCTGGAGAAGAGACTGCGGTAAATATTTGGGTGAAACTAGGGAGTTTGTATCAATCAAAATCTCTTGTAAACAAATTGTTTCTGCAAAAGAAACTATATCACCTTAGAATGGGCGATAATGACACAGTGACAGAGCATCTAAATGTCTACAATACTCTGGTAAGTCAATGGCATTAAAATGACTGAAGAAGATAAATGTATTACATTATTATGTTATTTGCTAGATTCCCGGAACAACCTAATTGTAGCAATAGGGAGTGTTAATCAAGCGACTTTAAAATTTGATGAAATAGTATCATCCCTACTATCAGAAGAGATGAGGTGGAAAAACATGGATACTCATAGCATGGATGCCTTGTATGTGAGAGGTCACTCCCAAGAGAGAAACAAAAATAAGGGATCTGGGGGGAGATCTAAATCTAAGGGTATATTTAAATGCCCAGGAAAATTTATAAGGAAGTGTTGGAAATGCGGTAAAGTTGGGAACTATAAAAAGGATTGTAGATATAATAATGTTGAGAAAGGAAAGGGATCTGAGGATACCTCTACCACAAAGGCGAAGACTTCCTTAGAAGAAGGAGGGGATGTGTACCTAGCTTCCACTAGTAATCATTCAGAATGTGATATATGGTTGATTGACACGGGTGCATCATGTCATATGACCCCTCATAGGGAGTGGTTCTGTGAATATGAAAAGTACAATGGAGGCGATGTATTTTTGGGAGATGATTCACCATCCAGTATCATTGGGCATGGTAGATTCAAGTTGAAACTCAAGGATGGAAGGATTATAACTCTCCCTGGAGTACCACACATTCCAAATCTAGCGAGAAACTTGATATCTATCGGAAAGATGGATATTGCAGGTGTAAAGACTGTGTGTGGAGATGGTGGTTGCAAAATGGTTCGAGGATCAATGGTATTGATTAGGGGAGTTCGATATGGAAATATGTACAAACTATTGGGAAGAACCATCATTGGTGAATGTAACAATTCTATTGTTCTTGAGGGGGGAGATACAAAAGACAGAACTTTGAATGCATTAGGAGGAAAGACAATGTTATGGCATCAAATATTGGGGCATATCAGAGAAAAGGGTCTTCGAGCATTACAAGGTAAAAGTATGGTTGAAGGTATGACTGATTGCACTTTAGATTTTGATTTCTGTGAACATTGCATATATGGAAAACAAAATCGAGTAATATTTGCATCTAGTGCTACAAGAGCAAGGGAAATTTTAGAGTTAATAAACATTGATGTGTTTGGACCTGTGCATGTTCCATCACTAGGTAGATATATGTATTATGTTTCATTTATAGATAATTTCTCAAGGAAAACATGGATTGATGTGGATCCAGGTACACCACTCACTGGAATGTCAAAAGAAGATTGGGAGAAATTAGATAGAAGAGCGAGGATTACAATATGACTATGCTTATTGGACTCTGTGTTGTTGAATGTATCTGGAGAAGAGACTGCGGTAAATATTTGGGTGAAACTAGGGAGTTTGTATCAATCAAAATCTCTTGTAAACAAATTGTTTCTGCAAAAGAAACTATATCACCTTAGAATGGGCGATAATGACACAGTGACAGAGCATCTAAATGTCTACAATACTCTGGTAAGTCAATGGCATTAAAATGACTGAAGAAGATAAATGTATTACATTATTATGTTATTTGCTAGATTCTCGGAACAACCTAATTGTAGCAATAGGGAGTGTTAATCAAGCGAATTTAAAATTTGATGAAATAGTATCATCCCTACTATCAGAAGAGATGAGGTGGAAAAACATGGATACTCATAGCATGGATGCCTTGTATGTGAGAGGTCACTCCCAAGAGAGAAACAAAAATAAGGGATCTGGGGGGAGATCTAAATCTAAGGGTATATTTAAATGCCCAGGAAAATTTATAAGGAAGTGTTGGAAATGCGGTAAAGTTGGGAACTATAAAAAGGATTGTAGATATAATAATGTTGAGAAAGGAAAGGGATCTGAGGATACCTCTACCACAAAGGCGAAGACTTCCTTAGAAGAAGGAGGGGATGTGTACCTAGCTTCCACTAGTAATCATTCAGAATGCGATATATGGTTGATTGACACGGGTGCATCATGTCATATGACCCCTCATAGGGAGTGGTTCTGTGAATATGAAAAGTACAATGGAGGCGATGTATTTTTGGGAGATGATTCACCATCCAGTATCATTGGGCATGGTAGATTCAAGTTGAAACTCAAGGATGGAAGGATTATAACTCTCCCTGGAGTACTACACATTCCAAATCTAGCGAGAAACTTGATATCTATCGGAAAGATGGATATTGCAGGTGTAAAGACTGTGTGTGGAGATGGTGGTTGCAAAATGGTTCGAGGATCAATGGTATTGATTAGGGGAGTTCGATATGGAAATATGTACAAACTATTGGGAAGAACCATCATTGGTGAATGTAACAATTCTATTGTTCTTGAGGGGGGAGATACAAAAGACAGAACTTTGAATGCATTAGGAGGAAAGACAATGTTATGGCATCAAATATTGGGGCATATCAGAGAAAAGGGCCTTCGAGCATTACAAGGTAAAAGTATGGTTGAAGGTATGACTGATTGCACTCTAGATTTTGATTTCTGTGAACATTGCATATATGGAAAACAAAATCGAGTAATATTTGCATCTAGTGCTACAAGAGCAAGGGAAATTTTAGAGTTAATAAACATTGATGTGTTTGGACCTGTGCATGTTCCATCACTAGGTAGATATATGTATTATGTTTCATTTATAGATAATTTCTCAAGGAAAACATGGATTTATTTCCTTCAAAATAAATCTGAAGTATTTTCCAAGTTTAAAGAATTGAAGGCCCTTGTAGAGAATCAAACATAAAAGAAAATAAAGGTGTTGAGGACAGATAATGGTGGAGAGTTCCGTGGGAATGAATTGGAGGAATTATGTAAGAAGTGCAGTATAGAAAGGTATAAGACTACTCCATACACACCTCAACAAAATGGAGTAGTTGAAAGGATGAATAGGACGTTGATGGAAAAGGAAAGGAGCATGCTAAGCAGTGTCGTGATAGGACAAGATTTCTAGGCAGAGGCAGTGGAGACAACATGTTACTTGGTAAATCGATCACCCACATTAGCATTGGTTGAAAAAAATCCACAAGAGGTATGGACCAGTAAGAAACCCTCTATTAAACATCTAATTTTTTTTGGCTTTGATGCTTATGTACATGTTCCAAAGGAGGAAAGGAGTAAGATGGACAATAAAGCTGAAAAATGTGTTAAAGAAATGTAACTGTGGAATATATTCTACTTGTACTTGTCTATTGTATTATTGTATTCCTCCTTCGAGAGATGTCATTGATGTAATTAATAATGCAAGAGTCATTGAAAGAGTCAATGTAAACCCTAGGTCTTGTGTCGGCCTAGAAGAACCCAAAAAAGATTATTATATTATGTAATTGAGAGGTCAGTTCAGTCAGTTAGGTTAATTCAACCCAGGTGGGGAAAAGTCACCTCAACGGAAGAATATAAATAGAGGAGTAGTATCTCATTTGTATTCACTCATCTCACTCACTCAAGTTTGCATAGGAGAGAGAGAGAAGTCCGCACAAGTGGAGGAGTATCGGATTTTGTCTTGGGGTTTATTTTTGTACTTTGATTGAGGAAGATTTTGCCGAGGTTTTCTCCCTTGTGGTTTCCCTGAGAGAAATATTGTGTTTATTGTGTTATTGTATTTATTTCAGTGATAGATTGTTTAATGTTATGTGCTAAACAAGTAAAAACTAACATGGTATCAGAGCAGGCCTGAAAGAAAACATTTTACAGCCTCCATAACTGCAGAAAATAGGGCTTCTTGTTCCAGGAGCTCCCTCCACAGATCAGCTGAAAAAGAGAGTGCATCTAACTCGCCTCATTAGGGCGCATCTTTTTGTCGAAGCAGATTTCAATTCTGAGAATTTCATTTTTGGGTCCGCCACTACAGCCTAGGAGAATTAGGGCATCAATTTTTTGGATCATTTGCTCACAGAATTGGGATAAGGAGTACTTTTCTCAAATCTCCTTGAGGAGGTGAATTTGCTCATCCATTCAGTTTTCCAAAATCCTGAAGTCAGAAAATTGGGGTTTCTCTAACAAACCCTAGGTCAAAGTAGAAGCAGTTTTCAGAAGGACGTGACCTAGAAAACTTTATAAAGGAAGGACTTACAGAACCTAAGGGAGATGAATCCAAAGCAAGGCATAAGAAGAATATGGTAAAGGAAAAGAGGATCATTGCTGATTCCATCAAAGATAACTTGATCCCCCAAGTGTCTTCCAAGAAGACCCCAAAAGAGATGTTTGATTCCCTGACCAACTTATTTGAAGGGAAGAACATTAATAGGAAGATGACCTTAAGAAATCAACTCAAGGGAGTGAAGATATTGAAGTTTGAGTCCACACACTCATACTTCTCTAGAGTGTCCCAGATAAAAGAACAACTAGAATCTATTGGAGACATGGTAGAGGATGTTGAAGTTGTGATGACCACTTTGAATGATCTCCCCAGAGTTTGGGAACCATTTGTTTGTGGAATTTGTGCTAGAAAAAAAAATTGATCCAATTCAGACAACTATGGGAATATTATGTGCAAGAGGAAGAAAGAATAGCGACGAGAGAGGAGAAACTAAATGACAATGAAGATCAAGCTTTGGAAACTCATGCCAAAGGTGGAAGGAAAAGGAAGAACAATGTACGTTCCCAAGAGGACTCTCCAAGAAGACCTCAAAAGAAAAATATGTTCAAGTAAGACCTATCTTCAGTTGAATGTTACTCTTGTCACAAGACATGAAATATTGCAAGATTTTTTCCAAACAAATTTGGACATCATAAGAAGCAGAAGAGATTTCATGCTCATGCAGCGGAAGATAGTGAGTATGATGAAGAAGTAAAAAACATAGAAGATGAAGACTCCAGTGAAGAATATGTTCTAATATCATCCCTCACTGGTTCAGTATCTCATGGAAGTGATACTTGGATAGTAGATAGTGGAGATTCAAAACATATGATAGGATGCAAAGAATCCCTCTCACACCATTCAAAAGGAATCTCCACACAAGATAAAGCTTGGAGATAAATATCAATATCCCATCAAAGGAATGGGAGAAGCATCTTACAAATTGGACTTTGGAAAGTCCATGAACATGAAGGATGTACTTTATGTACTAGGTTTAAAGAAGAACCTTCTATCTATTTCAACATTAGATAAGAAAGGTCTTTGAATTGCATTTATAGATGGTGAAGTTCTTATGTGGCCAAAGGGAAGAATATCAATGATGCAATAGTCATTGGAGTAGAAGGAGGACTTTACAAACAGAAGGGTCATGCAGATACATCATTGATGACAAGTACCATGAGCCCTTGTGAGCTATGGCATAGAAGACTAGCTCATGTACACTACATATCCTTACCAATAGTAACTAAGGTGGTGACTGGACTACCAGAAATCCAGGTTGATAATGAAGGAGTATGCAAAGGATGTGCTCAAGGAAAGAGTACGAAGAATCCATTTCCAAGCAGCGACAACAAAGAGAAAGGTATTATGGATATTATTCACTCATATATCTGTGGACCTCTGTCCACCACTTCACTAAGCGGGTATGTTTACTATGCTTCTTTTATTGATGATTACTCTCGCAAAACATGGATTTATTTTTTGAAGAATAAGAATGAAGTCTTTGAAAAATTTAAAGAGTTCAAGGCTCTTATAGAAAACCTCTCTGAAAAGAAGATTATAAAGATTCTAAGGACAGATAATGGAGGGGAATACACTTTAGGCAATTCCAAATATTTCTCTAAACAAATAGGGATTAAGAGGGAGCTTATTATTCTCTATAATCCACAACATAATGGTGCAGTTGAAAGGAAGAACATAGCGATCATAGAAATAGCAAAGGCCATGATCCATGATCAAGACTTACCCATGCATCTATGGGAAGAAGTAGCCAGAATCACAATATATGTACATAAAAAAATCTCTCATAGTGCTCTTGGAAACAAAATCCCAGAAGAGATGTTTACCGGTATGAAGCCTAAAGTTAGCCATCTAAAAATATTTGGATGACCTGTATTTATTCACATTCCAAAAGAAAAGAGATCGAAGTTGGAACCTTTAGGAAAGAAGGGAATATTTGTGGGCTATAGTGAGCAATAAAAGTCTTACCGTATCTACATCCCAGGATTCCTCTAGATTGAGCTTAGTCGGAATGTTACATTTGATGAAGACACAACTTTCATCAAATCCAAGAAGATTCATGAGGATGAAGAGGAACATGAAGCTCCTAGAGTTACAGAAACAAACAAAGTACCAAAAAGAAATGTTGAAGAAGAACCTATTCCAGAGGATCATGACATGTCAGAACCTCAGATACCCGAGGAGACATCTCATGAGGATATTTCTCGGAAGAGAATACCAGCTTGGGCATGAGAATTAATACAATATGCAGGAAGGTATGGTGCCCTAGAAGGAACCAGTAGAGAGAGCAAGAGACCAAGGCCATACTCCAATTATGTAGCCTTGATGTGTAACCTTGTTGAAGAGGAATCAACATGTTTTGAAGATGTAGTAAAGAAGGAGTGGTTGGATGCTATGAATGCAGAATAGAAGTCCATCATCAAGAATGATGTTTTGGATGTGGTACCAAGACCAAAGGATAAGTCAGTCATTTCATCAAAGTGGATCTCCAAAACAAAACTCTCAGCAGACGGAAGCATTGAAAATTACAAGGCAAGATTTGTAGCGCGAGGGTTCTCTCAGAAGGAAGGCATTGATTATGAGGATACCTTTGCTCCTGTGGCCATATATACTTCAATTAAAACCATTCTTGCCTTGGCAACCAAGATGAAATGGAAGTCACATCAGATGGAAGTCACATCAGATGGATGTAAAGACGACGTTCCTGAATGGGAAGATAGAAGAAGAAGTATATATCAAGCAGCCAGAAGGATTTGAAATGGAAGATAGAAAGTCACATGTATGTAAACTGAAGAAAGCATTGTACGGGTTGAAGCAAGCACCCAAAGCATGGTATTGAAGGATTGATAGATTCCTTATGAGTTTGGGATTTACCAAGAGTAAAGGAGATTATAATCTTTATTATAAGATTATGAATGATGAACCTATGATACTACTATTGTATGTAGATGATTTGTTCCTGAAAGGAGAATACAATCCCATTACTGAATGTAAGAGAAGGCTTGCAGCAAAATTTGAGATGAAAAACCTTGGTATGATGCATTAATTTCTAGGTCTTGAAGTATGGCAGTTTCCAGATGAAATTTTCCCGAGTCAAGGAAAATACACAATTGAGATCCTGAAGAGATTTGGGATTGATGGATTGTAAGGCCATGACTACTCCGATGGTGAAAAACTTGAAGCTCTTGAATGATGCTTCATCAAAGATAGTAGATGTCACCATGTAAAGACAGATTACTGGGTCATTGATGTACTTGACCAATATTGACTAGATATATGTTTTACTGTGAACACATTGAGCCAATAGATGGTGGACCCAGGAATGTTCACTTGATTGCAGCAAAACATGTGATGAGGTACCTGAAGGGTACATTGGATTATGGAATTAGATATGCTTCAGATAGTGAGTTCAGGCTGTACAGATACACAGACTCAGATTGGGATGGAAGTGATGAAGATAGGAAAAGCACTTCATGTATGATATCATGGCTCAATAGAAAGAAACCCTGTGTTTCACTCAGCACAACACAAGATGAATATGTAGCAGCTTGTTCAGCTTGTAGCGAAGCAGTGTGGCTTCGCAAGATGTTGGCAGGATTGTTCGATGTAGAGATTGATGCTACGGATTTAAACTTTGACAACCAGAGTTGCATCAAGATGTCAGAGAATCCTGTGTTCCATGCTAGATCGAAGCACATCGATATCAAGTTCCACTATATCTGGGATATGGTGCAGAAGGGAGCTATAAAGCTCAAGTATGTTCCTACAGAGGAACAAGTTATTGATGTGTTGAGTAAGCCTATGTCTCGCATAAAGTTGGAATACTTTCAAGACAAGCTTGGTGTGGTCTAGAGGGACCTCTCTCGAAAGAGAGAATGATGGTTACAATTCTTAGGGAACATATTCCTGTCAAAGGATGACAGATGTCTGCCAAAGGATGACAGATTCCTGTCGAGGGATGATGGAAGATCATTACTTGACGACTGATAGATTTCATGTACTTAGGTGACGGATGCTTGTCGAGGGATGATGGAAGATCAGTACTTGTCGACTGATAGAGTTCCCGTACTTAGGTGATGGATGCCTGTTGAGGGATGACAGAAGATCAATACTTTCTGACTGATAAAGTTTTTGTCCTTAGGTGAAGGATGCTTGTCAAGGGATGACGGAAGATCAATACTTGTTTAATGATAGATTTGTTGTCCTTAGTTGACAGATTCCTTTTGAGGGATGACGGAAGATCAGTACTTGCCAACTGATAGTGCTCCAGTTGATGATGTTTCTAATGAGAATGTTCCAGCTAACGATGTTGTTGATCCAGCAGAGGATGTTCCAGCTGATGATGTTGTTGATCCGGCAAAGGATGTTCCAGCTGATGATGTTGTTGATCCAATAGAGGATGTTCCAGCTGATGATGTTGTTGTTGCTGATGAGGATGTTCCAGTTGATGATGTTGTTGATGAGGACGATCCAACTGACGATGTTGCTGATCCAGTAGAGGATGTTCTAGCAGAGGATGTTGCTGACGATGATACAGAGGATGCTGCTGATGGTGATATTCCAAAAGACGATGATGATGTTGATGGGGATGCTCCAACAAATGATACCCCAGACATATGATGATCCAAAATATTCCTATGACATATAGAGATTCACAATATAGTTGTGCAGTTGTTGATGTTATCCGCAGAATACCTTCCTAGTTAAGAGGGAGTGTTAAAGAAATGTAACTGTAAAAGATATTCTACTTGTACTTTTCTATTGTATTATTGTATTCCTCCTTCAAGAGGTGTCATTGATGTAATTAATAATGTAAGAGTCATTGAAAGAGTCGATGTAAACCCTAGGTCTTGTGTCGTCCTAGAAGAACCCATAAAGGATTATTATATTATGTAATTGAGAGGTCATCCTAGTCAGTTAGGTGAAGTCATCCCAATTGGGGAAAAGTCACCTCAATGGAAGAATATAAATATAGGAGTCTCTCATTTGTATTCACTCATCTCACTCACAAAAGTTCGCATAGGAGAGAGAGAAGTTCGCACAAGTGGAGGAGTAGCTGATTTTGCCTTGGGGTTTATTTTTGTACTTTGTGAATTGTATATTGAGGAAGATTTTGCCGGGGTTTTCTCCCTTGTGGTTTCCCCAAGAGAAATATTGTGTTCATTGTGTTCTTGCCATGTTTTTATTTGTTTCAGTGATAGATTGTTTAATGTTATATGCTAAACAAGTAAAAAATAACAAAATGTATCTTTATTGGTTATAAAGATGGTAGGAAAGGTTATAAGCTTTGGAATCCTATAACTAAGAAGACTGTTTACAGTTGAGATGTTGTGTTTAGAGAGGTCAAAGAACTTCCCAGATAGGAAGTGACTCCAATGGAAAAGGAACCAAAGAAGATAGAGTTCGAGTTAGAAGATGAAGAATCTGACTCAATGGAAGAAGCTAAATCATAAGAAGAAGAACCTCATACCCTGGTTTTGAGGATATCATCTCGTGAAAAAGGGCAACCAGAAAGGTATTCCCCTCCTAATTTTCGATATATTTTTGATTTATCTATTGCTGATGATGATCCTAGAAATGTGAAGGAAGTTGTTGATTCATAGGATAGTGATCTATGGAAGAATTCCATGCTTGAAGAAATGGAAGCCTTGGACAAAATGAAGCGTGGGATCTAGTTCAGTTACCTGCTGGAAGAATATCCGTTGGTAGAAAATGGCTATTTAAAAGGAAGTTAAATGCAGAAGGTAAAGTGGAGAAGTAAAAATCCCACTTGGTAGTGTTGTCCGCCAGATTGTACACCGACAGCGGAAATCTTTCGAAAGCTGTCTCCCTCACTGGAAGTGGGGAGAGGTGTGGCCTTGGGTGCAAGCAATGAGCTAGGTACTGTCACCTGAATCCCAACTCCTCCGTTTAGGCTAACTCCTAACGAAGCCAAGGGGGGTAGTCCCTACAGAGAGTTAACTATGGTTCAATGTTTTTTAAGTTTTTTAAACGTGTGGGGTGATGCGGATGAGTGTTGTTTAGGAATTTTTTTAATGATGAGAGATCACAATTTTAACAATTGAAATAAACACAAGATAATGAAGCAATCCACGTTGCGATATAAGACGAGATTTGAGAAACAAACACTTTGGTGAATTTAAAGCAAGACAACCATGGAAATATAAATGCTCCAGATAGATAATAAGCAAATAAAATGATGTCAAGGACCAGTTCCTTATGGAGTCAAAAAATAATCTTGAGTGCTTGGGTTGCTTGATACAAGAGTTCAAAGTGGTGATGTTCGTGAGATCGTCCTGCGAATTAATCTTGGTTTATTGAATGCTTTAGTGATCTTGTTTATTAGGCTGTCAAGAACACAAGGATAAAAAGAAAAAACCAACCGGGAAAGATACTGGCAACCTCTTAGATGATAAGTCGAGAGCACCCAGATTCAAGAGGATAGGTTTGCTTGGTTGGGGTAAAGTTTTATTAGGTTATCACTTATAAGATTAACAGATCTGACACCTTTCTGAGTACTAGCCCAACCCTTTCAGGTTGGCAGAGCATACGGGTGTCAGATAACAACCAAGATAAATTAATTAATGGGGGTGTGAGTTGGAATATTTTATTATTAAAGCACAGTTCAACTCTCCGATAGAGAGCGCTCTTGACTTAGTCTTAAGGCCAAAGTTCAAGAGACTTTAATTAATCTAAATTCCTAATGCAAGGGAAATGCAACAACTAAATGCTCTCCGACAGAGAGTGCTCTTGACTTGGATTTGGCCAAGTTCAAGAGGCTTTGTTCGTTTTATGAAAAAGGGAGCAGTTGTAACTTTAAGAACAAATGTGGAGCTTTAAAAGACTGAAAAATACGATGATATAAGATTAAAACAAAATGCTTGAAAATACTGAAAGCAAACTTAGTGTTCTACCACACGGAATTATTTTAAAAGTGGGATTTTCCTCCAAACAAGGTTGATCACTAGAACCACTAGTCCTTGAGACTTTCTAGCTAGATGGAACTTGGACAAGGAGGCTAATGGGGAACGAGAAGCTACCACAAAGCTATGTGGCCTTTGGGATGCAATCCCAAAGTTTGCTTACTCTAGTCAAAACTTGGAAATGGAGTACATAAATGAAATATCAATCTAATCTAAAGCATATAGAAAAGAAAGATCTAAACTAACCAAGGACAACACTCTTCCCCAAATGGGGAAGAAAACCCAAAAAAGTAGAGGACTCCTCCACTTAGCCTTTTATTAATTCGATTACAAATTCCTTGGGAATGAGATCCTTGCAAGGTCTTAGCACAAAATAGAGACTTGGAAAATCAAACTAACTTTTATAAGCTATTACAAAGGATAATAGAAGACAATGGCATGTTTTGGATCATCCTCATGGTTTGTTAGAGTTTTGCTTTGCTTGGATTTCTTCACTTCAAAACTTCCTCAAGTCTTTTTTCTCTTCAAAAGTACCTACACAAGAGATTCACTTGAAACACCCTTTAGTCATTAGCAAGATAAAAATAAACTTAAGATCTAAGAGCAATAATGGAAACTAGATGCAATTAAACGAGCTACTCTATATGCTCATTCGTTTTTTCAAGGAAAGATTTAAATAAGAGATGCAAACTAACTAAAAGTAGAAGTAATAGATCTAACAATATGCCTAATTGCTAATATTCCAAAGCATAAAACTTACTACAAACTAACCAAAACTTAAAGTATCCAAATCGTTTTTGTACTTTTATATGTTTTTTAGGGCAAATTTAAGGATGGACGAGAGGAGCTTTGAAGGCAAAAAATGAATGGAAGGATGAGCTTAAGGAGGAGGAAGGATGAGAGGAAGGAGGGGTGAAAAAATATAGCAAAGAGAGCATGGATGAATGGAGGGAGAAAGAAGTAGATCTAGGGCAAAACGAATGGGAGGATGGCCTAAAGAGGATGAAGATGGTGAAAACGAATGGGCTAAGTAGGGCAAACTATTCTAGGCTCTAAACACAAAACTTCAACTTCTGGATCAAGCTAGACAAGGGTTTTTCCACAAAGTATGAAGGTAGATCTCATGTAACCAGTAACCAAGAAAGTGAGAGATTGTTGATGGAGGAATAGACGAGTCTCTTTTAAAACATTTCTTCTCTTGAAATGAAGAGAAGACCTTGAAGACCTGCAAGATATATTGATTAGGTGCCGAGAACCACTGTTAAGTAAAGAGTGACTTAATCACTAAGCCTTTCTCCACCTTGGGAAACCCCTGCAAAAACATTGTTATGAAGCATACAAAAACCGAAAAATGTATTTCTAATCAAACCTAGAACATACATTTAATATTGAATTTGCATAAACAATAAACAAGATGAAAGAGATATCACCAATAGTGTGAAGAACACCCCAAATGCTCCAGCATGGACCTCCAAAGTCTCAACTTTATTCAATGTTTTAAACAGATATTACAACAGTATTTTGGTAGAGTGTTCATGCTCAAAATCTCCATGAGAGAATGGCCAAAAGGCATCCTCTTTATAGCAAAAACTAGCTACCTAACACCTAGGTCGATTGGCATGAAGGAGAGCCAATGGCTTTAGACACAATTCAAACTCCAAGTCTAAATCCCAGTCACCACAAGTTTGAGAGCCAAGATTTTGGAGTTAACCACCAAACAAATCGAATCTCAGTGGTTGGGAGTGGGGAGGTGGCCTCCACCTAGGCAAGGCGCCCCCCACTCTCCATAGGAACCATCACCAAGCGAATAGGTGAATTCCATGTGGAAACTTGAGCTCCAAGTTAAGGAAGGCATGAGCTCTTGGATGGTGAGGCTTGGTGCCTTGTAACAAGTGCTAACTCATTGTAGATGGAGCCAAGCCCAAGTGATTGCAAATTTTTAGGAGGGCGCCCCCCTTTGTCATTAATACAAACCAAAAACCCATTCATTAAGTGCCACATAACCAATTCGCAGATTTGCATGAAGGAGGGCGAATTGCTTGGTGAAGATGAGCTTGTGCTGACTGTATACTCAACTGAATGATGAATGAGATGATTGGAATCTTCATTAATGTCCAGTTCCATGTCAATTAGCCTTTTACTTTGTTCCATTTGGATTATTTTGGAGAGATTTGGATTATCTCCAAAATAATCATTTTTATTATTTTAATTAATAATTTCTCTGTAACTGGGTTTTATGAGAAATTATTAATTATGAGGCCTAATTGACATCCGAAACTTAGGATAAACTAGTCTAGGGATCATGAATGATTTTTGGCTTAAGTCTGGAGCCTTCAATAACGGAATTCGGATCTCGGATGACTGACATATTACATATTGAAATTTCTCTATTTAAACTATAGAGAAATTTATTAAATTTAAAAAATAAATAAAAAACCCAAAACCGGAGGACCCGGTAAATTTTTTTTGAAAATTTTTCTGAGGGTTCTAGGGACCTAGGACATGACCGACACCTATTCTAATAGTTCCTAGTAGGCTTATATACATCAGTTGGACTCTAATAACCCCCCATGGCTAAAATTTTCAAAATTGGGCATTCTAGCTTTGGAGGAAGTGGGAGAAAACCTCATTGATTATAGCTCGGCTATAGGTAAAGTATAATTGATAAGGGAAAAAACTACATGGAATACCTTAGTTGCTTAATCAAGTCATGGGGGATTGAGACACTCAAATCCTACTAGCACACTTTATTACAAACCCCATGGGGCCATGGTCATGTCAACTGAAAAACAAGACCGACTAGCCAAAACTGGCTAGGCATAAATGCTGAATCATCTGATATACTGGAGTACAAACATTCACCATGTTTGTCAAATGGCGGCTCTTCAGATAATCCAACTATGGTACAAATAAGTTGGTAATAGGTAGAAAAGGGATATTCTCAAGTAAAGGGAATTGATTTTGCTGAGATATTTTCTCCAGTTGTAAAATTAACTCCCATCATATTTCTTCTTTCTATTGATGTTGCTTTTGATCTTGAAGTAGAGAAGATGTATGTGAAGACATCGTTCTTACATGGGGATCTAGAAGAAGGAATCTACATGAAACAATCAGAAGGGTTCACAGTAAAGGGAAAGAAAGAGCTGGTATGTAAACCAAAGAAGCCCCTTTATGGTCTAAAGCAATCTGCAAGGATGTGGTAACAAAAGTTTGACACATACATACTTGGATTGGGGTTTGTGAGAAGCAAGGTTGATCACTGTGTATACTCCAAACAAGTTGGTGATCACTTCATTAACATAGTATTGTATGTTGATGACATGTTGCTGATTGGAAACAACAAAGATGTCATAAAGGAGGTGAAGTCTCAGTTATCCTCCAAATTTGGCATGAAGGATCTCGGTGCTACAAACTTCATACTAGCAATGGATATTAAAAGAGATCGTGCAAACATGAAGATCTGCTTAAATCAAAGAAAATATGTTGAGACAACACTATAGAGATTTAACTATAGGTGTAAAGTTATCTATAGATCAATGTCTCAAGACACAGGAATAGGAAGAAGATATTGGCATGAGTTCCATATGCTAGTGCAGTTGGCAGTTTGATATATGTAATGGTCTGTACCAGACCAGACATTGCTCATGCAGTGGGAGTAATGAGTATATATATGTCAAAAATAGGGAAGGAGCATTGGACAACTGTAAAGAGGGTCTTCGGATATTTGTGTGGCACTACATATTATGCAATCTGTTACCAAGACCTGGACCAGACATAGTAATAATTGTACATTGATTTGTTGATGCAGACTAGGCTAGATATCTTGATCACATAAGATATACAAGTGGGTATGTGTTTAACCTATTTGGAGGAGCTATCAGTTAGATGATCAAGAGACGGGTTGTAGTTACACTCTCAACTACAGAAGCTGAATATATGGCAGCCACTCATGCAAGTAAAGAAGTTGTATGGTTGCAAATATTATGTTCAGGTGTTGGGTTTGTACAAAGAGCTGTAAGGTTAGATTGTGATAGCCAAAGTGCAATTTTCCTAGCAAAGAACCATGCTTATCATGCTAAGACAAAGCATATTGATGTGCAATATCACTCTGTGAGAGATATGGTTGAAGACAAAAAGGTGTTGCTGGAGAAGGTTGACACCTTGAAGAATGTTGCAGACTCGTTAACAAAGTTTGACAATACAGAGACGTTATCTTGTTGTAGAGAATTGTTGGCATGGGATTAGTCCGCAGGAAGTGCGGAAGCCGACAGTCGCGAAGAGGACCATCCGCGGAAGAAAGGGTCATTCGCGGAGAATGTGGAAGCGCGAAAGTCGTTAGTTTGTTAGATAAGGGTCATGTTATCACATATATAGTAGCTGAGCTACCATACATTCTTTTTCAGATTCCAGAGCACTATTCAGCCAGTTCCTTTGCATTTGAGATGTTGAGATGAGCATTTATTATGGATCATTATCAGATTATGGACAACAAATATATTCCCCATGCCATGACTAAGTTTCAGGACACTCAGAGAGAGGACTGAGGTAGCCATTTAGACATTTATATAGAGAAGTCAGTAGTGCCTAGAGATACAGCAACGTTTCAGAGGGAATATTTTGGTTCATATGATGAGCATTCAGGTATATGACTCAGCAAGTATATTTTGGTGTTATGGTTATGTTGCTTTTATTTCCATCCTCTTGGCATGTCTTAGCATTTAGTATCATGATCTGGTGATCATATAGATATGTGAACCTGGTTGTATTATATATATATCATATTTGTCCCTACTCAGACTTAGAAGTTCTTGGCCTATACTCATTGGTTTTACCCTCCCTAGGGAGAATAGAGGTGATCATTCTTGCCATACTTTGGCTTGCTAGTGTCAGTTTCATTATTCACTGTCTTCATCCATCCATGACTTACCCAGTTGATTCATTACCTTGACTTACTACTTGACTAGTGGCATGGAGGACCTTCCCCCATAGTGTAGCCTCTATATTGGATAAGCTTCCCTGTTTATTGTGTCTCGGCTCTGAGTTGGTGACAAAACTTACCTTTGGTGAGTTGGATTTCCTTGTGAATTCCCCCTAGTCACTAAAGATGTTGTTGGCTAAACCTGAAGATTTTAGTGCTGCCATGAATACAAATTATGGAAATGAAATGTTATATCTTGTATGAAAATCCCATTCATGCAATGTGTTTCTAAACACACATGAATGAAAGGAAAGCCAAATGAAAATGGCTATGAAATATCAAATGTTATATCTTTTGTGAAATGTAAATACCTAGGTAAACAAGATGTCTGTGACACACCTAGAAGTGCGTAGGTAAACAAGTGCCTTAGAAACACACCTGCAACAAGAAGCCTAAATAAATGTAGATCTATGCAATGTGTTT
The DNA here is from genome assembly GCA_027924585.1 of Larix kaempferi. Classification (NCBI taxonomy): domain Eukaryota; kingdom Viridiplantae; phylum Streptophyta; class Pinopsida; order Pinales; family Pinaceae; genus Larix; species Larix kaempferi. The sequence goes on along the minus strand of BSBM01000963.1, from coordinate 12,679,171 downwards.
GTAAACACACATAGATCAAAGGTTATGGAAACTCTAGGCCCAAAAAGAAATGGAACTTAAATGCTATATCAAAAAGATTGCTGGCCTCATTTGTATTATGGATTGTGCGCATCTGTGTAAGGTGAATAAACACTCTTTGAACAACTTATCCATTTGTGAGACAACGCCATTCCCTGTGTTGTTGCTTGTCCACTATATGATATGGTGTGTATTTCCTTTTCCATTTCCAAAGTGTCACAGTGTTAAGTCAGTAAATCATCCTTTAACCTAGCCAATTGTTTTTTTTAGCCTTCACCCTTCACTAGCAAATTGATCACAACTATGAAGTGAGTATGACTATGAGTCTGAGTAATAAATAATAATTATGACTTATTATATTTGGATTTAGATCACCTGTAATGATTACTTCTTGTTATAATTGCTAATTGAATGGATTGTAAAACATGATTTAACCTTGGACACCTTGCAGCAGCTTGATGACAGTTTGAGTCATATTTTGGTCATGTTGACTTGGTCAAACCTCAGTTTGACCAAAAGTCAACCATAGGACATGAGGTGGTAGACCTCAGATGTTACAGATAGATGATATATAGTCTGGTATAGGTCACCATGGTGGGCTTATGCAGTGGTTTCAGGCTTATGATGATGATTTGTGCTTTTCAACACTTTTACAGATTATTATTATTTGGTCTACCGGATATGATGAGTATTTATTTTGGACCATGCAGAGGTTTATATGGTGTATGAGTACACATCTTAGATGGATTTGGACCTTCTGAGTCCAATGAGACAATTTTTTTTCAGTTCCGAGCAGTTACAGTGATATTTGAGCCTCAGTTGGCTATCCTAGTGCAGTTTTGGCTTGTCGGAGGTCCTATCAGAGCAGAGTAGAGATATCATTGGTTCACTTAGAGTGCTATTTTTGGAAGGGGTGGTACAGCCACTATTTATTACCATACTACCCCCCTTCCAGACACTCTAGTGATTTTTATTTTTGGAGCCAGGCACTCCAGGTAGCATTTTGGGCAATTTCACACTTCTCGAGGCAGTCCAGAAATGGTGAAAATGGCTATTGAAGAATTCAATTTGGGCTACTAAGGCAAGGTTATGGAATGGGATGATCAATGATGATGAGTGGGATGTCTTCCACACCTTCTCCAGCAGTTTCAGCTTCATCGATACCCACATCCATCACTTATGGTACTTTTTGATGATTTTTGGAGCCTCCTAAGGCTCACGACTTTCCCAGAGAGGAACGATTTGGTGTCTAGATCATTTATTCTTAGATATTGTGCCATGGGGATTGACCAAGGGTGTTAGAAAGTACCCCTTGGACCCACCATGAGCTTTTTTTTTTTATGTTTTATCATCATGATTTGGTGGGATCCCCTCTTCCAGGGTGAGTTTGTCCACATATTGTTATATTTTATTATCGATCCATGTATTTTATTGTTGAGCTCATCTCAACCATTGATTAGATCTTTTGATCTTTTAATATTAGCCACTCATTCAAAAAGTGGTTAGGATTATGGCCTCTCTCCATCCTATTTAAAGGGGAGAGCTTCTCATTGTAAAATCATCTAGAGAATTTGGCTCTTGGCTCTTGGAATAAAATTTCTATCTTTTGGAGTACATGCTTGGGTTTGGAGTGGAGATTGGTTGCTTTGATTGTAAATGCTTTTGTCCATTGCATTGGAGGATCTATTGTAGCTATCTTGCATATTTTCCATATCATTTTATAGGTTAAGAGGACGTTTTTGACAAGTGCGAATTGGTGGGGAGGCTTGCCCTTCAAGCTTGGAGGAGGACGTTTTGGTTAAACATGGAGTGGTTTTGTCTTTTTTCCAACTATTCATTGTTTATCTCTCTCTTGCTTGTATCTACCTTCAACATGTTAAACTGATTGATGCTTTTCTCCTTGGTTTTGACAAGTTAGAGGGACACACATGTGGCTTGGAAAAATCGATTTGGCAAGAGGGCTTAAAAAATTCTTCATTTGATCTTTGGCAAAAGTAATCCTCATCTCAACTAGCATTCATCTCTTCATTCAGGTATGCTCCAAAGGTATGGTCTTCTTCTTCCTTGGCTTATCCATAACTTCTAGATCATAAAAACCCTAATTGATTAAAACCCTCGTTTTTACTTTTTCTTAGATCTACTCGGATCTAGCATAGCTTTTGGAAACATATTGAAAACCCACCTCTATAGTATCCACGGCAATTCAGATCTATAGTTTGGTGGTGATTGGGTTCCATTTGACACACTTTCCAAGGCACTTAGCCATCCTTGAGCAAAATTGCACCACTTGGGAGAAGCTAGTTTGGTTGGTTCCAAGACATGGGTAGGTGAGATCCCACTTGATTCATGATCCTCACACTCAATAACCTACCCCTAGTGCTTCACCTTGTTGATTTTTGCCTTGTGGGCCCCATTCCTCATTTTGAGGGTTGTGCCCCACTTGGGTCAATTTGGTGATGCACTTTCAATCTCAGATCTATGGAGATCTAGCCATTGGATGCCCTTGATTTTCAAGATCTACATTGATACTTGCCTAAACTACTTGGATCTACAATTTGGTGGCCATTGGACTTGATTTGACACACTTTACCATGCTTTTAGCCCTCCTTGGGCAAAGTCGCACTCCTTGGGTGATTTAGTTTGCCCACTTCTAGAATCTGGGTAGTTGAGATTCCATTGGATTTGGAAAGAGCATACCTTGAAACCTATATCTAGTGTCTCATTTTGTGAAGATCTGCCTTGGGGGTAGCATTCCTTGTTTTATGGGAATGTTGTCCACTTGGGTCACATCATGAAACATTAGATCTATTAAGATCCAACCATCACATCTAAATTAGCCCACTTGATTTGCATCCTAGGTGTCCCGATCTACAAGTTGACATCTCTTTTGACTCCATTAACCCATCCATCAAGGCACTAGTCCACCAAGGGCAATTTGCACTCCTTGGGAGTTGTGTCAAGTCTTAGATCCCATATGTGGGTATCTCTAATTTTATCTTAGATCCATAGATCTACTCATAACATACCCCTTAGTACCATTTACACCCTTAACTTCACCTTGTGGGCCTCATTTGAGCCATTTCCATATCCCAAGGAAGTGGGCCCCACTTGTGTATTTCATGGTACTAGATCTTGTCATCTTATCTCATCATGTGGCCTAAATCATTCATTGGTTGAAACATAAGTCATTCCCCAACCCTCTTTCAACCATATTTAAACTTCTAGGTCCACCTAACCTTGCATTGGTTTCCGTAACTTGTGTTAACGAACAATCCACTCGGGCGGACACGAGCCGGATCTCCCTAGTTCAAGTGAATCTAGAACAAATAGAACAGACTACAAACACGTTTCCTAGATCTACTTAAGGATCAAGTGCTAGATGTCTTACCTCTTTGATTCGCTATCCTTTCTCCCGAATGTTGCTCCACGTCCCATGGTCGTCAGATCCAAGCTGCAAGACCTGTCAGACACATAAAAGATAAACGAGTAAAGAGCATCTATACAATAAGAGATCTATGTAAACAGTTAAGCAGGTAAACAACACAACATCATTACACATAAGAACGATATTGGTGGAAAGAATTTGTATTACTGCAAATAGAGGAGTACATGATAGAGAAATAGAACTACAACCAATGACTTAACGTAGCAGCCCTTCTCCACACAAGCCAATTGCCAAGCCCTTCCAAGGAAGCATTAATTCTCCAAGAGATGAGTGAATGTTTCTTGAGAGAGATTTCTCCAGCATGTAGATACCATAGTCTTCCTCTCCTCCTTGGTATGGGAGTGAGCCTCATATATATAGGACTAAGTGGATGAAGCTATGGATAGGAAAGGATGAGAGATGGTAGGAGAGAGATAGGGGATCTTCCCAATAGGCTAGGGGTCGAGTACCATCTCTTCAAGAGATCAGGGATAAGCCCCTAAATGGGTAAACTTCGAGAAAGATCTCGAAATGGCTATTTTTTCCCATTAACAGACCTCGTCGCACCCTGCTATAGAGCAACCTGCGACGTCGCATGTTGCTAGTGTGCAACCTGTTACGACCTCTCAAAAGGTTGTACAAAATGAGTGCAAATCCTCCCAAATGAGTACTTGGTCCAGATGACTTCAGGGATGTATACACTAAATCATGATGATGGGTATATTTTAGGTGTAACAGAATGCCCCCCAAAGCATGAAGCTGTTAAGGATGTACAGGTGAAGTGCTTTGATAGAAATAATGGAAAAAGACTTGTCGGATGAAGGACGTTGCTGCAGTACAATTGACTCTGAACTGACAATCTCATATGTAGTACAACATGCCTGTCGACCAATACATTGTAGATCCATGGTAGTAATGACCGACTAAACACAATCATGGCTACTAGACACAAGCGTAGATCCATGATGAGATGATAACACAGCCACGACCAATACAAAAGTGGATCCGTGTAATATGACTCAATACAAACTCCATCGCAACCTGGGTAAAACATGACTCCCCAGGGTCTTCAAGCTGAACCCGCAATGATACGAATCTATCCATGTGATTATAAATGTCTTGATGTCAAACATGGTAGAAACCACTTGATTACCGGTCATTGATGTAAACCGTTAACGAGTGCGAGGGAGATCACCATTAATGTGAATGATTCCCAAGGTATCACAGTACATATCATCAAGAGTGAATAAATGAGTTGACATCCAACACAAGATGTAATCTTTCAATCAAGAGTCAATGATGTAAATTCATGATGAAAGTGAGGTGACCTGCCATTGAGGCATGCAGGACCAAGGTACTTGACTGGTTTATAGATTCAATCCTTGGATGATGAGTCGAAGTCGTCAAGGATGAATCCGTCGAAGGAGGGCCATGATGAATCCCCCATAAATCGACACGAAACATGACAAAAGATGTGTAGAGTGGATCGGATGGTACAATAACATGTGAGACTAACTCAAAGTAACAACGGCATGACGACGTGTGTACTGACTAAAAAATGATGAGTGATGAATGTGTTCTTGAACATGGGCATGGCATGACTTGGAAGTATTGACATGAGAATGACACAAACTTCTAATGCAACTGATAGTGGAAGCTTTCTCCGAATGACTCAGAGGAGTAACAGGACTCAGAAAGTAAGCGGAGACTCATAGACAAACAAATGACCCAAGTATTGGTATGCGAATGCAGACGAGTGCCATGTTCAAGACTGACTATATACTACCACTAAGGTATGTAACACAAACACTTTCCTTTTTTCCCATCATGAACGATGAGTGCCTCATGTGTTTTTTAACGAGCATGATGAGGGTAACCAGATGCTCGGTATAGCTCATCTCATAGATGAGTCCAATCCCAAATATTTTCCAAACCTAGGATAGGAGGGCTTCATCCCATGATGGTCCCTTCAATGTGAAAATTTAACGAGTCCATAGAAGGCAAACTCGGTCGCCATTTCATATTTAGAGAGTCTAAAAAGAACTAAAGAAGACTCCAATGGTCCTTTTTCGTAAAGTTAGCCTCATCGCCCGAAAAAGGGTAAAACAACGCGGGAGAGGACTCTTCCAGCCATGGTTGGTTGGAGTATTCCTTTTTCGTAATTAGTGCTTCCTGGTCCGAAAAAGGGGTAAACTATCACCAGAAAGACGATCATTCAAATGCTTTTACAAGCGTGAAAGCATCAAGTTCGCCTGGCAATATTTTCCTATTTAGGGAGTCTGAAAAGAGCTTAAAAAGGACTCCATGAACAACTTTGTCATGGTTGATAACCGAGTATGACAAAGGAAAAAGTAAACTCGGCACAGTTCCTTTTCCGTAAATAGTCTAGTGAGGCCGGATAAAGTGATAAAACTATACTCGTTAAACACACCTTTTTAACTCAAATTTTTAACGAGCACGAGAATGGTATCAAAAGCACTCGAAATCTTTTTCATGTTTGAACCAGAGCACGAAAAAGTAAAAACTAAGCTCAAACCACTTTTCATGTTTCAACCAGAGCACGAAAAAGTGAAAAGTAAGCTCAAACCACTTTTCATGTTTCAACCAGAGCACGAAAAAAGTGAAAAGTAAGCTCAAATGCTATCTTACTGTTTTTAACGAGCTCGAAGATAGGTTGGAAGAATGCTCATGATGTATGCTTCATTTTTTAACGAGCTTGTAACAGAAAAAGAACTATGCTCAGGATAATTTTCATGGTTTAATGAGCTCGAAACCTAAAAAGGAAAGTATGCTAAAAAATGTTCCCAATGGTGGACTTTTTCCCAACATGGCATCCAGAGGTTGGTGTGTGCCCCCAGCATGATTGCTAGAAGTAAGTGACTTAGCTCCAATGTGGTGTGGAGAGGCAATCGAGTTGACTTCAACGTAACTTCCAGAGGTTGAAGACATGCCCCCAAGCTTCATTTCATCCACCTAAGGCATAGGCGGGTGAAAAGAAGGTTCAGGTACTAAGTCTACGAGGAGACTCGATTCAAAGGAAAAGGATATGTTTCATTTTTTAACAAGCTTGACACAGGATTAGAACTCTACTCACGGGAACCTCTTTCATTTTGTAACGAGCTTGACATAGAATGGGAACTATGCTCATGGTTAAGGCCCATTGACGAGTTCCTTCCCAACATGATGTCCAGAGGTTGGTAAATGCCTCCAGCATGATTGCTAGAGGCTTAACATGGTGGTGTTCCTTCAAAATTATTGTTGACGGTACGACATGTGACATGCCCCCCAAGCTTAATTTCATTTGAAAATGATGCTTGCTGACCCAACTACCAACCTGGCTACTAATATGAAAAAGTTCACCAAGGGGGGGGAAACGAGAATCAAATGAAATGGAGGTTCAAATTCTAACTCTAGCGAGAGATTCGAACCGATGGGAGGAAAATCTATTTCATTTTTACACAAGCTTGAAATAGACAATAACTATGCTTGAGGGGGCCCATCTTATTTTTTAACGAGCTTGAAATGGAATAAAACTATGCTCGAGTGGATTGGTTTCATTTTTGTGCAAGCTTGAAACCAAAGGTAAACTACACTTAGAGGGGTCTATTTCATTTTTTAACGAGCTTGAAATAGAATAAAACTATGCTCCAAGGGGGCCCATCTTATTTTTTAACGAGCTTGAAATGGAATAAAACTTTGCTCGAGGGGGCCCATCTTATTTTTTAACGAGCTTGAAATGGAATAAAACTATGCTCAAGTGGATGGTTTCATTTTTATGCAAGCTTGAAACCAAAGGTAAACTTTGCTTAGAGGGGTCTATTTCATTTTTTAATGAGCTTAAAATAGAATAAAACTATGCTCCAGTGGATTGGTTTCATTTTTGTGCAAGCTTGAAACCAGAGGTAAACTATGCTAGAGTGTTCGGTTTCATTTTTTAACGAGCTTGAAACATAACATAAACTGTGCTTGTAGGAACCTAATTCATTTTTTAACGAGCTTGACATAGAATGGGAACTATGCTCAGTGTGAAATGGTTTCATTTTTATGCAAGCTTGAAATCAAAGAGAAACTTTGGTTGAAGGTTGGTTTCATTTTTTAATGAGCTTGAAACATAACATAAACCGTGCTCGTAGGAACCTATTTCATTTTTTAACGAGCTTGACATAGAATGGGAACTATGCTCAGGTGAAATGGTTTCATTTTTAGGCAAGCTTGAAATCAAAGAGAAACTTTGCTTGAAAATTGGTTTCATTTTTTAACGAGCTTGAAACAAAACATAAACTATGCTCGTAGGAACCTATTTCATTTTTTAACGAGCTTGACATAGAACGGGAACTATGCTCATTAACAGACCTCATTGACGGGTTCCTTCCCAACATGATGTCCAGAGGTTGGTAAATGCCCCCAGCATGATTGCTAGCGGCTTAACATGGTGGTGTTCCTTCAACATGATTGTTGACGGCACGAGCATAGTTCATTTTCTGTCACAAGCTCATTAAAAAATGAAGCAGACATCATGAGCATTCATCCAACTTATCTTCGAGCCTGTTAAAAACAGTAAGATGGCATTTGAGCTTACTTTTCACATTTTTCGTGCTCTGGTTGAAACATGAAAAGTGGTTTGAGCTTACTTTTCAATTTTTTCGTGCTCTGGTTAAAACATGAAAAGTGGTTTGAGCTTACTTTTTACTTTTTTGTGCTCTGGTTCAAATATGAAAAAGATTCTGAGTGCTTTTGATACCATTCTCGTGCTCGTTAAATATTTGAGTTAAAAAGGTGTGTCTAACGAGTATAGGTTTATCACTTTATTCGGCCTCGCTAGACTATTCACGGAAAAGGAACTGTGCCGAGTTTACTTTTTCCTTTGTTGTACTCGGTCATCAACCATGACAAAGTTGTTCATGGAGTCCTTTTTAAGCTCTTTTTAGACTCCCTAAATAGGAAAAGATTGCCAAGCGAACTTGATGCTTTCACACTTGTAAAATCATTTGAATGATCGTCTTTCTGGTGATAGTTTACCCATTTTTCGGACCAGGAAGCACTATTTATGAAAAAGGAATACTCCAACCAACCATGGCTGGAAGAGTCTTCTATCGCATTGTTATACCCTTTTTTGGGCGATGAGGCTAACATTGCGAAAAAAAGACCATTGGAGTCTCCTTTAGTTCTTTTCAGACTCTCTAAACATGAAATGACGCCGATTTTTCCTTCTCTGGACTCGTTAAATTTTAAACATTGAAGGGCCCATTATGGGACGAACCCCTCCTTTCCTAGGTTCATAAAACGTTTGGGATTGGACTCATCTATGAGATGAGCTATACTGAGCATCTGGTTACCCTCATCAAGCTCGTCAAAAACACATGAGGAACTCATTGTTCATGATGGGGAAAAAGGAAAGTGTTTGTGTTACATACCTTAGTGGCAGTATATAGTCATTCTTGAACATGGCACTCGTCTGCATTCGCATACCGATACTTGGGTCATCTGTTTGTCTATGAGTACCCGCTTACTTTCTGAGTCCTGTTACTCCTCTGATTCATTCAGAGAAATCTTTCACTATCAGTTGCATTAGAAGTTTGCGTCATTCTCATGTCAATACTGCCAATTCATGCCATGCCCATGTTCAAGAACACATTCATCACTCATCATTTTTTAGTTAGTACAGAAGTCGTCATGCCGTTGTTACTTTGAGTTAGTCTCACATGTTATTGTACCATCCGATCCACTCTACACATCTTTTGTCATGTTTCGTGTCGATTTATGGGGGATTCATCATGGCCCTCCTTCGACGGATTCATCCTTGTCGACTTCGACTCATCATCCAAGGATTGAATCTAGAAACCAGTCAAGTACCTTGGTCCTGCATGCCTCAATGGTAGGTCACCTCGCTTTCATCATGAGTTTACATCATTGACTCTTGATTGAAAGATTTCATCTTGCATTCGACATCAACTCATTTATTCACGCTTGATGATATGTACTGTGATACCTTGGGAATCATTGACATTAATGGTGATCTCCCTTGCACTTGTTAACGGTTTACATCAATGACCGGTAATCAAGTGGTTTCTACCATGTTCGACGTCAAGACATTTGTAATCACATGGATAGATTCGTATCATTGCGGGTTCAGCTTGAAGACCCTGGGGAGTCATGTTTTACCCAAGTTGCGATGGAGTTTGTATTGAGTCATATTACACGGATCCACTTTTGTTCGTGGCTGTGTTATCATCTCATCATGGATCTACGCTTGTGTCTAGTAGCCATGATTGTGTTCAGTCGGTCATTACTACCATGGATCTGCAATGTATTGGTCGGAAACCATGTTGTACTACATATGAGATTGTCAGTTCAGAGTCAGTTTTACTGCAGCAGTGTCCTTCATCCGACAAGTCTTTTGCCATTATTTCTATCAAAGCACTTCACCTGTACATCCTTAATAGCTTCATGCTTTGGGGGGCATTTTGTTACACCTAAAATCTACCCATCATCATGATTTAGTGTATACATCCCTAAAGTCATATGGACCAAGTACTCATTTGGGAGGATTTGTACTCAGTTTGTACAACCTTTTGAGAGGTCATCGCAGGTTGCACACTAGCAACATGCGACGTCGTAGGTTGCTCCATAGCAGGGTGCGACGAGGTCTGTTAATGGGAAAAAATAGCCATTTTGAGATATTTCTCGAAGCTTGCCCATTTAGGGGCTTATCCCTGATCTCTTGGAGAGCTGGTACTCGACCCCTATCCTATTGGGAAGATCCCCTATCTCTCTCCTACCATCTCTCATCGTTTCCTATCCATAACTTCATCCACTTAGTCCTATATATATGAGGCTCACTCCCATACCAAGGAGGGGAGGAAGACTATGGTATCTACATGTTGGTGAAATCTCTCTTAGACACCTTCACTCACCTCTTGGAGAATTCATGCTTCCTTGGAAAGGCTTGGCAATTGGCTTGTTTGGAGAAGGGCTGCTACGTTAAGTCATTGGTTGTAGTTCTATATCTCTATCATGTACTCCTCTATTTGCAGTAATACAAATGCTTTCCACCAATGTCGCTCTTATATGTGATGATGTTGTGTTGTTTACCTGCTTAACTGTTTACATAGATCTCTTATTGTATAGATGCTATTTACTCGTTTCTCTTTTTTGTGTCTTGACAGGTCTTGCAGCTTGGATCTGACGACCGTGGGACGTGGAGCAACATTCGGGAGAAAGGATAGTGAATCAAAGAGGTGAGACCTCTAGCACTTGATCCTTAAGTAGATCTAGGAAACGTGTTTGTAGTCTATTCTATTTGTTCTAGACTCGCATTGAGCTAGCTAGCCCCCTTATTCATCTCGGGTGAGACTTCACTCGCCCTGCGAGTGTTGCTGGAAAAGGTAAAACCTTTCTGGGCCGGTGTGTAAGGGAGTTCGGTTGATGGTTTGTTGATGACAGTGCGAAGTGAACCCCTATCAACAGTCGTTGTATCAACAAGAATCTATGGGCATTGATGCCCTGAACCTATGAATTTATGAGTACATGACTCATTGTTATGTAAATAAAACAACAAGTGGGAGAATGTTGGGTATGTGTTATATTCTTTGCATATGTATGGGGGGGTTGCACCTGTCAGTGGCGTGCCTGATGATCCCTATCGGTCGATCATAATGGATGATAGGCCGTTTCCGATACGGTAAGCTGTTTTCATTCGCGAGCATAGCGAGCGTCAAAATTTTTGGGGTGTTTTCAACTATTTTTGGGGATTTTTTTTAAAATCTGTAATTTAATCTCGGTTAAGGGATTGGGGTCTATTTTCTAATCCATGTTAACAGATTAGGGTATTGGATTCCACGGAATACCTATATTGTATTGTGAATGATTCATAATGCAAATGAGAAAAATAAGAGGTGTGGCTCTGAGGTTTGCTGGTTTTCCCGGTTAAGGGTTTCCATGGTAAATCTCTGTGTATTATGTGTGATTGTTGTGGTGTAATATCTACTTTGCTTAAAATAATATGTATGCTTTGCTTCTCTACAGAGGTTTAAAACTTACACAATGATGCTACTGAATTGGCTATTTTGTTTTTCCAAGAGATTATGAGGCCACATGGGCTGCCAAGAAGCATCACTTTCAACATAGATACAAAATTCCTTGGACATTTTTGGAGGATAGTTTGGAAGAAGATGGGTTCCAATTTGATGTACAATTTTTCATATCATCCACAAACGGATGGACAGACTGAGGTGGTTAACCAGAGTCTTCAAAATTTGTTGAGGAGTTTGAGTGGAGAGAACCCAAGACAACGAGATTTGGTCTTGTCCCACACCAAATCCATTTACAAGGATTCATTTAATAGATATATTTGAAGGAGTCCATCTCAGATTGTTTATGGAAGGTCACCAAAGGGAGTTGTTGATTTGGTTAAATTGCCAAATCTAGAGGGAAAAATAAGTGCTAATGCAATTGAGTTTACAGAGGGCATGCAAGAAATGGAGGAGCAGGTTAAAAGGAAACTATAACAAATCAAAATCAGATATAAGCAAAGAGCATATTTGCGAAGAATACAAAAGGTTTTTGAAGCAGAGTTGGTAATGGCACATTTAAGGAAATAAATATTCCCGAGGGGTGCATATGGTAAATTCAATTTCAAGTAAATTGGACCATGTTGAGTCCTGGGAAATATTTTTGATAATGCATACAAGTTAGAGTTGTAGAAAGGATTTGATATTCCCCCAATATTCAATGTGTCTGAGTGTAAGAGTTTCACGAGGGAGAAGGGAATGATGAAGAAGGTACCCTAGATGAATGGAAGAAGAAGATTCATGTTAAACCAATCGAAGAATTAGAGAAAATATTGGCGAATAAAGTTAGCAGAAGGACCCAAAATAAAGAATATTACAAATATCTAGTTAAGTGGAGAAACATGGGTTCCAAAGATGCATCATGGGTTTTTGAAGATGAGTTGGCACATCTATGAGGGTATTTCTCTCATATAGAATCTACAATTTCATCCACATGAGCTAGAGCTCATGTTTTTCTTACCAAGGATGCCCGATGTAGGAGCATCTTTGACCTTAGGAAATCTTCATCAACCAAAAACATTTTAGTTTTGAGTTAGTAATTGTACAGTAAAATAAGTGCTAGAATTCTCATTTGTTTCAACACAAGAGCTGCAGTTTCCATTTGCTGCAACACAAGTGCAGTGACTCTTGTTGATGCAACAAAAGATCTGCAACCCTAGGCATGCTGTAAAATTTCGGTAGAAGGTTGTGGGTTAGGCATTCTATAACTCCATGTGTTTGGGTGAAATTTGTTGAATTGGTGGGCTAGTTACAAGAGGGAATCAAACATATTGAGATGAAAGGAGATGTGGAATGGTCACAACGATTTGACTTCCAAGAAATGAGAGGATTTCACATGAAAGATGAGTTCAGTTTGAGATGCATAAAAGAGGGGATAGAGCAGGGTATGACAGTAGATTACATAGAAGAAAGAATAACAATTGTGATTTGAAAATTATCTAGGATCTTTATAACCAATATTTGCATGCGAATGTTTAAATGCTAAAATCCATTAAAGAGGATTAAATGAAAATTTTAAAGAGCATAACTGATGCACATAAGCAAATAAAAGAGATATGCAAACCAGAAAATGAAGACAAGAGATGATAACAAAGTTCACCCTTCTTGGGCTACGTCTCTGGGCCGCTTCCAATGGCAAGGTCGATCTTATTAAGTCTTCAAAGGTTACAAATTGAGTATTTTGGAAACACTTCTGAGTTCTGACTGTCAAATGCAGAAATTGACTGCACCACTGCGTTCGTCTCGCAATTATGAGAACAACAAGTATAAACTCAAATAACTTTTCCTAAGATATCCTCTAGCATGCAATTCGAGACAACAATCCTGCAAATAAGACAAAATAGCACTCTATGAATGGATTTTGCCTATGGATCCGTGCCCATTAATGGCTTATGCGGCTTGGGAATCACGCCTATACTTTTCCTCGTAGACTATGCAACTTGCGTTGTGTAAACCCCGAAGTTCTCAACTTGGCATATGGATCGTACTTTGGATATTGTTATGATATGGCTATCATATGGTTTTGCACTCCACCATTTGTTTCATATATGGATTATAATATGGTTATACTATATCGTTTGCAATGGGGGCCTCAGTGTTGGCATGGGGTCAAGGGTTATGCCCTTGCCCCCCCCATTTTACAACATTTTTATATAACCCAACAATGGAGCTTATGGTGGCCTTTGAAGGTCTTGGGTTCGATTCCCATCACTCCAAAACCATTTTTGTAACCTTTTCCAACCATTTTTTAACCACTTTTTACCATTTTTAACCTTCCTTGTCGAAAACTCAAATGCTGACAACTTCTTCATCTGGAGGTCGTTTCGCACGAAACAAGCGTCGACGGAAATCTATCGACGAGATATTTACCACGGTAACCTTTGTACTGTTGTTTTAAGCTTTAAATATGATCGACCATGAGATGATCCTCCTGGATCAAACCTCCCCACTAAGAAGCTTTTGGACCACCAAAATCCTGAATCATTCAAAAAATAAGTGAGGATATGTTCACCTCACTTGCCCTGTATTACTTGTACATATTTCTTGGAACCTGTACATATAACTCATCATAACAACAATCAACACTATACAGACATTGTTAAGTACATTAACCCCTTTTTCAACAAAATCTTCATTCAATATTGTAGGAACCAACCATATACTGCTGATCAGTAATAAGCTGAATATCAACATTGAACATGTGAAAGAATTTGTACCCATATCATGCTTATGTTTTATCATAGGAACATTATCAACCAAAATAGGTGTATTGTGATGCAATGGAAATTCCTCTTCATGCTTAGGATTCTATTCTTCCTTACATTGCATAGATATAAGTGCTAAATTCCGACTTGCATTAACAACCCTTTTTAATTGTTGTGTAGTTCCCAATGATTTGTCATTTTTATATGAATGTGAGTGTACTATGTACTCAATTCCTTCCTTAAACAAATGATATTGATTATGTTCTCGATAGAATATTGCTTTTCGATCATATAAGTATGGGCTCCCAACAAAATTTCACAGATATCTAATGGAACCACATCAAATTCAACTTCATCTATAAACTTGGATGTAATTGCAAACTTGTTACTTGTAATCTTTTATCTTTGCACACCCAACCTAGTGGATACGGTTTCTTGTGCGGTTTAGTTATTAATCCCAATTGCTTAACTACTTCTTCTGAAATAATATTAGCTTGAGATCCACTATCTATGAGTGTGTCGATCTTAGTTTGTTTAGTGATTACCCTTATATGAAATAATGCATTCCTTTTTCTATCCTTAGAACTGTCATGATCTTTAGAAGTAGAAGCACATGAAGAACCAATGTTAAAATCATTACCAACAATAGCTTTACCTTTCACACCTATGATTGATATCTTGGTTTCATCCTCAGAATATGATCCAATGTCCTCAACAATAATCGCAGCTTTCTGCTTCCCTTTCCGATCCTTAAACCACTTCGATTTCAATTCTGGATGTAGCTTCCAACAATGTTCTACATCATGTCCATCTCTTTGACATCGAGAACAAGAAATCTTTGTGTTCGCTTTCTTCGCGGTAGCTGTATGCTTTCTCTTTCCTTTTGCCTTTCCTTCTTTTGGTTGTCTGGATTCATCTGAAGAAACATCATGAACACTCTTCCCTTTGGATTCAATGTGTGTGGCTTGAACACATACTTCATCCAGGTTAGTAAGATTAAACATAAGTATTGTATGACGCAAATAATGATGTAATCCACCTATGTACTTGAGAAGAATTTATTGAGTGTAGAGAGGTATACCAAGTATTAAAGCTCTCTTCTGAAATTCTTGTGTGTACTCTTGCACACTTTGACCCATTCGTTGCCTTAGATTTTTCCAATCCATCATTGCTTGTTGTATGTGACTCATGGAAAGGTTGCTTGCTATGTTTGTCAAGAATACAAGCATCACACCGTTTCAACTTCTTTGGAAATGTGGGCAAACAAAAAACACCATTGTTTTTCAATATTATGAGACTGTTATAATTAATGTGTCTATATATAGCATGCCATAGAATACTAGATGACAATGTACATTTTTCATGTTGAGAGAGGTAAAGAAATTTCTAAGTTATTGCATATGTTCCTTTCAACTTCAACAATTTCTCATCTTCAAATCCAGCCATGATGACTTGGTTGTCATAGGATCTCCTTATCTCAACTATCCAATCAAAGAAATGGATGGAATGACCTTGTTGTTGATGTGCACAAGAGACAACAAGTTACTTTGCAACTCAATGGATAAAACTGTTTTTTAATGCTGACTTGAACTCATGCCAAGAGGATATAATGTTGCCTTTTGAGGCCAAATACTTTTGAGTTCCGCTCTCCCACCATATGAGAGCGGTCCCTCCAAGTTGGAGAGAAGCTAACTGAATTTTCAAGTTATCTTCAATAAAATTTTGAATCCTACAATAGACTTCAATCTGATGGATCCAATTATCTAATGTTTCAGCATTAAGTTCTCCATTATAAACAGGTAAATCAAACTTAATATCAAGCTTTAAATGAGGCATATTGAGATCAATTTTATTTTCAGGTGAAGAATGTAAAGAACCATCAAGAAAAGATGGTGATGATGGAGGAGTTCTAGGAGGTTCCTCACCACCTCTTCTTCTTTACCTTTTGCATGAGAAGAACCACCTTGTTCTCCCTTCTTTCGATCCTGATAAAGTTCTTCCACTATACTTTGCATCTTCATGAAATATTTAAGAAAATCCCCTTCATAAAGAATTGAAGAAGTCCCATCATCTTCTTTTTCTGAAGCCATTCTCCTTCGTCTTGAGCCAATCTATGGATCAAACTCTTCAAGCTCTCCTTCACCTCTTTGAAACCTAGATTTTGTTAACATTCACAAACTCACAATGCAATGGTTAAGCTACTCTGATACCAAACTTGATCTGAAAATTATCCAGGATCTTTATAACCAATATTTGCATGTGAATGTTTAAATGCTAAAATCCATTAAAGAGGCTTAAATGACAAATTTAAAGAGCATAGCTGAAGCACATAAGCAAATAAAAGAGATATGCAAACCAGAAAATGAAGACACGAGCTGATAACGAAGTTCACCCTTCTTGGGCTACGTCTCTGGGCCGCTTCCAATGGGAAGGTCCATCTTATTAAGTCTTCAAAGGTTACAAATTGAGTGTTCTGGAAACACTTCTGAGTTCTGACTGTCAAACGCAGAAACTGACTACACCACTGCATTCATCTCGAAATTCTGAGAACAACAAGTATAAACTCAAATACGTTTTCTTGAGATATCCTCTAGCACGTAATTCGAGACAACAATCCTGCAAATAAGACAAAATATCACTCTATGTATTGATCCTGCCTCGGGATCCGTGCCCATTAATGGCTTCTGCAGCTTGGGAAGCACGCCTATACTTTTCCTCGTAGACTATGCAACTTGCGCTGTGTAAACCCTGAACTTCTCAACTTGGCATATGGATCATACTTTGGATATTGTTTATGATATGGTTTTGCACTCCACCATTTGTTTCATATATGGCTTATAATATGGTTATACTATATAGTTTACAATGGGGGCCTAGGTGTTGGCATGGGGTCAAGGGCTATGCCCTTACGCCCCCCCCATTTTACAACATTTTTATATAACCCAGCAATGGAGCTTATGGTGGCCTTTGTGAAGTTATTGGGTTCGATTCCCATGGCTCCAAAACCATTTTTTTAACCTTTTCCAACCATTTTTAACCACTTTTTACCATTTTTAACCTTCCTTGTCGAAACTTCAAATGCTGACAACTTCTTCATCTGGAGGTCATTTCACACGAAAAAAGCGTTGACGGAAAGCTGTCGACGAGCTCTTTACCACGATAACCTTTGTATTACTGTTTGAATACTTTAAATCTGATCGACCATGAGATGATCCTCCTGGATCAAGTTGGGTTCACAGTGTGAAGCAAAGAACATGCACCCAATGACTAATAATAATATTGTATGAAATAAATTATGTCTTATTAATAGAGAATATTCATCCCCGTTTAAAATGATGTTGTCTCTTGTTTCTTTTCCCGTGACTGTTAATTCCTCTTGGTATTTGTTAATTCCTTTAGTATATGTTAATTGTTAATTTATGTTAACACTAGTACAATGTTAGTTGTGCACCATATGGGTAGGAATCCGGTTTTACAGTTGGTCAATACATGATATGGTTTTAAATACACCATCTAGACCATCATGATTTTGGTGGATTGTGGATTAGTGAATTAAGGAATTGGCATTATCATCATGGAAGGTTAGAGGGTGGAAGATGATAGTGAATTGGATTAATGTGGAATTGGACACAATGGCCAAGCACAAACATAGGGTCAACTTTGCTTTTTGTGAGTGCATGGACCAACAAAAAAATATTAGGGCTCTAAGTAAGAAATTGGATGCACTCCAAGCCTCAATTAAGTATTTGAATAAGAGTGTGAGGAATTATATTGAAGTAGATGATAATATAATTGACATGATTGAGAAGACAATGGAAGCCAATATCAACAAATTGGACCAGATAAATGTTGACAATGACATGCATTATAACACCATATTGGGATTTCATGCAGCTCACAATCTATACTAAAGACCCAAAGACCCTCTATCTCAATTGTCTCATCTTTAGAGCAATAAAAGGAAGATGCCACAATTTAATAGGTCCTTGCAGTAGAAGAGGAAGCATCCAATCATCTTAAAAATGATTAGCCATAGAAAAGTGATGAAGACTGTAAGAAGCTCGGAGTTGGCATGGTTATATGTAATTCAATCATGTTTTGTTATATAAGTTTTATAGGTGGATAGTTTGTTTGAATTTATGGTTATAAGGAATTTAGTTTTATAGTAGCTCAAATTAGAAATACCCAAACTATTGTAACTAGAATGAGGGTGTCAATTCAAACCAATTTTTGGAATTTTACATTTTGAGATTGTATGTTATCCGATTCATCCACAACCCTTTTCATATTAATAGAGAAATTACTTGTTTCTTAAAAAAATGTCATCTTCATTATATATGCATCTTTGTCACATCCTATCTACAACTCACTAAGTGATTTTAGTAATTTTTGTTTTCATTGTATTGAAAAAATTAGTCTCATTTATCTAAACAATATGTCAATTATGTAGAAGAGAACACATTCATCCTCAAATATATGCATCTAATATATATATATTTGTATATCATTACAAGCTCCACTCGAAGGATAAAATTCATCTGGTAGTTATTCCTCGAATGCCCAAATTATAAGTTCATTATATTTTCATTATAAGTATATATTTAACCACCCACAGTAGTGTGGTCTACTAGCACGCAATGAGTTGATTGACTTATATTAGTGTATTGTATTTTCATTATAAGTATATATTTAACCACCCACAGTAGTGTGGTCTACTAGCAGTGTGGTCTACTAGCAGTAGTGTAGTCTACCAACACGCAATGAGTTGATGGACTTATATTAGTGTAGAAACCTTGGTTTAAAAACCCTAAGTGGGTGCAAATGAAGCCAAGTTCAATTCCTAGGTGACTTTGACCTCATAGACAAATAAATTCTATAAAACATTTAAAAAAAAATCTTGTCCATTTTTAAATTCTCGTACATGTTATGTTATCTATCTATGGGATCCAAATCTAATGCCTCCACTTTTCCTTATATTCCAATGCATGAATTGCACATGAATTAATATTTATCATTGATTGAGGATCATGAAGATTATAAATACACGTGAATTTATAACATAGTGTAATGCAGTTTTTAAAAAGTTGGTAAATTTCATATGAGTTTTCATGATGACCTCATGTGTTATTTGACTTGTATGTGTTGAAAAAGAATTTATCATCCTTTGACCAGATTGTAAATCCAATTAAGAATGTACACAAATTCACTTGTTTTAAAAATGGAATACTTATGTTACATGATGAGAAGAGTTGATGGAATTCAATATTATTTTCTTGAATCGATATATAAGAAGAATGGTTAATTCATATATATATATATATATGGAGATCATTTGGTAATTTTATCATGAATTTTGGTAGTTAAAAATTAAAAGTTTTGGTATTTTTAATGAACAAAAGAAATAGAAGAATAGTTAATTCATATATATATATATATACATGAATTTTGGTAGTTAAAACTTAAAAGTTTTGGTATTTTTAATTAACAAATGAAATAGAAGAATGGCTAATTCATATATATATATATATATAAACTAGCATTCGCCCCAGGAGGGGCAAAATGAACGCCGAGGGGCTAGTCACTGGTCGGGACCAAGGCCACTATTTCTTTCTTTATAATACATTTTCTGCGACGAGGGGGTAGTCGTTGGTCGGGACCTAGCCGTTTATGGTCGAATGGCTCACGAGAATAGGTATGTAGTGATGATTTTAAATTCAACTTTAAATGCGAAACTATCAGATTATCACGTGAAACTCTCAGATGCAGTCGCTTTTCGGCGGTCGGAGGTGAAGGGTGAATTGTGCGGCGAAGTCAGAGGTCAAGGGTGAAGTCTGCAACCAAGTCGTATATGGTCGGTGGTCGCAGGTCGGAGGTGAAGGGTGAACTGTGACACCAAGTCTCGTATTATCACGTGAAACTCCGAGATGCGATCGCTGGTCGGCAGTCGGAGGTGAAGCGTGAACAAGTCGCAGGTCAAGGGGCAAGTCTGTGACCAAGTCATTTATAGTCGTTGGTCGGAGGTCGGAGGTGAACCTCTTTTTCTGTTGCAGGTTGAGGGTGAAGTCTGCAACGGCGAGGACGAGGGGGTGGTCGCTGGTCGCTTGTTAACGGTGAAGTCGACAAAGCTAGCGGGCTATTTATTTAAACGAAAAGTATTTTTTTTTTGTATCATTTTGAAGGTTAGAGCCGGCAGGTGGACCACGGCAGCGACCAGTTGTGAAGGGGAGTTTTCAGCGATTGCCTGCCAGGTAAGCTGTCTAATCGTGCTTCTGTTGTTCTGTGAAGCTATTATATAAGTAGCTATCCTCCTGTTCTGTTAATGGAACGATAAACCTTGGAGATGGAGATGATGGACTGCATCTATTAATTAAATTTAGGTTCCATGCAGATTGATTATATGTCTGGTCTGATTTATGGACTGCATTTAATTTTTGAATTTCAGCAAATTTAATCCCCAAATGAAGCCGTCTCAATATTGTCATTTGGAGCTGGTTCAGAACCGTAGCAAGTTTTTTTGGACACCCTCGAAGCACTTGATTCTTGTCTCTTATTGTCTACTATCCCTCCAAGCCAAATCAGGCAAATCCTTAGTTGAATATTTATACATGTAAAAACTGAATATTTATACAATTTCGTTGGAAATGTGACACCAAAGCACAGACTTCTGTGGATTCATGACTGTAGTTGGCTATTAGAGGAATTTGTAGAATCATGATTATAATCTAGTTGGGTATTCTCATAAACCTCTAAATTCATGGTTATAACCTTATTAACCTGGGTATTCACAACGAATGAATATAATTTTCGTGGATATGCAGGGTTTGCATTTGGTTGAGTCAAAGACCTAGATAGCAATAGCGTAATCTGCATAACGATTCTCTCAGGTGCTCTGCATCTCTGCCAAAAGTATTTGGAGCTTTGATCCTTATATGAAACCCCACTTTCACAACATTGCCCTGAAAAACAAAGAATTTGGGTTTAAAGAAAGAGGATTCAAACTTGGGGGTCATGGCAGCAGTGTTTGAGATTAAATGCAAGAAGTTGGTGTTGCGACAAGTTTGGGGTTTTAAACAATTAATTTAAACAAAAGCCGATTTGGTGAACGTTGCAACTTTGCGGATTTCATTGTACACTCACCAAACTAAATTTTTCCGCGTAAGATATCGAGTTGTAGCATGAAAGTTTTCATTCTAGGAGGACTTACATTTTTTCCACATTATTGAGGCTCATATGGCGACGATCCTGGGGGTATAAATTGCAGATTTGTGCAGGAATTTACAAGTGATATTTGCGTAGATGTGATTTTAAGATATGGTTATAGTGAATTTTGACTAATTTATGTTGTTCCAATGGAGTTAAATATTATAATTTATTAAAATTTGAGTGAAAGTCAATAAATTTGTGTTGTGGGAGTATGGTTTATTTGGCTGAATTTCTATTTTGAAAATACAATAAGCTATAGAACATATAAATTACAGTATTTTGTTTTCCATGTTATTTGCGAAACCCATGAACAATCCATAGAGTGAACATATAGTCTTCGCATATTAACATACTTGGACAAATGCATTGTGTTTGACTAAAGGTAAAAAATACTGTATAAGTTAACACCCAAATTAATGATAATGTTTTTTGTCTTCGCAAGATTGTAGATTATGGTTGTTGGACCATAACCATTGACTGCAAATAAGATTTCAATGTTATTTTTTGATTTGGTGCTTTTATGTTTGGACAGGTTGGATATGTACATGTGATTTGAAAGAAGCAAAGGCAGCGTAGTAGAGTTTGACCTTGACATATAAGTTTTGTTGCTCTGTACTTTTTACATGATGTTTGGAGACACAAAGCCTGTGACAAGAGCATCTCCGCAGTTTTCATGGACTGAGTTATATAGAGCTATTAGGGACACAAATTTCCCAGATGCGAGTATTGAGGAATTATTGGTTTATAAGAATATCAGGAAGTCACACCTCTATAGAGCAGCAACACGGCCTGAGCTATTTCCATGCTCAGAAGTGATAGGCTGGATTATACAGAGGACTGATGCAACATCTAGAATGATTTCAGACACTACTGGTGAAGGTCTTGGATCCTTCCAGGCAGGTCACTAAGATGCAGCATACAACCTTCCTCATGCTGATGTTATGTTGACTACTCAATGCGTAAAAGATGCAAATTTTAATTATTTGGAATTTGCTAGGAAGATGACAATCCCTGGAAAACAGTTAAGGACAAAAAAGAGCGGGGAGTATGACATTGAACACCTGAGAACCCCATTTCACCTAATAGCTTTGATGTTGAGCCGAATTTATGGATTGCCAGATGGGAATATTTACAAACTCAGTTGGGCACCTGTGATGTGCCATGTTGCGACACATGGTACAGTATTCAATTGGTCTGCAATCATCTCAGACAACTTATCTACAAACATTGTTGTAGCTCAATGAGGAGTAGCCGAGGATAATGTTGATTTTCATATGTCTGGGTATTTGTTGGATTGTATCTTGATTAGATATCCTTTTCCAGGTTTAGGATGTGTTTGGAACACAAATGGCCCCCCTGTGCATGTAGCATATCAAATTCTTTGGGGTGACAGGTATAAAAGTCAATATAAGAGAATATGTGAATCATTCATCATACCACTGTATCGCTTGATGTTTAAGGAAGAACCATGTTGCATGTCTGAGAATGCTATGAAAGTCATTGAACAGTATGGAGATTATTACTTATTCATGGAAGGATTGTATATCTGGATGTTTGGTGGAAGCAAATCTCCTTCTCTAATGCGCCAATATGCTACTGATTTTGTGGTACAGAAAGAAGTTGTTAGGCAAGTCTATGTAAATGGAGTTGGCCATTTTCTAGCTGAAAAGAAGAAGTTGATTTACCCACCAATGCATTTGTAATAGGAGCATATAAACTTGCAAAAGCAAAGGAAGCTGAAGTGTTTGTTGAAGATTTGGAAGGCTTTCATTTTGGGGCGAAGAGTTTTAGAAGGCACGATCCCGATGGAAAGATGCAAGCACACTGTGGCTTTTGCAGGATTGGATATGAGTATGCCCACTTATTTTGGAAGGATGAGGAGTTTTATCGAAGCGCAAAGAACATGATTGATCTAAACAACCGATATCGTCTTAAAAAAGGAATGAGTTCTAGTCCTAACGTTGACAAGGATAAGGAGGTTGAGGTAGAAACAAATCATGAACAAGTATTAGATAGGTCAGTAGAAAAGGTTGAGAAGAATAAGAAGGAAGCTGAAGTTCAGAAAGTGCAGCAGGAGGAGAATGAGAAGGTGGTAAAAGAAGCATCAGACAGTCTGCTTAGAGAAGAAACTGAAGAAGAGGGAAAATCTAAGCAACAAGAAGAGGAAAACAATGATGATGTACAAAATATGGAAGTAGGTTCCCTAGAATTAGTGGAATAGGACAGGATAAGAGAAGCAGAGGTAAAATCTAAGCAAGAAGAAGAGGCAAAAACTGTTGATGTACAAAATATGGAAGTAGGGCTATTAGGATTAGCGGAAGAAGGCAGGATAAGAGAAGAAGAGGTAAAAGCTAATCAAGAAGAAGAGCCAAAGAGTCCTCATGTACAAAATATGGAAGTAGGGCCCTTAGGATCAACGGAACAGGACAGGAGAAGAGAAGAAGAGTTGAAATCTAAGCAACAAGAAGAGCCAAAAAGTGCTGATGTACAAAATGTGGAAGTTGGGCCCTTAGAAAGTATAAGTGGAGGGTATTGTACACTACCAGGGCTTGAACTCGTCCCTTATAGTCCTTCTAAAGAGAATGAGGTGGCAAATCTTGATTCAATTTTTTTTGATCCTGATAGAAAAGTGATCATTAGGAAATCAGAGAAAATAATGAAGTGTGCCAATTATGAAGATGTTGTCACAGTAATAGAAACTCCAATCTTGGAGGGAACTAACAATGATCCAAAGTTTGCGGCTGCAGCAAATGTAGCGATGGCCCAGGCAAGAGTGCATAATGTGGACGAGTTGGTAGGCCATCTTGAAATTGCAAAGGCAACACTGTCCAAGGTACGAGAAAATCTACATAGAGAAGAGAATTGAGGGAAAGAGTTGAAAAGGAAATATAGTGACATGTTGTCTGAAAAGGAGAAAATGGTTGAAGATCTACGGAGGTTGGATGATGAAAAAGATAAATTGGCGGTTTAGGTGATGATTTTGGAAGGAGAAAATAATGATTTTGAAGCTGTGACCACTCAGTTAAAATCAAAACAATTAGCTACTGACCAGCAAGTCCAAGAGTTGAAGTTGAAGGTTGAAGAGTTAGAGAAAGAAAATGGAGGCTTGACAAAACGGCTTGAAACAGGAAACAAAAGAAAGGTAGAAATAACTGTGTTTTGTGATGAAGCTTGCAAAGTAATAGAGCAGATGTATTATTTCCAAGTGACTGTTATGGAGAAAGTGTACAACTTGAAGCAAATGATGGTACGAATGGATGAAATTGCTGTAGAGGCGCAAGCAGCTAGAGAAAGGCAGTTTGATGTAGCAGAGAAGGTTAAACGACATATGGTTTGGAGAGAGACAAACTCTGAATACCCCGCATAATTAGTGCCTAAAACAGTTTTGGATTTAAAGTTAGAAATGCAACTTCTAGAATTTTGCAGAAAGGCATCTCTAAAGCTGAATACTGACATTACAAGGACTACTGAGGCATGTATGGGTTTCTACAAGAGAATCCAGAAGGTCTATGAGAAGTGTCATCTTTGTCCGCTTCCACCTATAGATGAGTTGCCTACAGAGGAGTTGCAAATGACAGAGATCAACACTACGTTGCAAGGAGAATCTGAATACATTAGAAAGTTGGATACCCTCATTGAAGAAGATGTACACCATATGGTTGGCCAAGTATCCATACATGCATATTTGTTAGAAGAAAGTTGTGCAGCAGCAGAAGAAGGAAGGGTATATGTTGAGACTCAATTGTCATATCATGAAGTTGCTTTGCAAGTTTTGGACCCAAGCAGAGTTACTACCATTGCTGAACAAGCTAATGCTTGGGACAAGCTTTTATGTAGTTAGTTGAGGTGCAATAATTGCAATTTTGTAATTACTTTTATGGCATGGGTGTTTTTTTTGTGTTCAGGAAAATCAGGGAGATGCAATTTATTTTGCAAATATTTAGAAACTGTTGGAAACTATATTTTGGGTACCTGATAGGTAGTAGAAGAGTTATTTTTTGTGACTTGTGAATCCAGCTTTCAAGGATTTGTTGACACTATTTTAATACAAGAGAGAGGAAAAAAATAGTGAAAGATCTATCTTCGAATTGGGTTTAGATGTAAAGGAGCATTACAAATAGATGTATAAAATATTTAGTATGTAGTGAGAAGATGCTTTATCAAACAATATGACGTGTAAAAGATGTAAAGGGGTTCAAAATCATAGACTATATATATACATGTCTTGAATACTATTTGAAGCAAACAACTTTGTGTTCATTGTTATTTTTTGCTGTTGTGGTTGACATCTATTTACTTTTGCAACAGTTTCTTAAGTACTGATTTTTGAAGAAATAATAATAGTGGATAATCATTTATTTCAGTGTTGCACATTTTTTTTTTAATTTCTGTGTCAAAACTGGTCAGTAGTTTGGCCTCCATTTCAACTCCTATCTTCTGTGTCTGCAACACAATGTGGAGTCGTGACTATTTCTAGTTTCATTTGGCCTTGTTAGGGAAATACAAGGTAAATAGCATGGTGTTGTAATTAGATAAAAACCATTTCAGAAATCACTTTTGATAGGGTTGTGGCAATTTTATCCCCAATGCTCTTACATGCAAGGTTGCATTTTTAACATTATAGTTATTCATTATCATTAGGACAGTCTTTAGATGTAGGCCAATATTTAGAACATGCCTCCCTTTTAGACAGACAGTATATCTGAATCAACAGGTGTTTTGAAATCAATCTACATTGGGTCTTTGCTTAGCAGTTGATTAATGACAATTTCCTACTGCAAAAAAGAATTCAAGTGTATAACATGCCATTATGATAGTATTAAGCTTTTGTGGTTTCATTTTTGTAAAACATAAGTTAGCTTATTTGCACTGAAAATGAGAAGCCATGTAACACATGCTTCTTGGCTCTCCACATAGACAAGAAATGTTACATATTCAACAACTATTTTAACTAATATGTAGAAGAATGCAATTGTCGTTAATTTCATCTGAATTGGGTATAGGTTGAGAGGCTGAGAGAAAAGTTGTTATGCTCCTCTGGAAAGATTGAAATCTCAATTTATGACATGCTTGCTCTCCTTCTGATTTAATGAGCAATTAATAGTGACAATATGTAATCCACGTAATTGATTCAATGGAGACAACGAAATGAAATTGTGTTGGCTGTTGACAGTGTTGTTAACCCATGAACTTGGGGTAGCCTTCATGAAATCCTTAACCTGCAAGAATTACTTTGTGGATAAGAAAGTTGCCTATGTTGAAATTGTGGCAAAGAATGTAGTTAAAGAGAAATTACCTTGTTTGCAATTGTGTCAAATAGTATAATTAAAGAAAATGTAGAAATTGAATACAAGTTTTTTATATTGTTATTGAGTTACACATTCACTTGGATTTGTTTAAGTTGGGGACCAGATGTTATTCTTGCAGTTGGACATTCCTGTGCATGAAACTATAGATGTGTTATTCTTGAATCTTGGTTTAGACCATGCATTTACATTAACAACAAATATAAATGCATAAGGCCCTCACCAATGACACTATTACCTGTTTTAATTTTCTTATATATGCACAGTTTGAAATGGATACAGTGAATTTGTAGTTTTCTCAATCTGTTTCTTGTAGCATGTAGGTGATGCTGGCTATGTTAATAGGTTTTCTTACCATTGTGACATGGCACTTCACAAATATGTATAGAACAAAATATATACAGAGTTTAGCCTATGGTTTCTGATATGAGCTTTTGCAACGTCTCATCTCCAGAATGTTCAATATACTTATCTCCACTGTGGAAATAACGATGGCACAAGTTCAACTTTCGGAATATGTACTTAATCGTAATCCACTATGTCAAAGTCCTCATCAGCAAGTTCAAGTTGAGTACATCATTTATTTCAGATGCATATTTCTTGTAGTTGCATACATTTGAAATCTCTTATTTCTACTTATCTACAGACAGTATTTAGGATTGTGATAATGATAAATGGGAGAAAGAGGACTGAATCCACATCACAGATGTTTTGACATTGTGTTTGACACATAGATACCCTGGGTGTTGGACATGCACATGATAAGTACCCTAATCAGTATATGTGTCCCACTTGTATATAAATTGCTCCATTATTATGTTGAGATGGATTTTCCTATCACAGGGAGTTATTAGAATATCGAAAATATCTTCATTCCTGCATACGTAGAGAAGAAAGTGTACTAAATTTATGGATTTAGAATGTAATTCTGAAAGATGCATATTTGTTTTGCATATTTATTGATTATACTGGGTTTTTCATGCTTACAGGGTTCTGTGGGATACATCTTCTGTTAATTGTGTTAATGGTGTACTTGATGAAGAAAATGAATTTTGAAGGCTAGTTAATTTTACATATTTCCTGGGTTTTGACAGAAAGTTAAGAAGGTTGCCATGCTTTGTAGATCGTTCTGATCAGCTTGTAAGCAATAGCAGTCACTCCAGAAAGCTAAGTATGCTTTTGGACCTCTTTCGCACGGCAGTTAGTCACTTGGAACAGCTATGAGGAAACTATTTCTATCCATGTAGTTAGGTTGTGCATTTGTCCAATCTAATACTAACTCAAACTGAACTGCTAAATGTGTTATTTTATTTTATTGAGTGTGTTATTTTATGTTTGGAGCACATCATTTTAGAAGGAACCTTGTTCCAAAAAAAACTTGCTTCCACATATTTGGCTGCTCCCATATTTGTAGGTTCAACATAACATGACTTTCGAGGTCCATTTATTCTCAAACACCACAACACATAGAATTTCATAGGGCTCCATAGCAGGGATGATTTTAGGGGCGAAATTTAGCCCAATTGCGAATTTAGAAGGTTTCTAATTTTTTTTAGGGTGAATTTTTAAGTAAAAGAGGTTTTTGAGAATTAATTTTAATAGCCCACTATTTATTATTTTGTAAATATTCAAAAACTATATAGCCAAAATCGTATTTAGGAAGAATTTATAGGAGAAACCAGTCGCCCGCGATTTTTGTGGAAGAAATAGGGAAAAATCGATTTTCGCTAGTTTATTTTCCGTGATTTTTCCTTGGATGCACCAGTCGCCCCCGATTTTTAGGGATGGTGTTTCCTGGAAACTCATTCGCCCGTGATTTCTGGCATGGCGGTTTTTTGGAGTTGTTGTTCGCCCTCGATTCTGGCATGGGTTTTTTTGGAGCTATGGTTCGCCCTCGATTTGAAGAAATAGCGGTTTTGGAGTCCGATTCGCCCGCGATTTGGCTGCTAGAGTGCCAATACAACCCCTAGCATCGCCCATACAAGGTAAAATTCTTGATTTTCACCCATACGAGGCTCAATTACTATTTGTTTCAAATATTACCAGTTTGTAGCGTGTATCTGGAGGTTTGCAAACTGCTTTGGCTGTACATTTCAGATTCTCAGAAGGGTTTCGAGCATTAAGAGGTATGTGACAATGTGAAATATCTGCAATTCAATTTTTGTTGCCATCTTAGACCTTGCGTGTTTCATTTCGATCCATGATTACACTGTGAGTTTAATCCCCAAATTCTTAATGCTGTCAGACTTCGAAATCTTTTATTATAACTCGCCCTTCGAAATCTTTTATTATAACTCACCCTTCGTTTTTCATAGCCGATGGAAGCTGAATTGAGTTTGAATTCTACTTGTCGGGAATACCTTGTAGGCATGGAGACATAATTCATGAGGGTCTGCTGGTAAACTTTTTGAAGGTTGTTGATCTGTGCTTGCCTTTCCCTCTGGTACTGCTCAACTTCTTTAGTTCTATGCTTTGCCTCTTTCATTTCTTTTCAATGTGTCGAAGTTGGGCAGATCACAGTTTTTTACTATACTATTAGCTGCTTGATAATGATTTTGGCAGTTTCTGGGCGATGTCTTCTTAAAATTGTATCCGACTTATCTTTTGGATTTAGAGCTGTAACTAATCCTAGTAAGATGCTGTCACTTTCCTCCCTGATACTTCTGCTGTTGGGGTTTTTATCCACCCAGTATAATATATACCAGGGAGAGAGTGTCTTCCGGAAGGGGTACCTTTTCTCTCTTATAATCTTTATCCACCTATATTCCCCATGGGATGTTTTCTTGATTTCATAAAGTAGTAAGTGTTCAAATCCTAGCATTACCAGAACATTGGTATGGATTGGACACGCCGATGTTTAGACTATTGATGAAACTGTAAAACGATCTACTTTCTGCCCGATTTAATTCAGACCTGTATCCAAATTTCTGTAGTGATGGGCGTCTCAGTTCTTTTACCCAGCAATTTTCGATCATGAAGAAATCTCTGCATCAAATTCCAGTATTGACGGATGTTTAAGTTCAAAGATATGCTACAACTTTTCCATTGCACTCACAGTAAAACATTGCTTTGTTTTTTCAAGCTAAAGAAGTTACTTTTTAGGTCAGATTTCATTCTTACAGATGTACATTAATAGCATCAATAGCCTATAGAGCAAACAAAGGCATGTTCTGTGATAAGCCATAAAAAATGTATACCTTGTGATACCTTGTAGAATCCTGCAATCTTTGGTTGCTAGCAGCTCGTCCTGTTTCAACTTCTCCATATTATAATCATTTCTGTATAGCAAGTATTTAAATTCTCAGTGTAACAAGCTCCACATTTGACATTTTCCTTGGGAAAGTCATAGCTTCACAATTTTAGGAACTAGTTTCAACTAAGTTGCTATTTTCTCATTTTGAGAGACCCCTCAAAGTTGTAACTACACATAATAGTAACCTGCAATAATGCCATAATGTCACCCATCTGTCCAATATTTATTCATAAATTAGAGTCACATATATAATGTCCCAGAAAGAAAAGCAAAGATTTCATTCATTCTAACAGAATTTTCAGATAATTCTATGACAATACACCCTATAGTGAGCAACAATGTTCTGACTCTCAACCTGCTGTCATCTCCTTCTACGAATCTTTGCAGTAGGTCTTAGAGTCTCAGAGTCAATGATGATTTTCGAATCACCTGCAATTTGCGAATTAGTAATTTCTTTAAATCTAGCAGAATATACCAGCATCCATAGAGCTAATAACTCACTTCTAGTATTTGTACTGGATCCACAGTTCATTCTCAAATTGTAACAACTTATATCATCCAACCATAAGACTGCTCCCGCACCACAATGCCTACAAATATCTTGAGAGGCCCAATCAAAATATCTCCTAGCCCGGACTAGATTGAAAATAGTAGTCACTAGTCTTTGAATAGGTTTTATCTTGACAACAGTCTGGTCCTACATCAATTCCCTAAGTGTTGCAATTGCTTTGCTTCCCACCCTAGTGGCCGAAAAACCCTTTCCTTGAAACAACAAACCATTTTTGGCCTTCCACACGCCCCAACATACAAAGGGTGGTAGTTCCTCCCAATCATGGACATTCTTATTCTCAACCCATGTTATATGTGGAAGCATACATAATCTATTGATTATAATGGTATCCAGAATGTACAAGTAATGATCAAAGTGAAATTCATGTTGATGAACAATGTTATTTGTTTCTTATCTTATAATAAGCTTAGCAGAAAAATATAGAATGCTCCTTTATCTTAATTGTAATTACCTCTGTTCAAGAGATGAGAATGTGATTAGAATATAAAATGATCCCATTGAAAATATCAAACCACATGACATGTGGTGGCATGCATAACTCATGAACCATCTTACTTGATATGATTGGGATTTAGCTATAGTGGCCTTTATAATCATATTCATTTACTGATGGAGATCTTGACAATGCTATTTAGTATTTAGTAGGTTGTGTTGCACAAAAGTTGAGCATTTAATAGAAATCTCTCTATTTGAAGCAAGCTCGCAGACTCAATGAAAACTTAAAAGACCATGTAAAAGTCATCTTGCCATGACAAGATCTCAACATAGTAAAAAATAAAGACCATGTAAAAGTCCTCTTGCCATGTCAAAATCAAAGTTTGACATAAGACAAATCAATTTCATAAGAATTGGCCCTTTCAAACATCAAAATAGATATATGCTTCCGTAAATAGACAAACAATTGTAGACATAGTACCTCAATGATAGTTTATAAAGCCGAATCCCTGAAAATTGATAATGTACAAAGCTGATAGCAGATGATTTACAGTTATATAACACAATTTTTCCTTTAAATATTTTTCTTTCTGCTGATAGTTTCATAGAGTACATAGATTGCAATTACATGACACAGAAATTTCCGTTGTATATGACACATATTTTCCTGTAAATATTTCTCAGATTTTCTTTCTTGTAATAGTTTCATAAAGTACATAGATTGCATTTACATCATACAGAATTTTCCCCTGTAAGCTGATATTTCACATAGCACTCTCTCTGCTATCATGTTTTAAAGAATCAATTATATTTTTCCAATAGCCCTCATGCACCAAACTTAAAGAACAAATTTCAAATTGCATAATACAAACATTGAAAGAGAAAATCACTAGTGAGTTTGACGACAATTGACCATTTCAAATTTGATCCAAATTGACCAAGTTTGTCTCACGAGTTTGTCTGATTTTGACCAAGAATTGACTAAACTTAATCAAGTCTTACTGAGCATGACAAGTTTCAAAACAGGTTGGTGAGCTATGTCAACTCATCAAGTTTCTTATAAGCTTCTAACAATTGTGTGCAGGTAGTTGCAGATAAGGAAGGCCTTAAGATAGCCTTAAGCCTAAATAGATGAGAGTTGATTTTGAAAGGTGATTCAAAATTATCATTAAATAAAGTTATGAAACCTAGTAATCAGGAAAGAATTAAAGAGATCAAAGAATGAATAAATATATTTACCACTATTAAATGTATCCATGTATCCATTTTGCACATCTGGAACCACTTGTGTGACCCGCCCACTATTCTTACCTTTGTTTTCTGATATTTTGGTTGTATAGTGAAGAAGAAAAATTTCAATTTGAAAGCATCCTTTACTTTTTCCATAATATGATTTTGGATGGGGCATGAATTCCCAACAATTCCAATTCCAGCTACACTTTCACTTCTTGTTTCAATTACTAGTATTTCGCTTTCTGCTCTTTCACCATTAAAAGGATAGATACTTATTTTGCCTTTGAGAACTAGACTTAGCACAAATGGAGGGTTTAGGAAGAGATGATAATTCCTTTTTTTTTTTTCCTTGGAAAAAGTCAGTAATTTTATTTCATAAAATGAACAAAATTACATTCAGCACATGTAATAGGATCACTAAGATCCCTACATTTTCACAGATTATTTTCCCATATCAGCATCATATATCAACATCATATCTGATGTCCCATATATCATACAATCAGAACGGCTGTCCATACAAGCCACATTTATCCCAATTTAGATATAACATAAACAGTGCATTACTGTGTATACGACTGTCCCTACAGCCAACATATTCCATATTTTCATAGAATCCGATAGCAGTCTATCGCTGGTTCAATCAAAACTGCGGTTGCTTTCCATCAATGAGAGATTCCATCGCCGGTCAACAAATGCATAAGG
This sequence comes from Larix kaempferi, assembly GCA_027924585.1. NCBI lineage: Eukaryota > Viridiplantae > Streptophyta > Pinopsida > Pinales > Pinaceae > Larix > Larix kaempferi. The sequence continues at coordinate 12,646,249 of BSBM01000963.1, read as the reverse complement.
AAATAGATCCGTTGCTTGTCACCTATGACTAAGCTATTGCTCTATTCTGTGCCTCAAGATCTTCATGAAAAGGACTGTGATAATAGCTGTAAATGCCCTCAGGTGAGTTTATAGTGATCCTCCAAGTGCCAAATGGTAAGTGCTGCTGCGTTGCTTCCTTGGAAAGCAGATCAGAAATCCCATTCCTCTCCCTGTAGACGTGTGTAAATGTTATTTGATGAAATAAGTGCTTTATCCCGATCACCTCCTCCAAGATAGGTAATAGTATCATCACATTGCAATGTGTGATCTCCTTTTCCCATTCAATAACTAACATGGAGTCACCAAAAATCTGTAGTGATAGACATCCCTGTTCAAGTGCGAATAACATCAGCAGCCTAAGAGACATTAGTTCAGCATAGTTATTGGATCCCCTCCCCAATCCAGCCACCAGATGAAAGTAATGAGACTCTATTTTGTATAGAACACCCCCCCCTCCACATTCCGTTTGTTGGTCTATTGAAGCACCATCAAAATAAGCCCATGGCATTGTTTTGTCAATCAATTCCACACACACAGGTCGCGTTCTAATCACAGGGGCAGTTGCCTTGTAGTGTAGGGTACTAGCCATGATTTGTGCCACTACACTCTCCAATGGAACCTTGCAATCTTGAAAGATAAGCTTATTCCTAGTAATCCAGATGCCCCAGGCATAAATACAAGGGAAAGCCCGGATGGTTGATGTCTGATTTGTTGTCCACCACAATTGGAACACCTCAAGTACACTCGCACCCTGCCACCCCACATGGAGATCTAGTAATAAGCAGGCTTCAGCCCAAACTGCCTGAGAATATCGACAATGGACAAAAAGATGAGAACTAGTCTCTTCCGCTTCACTACAAAGAGGAAAAAACCCCGGACCCTGTATGAATCGTTTTTGTAGAATGTCCCAGGTAGGGGCCCTTTGTTCTAGAATAGCCCAGAATAGAAGTTTTGTTTTACTTGGACACTTTAGCTTCCACAGATATTTCCACCACCATACCAATCCCCTGTTATGTTCTACCACATTCAACTGGATATATCCATTCTTTGGGGTATATATTCCAGAGGGATGATGGTCCCAAATAAGTTCATCCGTCCTATCAGTCAGTCGAATATTCGATAGTCATAAGTGCCGAAGATAATCCGCCCAAGCCCCATGCATATCACCAGGGATCTCAAGTCGAAGTGCAGTTTTCCAGCCCTGATGCCAAAGTGTAGAAGTTCTCGGATCCGCAATATCAGCCAAGAAATGATAACCCCTTGCTGCCAATATATTTCTCAATTCCACAAGAAGGACATGTCCTCCCCTACAGCCAACCCATGGGTCCAGTCCTATACGAATAAGTCTCCCATTTCCAATCCTCCACACTAATCCAGATCCTACCAAATGGAAATGCTGCACCACCGCTTTCCAAACCACAGAGCAATTTGCCCTCGTCTTATTTCCCAGTCGGATCCAATCGAGTAGTGTAAGAGGGGCAATATATTTATGATATACCACTCGTGTCCAGAGGCTCTGTGTGTGTATAAGTCGCCATGCCACCTTGGCCCCCAATGCTTTAGCGAACAGAAAAATATTCTTTAACCCCCATCCTCCCAGGGCTTTTGGAACTGCAAAGATGATAATTCCTTTGCTGAGGGTTCTTGGTCCAAAAGAGAACTGGTGAAACAGTACCTAGACATGGATTTTATGTTTTTCATGCTCTTTATTATTCTTCACAGTAAAAAATGGGTTCATCATGGAGCCAAGTGGCTGCTTGTGTTGACCTACCAAACCTCTGTGAGAATGCAGGTGCTTAATAAGCACAGAGTTATGTTTGAGCCCTGAGCTCTGTCAGCTCAAGATCAAAATTAGGAGTGGAAAGAAGGTGAGGATAAATGCATTATGAGTTTAGTGTATGCCTGGAAGTGATGATTTTATGTGTGTTGTGAAGGTAATTTTAGGTCTTTAGCATACTTATTTGTCAGTCATGTGTTTAGTGATTCCCCAAATTTGGTGAGATTGCATATATTGGAGCACAGGAGATAAATCATATCTGAGAAATCAAATTGGCAAATGGGCCTGCCCCCAAATGACAGGCTGATCCAGTTGCAGGTCTCTAGTTCCATGTTTACCAAGTGCCATGTTTGGGGATCAGATGTAACCAGGCCCAACCATTGCTACTCATTGTGACACTTCCATGGAAAAGGATTCCAATAAATTTCAATCATTCCTAGTGCATTTGGCAGGGGCCAGATGTCATGCCCCTTTCTGTAGTGATGTGAGAGATGGTAGTCCCTTTGCTGAGGGTTCTTGGTCCAAAAGAGAACTGGTGAAACAATACCTAGACATGGATTTTATGTTTTTCATGGTCTTTATTATTCTTCACAGTAAAAAATGGGTTCACCATGGGGCCAAGTGGTTGCTTGTGTTGACTGACCAAACCTCTGTGAGAATGCGGGTGCCTAATAAGCACAGAGTTATGTTTGAGACCTGAGCTCTGTCAGCTCAAAATCAAAATTAGGAGTGGAAAGAAGGTGAGGATAAATGCATTATGAGTTTAGTGTATGCTTGGAAGTGATGATTTTATGTGTGTTGTGAAGTTAATTTTAGGTCTTTAGCATACTTATTTGTTAGTCCCGTGTTTAGTGCTTCCCCAAATTAGGTGAGATTGCATATATTGGAGCACATGAGATAAATCATATCTGAGAAATCAAATTGGAAAATGGGCCTGCCCCCAAATGACAGGCTGAGCCAGTTGCAGGTCTCTAGTTCCATGTTTACCAAGTGTTGTGTTTGGGGATCAGATGTAACCAGGCCCAACCATTGCTACTCATTGTGACACTTCCTTGGAAAAGGATTCCAATAAATTTCAATCATTCCTAGTGCATTTGGCAGGGGTCGGATGTCATGCCCCTTTCTGTAGTGATGTGAGATGATAGTCCCTTAAAATTTTCTGAGAGACGGGGCTGTGAAGCGTTGGTTTGTCACAATGAGTGAGGTGATCAGGTTCGTACTAACACATAGACCCGAGTTCAAAAACATCCCAAATGGGTGCACCGTGCAGATTAGGCCAGGTGCATGTACTAGGTGACTTTGATGGCATAGATACACCCCTCATAGCACAACATCTTAGTCAAGCGATTCTATGAGAAGCATTTCTCAAACAAACAAACAAAATGTTATCTCCTCGCTGCACATGATAATTCCTGGTATTTGTCACATTAGAAGCAATTTTCAATATAAGACAAAAGGCTCTAGAATTTTGAATATTAATCAAAATAGCCACATGCCTTGAATAATGAGACAAAATTGAATATCATGGGATGGATGAATTCCATGCTAAAGAGTATAAGTTTTGTTCTTTATTATTACTATGTCATGAATCCATTGAAGCATATAAATAGTCGCTTCAAGGGAAGAAAGCAATACCTGGTTCATTCATTGACTCGGTTCTACATTCAGTTTAAAGTCTTGAAGGTAAGAAGAGGCTCTTCCTCAATGTACTATTTTGTGGCTTATTTCTCTTGCTCATGACACATAGTTGTAACCTTTCTCTTGCTCTCCTATCTTACGGTCTTTGACAAACTAATATACCAAAGGTCCAAATATACCAAGAAAAGGATCAAGGTATCTCAAACTAATACTAGAAATAGTGAATAAACCATAACATAAATCCACCTTTCGTAAAATCATGCCTCTCTTTATGAATATATCCAAGAATAATATCATTCTGCAGATCAGAAATAACACCATCTAGTAAGGCTTGGTTCACTGCATTTAGAATTTATAAATCCGAATCCCTGAAAATTGATAATGTACAAAGCTGATAGCAGATGATTTACAGTTATATAACACAATTTTTCCTTTAAATATTTTTCTTTCTGCTGATAGTTTCATAGAGTACATCCCGTGGGTTTGGGTATGTAGAGGTACCCTGCACCCTCCATAGGTGCACAAAATTACTCACCCATGGCACCTGTCTTTGAGGATAAATTTTTTTAAAATCATTAAAATTTAGTTACTAGTTTCTTGCCTTTTCTACTTGGTCCCACCAACCCCCTACTATATAAACTGTCAACAAACACAAAAGTAATCACTGATCATTTGCTAGTGCTGGGCCATCATTTTTCTGTTGCTGGGCAGTGGTTTGGTTGCTGAAAACTCATAGCAGCAGTGGATTTGTAGCATATATATATTAAGTTTGTATTAAATTATTAATGATTATTTCTTTAGGCTTAAAACTTTTTTTTTTTCCTTGGAAAAAGTTGTAATTTTATTTCAAAAATAATTGAACAAAATTACATTCTGCACATGTAATAGAATCACTGAGATCCCTACATTTTCACAAATTTTCTGTCCCATATTGACATCAATTTTATTGCCCCATACGAAAACAAATACCATGGATACGGCTGTCCATTCAGCCCACATATATCTGATTATATATTCACAAATAAAATATCAGAGATTAAAAACTGCTGTCCATACAGCCTGCCTATATCCGAATACAATAAAACATACTGTAACAGGATGCCCATCACCGATCGTTTGAAATATGAGCTAATGCTCAATTCCGTGCCTCCAAAGCTTCATAAAATGGTCTGAGTTAATAGCTGTATGTATCAGATATTTAAAAACTGAAAACAGCTGTCCATACAGCCCGCCATATCCGAAAACAAATAAGCATACTGTTACAGGATATGTATCAGATATTTCTATTGAATTTTAGACGTGGATAAATTTTGATGCCTTCCTTATCTTTCTCTCTACTACTATGAAGTGAACTTCTCACCTTGTATGGTAGCCCTAGAGTCTAATTATATAAATTGAGCATTGGTCTGTCATCGATACTAGTTAGAAATGATTTAGTACATATACCCTAAGGACATGGAGTCCATGTTATAGCCAAAATTATGGTAGGATAAACAATTAGGGCCATTGAAATGTCTTATAATGCTTAAATCTTGTACTCTACTTCTAATTCCTTATTCTTTCTAATTACCTTTTTGATAAATCTTTGTCTCTTTTTTATAACCCTAATATGCATATTATTTCAATACTAGATCATTCTTGCCCCTGTTCTATTTAGGTTTAGGTTCTAGCTCCCATTCCTCAATTTCCTTACTACCCAAACTGTTGTGGTTAGTATTATTTTCTCCCTTCCTTAACATCAAAATATATACCCCTAAAAATGTCCCTTGGCTCATTTGAACCCTTGTAATGACATCATAGTTCTTGAATGTAAATGTAAACATTTAAAATTGTCTATATACATGAGATAACTTTGCATATTTTTTTCTAATATTTTGCATATTTTAATATGTATTATAAAAAATGTGTGGGTGTTATGTAAAGTGTGTGTGTCCATTTGTTTAAAAACAAATTAATCTTGAGACCTAAACATGGTTGAAGAGGAGGAACAAAGGGCATACGTCATAAATGAAACTTCTTGATATCCATCCCCATGGTTAGGGAAGAAATCACTTTGGCCTTAGTCATTAAATGTAGATTCTCAAGTTTGATCACCATGAACAACACTGACAAACCATAATATAAGCTCTCTCTTGGGTGTCTTCAACATCATAGTTGGGTATGGATGCCAATAGGAGATATTATACATAGAGGATGGGTCATGAGGCCTTAATCATAGTATAATTCATTCCTGTAGAATAGATTTATTCCAACTCAATTTTAAGTTGTAGGTTTGCATTAAAATCGATCCTTCTTTGGCATTCGATTTAGTCCATTTTCCAGCACTTTGTTTAGTGATTGATTCTTGTACTTAAACATTGTTTGTGGTCAGTTTATTGAATCATAATTTAGTTGATTGTTCTTTTATTCTTTCCAGTAAATGAAAAAATGAAAAAGAACTTTGTTGTAGAAAGTTTTGATTTTATGGCACTTTTGTTTCCTTGTTGCAACCACGCCACACAAAAGCACTACCCTTTTTGAGTAATAACAGCCCTAAAAACTTTTTAACAAAATGAAATAGAAACATTTTTCTTTTTTAGGGTACACTACACCAACTAGTTTTGGTTAGGATTTTGAGTTTAAATCACCTTAAACCACTCAAGATCACACATTACGCAAAAATCGTAGTGAGACTATCACAGGTAAACCCATTTCACTCAAAACTTGCCTGGGATCTATGCAGTAGGTCATTGCGAGATCAGATTGTTGGGAATACTCCTCCTACTCTCTGTTCGAGCATACGCCAGGATTGGATTGCGTATTGGGGACTCTTTCGAGTTTCGGGCTTAGCTACCCTGCCCACGCTTTCTGATTCGACCGGTGACTGTTCCCCCAGGAGTTTTCGGTGTTGTGGTATCCTTAGTATCTGACTCTAGGTTCATACACAGGTGACAACAAAGGGTATATCTGCTGTACCTAAGACAGACGTGGGAGGAAATCCCTTGCAGGTCTTTGGGAGGGAGGTTGGGTGATTCCAGCGCTTGCATCCTTAGTCATTGTATTGTGGACCCTAGGTAACTGTCTTTCTTCCTTTGTTGATCTGTTCTGGGTCCTCATCATCCCAGACTCTTCTCCGAAAGGCATCTTTGTTTGCCTGGTTTGTATACTTAGGACTTTTTAGTTGGCGTGTTGTTTGCCCCCTAGTTGTACTGGCCACCAGGTTCTAGTCTGTTATTTTATATTTATAATCACGGAGAATCAAGAGCTTCGTAGATTGAGGAGGTTTCAAAACCTTCCACCACTTAGAATAGAACCTTTTCAGCCAGCTAGACGACAACGGGTAAACCTTTCAAGTTTCAATGATTGTGATACACCACACGAGACTAAGAATACTACCGATGAAATAAGAGTGTTCTCTCCCAGAGAGGTATAAATTATGAAAGACATTTGGCAGCAGGTTGACAATCTAGATTCATAGGATGGGTCCAAGAGTGTTGTTGAAGGTAGCAATGCATAACTTTAGATTAAAGTTTCGAACCAGTAATGGTGCTCACCATGAAGGGGCATGTAGCTCAATGGTCAGTCGAGGGTTGGTCATGGGATTGACTCCTAGCCTATCCAGTTTTCAACATGGTATCAAAGCCAAGTAGGTTGAGGTGGCTAGAAATCCTAAGCCAAAGTGTAGCTTAGTGGGAGAGGGGAGGGTTCAGAGCGGTGTTGGAGATGGCAATCTGCACCCTTAGATCAAATTGTTAAAGCTGCTCATCATGAAGGGGTATGTAGCTCAATGATACAACATTTTGTCGACAAGGGTAGTTCTTGAGTTTGATTCATAACTTGCCTAGTTTTCAAAGTGGCAACATACCCAAGTAGGATTATATGGCTGGAAAGCCCAAGCCAAATTGTGCACTTAAGGGGGGTGTTGGAGCCTGGAGGTAGCAATCCACATCTTTAGAACAAACTGTTGAGGGTGTCCATGATGAAGGGTCATGTAGATCAAATGATAAGGCAGCCCATCATCCAAGAATACGTCATGGGTTTGAATCTTGGCCTGTCTAGTTTTCAACATGGCATCTACAGTAGGTTGAGGTGGCTAGAAGGCCTGGGAAAGTGAGGCTTAAGGGGGTGAGGAACCACTCCATCTTTCAGTTTCAATACTGGTACATTAGGTATGCCAAGTTCAACAACGATGGCATATATTCCTACACCTACTGTTGGACCTAGCAGTACAACCAACTTTGCACCACCTCCTGCTTCTCAACCGTTATATCAGATACCTAGTGCTTGGATTTCCACACCTGTTGTAGGACCAAGTGCTTCTGCAACCATGCCAGTCATGAGCACCATGACTGCACCGTCCACATCAGCTTCTACTGGTTTCAATACCTTTGTAGGCCCTAACGTGAATCAATGTAGTATGCCTACAGGTAATGTCCCTTTTTCCTTATTCATAATATGTGCATCAAATTTATAGAATTTTATTAGGAAAAGCTGTTCAGTAGATATCAATAGTACCCAAGCTGTTCACTGTATGTCTCTCTCCAATCCCAAATAGAAATGTGACAGAGACAAGAGGAAACCCTTTGGAAGCATAAATCCCAAATTAGATGGTTGAAAGGAGAAAAAAATTCCAAATTATTTCATCGATCAATGATCCAATATTAACATCATAATCATATTAGTTCTCTTCTTAGTAGCCAAGTGAATAAGCTAGTTAAACATGAGGATATATAGAAAGAGTTAGTCTCCTTCTAACAATCTTTACTCAAGGAGCCACCAAGAAACATAATGGAATCCATTCACAAAATTACTCAACGGATCCCCACAACCTTAGGAAAATTTTTATTGTGGTGTGTTGTTTGTTCCATGTTGTTCTAGTGGCCCCTAGGTTAATCACTTAGTATATTTTTGGTGCAATTGTGGAGGACCAACCTCCTCGTAGGGAATTGCAGTTGTACTAATTTTATATCATTTTTCTCATGCAGGCCTCCTTCTGGTTTCTATATTGATTTGGAATATCAATTGTGGAACATTAAGTAAGAAACAAGATGTCAAACATGGATCATGGAGAGAAAAATAAAACATTAAGACAAAAGGGTGTAATGTCATATTTTCAAAAACATCAATCCAATCATCCACATCATATTCATGGTTCAAGCTCTCTTGAGCAAGGCATCGGTGAGAGAGATGTCAACACTTTGGAGGATGCATCTGCAAAACATACAATGGATGGTAGAATACATTCCTCCAGTGATCAAAGTGAGGCAAATGCATTTTCATCAGAAATTGGTAGCTCAAATGTTGAATATTTTTCCTTGCAAGGTGACATAGACCATTCACTGAAGAGGAAAAAAGGCCGATGGGACTTTGGGAGACAATTCCAATCTGATTGGGTATCAAGATTCCCATTTATTGAACCGATACCTCCAACAAATAAGAATGAGACCTCACGAGAAGTTAAATGCATTTCATGTAGTTGGAAACTTGGCAAGGTAGTGAAATTGCAAATAAAGCTGGACAAAATAGAGAAGCATGTTGGGAAGGTGTATGATAAGAAAACTGAAAATGATGAGAAGAAATCTACTGCTAGATGGAAATCTGATAGCCGACATCTCCAATGTGAAGAGGAATACAATAAATACTTAATAAATAAGAGAAAACTAGATGAAAGTGGAGGAACCATCACTTCTCAATTCGGAAAGATGATGGAAAAAAATTTGTTATCGAAGTCGATACAATTAAGCACTGTATTTCACATCCTATCCAATGGTCGTCCTATGACAGATTATCCAAAAATGATGAAATATCTATCTTTTATTCAAGTGCCAAATTTTCCATCTTCTCATTGGTCTTTAACGAGTGGTTGGGAATGGGGAAAATATCTAGCTCAAGTAGAAAAGGATGATATGAAAGAGAAGATTGTGAATGCATTATTTTTGTCACTGTCCTTGGATGAAGTTACAGCTGTTGATAATACTGCATGGATTTGCATGAGCATTTATACGGTCAATTACCATATCAGGAATTCCTATCTACTTGGAATTCATAAAATGAGCAAAAGTTCTACAGCAGAAAACATTTATGAACTTGTTATTAATACTTTGAAGGAAACTGGTGGTATGGATAATTCAATGATCACAAAAAAGTTGGTATGCGTTGGAGCAAATGGGGCATCAGTAATGCAGGGACAAAGGAACGGCCTTTGTGCTAGAATACAACTCTCAGCTTCACCGTATATGATTGGTATTCATTGTATGGCTCACAGAATGAATCTTGCATTTAAAATAGTGAGCAACTTTCCATTGGTTTCAAAAGTTGAATATCTTGTACGTGAGGTTCATGCATACTTTTGTTGGAGTCCCAAACGGTTTTCAGAGTTTAAAAAATTTGCCGACGGTGTTACAAATGGAAACAAACTATTAAAAGATGTTGATACAAGATGGATCTCACTGAAGGGACCAGCTCAAAGACTATTCGATGAATATGCATCCTTGGTAGGGGTGATGTATGAACATCGCCTAAGTGTAGAAAAAGCTCAAACTCTTCTCTTTCTATTAACTGATATAGAGACATATTTAACATTGGCTGGAGTTCTTCCTCTGCTTCATGAAATGAATAGCCTCGTGAAGATGTCTCAGAGTCGCACGATGTATATTGCTGAATACACAAATGCTAGAAAACTAGCATGCCTTGCATTAGATAATTTGTATATGATGGCAGATTCTTTTACAGGTCTAGCATTTACAAATTGGGCTAAGATAATCAATATTGAAAATGATGAAAATTTATTGAAGTTTGATGAAAAAGGGTTTCTATGTATGGCAGTGCGTGGGTATATGGTTCCTTTTTATTATAATGACAAAATAGGAAGAACCACCAAAGAGTGCCCTGTGTCAAGAGAACAATTTGACAATGTTGTGATTTCAGTGAGGCGCAGCTTGATAGAAATTGAAAAATCACTATCATCAGAGATAAGAGAACGATTTCCTCGAGATGAATTGTTGGAGGCCATGTCTGTGGTATACCCTCAATATTGGAACCATCGTCAAGGTTCAAAAACTATAAAGGTTGACTTTATAGCTAAAATCAAGATTTTGCAGAGCCATTTTTGTCAAGAGACCGAGATACAAGGAGAACATATTCAAGGTATTTTAGATGGAAAAAAATTGAAAGATCAAGCCCAATGCTTTGCTGATACAATGTGGGAGAAATTTTCTAAGTTGGATAATGCTCTAGAATATGGTGCAATTACAAAATTGTGGACTACACTCAGTGGTAGTGAATTTCTACTGCAAAATATGTCAGAGTATTTCAAATTAGTAGATTTATGTCAAACCATGATTTTGGGATCAGTGGAGGATGAGAGAATGTTTAGTGCATTAACATTTTTGAAGTCAAAGTTGAGGAATAAGCTTGATAAAAATGTGGATACATGCTTAAGATTATATGTAACAAAGTATGAGGTTGACAATTTTCCATATGAAAGAGCAGTAGCTCTCTGGCGATCAAATTGTGAAAGAAGGGGAGAAAACAATCTGGCAAATTTATCTAATGAATTTGATATGGAACATAATGTTGTTGAGGATCATAATGATTGCTCATTCGAAGAAGGTCATGTTCAGAGTGCCGAAAATGAGGACCAGTCCCAGAATGTGAATTGGGAAATGGATTTCACCTAAGATTGTATATGATCCAATACACATGAGAGACTCTTGAGTCTTATTTTGGTATAGGTGTTCCATGGACCCTTGCGGGTGATCATTATATGTAAATTTGAGCTAGCATTTTAATTAAAAATAGATTCTACATTGTACTTTTTTGTTATAACATTGATGATATGACATACATTTCCTTGATGCAGTTTATTTTAAGATTGATGTTTTTATATTTATCTTTTACATTGTCTCTTTTTTATGTGATAGGAAATGACACTGGAATTTGACAAAGCTAGGCCTAGGAGCTATCTCTTATCATAGATAGTGTCCTGACATTGAAGGATAAATAACTAATTTGATTACACTTTCGTTAAGCAAGAATGAGCTCATTCAAGTACATGAAACCATGTTGATGTTTATCTCAAATATTTTGTGCAAATTTTTATGGTTTGTTTATTGCTTTTATTTGAAACATTTTGTCGATTTGTGGAGTTTGCATGTATTTTGGTTAATTATTGTGTTAGACCCTTGAATGCTTCTAGTTCTCATTTGATGCTTGATTTAACCCTTTGTTGTAGCTTGAATCAATATTAGATTTAGTTGATTTCCATTGATTTAGGGTTCGAGAAAATAAGTTTTTATTACCTTTTATTTGCATGAATTAATTGTCTTCACTTTTTCGATTTGTTTATGCTGATTGTATATTTTCTTTGTAAATACTTATCGTTATTCAGAAAAATAAATGAGCTCTACATAGCTAAGTGAAGAGAAAAATGGTCTATGCACTAGGTTCGTATGCATTGATCATAGGAGACCTATTGGCACGAGACCAACATTCCTCTAGTCCAATTGGCTCAAAATTTTCCTAGCCTCCATGGTCATAATTGGCTAGTGAAGGCCAAAATGATGCATAATGTCTGATTCTATTAGTTTATCGGTTTGTCAAGGTCCAAGTCCCCACATGTCATGGAAACTCTAATCAATAGAAGAAAAAAAAATTGTAATAAAAGCTCTAACATGGGTTATAATAACATCTACACACCAATATCAACAAACAATACAACATCTACAATCAAAATCAACTACTAGACACATTTAGATATGATATCAACAAATGGTATAACATTTAGATATGGTACTAGTGTTGAGGAATTTAGATGGAAAAAAGTTACATTGTCCAAAAGTATGACACAACAATAAGATAGCCCCCAATAGTCGACACTACAGGATGCCAACAAAATCACTATAATGTTATTCAAAGTATGTGCCAAGAAAAATACTTAAGGAACATACCTAGCTTAAAACCTATGTACAAACTTGCCTTGAAGTATCAAAAACAGTCTAGGGTAGCCACACAATCTATTGAAGGATAGTCTGTGGGTGCAATTCCTTTGTTGATTTAAGCAATTCAAAAAAGTCATCTCCCAAGACTATTAAAGAAGAAAAAGAAGAAATCTCTAATAATTGCAGGGAGGAATACAAATAGATTCTAGAAACTCAAGTAGTAGAGGAAAAAATTGTAAGTAAGAAGAAGATGCAATGCTAACGTCATCAGCGCTATGAATGACAATCTCCACCCGAAGAACCCCTCTAATAATGTTCCTCCCTGTCATGTCCATGTTGAGCACATCTTGAAAGCATTGCATTCAATGAGGCTGTATTTTGCTTTGGCACTTGGCCAAACACTTTATGTGCATCCTCCAAACACCCACATTTAGAATACATGTATCCAAGATCTACTCGGCTTTGCTTGGATATCAAGGCTTCATTAAGGCCACCACCATTTGGTATTGAGACCAAAACTTGAAATAGAGCAATTGAACTCAACATTTGAAGAAGCCTTGAACTCATAATTAACAAGCAGAGTGTCATTCAATGTGTTTTATAGATCAATGAAATATTCGCCAAATTTTTACAATATTTTATAATTCAGTGAAATATTCGCCAAATTTTTACAATATTTTATAATTTAGTGAAATATTCGTCAACTTTTTACAATATTTTATAATTCAGTAAAATATTCGCCAAGATTTTACAATATCTTATAATTTAGTGAAAGATTCGCCAAGATTTTACAATATCATATAATAAAATGAAAGATTCGCCAAAAAATTATATATACATATTATATTATTGATAAAATCGCTTTCAAATTTTCCTATATATCGGGGAGATTCGCCAATTTTTTTACCATATAAATTTGGGGGGGGTTCTTAAAATCATCCCTGCTCCATAGGTTATTTGAAATCGAATCATTTTAATACTCATTTGTTTGTTATACAAGAAGGATTCTTCTTAAACATGTCACTAAGAATTCCTACTCTGCAGCAATTGACTAGTAACTCTTTGAACTATCCTACATTCTTTGAGTAATGCACTTCGAATACATTTAAAAGGGTTTCAATCCAAGTGCTATGCTGATACAAAGGAAGTTGAAGAGCTATTGTAACCTGAAATTAAGGCTTGATCAACTATTAAATAATAAAAATGGGTTTTACAAGAACAGAATGTGATGTTGAGACATCTTCATTGTGCTAATATATTTTGTAACTGAGAGAAATCTGTTTACCACTCTGGTTCTTTTCCTTAAGAGAAAAGACACCAGAAAATAAGTGGATTCAAAGCAATACATATAGTATCTATTTTCTATAAAGCAACAATGTTTTATGGTAAGTGTAAATTTTTGCAGTTGCATGATGGTATTTTTCAAGAATTGAGCTGTACAGCTTTAGCATAAAGAGCTTTTCTATTGAACATATAAGTTGGAATGTTGAGGGCTTGCCACTATTTGTATTGTTCTCATATGGATTCAACTTCAGAATATGAACATCATATTCACCTAAGGACAGAAAAATATTGTGCGTTTCCAGTAGCACCAAGGGTTTTGTATTTGGCATGAGTAGAGGGTTGTGTGAATCTTCTTAGGGAAATGATAAAACTTTAGGAACCCTGAATGAAGTAGGTTTCCATTTTTCTTCTCAGACAAGTGCAGATCCAATTCTATAAGGGCACGCTTCATTTAAGAATCAGGAAACTGGTTCTATAAAGGCAGTCAAAAACTCTACCTAAGACAATAAAAAATTTAAAACATGGACTCGCATGCAAATGTACTGAAAACACAGAGACATAAATATCTAAATATGCTATAGCAGATACAAACGGAAAATAAATCTTGGCCTTTATTCTTATATTATTCTAATGTACTTTTAGCATTTATTGAATTTAATTTGCAGAGACTATGTGGATAAGACACCAACACTGCATTGATGAAGGTCAACATTTTATGAAGAGGCGAAAGGCTGTATTTGTATCATAACGTTACTATTTTTTGACATGCATAGAATATTATATATTATGCTGCCATAAATGCTTTTGTATTTGTGGTATTGATTTGTACTTTGATAAACCATTTTACATATCATGTTTGCAATTTGGTAGATCTAGGTTGCAAGAATTGGAACTCAGCATTTACAGGTTCTGGATTCTTTTTTGTCTAAAGGGGTTTGTTCATATCATCGTTATGGTAAAATTGAATGGAAATGTACAATGAATGAAAGTATGTATTTTTAAAGTGGTTATGCTGATTTGAAACGTAGTTTGTGCATTGTAGATGATATCTTAATTGTCCCATTGTGTGGCAGGTGGCAATGAAGAAAATGAACAAGAAAGGAAGTAGGAATGCATAATGACTTAGTGCATCCAAAAGTAAAGGAGACACTTGCAACAAAAAGTGTTAAGCGAATTTATTTTAAGCAATGAAGATGATAAGCTCTTGTAATGATATCATATGCTTTTACCTGGTTTTGGTTAAGCTATGTGGATTGAATGGAAAACGCTGTGTATTTGTAAATGTTGGAAAACAATTGGAAGATGGGGTGTTTGTTCATGTCAAGATAGTGAATTCACGCTTATTTCTTACATAAAAGGAACATGTGCAGTATTCTTCTATATGTTGAATTTGAATTCAACCTAAACATTGGAACATGGAGATATTTAACCATCAAAGCTTTGGCTGATGATTGTTAAAGGGGTGATTGTTGTAAGCAAAACAGTTGTATTTTTGTTATGGTTATTGAAGGGTGCAAAAGGTTTTTTTACAGATGTGTATTTTTATTTGTTTACGAAAGTAGTGGTGTGTAGTGTTACTCTTAACAATTGTGCAATCATTTTCATTGTGAGTTGCATAAAACATATAATGTATTTTTTGTTAGCCATCAAGCTCTAGGTAGAGAAGTCGATATATTTTGTTTCTAATATTTCCAGTTCTTCCAAATACATTTTGTTATGTCTATCAAGTGATGTTGGATGTATTATAAGTGGTGAAAGTTTGCTAGGGAGTTTAGATATTTGTGCTATAGATTATGGAATTTTTTTTTCCCAAGTGTGATATAAGCACACCAGGCATCACTACTACTTTCTGTTATATCTATCAAGTGCTCACTACTACTACAACCTTGCAAGAAGTAAATTTGTACAAGATTTGCATCTCTAGAGCTGTAACAAATTTATTCCAGGGTTACTATTTCTGATGCATCCATAACCAACAATACAACGACTTGTATAGTTTATAGCAATATTATAGTTTATAATGTTTGATAAAGGGTGAGTTGCTAGATTATTCCTTGGATTATGAATTACGTTTGCTTGAAGAGTCATTATCAGCATGTGTCTGGCAAGTGATAGGTGTTTTGCATTGTTTTGTTGATTACAACAAATGTACAATAGAATATAGAGTGGATTGCTAAACTCCATAATGATAAAGAGGATAAAAGCGTGCAAGTAAATATGTAGAAGGTTTGCATCTCTAGAGCTGTAACAAATTTATTCCAGTGTTACTATTTATGATGCATGCTTATTGAATGATACGTTGACTTGTATAGTTGATAACAATATTATACTTTATAATGTTGGTACATGGTAAGTTGTTGGATTATTCCTTGGATTAATAATTATGTTTGCTTTAAGAGGCATTATCAACATGTGTCTGTTGTCTTATAGGTAGATATGTCTAGTTCCATGATTGTACTTTACCTATATATGTTTGATGATGGTTTATTTATATATGTTTTCTTCACTTTCTCTAACAAACTCTAAGATTAATAAACTATATGTATTGGTTGTATGAGTATTTTGTCCTTTAGAAAACACCAGCAATACACCTATGTCAAAATTCTAGGTTTTCGTTACGAATTGTTTTAAACATAATATGTAAATAAAATACATTGATGTTAAGTAATAGACCTCAAGAACTATAATATATTCAATGATAGTAGGAGTAGGAATACAAGATATGAACAAAGTAGATAAGTCATTTTGGAAAAGTGGAAGGGAGTAAAGTGATAGCTATAGAAAGTAGGCATGTAAAGGAGGTGGAATGTAACTCTATGGAGAATGTGGCTGCAAAGACTTTGAAGAAAGCAAGGTCTCTTCTTGTATTCTACGTTGGACACAGGGGCTATCTTTAATTCGAGAATACCTACAAAAGGAAAAAGGTGGAGCTATGCGAAGGCCTCATAAATATTTAACTCTTGATATTGCAGTGAATGTAAGGCCTTGTCGGTCAATGTTGCCAATATCAAATGTTGCATTTTGCAGAGTCATCCCTTGTGCTTTATGAATTGTTAAAGCCCATGCCATTCAAAGTGGTACTTGCCTTCGTGTACCCCTTGTGATAGGAGGGATGGGCACATAAGTTGGATTGTAAGAATCCCATGGGGGTCCTTTGTAGTGGAGGAAGTCAATTAAAACATAAGATGGCAATTTCAGTGGTTGATCGTTGGAGTTGTGGACAATTGCAATAAATTTCCCAAGCAA
Source organism: Larix kaempferi (assembly GCA_027924585.1). Lineage (NCBI taxonomy): Eukaryota > Viridiplantae > Streptophyta > Pinopsida > Pinales > Pinaceae > Larix > Larix kaempferi. The sequence goes on along the minus strand of BSBM01000963.1, from coordinate 12,629,365 downwards.
CCCGTTTACAAGACCTACATAGACACACAAGTTGGCTGTCAACATGACTTGTTGACCAATTGCTAGTAGAACCTTGAATGGAATTTGTTCATCATCTACAGAGGATTGGAGATGTAGTTTCTTTTGCTTTACGAAGCAATGTGCAACTGGCATGTTAAGGTGTTTCAGCATCTGTTTGTTGTGCATTTCAATAGAGCTATTAGTTGCATACAAATGAGTGCAGTTGTCAAATGTATGGTTCTCTTCACGTGAAAGGTTTGAGGTTGTTCTGGACATGAGTAGGGTCCAATCTTCAAGAGTCGGTGTTTCATTTCGGAGATTAAGCAGTAGTTGGCGAAAGGAAACTTGAGAAGGGTTGTTCCCTTGTTGTCGAAAGACAGTTGAAAGTGTAACAAAGGTGTCAAATGTGCGCCATAGACTATTCCCTCGAGATGCGCCAACATACATGGGGATGTCCTTTACAGGGGGTAGTTGTCCAAAATCACCAGGGAATATGATGGAACAACCACCAAAGGGAGTTGTTGAATGGGAAGGGAAGGCTTGACGTAAGCGATCATCTATTCGAGAAAGCATTTTTGGGCCAACGAAGCTCATTTCATCAATGATGATGTACCGAATATGGTGGAATTGTTCTTGGAAGGACGAAAGGGATTGTCCTTCAAGAGGGTGCATCTCAATAATGGGTATGTGAAGAGTTGAATGGATTGTTAGGGCTTGTATGTTAAATGCAGCAATACCGGTCGGAGCTAGCAGGAGCAAGGGGGAAGGTGTATCGCTAGAAATAGGATGGAGTGCAGTTCTAATGAAAGATATTAAGAAAGACTTGCCTGTCCCCGCAGTGCCTTGAATGACCATTTTGAGTGGGGGAGGGTTTGTAGAACTTGTTGAGTGTTTTAGGATAAGGTCAAAGGCCATTCGTTGTGTGGGAGACAAGGAGGCAACAAGACCTGAAGATGAATAGGTGTCGTGGTGTATGTGGGAGGATAAACGCGTGAGGTCAGTGAATGATATGGCTGTTGCATGCATGTGGGAAGGAATATGGTTTTCGGTCCAATTGTGTTCTTTATCAAAATCACGATGTCCAAGCATGTCAAGGTCGTCAACATAGAGGTTGTTTCTAGGGCGGAGTTGGGAAAGCAATTCCCATTCATCCATAACAGTTGGTAAGGGCAAGTGGTTAGAAGCAGAATTAGAGTCATCAGAGGGAGGTGTGTTGGGGGTTTCTGGTAAACGATCAACATGCCATGCAATGTATGTGTCTTTAATGCAAATCCAATTAGAAGTTATGTCCAATTATGTTGCTCCAATGCCATTGTGCAGCGTGCGAAAAGGTTTGTATAGCAGGATCTCACTCCAACAGAAGGAAACAAAGGTATCTTCAGAAATGTGTGGAATGCTAGTGAAGTGAGGAAAGACACAAATGATTTTGGGAGGGTGGTTTGGTTTCCATTGGGAGTGCTTTCTACGAGATGAGAATGACCAAGAGTGTGCAGCTTCAAGAAGAGTAAGATGTTCGAGTGTAGGGGGTCGTTGCATGCAGGAAAAAATGAAGGTTGGTGTTGGTGGGGTATCAAGACTGTCATTGGAAATACGTCGAAAAACACTTTGGATAACATTTAAGGAAAGAAAGGAACGACTACAAAGACAAAGAGGGAGCTTTTGGAGCATGTGGCATGTCTCTTGTGCACCAATGTCTTGATCGGCAATAGTTTCTGATAGGAAGCATCTTATTGGTTTCAGGATTGGTGCATCATGTGGAGTTGCATGTGCAATGCGATAAAGAAGTGTCTGGTAGGATTCTGATTTCGGCTCTGCCTTTGTTGCATATTTTGAAATATATTTGAGTATAGCATGTATAGAGAGAACAGGTTGGCAATCAACGTTAGCTCGCCAAATGGAGAGCATGGTAGGGTTGTGAATATTTAGGAGGGCATCATTCCTGGCAGGGTTGTATGTTTTTCGTCCATTTTCATCAATGAATAAGGAAGAGGTAGGTTGTAGTTTAAATGGAAAGCCATAACGACATTGAAGAGTTGACCCTTTTTTGTGGAGGCATGAAGACTCAGAACATTTTGTATGCCTTTGGACATAATTAACAAGTTCTTCGTAGTCATGTAAGTGATCACTTGCAAGTATAGAATGTGATCCAATGGTTCATGGATCATTTTAAGTTGAGGATTGGAACAATGGGGTTTGAGAATGGTTGATGCGAGGATTCCATGCTGTAACAAACTTGTCAAAGTACTGTTTTGCATCTTCAACCCTAGCATCATCTGCCCAGTCTAATGTGTCCATATCAGGTGCATTGTCCATCCACAAGAAGCCATGTATATGTGTTGATCCTCTATGTTGCCATTCATATCTGCATGGAAAATATTAATATTAGAAATTAAGAGTTTAGGTATTGAATACACTGAAATTTGATGGGAATATGGTTTGTTACGAACCTGCACCAATAGTCTTTTGTTGCAAGCCCTTTTTGAAGAACTTCTTCTAGGAATATTTTGAATCTTTTCTCCATGTATTGAGATGCAACGTGTGGATTTGATATAAGGTTGCAAATTCTCCATTGGTACTATTGATGTGAAGCTGCTGGAGCATGTCCAGGCATGAAAGAATGCAGGTTTGGCCATTTGGTGTCAATTGCACTGAGCGTAAAGAAGAATGTTGGTGTTCCTTGTTGTGTGATCATGTCAGTTAGTTCAGCTCTGCTTTTGTTCCAGTAGGAGCGGGTCCCATGAAGGTTGGAGCCAAACCACATGACTTGCTCAGCTATCTTAGCATTTGGTAATTCTTGTAATTGTTGTAGAAGCTCTGAAACCATTGGAGGAAGTGTATCTTCAATACTACGTCTTACAAACACAGAAGCAGTAGAATGGCTGCAGTGGCGCATCATGAGATTATATATGTAATAACGAAATCGAGGATGTTGGCCAAATCGATTGTCGTGGTATCGAAGTAGGTGCAGTGCATAATTGTCAATACCAACCTCTTCAATGTGTGGTTGTTTAAGCATTGTGACTCCAGTGGGAAACAGGGTTGGGAAGGCCATTGAGAGGAGGCCTATTGTGTTGTATTCATTGATAGGGGAAGTATCTATTGGTGGCCAGTCAATGCAAGGCGGAGTGGGTGCATCGCTTGTTGCTAAGAAGCGTTTGATTTCATCAACCTCAGTTCTACTATTTGTCTGGGTAGATATAAAGGAAGAGGATTGTTCTTCATGGGGTTCAAAGAAGTTGGGTGACTGGATATTAGCATTGGAGGTATGCTCAGCAAGTAGGGTTTCCTCAGGTCTGATATGGCGAAGAAGGGAGGAAATGTCAGTTGGTTCAATAGGCAAAGAAGACAATGCAATTGAGTTAACTTGAACATCCTTGTAGTAGGGATCATTTGACAGCTTGAATTGGAGAGCAGCAAGAACACGTGTTCAACTAACAAAGAACTCATAAGGCTTCTTGTTAGGATTGCATTTATGAACAATAAGGATGTCAATGTCTGAGAGTAAGCGGGGGAGTGAAGTGGCAATGCTTGTAATGTCTTGGGGGAAGCTAATAGTGTGGCCAGAATAAGTATATTGACCCCCACGAGCATGAGTGACTTGTAAAATTGGGTTAACACGAGAAATGAGCATTTCTTCAACTTGAGTAAAGATAGTGAGCATAGGTGGTTGCACCCCAGGATCCATGTTGTTTGCCAAGGAGTAGCGATGAATTTGTTTTTCCCCAATGCATCGTGAACATGAAAATGCATTAGAAAAGTGCCTTGTCTTAATGCCAGGATAAGACTCCATGCATATAGAGCATACGTTCACGGGAGATAATTTGTCCAACCTTGTACGGAATTGTTGTTGTATACCTTGTAGGTGAATGTTTCCTTGATTGTTGGGTGTTGATGCGGACGATGTAGAGTGTCCGAGGGGAGGTTGGACAATGTCAAATGGAGCAGGGATATTAACAAGTTGGTGAGCAGCTTTATATAGAAGGCGTTGGCGCTTGCTGTTTTGTTGTTTCTTCTCAGCGTATAGAACTCTTCTGCCTCCATTGATATGATCATTGTGCTCATTTGTTGACATGGCTACAAGAAACATGTTTTTTTGGTTAAGAACTTAATAATGCATTTGTTTGAGGAGAAAAATACTATATATTAAGCCATTGAATAAGCAAACAAAGGTAGATTGTTAAAGATAAATGGACCGTGCATAATTTATGGTAAGTTGTTGCAAGAAACAAATGTGAATCATTTTGAAAATTGTTTATAAAGAAAAGAAGGATAAAGTTGATAAATGAATCTTCATGTAAGCATAAATTTGAAAGTGGCAAGATACGTTGCAATGAATATGCAATTTAACAAAATGTTACAGAAAGGGTAAAGCATGCTTTATGCTGCATAAAAGTATCATTTACATACCGGTGTTAATACAGATAAGTAGCAAGTATGAAGTACAAAAAGGTAGAATTGAAGAGTAGAAACTTGTTGGGAAAGTGTTATCAAAGGAAGAGTTCAAAGCCTGTGAGCTACTAGACGTGTAGTACGCAAAATGGGTTCATTTCCATCAAGGGAATTGGTAGGTGATGATGATAAGGAAGCTTCCTCTGACATGACAAGCAACACCTTCAAGCGAGATGTTGAATTAAAAGTCTATGTTCGTATAGATAAGGTTAAAAGGTATTTTCGAGCACAGACACGTTGAACTATTTCCAAAATAGATGTTGAATCATTTGAGAGAAGGCATAAGTCTTTTGCAGAGATGCCCATCAGTTGCTACGCAAAATCATCAAAAGCTATGACACCGTATAGTTGTCCAATGGCATCCATTAGGTCAAGTTTGAGTATGTATCGATAAGCACACTCTGTAAATTTCCCATCACATTTTGCACAATGCCATACATTACCAACTTTGTGGGAAATTTTTTTCATGCATTGAATGCCATCGACAAGCAAAGGACATGCAAGGAAATGAAAGTCATCAGTGTTAATATGGGTGATTCTAGCAATAATTGAATACCAGGTTGCTTTTTCAGAGGGTTGGAGAGCTTGAAGAGAAGAAATGGAAATGCATTTGCAAGAGCTAGAAGAAGGCGAGGTGGATTTTCTGCTCAAAGATGGCGAAGCTGAACAGAAACCATTGTCAGTAAACCATGTTTGGAGAAGTTGAGCTTCCTCAATATTTGGGTTTATAAGGAGGTTGGTGTTGGATATGGTTCCAATGGTTTTTCCATTGAACTCAATAACACGCCCGCCTTTAATTGCAAGGATAGGGGGAGTAGGAAAACCTCGAAGGCTTGTAAGGTGGGAACCCTCCATTGTGCAGTGATCACCCCAAAGTGTGATGTCTATGCTATACCCAGACATGTCCCTTAACCCAATTGTTCATCAAATGCTTTCAGAGCCATCCCTTTTGCATATAGTTGATGCAAGGGAAACATAAATGACAATTCCAATAGCGTCAACCATGGAATTGAGGGGTGTAGTTTTGATGTCATGGATAGATTTAAAGTGGAAGAAATGAAAAGGGATTAATGGACATTCTTCCAAACATGGTTGAATGGTTGACGGGGGTTTAAGAAAAACCTCGAAGGGGTTTTTCAAATGGTTGTATGTTGGGTTGGCCAATTTAATTGTGCCATTTGAGATAGTGTAGACTATGACAACATTTATTTTGTCATATAATAAGGTGGCTAGTTCATTGAAAGCAGAGATATGAAGCTCATATTTGGTAGCACTAACAAGGTCAAAGCCAAAAAGTTGACCAGGCCCTTTTTGATTGGTGTAGGTAGTCATATTTGTTTTTGCAATAACTCGACCTTGAATGGTCCAAGTTTTGGTGGAAGGGTTGAGTGATGTAAAAGCAAGAGGAGGTTCAGTAGGGTTTCCAGTTTCATTTTGCGAACAAGGTATGATACCTGATGGGTTTTCGAGATCAAGAGTGTTGATTCTTGTAACAGATGAATTGTTGGGGGAGGTAAAGTTGGGGGTTAATTTGAAAGGTGATGGGTCTCCAACTATCGTTGTTTGCAATGTGACAATTTCGATTATGTCTAGTGCGATCGTCCTGGAAAGAAGAATTAAGGTAAGTAAGTAAAAGTAAAAAAATTGGTACATTTGTTGGGAGTGCAATTGAAATCAAGTTACAATAAAATGCGATAAGCAAACCATACGTCGCATTATGCATAGTGTTGCATGTACACTTGATGACTTTGATGATTGCACTTGCTTGGAGTTGGTAGTTTTCCACAGCGCTATTGTAGCTACTTGGAAGCAATGTATCATGGCTATGAATTCCATATGAGATAGTGATTCGGTAGCGAGTAGTTGTTGAATTAAGAGAGCTTACTCGATCGAGAGCAACAACTTGTACAAGTGGGCATAGGTCAACAACACCATTCATTAGAAGTGAAACTGCATTTTCAGTCAATAGTGTGTCCATAATGTTGTATTGAAAATAGTTGCACTGCAAAAGCAACCTGGAAAATGGATGAAATTAATATTAAGTGTAAATATAAAACATGTAGGAGAACATGTAGAACATATAAGAATAAACAAATGAAAGGTTTCAAATTGGTTTGCTTTTAGCAACGAACGTGCCTATTAAAGTAATAAGGAAACATGTACAAACAACATCAGAGATTGTTTATTTGTTTTTGAAACTTACATTGTTAGATTCTAGGTAGCAAGTTAAGAGCAATGAACTTGTGGAATGTGAACAATAATTTTTTGTTAATTCTGATTCAGGTTGGGAATATTTCCTATGGGGAGTACTCATTTAAAAATTGATATCACGGTTGGTTATAACAGTACCATAGTTTAAGTGAACTTGGAACAAGTATTTTGAAAAAAGAAACTAGCTAAACATATCTACCATGAAACAAAGGGTACTGTAGTAGAAAGATAAGAAGTCAATAGGACTGCTGAGTATATAGAAAATAGAAACAGCATGGGTTAGTGCATAACAGTTGAAAAACTATCTGGTTCTCTTGTAGCTAGAAATGTTTGCAGGTCTTGTTTTGTGAGCTATCTTGCGACATTCAAGTGCCAAAAGATAGTAGGAACAGGAATTTGTTTTATTGTTTAAGTGCCTGTAAGGATGTTTTGTTCAGTGACTATGAAGTGGATACTGATTTGAAGTGTTCAAGCTAGTAATTTATAACAAGAAATAGTGTCTGAAATATGATTGCATATATGTTAATAATATCATTTTGGTTTTCAGTCTATTGTTTTTGATGGGGCATTTTTTTTCTACACATGTCTATTTATTTCTAAAACTCTATGGGGTGATTTTCAGTCCTTTGAGCCCTATTTTTAAGATGATGATAGAAAAAGGGAAAATTGAATGCCCAAGGTCAGTGAACTTGAAGGAGAATGGAGCTAAACCTCTTTTGAGAAAGCAATATTTTGTTTATAAGAAGAAAAGAAATGATCCAATAAGAAGTAGTAATGATCAGTCAAATTGGAACTATTATACCTATAATGGATGCTCATGTTGGGGGATACTCATAATTGTGTATGCAGGTAATGAAGGTTTGCTAATTTTTGGATACTTCTCTTAAATGTGATTTTTTCTTCAATTTATTTTGGTAAACTTATCAAATGTTGAATAACAATTTGTAAAAAAACCTATGATGAATGCTCATGTTGGGGGAGGTCGATAACTGTGTATCCAAGTAATGAAGGTTTGTTAAGTTTTTTGTTTTCAGTCTATTGTCTTTGATGGGGCATTTTTTTTTCTGCGCATGTCTATTTATTTGTAAAACTCTATGGGGTGATTTTCAGTCCTTTGAGCCCTATTTTTAAGATGATGATAGAAAAAAGGAAAAATTGAATGCCCAAGTTCAGTGAACTTGAAGGAAAATGGAGCTAAACTTATCAAATGTTGAATAACAATTTGTAAAAAAACCTATGATGAATGCTCATGTTGGGGGAGGTCGATAACTATGTATCCAAGTAATGAAGGTTTGCTAAGTTTTTATTACTTTGCTTAAATCTTGAAAAACTAAATATATACTAGCAACAATCCAGAATAGACAAGGAATTTCAGCAGGGTGTGAGCAGCAGGTATAGTTTATTTTAGAGTAGGAAAAACCTGTATAGTCTATTGTTTTTGATGGGGCATTTTTTTTTTTTTTTTCTGCGCATGTCTATTTATTTGTAAAACTCTATGGGGTGATTTTCAGTCATTTGAGCCCTATTTTTAAGATGATGATAGAAAAAATGGAAAATTGAATGCCCAAGGTTAGTGAACTTGAAGGAGAATGGAGCTAAACCCCTTTTGAGTAAACAATATTTAGTTTATAAGAAGAAAAGAAATGATCCAATAAGAAGTAGTAATGATTAGTCAAATTGGAACTATTGTACCTATAATGGATGCTCATGTTGGGGGATACTCATAATTGTGTTTACAGGTAATGAAGGTTTGCTAATTTTTGGATTACTTCTCTTAAATGTGATTTTTTCTTCAATTTATATTGGTAAACTTATCAAATGTTGAATAAAAATTTGTAAAAAAACCTATGATGAATGCTCATGTTGGGGGAGGTCGATAACTGTGTATCCAAGTAATGAAGGTTTGCTAAGTTTTTGGTTTTCAGTCTATTGTCTTTGATTTGAACCTATAATGGATGCTCATGTTGGGGGATACTCATAATTGTGTATGCAGGTAATGAAGGTTTACTAATTTTTGGATTACTTCTCTTAAATGTGATTTTTTCTTCAATCTATATTGGTAAACTTATCAAATGTTGAATAACAATTTGGTAAAAAACCTATGATGCATGCTCATGTTGGGGCAGACCGATAACTGTGTATCCAAGTAATGAAGGTTTTCTAAGTTTTTATTACTTTGCTTAAATCTTGAAGAAATAAATATATACCAGCAACAGTCTAGAATAGACAAGGACTTTCAGCAGGGTGTGAGCAACATGTATAGTTTATTTTAGAGTAGGAAAAACCTGTATAGTCTATTGTTTTTTATGGGGCATTTTTTTCTTTTCTGCGCATGTCTATTTATTTGTAAAACTCTATGGGGTGATTTTCAATCCTTTGAGCCCTATTTTTAAGATGATGATAGAAAAAAAGGAAAATTGAATGCCCAAGGTCAGTGAACTTGAAGGAGCATGGAGCTAAACCCCTTTTGAGTAAACAATATTTTGGTTATAAGAAGAAAATAAATGATCTAATAAGAAGTAGTAATGATAAGGCAAATTGGAACTATTGTACCTATAATGGATGCTCATGTTGGGGGATACTCATAATTGTGTATGCAGGTAATGAAGGTTTACTAATTTTTGGATTACTTCTCTTAAATGTGATTATAGGGTTACTTTAGAGCAGGGAAAAATACAATTGTGAGTAAAGAAAAGAGTTATTTCCTGAAGAGGACAATTTATCTAGGAGACAATATCTATTGCAACAGAAAACATTTGAAACCAGTAAATAAATGACATGCCTGATTAAATTATGACTTTAAACGTTGAACATACAAGTAAAACAAGTAAATAAACCACAGTCCAGACACCAAACAAAAAATATGAGTTATTATAACAACAAATATAACTTTGGTTCAGAAAAGAACCTTGATTTTCAGTAGAAAACAAGAAGCTTTATCTCCTGAAGAGATTGGTCGAGATGAAGAAAAAACCGAGACACAATAACAATATCAAACAAGAACACAATTCTGACAAAATTAAAGAAATATTTTCTGGAATGGATAACTTCTTTAGGAGACAAAACCTGTTGCAGCAAAAAGCAGAATAGGAACATAGAAAAAGAAAAACACAATTGTGAAAAGGGAAAAACACCTCAGAGCAGGGAAAATTACTTTAGAGGTGCAAGTTACTTCAAAGACAATTCTGACAATGCAAGGCTATTCCCAGTACGAGCTACTGCATTTGGGATAAAACCAATTGCTTTACAAAGTTGTTGACGACCTGGTTAATCAAAAGGAAGAAATTGCATGGTCTTAGAAAGCATACAATAAAGCATATATAGACAAAAATATACATTAGACAATAAAAGATACATTAAGAATAAGAGACAAAACCTGTTGCGGCAAAAAAGGAGAATAGGAACATAGACAAATTAAAACAAAATTGATTTTCAGTAGAAAACAAGAAGCTTTATCTCCTGAAGAGCTTGGTTGAGATGAAGAAAAAACTGAGACACAATAACAATAGCAAGCAAGAACACAATTCTGAAAAAATTAAAGAAATAATTTATGGAATGGATAACTTCTTTAGGAGACAAAACCTGTTGCAGCAAAAAGCAGAATAGGAACATAGACAAAGAAAAACACAATTGTGAAAAGGGAAAAACCCTCAGAGTAGGGAAAATTACTTTAAAGGTGCAAGTTACTTCAAAGACAATTCTGACAACGCAAGGCTATTCCCAGTACGAGCTACTGCATCTGGGCTAAAACCATTTGCTTTACAAAGTTGTTGACGACCTGGTTAATCAAAAGGAAGAAATTGCATGGTCTTAGAAAGCATACAATAAAGCATATGTAGACAAAAATATACATTAGACAATAAAAGATACATTAAGAATAGGAGACAAAACCTGTTGCAGCAAAAAAGCAGAATAGGAACATAGACAAATTAAAACACAATTGTGAAAAGGGAAAAACATCTTAGACCAGAGAAAATTAGTTCAGAGGAGGGAAAAACACAATTGTGAGTAAAAAAATTTTTTGTTTTTTTTTGTTTTTGCTAGAACGGGCATTTTATCTAGGAGAAAATATCTATTGCAGCACAAATGTCAGTGAAGCATCGTTTCATCTTAAAGCAGTAAATAAATAAGATGTATGATTAAATTATAACTTTAAAGGTTGAACATACAAGTAAAACAAATAAATAAATCGCAATTGAGACACCAAACAAGAAATATGAGTTATTATAACAACAAATATAACTTTGGTTTCAGTAAAGAACCTTGATTTTTAGTAGAAAACAAGAAACTTGATCTCTTGAAGAGGGTCGTTGAGCTGAAGAAAAAACTGAGACACAATAACAACAGCAAACAAGAATACAATCACATAAGCTTCATCCATCCAAATTTATAAATGATTGCAGCTAAAGGAGGTGCATTGGTGTCTGAGCACATTTAACCATTGTTGCATTGAAATATGTTCTTGTATCTGCAGAAGATAGAATGTGCAGAAGGTCCAATCTGTCAAATTCACAAATACGTCCATAGGCAGAAATGAGTACTATTGAATCAAGATTCATAAATTTGTAATCGAGTAGACCCAAAGAAATAAATTTTTTCGTGGAAAACCCGATGGAAAGTTGTTCCATGTCCAATCCATAATTGAATGCTCAACTGTAGAAAAAAAAATCTATATCTCATAATATTTGTTTATGCAGAGTTGCATTAGTTTGTTTTAATCCGTAAATTGTTAAAATAAACGAATCCATAGTCGATATTAATGCCATCGGAGAAACATAGGAGATACTAATAGAATAAATTCAGAGATACATGGTATTTGAATACATGGATCATGATCTGACTGGTGTAGCTGAGAGACCAGGAATGCGCTTTACTGTTCCTCAGATTAAGGTATGAGATTGATGAAAATATGAATCGTAAGATCATTTTGCAGCGACGAAAATGGAAACCTGACCAATAGAGTAATCACGCTGGTAGGCAGTCACTGACGAGATCAGAGGAAAACACTATTTGCGGCTGGCTGTGTCGATGGTCGGTGGTCGGTGGTCGCCTTGCAATGGCAAGAAAAATTAAAAGAGAATGTGCGAACCACTTGCACTGGTCGCTGGTGAGCTGTGACACGGTAAAGTTGAAAATAAATGACCAATAGAGTAGTCACATTGGTCGGCGGTCGCTGACGAGTTGGAAGGAAAAACTATTTGCACCTGGCTGTCTTGCTGGTCGGCGGTCGCCATGCAAGGCCTCAAAAAACTAAAACAGAATATGCGAACCGCTTGCAATGGTCGTTGGCGACCTGCAACATGACAAAGTTGAAAACAAAGGCCCAATCAAGTAATCACATTGGTCGGTGGTCGCTGACGAGATGGAAGAACAAAACAATTTGCGCCTGACTGTGTCGCGGGTTGGCGGTCTCCGTGTAAGGGAAAAAAAACTAAAAGAGAAATTGCGAACCACTTGCACTGGTCGCCGGCGAGCTGCGACACGATAAAGTTGAAAATAAAGGGAGAAATTGTTCATTCAATGAGACAGCATCGCGTCGCAGAAGGCAAGTTGTGGAGAAGCATTGCCATCCACGCAGCAAAATTCCATTCGCTCCATAAGCGAGGAATCTTGCTGATGTGGAAGTAGTGCTTCTCCATGGTGAACGCCTACGGCGTAATAATCATTAGTAATTTTATTATGAATTTTGGTAGTTAAAAATTAAAAGTTTTGGTATCTTCAATTAATAAAAGAAATAACTCCAAAACATCTAGTCCTTGCCTTAAGATTTTAATATATATATATATATATATATGGAGATAATCATTGGTAAGCAGTTAGTCCTTGCCTTAAGATTATGTTTATAGTTAAGATATAATTTATATGTTTATAATTTTTTTAGTATATATGATATTATTTTTTATTGAAAATACTATTAATGAAAACTAATTCATATACTTATTTTAAAAGAGTTAGCCACTTTCCTTGTAGTTAAAGTGGTGTTGAAATTCTAAATATTCTGAATATGATATATATACAACTAAACCGTTGGTTCCATACCTAAACAATTGGTTCAAACCCTGGATAACATGTGCTCCACTATGGCGGGCTTGGTGATTGCACCTACGGGTATAGTGGTAGCAGATGAGATTGGACACCTGGACTCCATGTCACGGGAGTACCAGCCCTATCCCAATTGTCGATTCCACTAGTTACAAAAAACCAAAACAAAACTAAATTATGATAAATGAGTGTCTATATTTACCATTTTAATATATATATTGTAGAACCATTAAACTAAATGTGTATTATTATTAATTTCAAGGTGAATAATATTTAAAAAATATATTTGGTGAAAATAAAAATAAGTATAAATAATAATGTGCAATTATATATTGCAGATTGATAAAAAGTAAGTGAAATATATTGTATTAATTAAAAATGCATATGTCAATAAAAATAAAAAAGACATCATATACATATGTATTGTTTGTGTAACCACAAAAGTTTATATATATTAATGTTAATTTAAAAGAAAAAAAATTAGTGTTAAGTCAAATATATTGTATTAATTAAAAATTCATATGTCAATAAAAATAAAAATAAGAAGTATATATATATATGACAATGTACAAAATGATAGTATTCATTCATATTAATGAAACATTTAGTATTCATTCATTTAGATTTTTTTTTAATTTTTAAAATTTAAAATATTATTTTGTTTAAACATGTTTACATCCAATTAGGGTAATTTGTCACTTCAAGTCCTTTAACCAATCATAAAATAGAAATAATAAGTTTTAAATATTTAACAAAATAATTTATATTTTCATAATATTAAATTTAATACATAAATATGACAAAACATTGGGAAACATCATGAATTTGTTTTAGGATTAATATAAAGTCAATGTTTATATATAACCAACTTGAGACTAATAATGGATTATTTAAATTATTATGTACAATGTTTTCATCATATAAATTTGTATTAATATTTAAATATTATAAATTATATATAAATATAGTATAGGTTTTATATATGTATATAAAATTATAGATATGTTTTTTTTGTTGTTCACATAAAGGAAAAATTATTTTTGAAAAGCTACATGTTGCAATTGTTATATTGGGTGAAGAAGGAGGATGATGCAAACGCGTGCAATGAAATAAATAGGAATAATTTGACCAAACTAAAATGACATGACAAAAACTATAATATGTTTATACTTTTTCTTTAAAAAGAATTACTTGTAGGCAATAAGTTTTCACACTTAAGTTGGTGTTGCTGATTGTGAACATTGAGAATGATTTTTTGATTTCTTCTATTGATGGGTACAATCCTAATCAATGAAAATTAAAATGTATTTTTGGTTTTGATTTGATGGGTATAAGGGGTTAGCCATTAGCTAACTACAAGGGGAAAATAAGGGTGTTAGTGGCTAAGGGTTAGGCTCAATATGGGTTGGTCATAGTTTACTGCCCTATGGGATAGGCTATTAACACACTCACAATCACAAACTTGACCTAGCCACTTAACCCATTGCCAGATTGCATTAACCTACATAGCCTTCTAATCTACCTAATCCACTAAACCAACTAAGTTACTTGACCTATGTTAAATTTTCTGAATTTACTTCAATATGATCTAGGATCTTAACTGAGAGAACAACATGTACAGCATATCTATAGCATATCAATCATGGAGACAATAATGCAAGCACACAAGAGACACAAAGATTTACTTGGGGAAAACCATAAAGGTGAAAAACCCCAATAACTTCCTCAGAGATAGATAGAGCAATGATACAACCAACCAAGAGAGATAGCCATAACCTAGCAGCAGATCCTCCTCCTCCATAAGTGCGCCACTCCTCCTTGAGTGCATGTGTGAGAAGTGAGTGAGCAAATAGAGTACCTCCCGCACTCTATTTATACTTGAATTGACTTGCCTTTTTACCTAACTCATGTAGGCTCGAACTTTACCACATAACATAATGATGAGTGGGCCGACCCCCAATAGGGTGGTCTAATAACCCTTTGACCCACATGTCCGACCCCCAATAGGGTGGTCTAATAACCCTTTGACCCACATGACTTATACAGGGCCGACCCCAAATAAGGTGGTCTAATAACCCATCAAGTATAAGTTACGACACTTACAATATAAATGACGACACTTCCTTATAGAGGAATAATACCATCTCTATAGGAATACAATATACATATATGTGAAATACATTCCGAAGTTACATATACATAAACACTCCCTCTTAACTAGGAAGGTATTTCTTAGCACAGTTCTTCTAGCACAAGTCATCTTCTCTGGATCATCGTCACTAGATAATCGTCATCGAGTCATCATCATCGTCACTGCTGCTGCTATCTCAATCAATCTCTGAATCTACTCGTCATAGGAAGTTCTACAGAGCCAGTCCTTTTTCATACTGGATGTAGGCCCACCACCTGCAGGTCTTCATCATCACTGGCCATACTGTGGAATCCTCAGGACTTATTACGTGCATCACAAAACCTCGAAAGAGCATTCCAGGATGTTACGGGTACACAACTCCGACCTGTAGGATCTCCCAGGGCGCTATTACATGTGACCCCACCACAAAACCTCGAAAGAGAATCTCAGGATGTTACGGGTACACAACTCCGACCTGAAATCTCCCAGGGCACAAATTACATGTGGTCCACCACAAAACCTCGCAAGAGCATCCCAGGCTGTTACGAGCACACAGCTCTACCTATAGGATCTCCCAGGGAAACGAATTACATGTGGTCATGGCAAAACCTCGCAAGAGCATCCCAGGACTGATTACGGGCACACAGCCCAACCTATCGGATCTCCCAGGGAATTGAATTACATGCCATAGGACAAAACCTCGAAAGAGCATCTGCCAGATATCCCAGGGAATCGAATTACATGCCATAGGCAAAACCTTGAAAGACTATCTGCAGATCTCCCAGGGCACCGAATTACATGTCCTCCCAGAGCAAAACCTTGAAAGAGCATTTGCCAGATGTCCCAGGGCACCGAATTACATGCCATAGGCAAAACCTAGAAAGACCATCTGCAAATCTCCCAGGGCACCGGATTACATGCTCATCTGCATAACCTGATCCACGGCCATAGAGTATCAACCTGATACTCACCATACATCATCCTGATGTATCCATGATCATCCTGATCATCATCACTGCAACGTCTTGCTGCATGTCATCTGGAGCAACATCCTGAAGCTCGTCATCTATGATCATCCTGATCATCACTGCAACATTCTGCTGCATGTCATCTAGAGCAACATCCTGAAGCTCGTCATCTATGATCATCCTGATCATCACTGCAACATCCTATTGCATGTCATCTAGAGCAACATCCTGAAGCTCATCATCTATGATCATCCTGATCATCACTGCATCTACCTGATGCATACCAAGTATCTACCTGATACATATCATCATACATGATCCTCCTGATCATCAATGTATCCACCTGATACAAATACAAATACATGATACATATCACCATACATGATCCACCTGATCATACAATGTATCCACCTGATACATATACAGATACATGGTCCAAGCATCCAACATGATGCATACATACATACATAAAATGATCCAACTGATCATATCCAGCATCCACATGATGCGTACATACATACATAAAATGATCCAACTGATCATATCCAGCAGAAACCAGAACATCATCCTAATGCTCACCATCCAGCGCTTACATCCACAGCCATGTGAAGGATCCTCCTTCCAACATGCTTGGAATGGCTTCAGCAAATGTGTCCATCACTTCTTCCTCGAAGTATCCTCGATCTGAAGAACGCCAAGTCTCTCTATGAAGTACTCGAACTTCACCCTGGCTAGTGGCTTCGTCAACACATCTGCAATCTGCTCGTCCGTCGCAACATACAGGAGCTTCACAGCTCCTCTCTACACCATATCCCTGATATAGTGATATTTGATCTCTATGTGTTTCGACCTGTCATGAAACACTGGGTTCTCGGACAACTTTACACAACTCTGGTTATCACAGAAGATACCAGTAGCCTCCAACGGGAGATCAAATGGCTCAGACAGTAGCTTCCGTAGCCATACTGCCTCACAACTAGCTGAACAGGCTGCAACATACTTTGCCTCAGATGTACTCAGTGCTACGCAGGACTGCTTCCTGCTAAACCAAGAGATCGCACCTGATCCCATACTGAAGCAACACCCAGATGTGCTCTTCCTGTCTGCAGCACTGCCAGCCCAATCTGAATCAACATAACCCTGCAGGTTAATCTTTTGATTCGCCTCATACCTGAGCCCATAATCCACTGTACCCTTCAGGTACCTCAGAATACGCTTTACAGCAACCAGGTGAACACTCCTCGGATCCATCAGGAACTGGCTCAATGTGTTCACAGCAAAGCAAATGTCTGGTCTCGTGTTCGTCAGGTACATCATGGACCCAATCATCTGGCGATACATAGAGACATCAATCGGCTCAGATGAAGCATCACATAGAAGCTTCAGATTTGATGCCATAGGTGTGGCCATGGCCTTGCAATCCATCATCCTAAACCTCTTTGGGATCTCTACTGCATACTTCCCTTGTCCAAGGAAGATTCTATATGCACTCTGCCACACCTCCATGCCAAAAACAAATAGTGCATCATCCCCAAGTTCTTCATCTCGAACTCGGTAGTAAGCTTTCGCTGTGTGTCGGCAATCAATCTATCTTCACCATACCAAGTTCTGCACATATATGATTTCCTATCATGTGTCTCAGAACCAAGTGGCTGCTCTACATACACTTCTTCTTCAACTACACCATTCAAGGAAGCTGTCTTGAATCCATCTGGTGTATCTTCTATTTCATCACTTTTATATTTCTTAATGCTGCCATCTGCAACATGCTTGATCTGATAGTTCCATTTGGAAGTCATAGCAAAATTCCCTTCATGTCTTGGGATTACATCCCAAACATCATTCTTCATGATCGACGGATCATGGCATTTCATTTCTTCATCCCAGATCCTGGGAACTTCAAAATATTCAATAGATATCTTTGTTGCTGGAACAAATGTTGTAGTTCCTCTTTTGTAGGAGATGGCATACGATCTTTCCTACACAACAAGTTAAATTGAATGATTAGAAAACATCTCATAGTTTTCAGAACAAATTCTTACACATAAAGAAATATGCCATACAGTCATGCAATTATCTTAGCCAATGCTTCAATACAACATTTATCCATATTCCATAACTTTCTAGATGCCTTCCAATCTCTACCAGAACATTGTTAAGAGTGTGCACAACTCCCAACATGTCAGCAAAGAGGTTTCATTCTAGATAAGTAGCAATGGAATGTTGTACAGTGCCATAGGCCACTTACCCATGCATATTAGGAGTATACTGTTCATCAATGCAATTATTCTAATAAGCATAATTCACAACCTAATTCTAGGAACATCAGTATATACATCAGTGAACAGTATTATTTAAACAAACAAATATGCAAGAAATGATAATTAAAAATACTTATCTTTGTTTGGTTACTGGGTGGACTCCCTCTGAGTCTTTTCTTCCTTGTAGGAGCTGCTGAAGTAGCTTCTTCTACACCTTTATGTTGTGGAATGTAGATAGATGTTCAACTCCCTCCGAATATCTGCATCCTTGTAGAAACTACTGAAGTGTGCTCCTTTGCTTTCTTGCAGGAACAACTGGAGTGTGCTCCCTCTTGATCTTTGCTTCCTGGATTACCTGTCCTTGAACTTACATTCATCCTTGGTTCCTATGCATGCTTATTAGTATCATGATTGTGTTATCCTTGTGATCTCATATAAAATCATACATTCATTAGTATACTATTAAAACACAATAATCTTAAGCATGTATAGTCATGATCATTTCAAACAGAAAATAATAAGCATTAGCATTCAAGGTTTATGTAGAATTCTTAAGGTTAGTCAAATCATAAGAAACATAACATGTCTAAACCTGTAATTACTCAAACCTATGACTCTTCAGGTTAGTTGAATTATCAATCAAGATAAGAGATATATTATGCATAAAACCTGTGATTATTCAAACCTATACCTTCATGATTCTTCTGGTTAGTCATATCATCAATTAAGGTAATAAACATAATATGCATACAACCAAACCTATGACTCTTCAGGAATAATCATTATCAACAACAGTATAAGATCCTAACACAAGGTAGGATTCTAGCTTGATATAGGAAAAACATACCTAGATTAGCATGCTAGCTATTTATGTCTAACATACCCGCATAATGTCTTCTGATTCTCTTCAGTGACTTGTGATAGTAACCTGCATGTCTCATAAGTTAACCATTGTAGAAACAAGTTATACATACCTCGAAAGTAGATCTTCTATGTGATCCATGACAATGGATGAATCCTTGTCTTCATGTCACCATGATCATACATTCTTGAAGAAGAACATGATTTGTCTTTCTTGGTGTACCTTTCATGTTAGTAGACAACATAAACCTCATACAACACCATAATGCATTAGTATAATCATAAGTGTCAACACCCTAACCAATGAATATCTTCTATCATGCATTCATAATTTTGTTAAGGTGATACGACAAATCTAAAATCAAAATTGTACTAACCGTAATAACATGAAGACAAACATACCATAAACTTAATCATGGACAAATATCGAAACATACCTCGATGAGTCATACCTGTCGAGATCGCTTGTAATCTTCTTATATAAGGCCTTAGCCTCATCTCCCTCTGAAACAGGAACTTCTTCACTCATGCAGATGATCAATCCATCTTCTTCTAGGATTAACCCAATCCACTTGATTTGCAAGAACTGGACCTTGAGCTGGATATGGGTTTGTCAGAGAAACCCCAAAAATTCAAACTTTGAATTTCAAACTTCTGACAGGATAGAAATATGTGCCTTGATGAGATGATCAAGTTGGTATATTCAGAATTTGAAAACTGCAAAGTTTCACTCCTCAATTTTGCTTTTGAAACTTCTGGATTCACTGTACGTGACCCTAAACTGGGGTTTGATGAAGCCCACTCTTTTTCCCAATCAAAATGTTTGATCCAAAGCTCTAAGCTTCTATTTTTCTGAGGAGCTTCCAGCCGTGGTCACAGATTTCAAAAATTCCCATTTTTACAGAAGCCCTAATTTTCCACTTTTCTGATCAAAGTCCCGAACTAGGGTCTAATCAAGCCCGGCCTTCTTCCCAACCAAAAATTCTGATCTTGGTTTCTAAATTTCTATTTTGATGAGTAGCATCCAGCCGTGGTCTCCGATTACAAAAATTCCAACTTTCTCCAAAGCCCTAAATTCCGGAAGACATGAATGAAGGTACTCAAAAATAATTCTGTTTTGACAGAAATATGTACCTAATTGTTTCTGGTGTAACTCTAAACTTTTTGATCCACAGGGTCTCAAAACGATTCCTGCGATAGCCAGACTTGTTATCTTTCCATCCTGACAGGTCTGACCTCAATTGGATTCTCTGAGAGAGAGTTATTCCAAATGTCGCAATGTGACCTGTTTTGGGATAATTCAGGAGAGCGAACTTGTACGGCGTGCCACGTGTCACTGTTTGAACTTCGGCCTCTGAAAAATTTTCTTGAGATAGCTCGGCCTGTTATATTTCCATCCTGATAGGTCTGACCTCAATTGGACTCTCTGAGAGAGAGTTATGCCAAGTGTCGCAACGTGACCTGTTTATGGGATAATACAGGAGAGCGAACTTCTACGGCGTGCCACGTGTCACTGGTTCAACTTCGGCCTCTGAAAAAGTTTTCTGAGATAGTACAGACTGTGCAATACCTGTCACTTTTACTAAATTTCATTTGGATCTTCCTAGCCCAAGATATGACCGTTTTCCCAAGGTCACCTGATTTTGACTCAGATCTGGAAGAGGCAGAAACCCTATATTGTACAGATCATAAATCACAAAGTACAACGAATTAGAGGTTGTCCTTTAGACACAAGGTACCTGGAGATTTAATATTCGTCCTGTAACAATTTCAGATCCGAAAACTTTGCCAAAACGGATTTATAGCGAAAGTGCTACGATGACTGGTTTTTGCTATATCAAGCCCTAGCATCGTAAGTGCAACAAGTGTCATACATGCCATATCATGCCTTCTTTCAGGCTAGCTCTGATACGATGTTAAATTTTCTGAATTTACTTCAATATGATCTAGGATCTTAACTGAGAGAACAACATGTACAGCATATCTACATCATATCAATCATGGAGACAATAATGCAAGCACACAAGAGACACAAAGATTTACTTGGGGAAAACCATAAAGGTGAAAAAACCCAATAACTTCCTCAGAGATAGATAGAGCAATGATACAACCAACCAAGAGAGATAGCCATAACCTAGTAGCAGATCCTCCTCCTCCATAAGTGCGCCACTCCTCCTTGAGTGCATGTGTGAGAAGTGAGTGAGAAAATAGAGTGCCTCCCGCACTCTATTTATACTTGACTTGACTTGCCTTTTTACCTAACTCATGTAGGCTCGAACTTTACCACATAACATAATGATGAGTGGGCTGACCCCCAATAGGGTGGTCTAATAACCCTTTGACCCACATGGCCGACCCCCAATAGGGTGGTCTAATAACCCTTTGACCCACATGACTTATACAGGGCCAACCCCAAATAAGGTGGTCTAATAACCCATCAAGTATAAGTTACGACACTTACAATATAAATGATGACACTTCCTTATAGAGGAATAATACCATCTCTATAGGAATACAATATACATATATGTGAAATACATTCCGAAGTTACATATACATCAACAACCTACTCCAATGAGCCATGTAAATTATATAATCCACCAACCTACCCAACCCACCCCACTTACCTACATAAACTAATAAACCCAACTAGCCTATAACCTAACCCATAAACCTAATCTACTAACCAAAACTACCAAACATATCCAACCTAACTATCATGGATAACATAACCCATTAAACACAACCCATAATCCCACCCCACTAACATACCTAACCAACTTACCCACCTTATCTAAAAGCCTTTCTAACCAACCTAACCCACCAACCTACCTAACATACTAATTAACTTTTTAATCAACCTAGCCTATTAACCCACCTAACATACTATGCAATATTGTACTATATTCTAACCCACCTAACCTACATATTGACCTAAACTATCTAACTTACCACACTAGCTTACTTAACTTACATAAACCACTAACCCACCTCTCTAACCTACATAACCTGGCAAACATAGCCTAATAACCCACATGAACTATAACATAAACCATAAACCAAACCTAAATCTACCTACACCACTCACCTACTATGCCACAAGACACTAAAAGATAACCCACCTAACTTACCTCACCCTATATTAACCTAAATAACCTACTCAAACAACATATGTTACCTGCTTAATTTGACCTACTAACCCATCTAACCCATTAAGATGCAAGTTAGATGTTATTGAGATGCAACTGAGATGTTACTAAGACACCCAAATATAACAATGATATGCTAATTAGAAGCAATAAGGATACTAATGAGATGAAAAACTCAACACAAGGATGGAAAAAAAATACGTAGGATGAAACAATGAAAAACACCCCACGGAGATGAAAAAACCCCTCTAGCGTCCTTTCCATCAATTTCAACATAAAAGGATGCCCAATTAGGACATAAAATGGCCCTTCATTAGTATCATTGGATATATCCCACTCAACAGCTATATAATGATCAAGAAAATAACATAATTAAGTCTCTGTGCAATCACACTCCAATGTTGGGATCCTTCTTCAAACTCATGATTGAGGCAATTTTGAAATTTACAAAGGAAGGTTTCAAATTCAATTTTGATGGAGTTTTGAGAAGAAACTCATGGCTAGTAGGAGCAAATGGTATTCTTAGGGGCCATAATGTCATGATTTGTTGGATATGGGGTATGTTTTAAGGGATTTATTGAAACAATTTAGTTGAAGGAGTAATGGTCACTAAATGTATTAATAGAACAAAGAGATCTGGACTGAGAAATATTGTTATTAAAGGAAATTCAAAAATCATTATTGACTCCATGATCAATACAAAACCAAATGATATAAATTTGGAATTATAATCAATAAGAGGGTAGGTGAATAATCAAAAACCATGTTTCATAATAAGAGGGTAGGTGAAATATGAAGAACCATTTTTCATAATTTATCATTTGCAAACACATTTATATAATGGTGAATAAAGAGGCTAATTGGGTATCTAATAAAGTTATCTCTTCCAAGTAAACAATCCATATCATCATTTTTATCTAAGATAATGATCCTCTCAAGAGGATAATATTGGGTATGTGTTATGTTCTTTTCATATAACTTTTGAAAAATGTGTAATTTAATCCTAGTCAAGGGATTCAAGTATAATCTAATCTAGGTTAATGGATTAGGGTTTTGGATCCCGCGAAATACCTAAATATTATGTTGTGAATGGTTAAGAAAATACATTGAGAAACCGAGAGGTTAGGCCCTAATTTTTGTTGGTTTTCCTAGTTAAGGGTTTCGAGGGTAAATCTCTATGTATTGTGTGTGCCATTTTTTAATCCCTAATTTTCTTAAGAATATGTATGCATTGTTTCCTTTAATATGTTTAAAACTTACATGTGGTATTATAGATCAATTATTATCTTCGTGGATTCCTTTATTGTTAAAGGTTCAACTCATTTGATAGAGCAATTTATCTTGGGTTTATGATAAACTTGGGTTCAGTGGGAGCTTTACGGTGGTGATTCATGTGTTGAAGGAGAATGGAAAACAAGTCTAGAATCAATATTGAGGAATTTAAGGATCATATCTTTGGGCTATGGAAACTCAATATGGAATATCTTCTTGTATATCGAGAACAATGGGTTCTATGAATGTAGGTGCACAACCTACTACTATGATGAAAGAAGACTGGGAGAAGTTGGAAAGAAAGACAAAAATTACAATTTGACTTTTCCTATCATATTTAATGTTGTTGAATGTCTCTAGAGACTATAGTGCAAAGAAGTTGTGGAATAAGTTAGGGATTTTTTATCAGTCAAAGTCCCCGGTGAACAAATTGTTTCTTCAAAAGAAGTTGTATCAACTTAGGATGGATGATATTTACTTAGTGATGGATCATCTAAATGTCTTTAATACTTTGGTAAGTCAAATTTCTCTGTTGATATTAAGATGGAGGAAAATGATAAATGCATTACCTTGTTATGTTCCATTTTTAAACTAGAACAAGTATAGATTTTGTAATAAACGGGTCGAGGAATACATTTGAAGAAGTATAATCCAATTTTTTTAAAGGGAGCTCTAATATCTATAGACCTTCACCCCAAAATTTTCCCTTAAAAATATATTTACCACATTGTTTACATTCTTTTGGAAAACTTAAAACTATAAAGACTAATAAATTTCCCAACCCAAATAGTGAAAAAATTACATGAAAATAGAGGGTTAATGGAATTCATGATTTTTGTGATTATCATCAAACCTTTTCTCATCCTTATCCACTCCCTGAGTTCTTGGCACTTCCAAATTAGCTACGGTTGTTTGCTTAACAATTTTTTCTTCAATCCCCTTTGAACTAACAAAGATGGTATTATATGATTGCTTACCATGAATTAATCCTAGAAAAATGTTGAAGGCATATTAGAATCATGTTAGGAACCCATGTCAACCCTTCTCTTTACTTTTCTAGTATATTGTTGTTGGATGCATATGCTTTGTAAGTCCTCCCGTGAGTATATCGTATTATCCCACATTGTTAGTATATTGTTGTTGGACGCATATGCTTTGTAAGTCATCCCGTGAGTATATCGTACTATCCCACATTGTTAGTATATTGTTGTTGGACGCACATGATTTGTAAGTCATCCCGTGAGTATATTGTATTATCCCACATTCATGGGGAGTGTTAGCACCTAGTTTTTCAGCATAAGGACTAGGGTGAAATGGAGGGATATCTCGATAAATTCTTGAAGAAAGTCAAAATTCCCTTTATTTTTCATGGCTAGGTGCTAAGGTATGAGAAAAGTTGATGGGGAAGTGTTAAATATAAGAAAACTTGAAGGAATTTCGAAAGAAAGTGTTAAAATGCAATCAAAATGGTCAAAAATGACCCAAAAACAATAGTCCGAAAGAAATATTGTGGAGATTAACCGTCATGAAGGAGACAATGGTGATCTCACGTGGAAATAAGATCAACGGTTGGCATTGATTGTTGCATGGCCAAGTTGCGTGGAGGAATAAGGGTATAGGTGGTTGCAATGTGAAAACCCGCCCTCCACGTGCCGAGCTCAGAGTACGCCGCAAGGAAGATTGGTGGTTTTGCAAACCCGCTTATGCACCATGCAAAAGGTTTGGAGTGGGACATCTTGATAAACACGTGGACGGCTGATGCAACAGGGAGGGGGCCCACTCGCTCGAAAAACAAGGAGCGGACATGATTGTTTCATAGTAGATAGACGGTTCTTGATGATCAATGCATCGGGGAGATTCACGGTGGATAGAAGATGTGGTGGTTGCAATGAATAAAGCCGCTTGACAAGTGTCGACGCCGGGCTCTATCGCAAGGAGAGGAAGTGGTAATGGAAACCACTTTGGAGGTTCATGATACCACTTCATTGGTATATGGTGCTAATAAATGGATGGTGGAGATCAGAGCAAAGGAGGCCATCGGACAGTCAACAAGGACAGATGTCAAACCCGTAAAAGGGGATCATATCTGAACGACCAAGATCATTGCATAGGAGATCGACAAATAGAAAGTACAGAAAGATGGCAAAGAAGAGTGAAGTTTAAAAGGAAAAGGGCTATATATATATAGAAGTTAGCATGCAAAGTTGACATTTGTTCCTCGGACTTGTCGGACTCGGAAGTTTTTGGACGTGTGGAAGACAAAGAAGACGACAGGAGGGGTTATTCTCAGAAGCTTTTTGGTGACAGGTAGGGCCTTATAACCACTGCCATTTTTAATCCAAGTCTATTTATATCAGGATTATGGAAGAAGATTCAAGTTCAAGCACCATTAGGGTTAAAAATGCTCTTGAAGATAGGGATTTCAACATTTTTGACACAGACATTAGACTTCCTATCGTCGAAACTAGGAGATGATTGAACAATCTACTTTCAGAGGGCCTAGATGTGCATAGGGTATTCCAGTTGTCATTTATCATGTTTTTCCTAGACCAAATTATTCCCTTTCCCGAATTCATATCCTGGTGCACATCCAATTACTCCGAACCACAGCTAGTTTTCATGAATGCCGAAAAAACCAGAATCGTCTGCTCTGTAAACCCCTCTGTTGTAAATACTTCCTTCAAAATACTCATGTCCCAAGTTGCTGAGTCTGAAAGTTTTTCCGAAGAGTCAATTGTCTCCTTATACCGTCAAACTTCTCCCCAAAGTCGGCAAGATTTTTTGAGTACATGTCTTAAACCCGATTTAGAAATTGTAGATACCCCATACCCTCTTGATGTCAATTTCTTCAATGACAACACTCAGTTGGTCCTTTCATTGATGGCCCAATTTTTAGGTCATGATACTGATATGTTAATAACAGAGTTACAGTTGAGTCTGTTGTTCAGAATAAGTGTCGGTGTGCTCGGAGTTGAGTAAGAATTAGTGTTGAGTCTCAAGTTTGAATAATTTGTGGCAGAAAACATTCACTCTCAGTTAGCGGATTTTCCCCAACACAAGATGTTTTAGGTTTTAAGCACAATTGATGAAAATGGTCATGTTTAGTAGTCAGGAAGAGTTACATTTTATATCAGAGGTTTATGCAAGCACTTTAGAATATAACATGTTCAATTATATGAATTTTATTTTATTTGAGTTGTACAAAATGATTTTTGGAAAAGAATTGCCAAGATTTTTGCTCGAAATGAAGTCCATGATGCAATTGAAAGAGGAGGTAGCAGTAGGAGACTGGTTTTTATTAAAGGTTATTACAGTGATTAGGTTGTACGGTTTTGTACATGAACCTTACATACTACCCGCCTTTTTAACTTTGAGAATTTTTACTTTAGAGTTTGTTAGGAAGAAGTTGATTTTAGAAGATGGACATTTTTTGAAGTCCAAAAAAGGAGCTGATTTAAAGTATCCATGGACAATAGGCTCATTTATTGTGAAAAGTAAGGATGCCCTTTTAGATGTACAGAGGTTGTTGCAGGCTATGGAATTCAAGAAAGATATAACAATGGAGTATGATCCTCTTCATATTATTTCTGAAAGGAGGAAGCTAAATAACATTAAAGCTTTTGAACGCAAAGAAATAGAAGGGTCTTTAAAGGGGAGAAATTTATTTCAATATGAACGAGAAGAAGAAACAATTTCAAACTTATAGGTGGAAGATCACGCTTTGATAGAATCAGCAATAGAGGTTGATATTTTACCAAAAGTTGCAGAAATTGGGGAAAAGAGGAGTATGCATGAAATAATAGATGAACATGATGAAGAAAGAGAGGGAGAAAAGAGGCTTAAGGATGAAACTCAAAAATTAGTAGAAACGTAGCAAGAGTTGGCGGTTTTGGAAAATGATGAAATTGGTGACAAAGAAGGGATGTCAATCCCAGAAGTACAGGTACAAGAGTATGATTTTCAGGAGGCTAAAGGCAGTGGAGACACAAGTAGATTTCCCTCCAGGGTTGAAATCTTTAAATAGTATGGATCGAACAAACAGACTTCCGCTCAGTTTGTTTATAGTTTATTGACGAAAGTTAGGGACTTATCAACAATCAAAGGTTACTTTAGTAACCAACAGGAACATCAAAGAAAACAATTTGAATTTGGCAGTAGCAACTCCAAATAAATTAACTGAGATGAAAGTCAATTTGAAAAAGATAACTGTGCCAGATAAAATTCAACTACACAAACAGATAGGGGAAGTGATATATGAAGATTTTGTACAAGCAGTTTTGAGAGTTGACAAACTTGAAGGTATTATAAGCAAAATGGATAGTCAATTGAAGCAACAAAGGCTAGAGAATAAATCCCACCAACAACAGGTCAAGAAGCTACAATTTGACTTAATCTCAAGTGATTGTGGAGGCAAGGCGAGCAAACAATTGTTAATAGAGAAATATAATTTGATTCAAAAGCTACAGAAAAAGATGAAGATTCCCAATATGCAGTTGATTCAAGCTCCAGAAGAAACCAAGCTAGAGAAAGAAAAAGAGGCTCTGTCTAAAGAAGTTAATGATAGAAAAGCTGAATTATTAAATTTTGCTGAAAGAGAGGCTAGTTGGGAAAAATAAATGATAAGCTTGAGAAATCAGATTGAAGATTTGAAAAATAAGTTGTCTAATTTGAGCGGGCAGCAAACTGATGCAGGTCCGAATGGGGATGGGAATGATGCTGATAGTCTTTTGCAAGCTATGTCCCAGATTAGTTTAAAGGATGTTGAAATAAAGGAATTAAGAGAAGAAACCCAGAAATTGAAAGAAGAAAAGGAGAAAAAGGACGAAGAAACAAAATCCTTGCAAGACAAGTATAAGGAGTTGATTGAAACTAATAAAAAAATGACGCACCTAGTGACGGGGCAATAAACTATGCAAGGATACAAAAACATGGTATGGGACTTGGTTATTAAAGAAGCCGAAAGTCTTAGACCATACTTGGATTATATGAGAGTAAAAGAAAAAAAAATTAAAGATGCTTTTACCAGTATTACTGCGATAAAGGAAAATATGAATAGGAAGCCCAAGGAGACAGTGCATAATGCCATCACTTTTCTGAATAGTTTAACGGAAGAAGATCTATAGGCCTTAAATATCAGGAACATGATTACAGCAATTACAACAGCAAGAAGAGTTTTGGGAAAACATGCACAGGTCGAGAACGTAGAAGCTAGGGCCAAAGCAATGGGGATGCAAGTAACAAGGTTCAAAAGGCTATTTGAGAAGTTGATCGAAAAGGGTTTTCCCTCTTTCTGGGATGAAAATCAGGAGTTGATTCCCCCGAATGAATATAAGAAATTATTGTTTGATATAAGAATGGATCATGCGAAATTTCAGCATTTAAATTCTTTGCTTACAGGGAAGATTCTAATGGAAAAGATTGTAGAAGACTTCAAGATTCTAAAAAAGTTGGTCTCTATTTGTGAAAGACTTCCGCAAATTTCCTTTGCAGATCACACTGAGATGAGAGTCAGGGTGAAAGAAATGGCAAGTTACGATCTTCCAACAACCGAGCAATGGACAAGCGTGGAGAGATATGGGAAGATGAAGTACACACTTCGTGTTTCAAAATAGATGTGGGAGCCTACATCAAGTGAAGAGTTCGAAGCTAGTGGGGGAATTTAGTTTGTGAGAGCAGTCAGCTGGAAGAGCGGTTACCAAACTCTTTTGTCTTTTTGCATGAGTCAAGTGTCATTTAGTAAAAAAGTGCTGGTAAATGTAAAAAAGCAGTTAAGCTTGTTTCTCCCATTTTTGTCTTGTAATGGTGGTGGCGAATATGCCGAGTTATTTGTAACTCTAGATTATTACTATTTTCTAGTCTGAATGGTTCGAGCATGAAGCTCAAGACATCTATAAATTACATGTAATTTGAATGAAGAAGGGTTGAAAACTTTTGGAGCATAATATATTTGTCTCTGTTGTGCATTTTGAACTGTGTTAATAAAGTTGACAGATCCGAGTGGGCATTTTTCAGGGATTCCCGTGTGATCGGTCTTGTAGTATGTTTATTCCTTTTTCCCATGTGATTTGTGTTTCCTTTCATTGTTAATCCATTATGTAATGATTTTTCATGCTTGGTTCAATGTAGTATTTGAATAGAATTCATAGTCTTTATGATCTATTCTTATCATACCAAGTATTCCACAATTATTTTTCTGCTAAAATCAATATAGAATTCATGTTTCCATGCTTTATATTGGTGGATTGTTCACTTTTCTTCTAAATCATCCAAGTAAAAGCTCTTTGATTGTAAATTGGTGGCTACCTTGCCCCTGTGTGAATGTATTTGCAAAGCATTTGTCAATGATATTTATGTATTGTTTAATTTGACTCCATCACCCAATAGAGATCCACACTGCTTTCAACCAATAACTTTAAAAAACCAAGCATCCCACCAGAAATATGACTTTCTGAATGAACTGTGTATGAACATTTTGAGCATTAAGGCTCTACATTTCTTTTTGAATATTTTCAGTCCTTTCTCAAGAGAGATCCCTCTCTGACTGTGCTGGGTCAGTAGCACAAGTCTAAAGTGGTTTTGATGTTACCCTGATTCTGCCTCTCCACAACCTTGGGGCACAATTTGGGTGCTAACATGGAGTAATAGTTGTTTATCTTAGACTTAGTATATAAGTACGTTTTGAGTCCAATGAAGGTATCCACAAGTTATTTTTATCGAGCTTGCTCAAAGGAGGTTTCCCCCTCGAAGTGGTCTGCTATCAATAAATTCCTTCTGTGTTCTGCTATTTCTGATATATCGTGCATTTTCATCATTTAATTTTTGAACATTCCTCACATCTAGTATCAGAGCACTTTCTTGGGCTCGCTGGGTGGAGTTTTTTCCAAAAAAAAAACATCCACAATGTCTTCTAGGCACTGTGATTATTGTAGTAGTTCTTTTTCTTTGCATCTATATTGTTCCTTTCAATTGTAGGTTCGGATTCGGGAATAAACCCTATCTGCTTAACTGTGGGAAGTACTTGGGCATAGCCCTAAAACTCATTGTGAGGAGTACCACAGGAACTCCGAAGTAGTTGTCCCATTGAGAGGACTTGTCAGTGAAAAGGGAAATGACCCCTACTTGATTAACTAGTTCCCACCCGTGAGGTAAACCAAGAGTTGTCATTTGTGGCAAAGCGGTTATCAATTTTACCTGAGCCGTGGAGTGAGGGGTACTCCCCTAATACACAAGTCGTTATAAAACATTGGTGGCCGAGTGAATCCCCTGAACCTGTAGGAATTCGAACATACCTAGGGTCCATATCTATTGATGGCTGATCAATAGCAGATTACATATGTCCAGAGTCATTGCAGATCAATTTAGGTTTTTTTTTTATGTTTCTTGCCATATCTTCTTTGCTTTAGCTCCATTTCCCTTGAAAATTCATTGGAACCACTGCACTTCCATTATATATATTCCCTTCCTGAGGACCCTATCCCAAATTCCACTTCCCGAAGCCAAAAATCTCACATCTCTCTATTTTTAGGGTTTGTCGTAACTTCTTTGATTTTCACCTAATCGCCTTCAAATGTTTCCATGGTGTTCACTTCCTAATTTTGCTTCTTTGTCCCTCTTTGAAATTTTTTCTCATTCTCTCACACTGCTTCTGAAATCCCCATTTTCTGCTTCCCTATCCATTAGAAAGTGTCCAAAACCTAGTCAAACCCCAATTACCCATCAAAGTTTTTGCCAAATCCAAATTTTCCTTTACTAAAGAAGTTTCTGTTTTTGTTTTTCTACCCATTCAAAAAAAAAATTCCTGGTTATGGTTGTCACTCGCGCAGGAGCAAAAAACATGGAGGAAGAACTTGAAGCCCTCAAAACCAAACTCCAATATTTGGATGAAAAAATTCTCGGCCTCCATCTTCAATATTCAACCATGAACAATACACGACAGCTAGAGTCTTCTGCAGACATTGGGTTCTCTTCTTCCAACAATTTTCATGGATTGAAGCTCGATTTTCCTCACTTCAATGGTGATGATCTGACTCGATGGATATACCGGGAAGAACGAAATTTTATTCTGCATAATACTTTTGATGTCAACAAAGTTCCACTTGCATCCTTTCATTTGGAACATGAATCCCTTCAATGGTACCGTTGGTACATCAAGGCTCATGAAGAGCCAACATGGACAGATTTTTTCCAACTCATTTTGTAATGATTTGGTCCTAGTGATTTTGATGAATTCATACGAGCACTCACTAAACTTTTCCAAATTGGCACTGTGAGAGAGTATCATACAAGATTTGAGAAACTGGCCAATCAGATGGACTGATTATCTGATGCATTCTACAGGAGTTGTTTTGTCAGTGGTTTGAATGATGCAATCCGATTTGAGGTTAAAATGTTTTGTCCCATCACAATGATGGAAGCCCTAGGGTTGGCTAAGTTGGCGGAGGACAAGATCACAACCTAGCAGCCTACAAATCCACTTGTGTTCCATTCAGAAATATGGTTTCCCAATGACCTACCATCATGCCAGCTCCTAGAGAAACTGCTATCAAGCATTTATCTGAAGTAGGGATGAAGAAACGTAGAGAAAAAGGGATTTGTTATAATTGTGATGAGAAATTCACTCGGAGACATAGATGTGTTGAGAAAAATCTCTATCTCTTGGATATGGATTCTCCTCCTGCAACTTAAATTGGTGAAGAAGCTCTGGATACAATAGATGATCATGTTGACATTCAACAACCTCCTGTTGACCCTCCTTCTCAAGATGACCACCTAGAGATATCTCTCCATGCTTTAGCCAGAGTCACCACCCGACAAGCAATGCGAGTCAAGGGTTACTTCAAGAATCTCCCTCTTACAATACTCATTGATTCTGGTAGCACTCATAACTTCATTGACCTTCGGATCGCCAAACAGGTTGATTCTTTTGTCCATCCTTGCTCCAAATTTGAAGTCATGATTGCCAATGGGGGAACCTTACCTTGCAAAGGGAAGTGTCGCAATGTGAGTATCTCTATTAGATGTTATAACATGAGGCTTAACATACTTTCCTTACCCTTAGGCGGATATGAAGTGGTTTTGGGCGCTCAATGGTTACACACACTTGGCCCCATCTTATGAGATTTTGCTGAACTTTGGATGCAGTTTTCATTCAATGGGAAAAAACACACATTGACAGGATTACAACCAGGGTATCTCAGCATCATCAGTTCACATCGCATGGAAAATATTATTAAGAATAATTCACATGGTGTCATGTCTTAGCTCCATTCCATTCAGATGCACCCATCAGTGGTCTCCACTACCCCTTTGGATCTACAATAAATTTTGGATAGATATGCATGTCTCTTTGTTGAACCAGTGGGATTTCCACCTTCAAGACCAGAGGACCATCGTATTCAGATCCTTCCTGGAATCATTCCTCCCAATATCAGGCCCTATAGCTACCCATTTCACCAAAAAACAGAGATTGAGATGCTAGTTCGGGACTTACTGAAGCACAAGGTATTTTTCACCCTAGTACCAGTTCCTTTTTCTGCACTAGTTCTTCTTGTATGAAAAAAAATGGGTCATGGTGCCTCTGCATTGACTTCCGAGCACTTAATCACATCACAATCAAGGATAAGTTTCCAATCCTGTTGTTGATGATCTTCTTGATGAGCTTCATTTTGATCTTTTTTTCTCCAAGTTGGATCTTCGTTCTGGGTATCATCAAATTTGGGTTCATGAGGATGATATCCCTAAAACAGATTTCTGCACACATGATGGCCACTATGAGTTTTTGGTCATGCCCTTTTGCCTCACTAATGCTCCTTCCACATTCTAGGCATTGATGAATAAAATATTCCATCCCTACTTGCAGAAATTCATTATGGTCTTCTTTGATGATATCCTCATCTATAGTAAAACATGGGCTGAGCTTCTCCAACATCTGGCTCTTGTACTGCAAATTTTCTCTGATCATCATCTCCATGCCAAGCAGTCTAAATGTGCTTTTGGACAGGAGGAAGTAGAGTATCTCGGCCATATTATTTCAGCACAAGGGGTTTGCGTGATCCTGCCAAAATATATGCCATGAAAAATTGGCCGGATCCTAAGACACTCAAGAGCCTTCGTGGTTTTTTGGGATTGACTAGATACTATCGCAAGTTTGTCAAGGATTGCAGGAAGATTGAAGCTCCATTAATCTCTCTATTGAAAAATGTTGCTTTTACATGGACACATGCTAATGAGTGTGCATTTGACAAACTAAAACAAGCTATGTGTACTACACCTGTTCTAGCTATGCCCGATTTTTCCAATCCCTTCAGTATTGAGAGTGATGCTTGCGACAATGGACTTTGTGTTGTTCTCCTTCAAGATGAACATCCCATTGAGTTCACCAGCAAATCCCTTTCTGGTAAGAATTTAGTCGCCTCTACATATGAGAAGGAAATGATGGCTATTTTGCATGGAGTACAGAAGTGTCACCCATACCTATTAGGGAATCATTTATGCATCAATACTGATCACCAGAGTTTGAAATATTTCCTGGAACAACGGGTATCCTCTCCAACACAACAGAAATGGGTTATGACTATGAGATCACTTACAAGAAGGGTAAGGACAATCTTGTGGCATATGCTCTTTCTCGCACATTTGATGACTAAGTTTCTCTTTCCGCTATTTCTATGCCTGTTCCAAATTGGTTGCAATCTGTTCAACAGGGCTATTCCAATGACTGCTCATTATCTCAAATCATCCAACAGTTAGCCAACAACCCTTATGTTGTACCACATTACTCTTGAGATGGTGCTTCCCTGAGATACAAGGGTCGTCTGGTGCTTCCCCAGAGCACATATCTTCAACAGGTTGTCTTCTATGAACTCTGTGCTTCTCCATTGGCAGTGTTGGAATATTTTATATTCCTTGGAAGGTAAAATGTCTTTGTATTATGTCAGAAGATATCCATAATCTTATGTAAAAGAGTAATACTTTATATCCCATATTCATTATGGAAAAGTATACTCTTGATATTCATTATTATATAAAGAGATGTTATTATGGAGAATTATATTATCCCACATGTAATATGTGAGAGTAATTCCTCCTCATCTCTTGGTATATAATAGATTCAAGGGAGGCACATCACTCATCATGATCTTTACTTATTCAACACAAGTACTGCTATATTGTATTGGGGTTATTGGCATTGCTCTCTTGTAAGCTTGAGGGAGATATTCTGGAGATAATAGAAGACTACCTTCCCGTGGACATATCCCAATTGGGTGAACCACGCATATATGGTGTACTCTTTTCTCTTGTTCTCTTTCTGTACTTATTGTTGATATATTATTGTTTTGCATAGATAAGTAAGCTAGTTTAG
The DNA here is from genome assembly GCA_027924585.1 of Larix kaempferi. Taxonomy (NCBI): domain Eukaryota; kingdom Viridiplantae; phylum Streptophyta; class Pinopsida; order Pinales; family Pinaceae; genus Larix; species Larix kaempferi. The sequence continues at coordinate 12,594,659 of BSBM01000963.1, read as the reverse complement.
CTAGATCCATATCTCTAACATAGTATCAGAGCTAGTTGCTATGATCTAGCACATTCTATTTCTTTCAAACAATATTTTATCATTTGGGCATTGTTTATTTTGTAGATTTGATTTCTATTTGGTAGCCATCAGGCTTCTCTTCATATTTGGGCATAATTTTCTGTAGTTTTTCTTTCTAACCCTAACCTTGTTGTAAATTTTTTTTGTTTTGCATAGATAAGTAAGCTATTTTAGCTATATCCATATCTCTGACATGGTATCAGAGCTAGTTGTTATGATCTAGCACATTCTATTTCTTTCAAACAATATTTTATCATTTGGGCATTGTTTATTTTGCAGATTTGCTTTCTATCTGGTAGCCATTAGGCTTCTCTTCATATTTGGGCATAATTTTCTGTAGTTTTTCTTTCTAACCCTAACCTTGTTGTAAAGTTTTTTATTTTTTATTTTATTTGCCTTCTATCTGGTAGCCATTAAGCTTCTCTTCAGATTTGGGCATAATTTTCTGCAGTTTTTCTTTCTAACCCTAACCTTGTTGTAAAGTCTTTTTCTTCCTTTTTTTTTCCTGAAAATTTTCAAGGGTTTCTTGATTTTTTTTGTAGATCTATATGATTTTCTGATTCTCCTCAAGGAGATTTATCTTCCGGTTATCAAATCGACAGTTTTCATCCAAGTTTGGTAGACTTTGTACAGGTTTCTGTCTTCGACAGATTTGACACTGTTTTTGGCCTCAAACTTGATGTTCACGACCCTTGCTTCGCAGAACCGGCGGTTAACCTTAACTGTGCCTACTGTGTGTAAAATTAGTCACAGCAGATCTAATGAACAAGTAAATCAATCACAACAGATGAACATAGAAAATATGGTGCAAAACTGTGCAAAACATGCAACAGTGCTCTCTATCCCAGAAAGGGTGAATGAATTACAATACAAACTGTCACAATGACTGAGCAATTCGAATTGCCTAAGGAGGTCATTCGAATCACTGAATGGAGTAGCTTGACTCTATCTAGGAGTCCTCATCAATCATCGGTGGTGCTCATCAATCACAACAACCAGTCATCCAGGTGTCAAACTGAGTCTAACTGAGTGTAATAAATGTAACTGAAGTGTGTAGCAATGATATAGGATCTGGAGGCTCAGTGGGGGCGCATGGGAGGCTAACTGAAGTCAGAACAAGTCACCTAATCAAACTGGAGGTCAAACGGAAGTGATACAGTCAGTCGGGAGTGAAACTAGCCTCAAATCAGGGAGAATCGGAGCTAACTGAATGTAACTGAAGTGGAACTGCAGTGGTAGGTGAACAAGTGCGCCCTTCTCTGGCAGTAGGTGAGAAGTGGGCACCTTTCAGCTTAGGAGGGCTAAAACTCTGTGGTAGGTGGCTCCTGGGTGCTAGAAGAAGGTGGATAAGGTGCTGGAGGCATCAAACTGGTGACTGGGCTGCATGCCATTGCATGCCTGTGCATGCAAACCCTAGATTCTGCATATCCTGAAATAGATCATGCAGGATCCTGAAATAGATGATGTACCCTGAAATAGATGATGTGGATATCCGAACACCCCCCCTCAAGCTAGACTATGATGTGCCAACTAAATAATGTGGGGCCCTGGTAACTAAGACCAAAGGTCACCCCAATACAATAATCCAAAAAATGCTGAAAATAAACTAAGTGAGGAAAGAGGGAAAACCCAGTGGGAAGAAAGCCCCCCCTCAAGCTAAAGCATAATAATGAATCAATCTGTCTCCACCATGATGGAACTCACCCCCAACAGTGAATGGAGGTAAGAGAACTTCTTCTCAGTGAAGCTCTTGGTGAAGATGTCTGCAATTTGCTCATCAGTAGGGCAATATTGCAGAATGATGGTGCGGTCATGCACCAACTGTCGAATGTAGTGCATATGAATCTCAATGTGTTTGGTCCTCTGCCACTGAAATGGATCTATGGAGATCTTGATAGCACTTTGATTGTCACAAAATAGGACAGTCGAAGTAGTGCCACCAAACCCAAACTCTGAAAGAATACCCTGCAACCAAACTGCCTGAATGCAGGCATTGACTGCCCCTCGATACTCTGCCTCTGCTGAAGAAAGTGCAATGGCTGCTTGCTTTTTGCTGGACCAGCAAATAGCACCATGACCAATCATGAAAACATAACCAAAAGTGGACTTCCGATCAATGCTATCACCTGCCCAATCTGAATCAGTAAAACCAATGAAATCTAGCTCAGAATCTGCAGCATAATGTATGCCAAACTGTCTCGTACCTTGCACATACTGCAAGATCCGCTTGGCTGCTCGCCAATGAAGCTCATGTGGCTGCTGCATATATCTTGACACGGCACTCACGGCATATGAGATATCAGGCCGTGAATGTGTCAAATAAAGTAGTGAACCAATCAACTGTCGATACATATTGCAATCTGCAAGCGGTGTGGAATCTCCCTCCTCAAGACTGATTCCTGAGAGGAATGGGAACGGGGCTGCCTTACATTCAGCCATATTAAACTTCAATAACAGGTCGGAAGCATTTTTTTCTGAGATATAGTGATCCCATCAAAATTTTGAGCTATCTCCAAGCCCAAAAAGTGACTCAGCAAGCCCAAATCGCTCATGTCAAAAGCTAGATTTAAGGCAGATTTTAGCTTATTTATTGAAGTAAGTGTGCTACCAGTAATAAGCAGATCATCAACATAAAGTACAATAACCAACAAATTACCTTTAACTCGCTGAAGATACACATTCGGATCAGATTTGCATCTTTGGAAATTCTGAGAAAGAAGGAAGGAGTCCATCTTTGCGTACCAAGCTCTTGGGGCCTGTTTTAACCCGTACAAAGATTTCTTCAATCTACAAACCAATGATGGATCTGATGTATAACCCTCTGGCTGCTGCATATAGACCTCTTCAGCAAGGTCTCCATGTAAAAATGCACTTTTCACATCCATGTGGTGCACTTCCCAGTGCTTGGATGCGGCAATAGCTAAAACAAGGCGGATGGAATCCATCTTTGCAACCGGTGCAAAGGTCTCTGTGTAGTCCACTCCTTGGACTTGGGAAAAACCTTTTGCCAACAACCTTGCTTTGTATTTTGTGATAGTTCCATCAGCAGCAACTTTAGTACGGTAGACCCATTTACACTTCACTAATTTTCTTCCAGGTGGAAGAGAAACTAGCTCCCATGTATTGTTCTTTTGAAGAGAACTGTACTCTTCATCCATGGCACTTTTCCATCTCGGATCTCGATGGGCTGAATAGTATGATGTAGGATCTGAACCAGCCATCAAATAGCAAATCTCAGGAAGAAATGGATCAGCAATAGAAAGAGCCATACCTGCTCTTTGAAAGTCCCCTCTTGTTCGTCTCGGATCAGCAGGATTTCCAAGATTCGAACCAGCAGATTGTAGAGTGTTTTGGGCCCACTTTGGTAACTGAGGGGGATCATAATGGTCGGATTCCGAACCTGATATGTCATGATCATCATATGCTGCTACAATATCAGAAATATCAGAACTCATACCTTCATTATCGCTGCTCGAATCTTCTTCTGGTGAAGGCGGTGAATCGACAGTTTTCTCCTCAACTAGTTGCAATTCTTGAAGCGGTTCTTCAAACTGCACACTGCGCTCTATGAATATCTTTTTAGATCTGATATCCATGAGTTTATATGCTTTTTATTCTTCCCCATATCCTATAAATATGCACTCGATACTTTGTGGATCCAAAGCTCGTCTCTTCTCAGAAGGAATTCTAGCCCATGCAGTAGAGCCAAAAACTCTCAAATTTGACACATCCGGTTTGTGACCAAAGAATGCTTCGAAAGGAGTCATACCTTTCATGGATGAATGTGGAACACGGTTCTGTATATATGCAGCAACATTGATTGCTTCAGCCCAAATATTTGCAGCCAAACCTTTCGATTCAATCATGCATGTAGCCATCTCTTTCAGTGACCGGTTTTTCCTTTCCGCTACACCGTTCTGCTGGGGTGTGTAGGGAACTGTATGTTGGATCTTGATTCCGCTTTGGGCACAAAGTTGCAGAAACTCGGACTTGATATATTCCTCACCATTATCAGATCTAAGAGCTTTGATCTTGCTCTCAGTGGTGGTCTCAACAGAAGCCTTAAAATCCTTGAATTTTCCAAGCACTTCTGACTTGTTTTTGAGAAAGAATACCCATGTAAAGCGGGAAAAATCGTCAATAAATGTCAAAACATACCTTGAACCATTTAATGACATATGGGGCAGCGGACCACTGATATCAGAATGGATCAATCCCAAAATAGTAGAGGCTCTGCTAGCCTTGCCGCGGTCGAATCTGTGCTCGGGGTGCTTCCCAATAATGCAACCGGTGCATATTCCCTTCGAGGAACGGAGTTGTGGAAGCCCATCTACCATGGATTTATTTGATAGCAGCAGCAAATACTTATAATTTAGATGTCCAAATCTCTCATGCCAAAGCCTACTAACCTCATTACCATGTGTGCGAAGAGCAGTGGGCTTTGCAAGCGGAATAAAGTGCGAAAACTCATAGCATTTTGCAGTGTGGTTTGCCTTTCCAACCGCAACTAGTCTTCCACTTTTGATATCAGAAATTTCAACTGTATTAGGGATGAATGTGACTTTCTTTGGATCACCAGTATGTGTCATTTGATACACAGAAAGGAGATTCGAAGCTAAGGAAGGCACATAGAGAACATTCTGAAAGCTTCCATATTCTACATGAATCGTACCTTTGCCCTTTGAAGAAATTTTTGAGTCATCTCCCAAATGGATGGGGATGGAGCTGTTTGGATTGAATGAGGAAAAAGAATCAATATTTGCAGCCATATGATTTGATGCACCCGAATCTATCAAGAGAGTAGTGGGCTTCGAAACCGTTGCCATGAGTGCTTGTCCTCTTTCATGATCATCATTCCGATCTTTCTTCCTTGCACCGTCAGGAAGGGTTATGTTGTTCTTTTCCAAAAGGAGGGCCATTTGATCTATAGTCTTCTTCATACATGAACTTTCGGGATGAAAGCCACGGTTACAATAAGTACATTTAGATTTTTGGTTACCTTCTTTGCCCTTTTGCTTGGATTTCGAACTGGATGGTGCATCCGTTTGCTTGCCTTTGTCTTTTTGCTTGTGAGGCTCGAATTTGGGCTTCTCCTTCTTTAGCTTTCCTTTACCATTCGAGATATTGGGTCCTTGAACAAATAGGGCTGAATATTTGGAGCTTATGGACCCCATTTGAATCAACTTGTCATGCTCTTTCGTAACAGACTCAATGAAGGAATTCAAGGTAGGCATCTTCCAATTCGGGGTAGTTAGCCGACTGGAATTGAAAGTGGAGACAAATACCGAATAATCTTTCCCAAGCTTGCTTAGAATGGAGAGGATCAACTGTTTATCCTCTTTGATAACACCACTGTTCTTCAATTGCAAGTTCAAGTTCTTGAATTTTGTGAAGAATTCATTGATGGTCTCGAAATTCTCAGGATTAAGGCCAATCAATTCATTCTCTAATTGAAAAGCCCTAAGCTCATCCTGCTTGCCGAATAGTGTTTCAAGTTGCTCCCATATGGATTTTGGAGTCTTCAATCCGCTGAGATGGAAGTGAAGATCCTTGGAGATGGAGAGACAAAGAAGAACATAAGCTTCATCAAGCTTGTTGTAGTGTTTGGTTCGATCTGATACATTGTTTGGCTCCAATTCAAGACCAATAGTGACTCGGTAGTAACCTTTTGAACGTAATATGATCTCCATATCATCTTTCCAATCAAAATAATTGAATGGGGTGAGGATAGGCTTTGAAGAAGAGTATTCCATTGCAAGGATTGAGTCAACTGATGAAGAGGAAGCTTGCATGCAGACTATAGCGAATGCAATTGCTGTAGAAAGGCTTGCATGCAGAAGATAGCGAGTGCAATTGGAGGAGACAATAAACCTGCAAATCACATCAAAACAACCACAATAAGGTCGAACAATCCACCCTTTGAGAGTTGCATCACACCTGGGATTGGATTTCAAGCAATGTTGAATAGGTCCAATGTATCAGATCCAGGAATTATGTGGTAACTCAAGCTTCTGGAGTGGTATTGGAATATTTTTCAAGCTTTGCATGCACAGGAGCGAATGCCCTTGAGATATCTCATGCCAAACTTTTTGCAATTTTTAGCAATTCAGTCAAATCTTCTTGTATAAACACCTGTAGAAAAGAGATCTTGTCCCTGCAATGGCTCTGATACCATGTAAAATTAGTCACAGCAGATCTAATGAACAAGTAAATCAATCACAACAGATGAACATAGAAAATATGGTGCAAAACTGTGCAAAACATGCAGCAGTGCTCTCTATCCCAGAAAGGGTGAATGAATTACAATACAAACTGTCACAATGACTGAGCAATTCGAATTGCCTAAGGAGGTCATTCGAATCACTGAATGGAGTAGCTTGACTCTATCTAGGAGTCCTCATCAATCATCGGTGGTGCTCATCAATCACAACAACCAGTCATCCAGGTGTCAAACTGAGTCTAACTGAGTGTAATAAATATAACTGAAGTGTGTAGCACTGATATAGGATCTGGAGGCTCAGTGGGGGCGCATGGGAGGCTAACTGAAGTCAGAACAAGTCACCTAATCAAACTGGAGGTCAAACGGAAGTGATACAGTCAGTCGGGAGTGAAACTAGCCTCAAATCAGGGAGAATCGGAGCTAACTGAATGTAACTGAAGTGGAACTGCAGTGGTAGGTGAACAAGTGCGCCCTTCTCTGGCAGTAGGTGAGAAGTGGGTGCCTTTCAGATTAGGAGGGCTAAAACTCTGTGGTAGGTGGCTCCCGGGTGCTAGAAGAAGGTGGATAAGGTGCTGGAGGCATCAAACTGGTGACTGGGCTGCATGCCATTGCATGCCTGTGCATGCAAACCCTAGATTCTGCATATCCTGAAATAGATCATGCAGGATCCTGAAATAGATGATGTACCCTGAAATAGATGATGTGGATATCCGAACACTGTGAACCCACGAGCATATTGCAGACCCATGAATTCCAGTAGCAGACCCGCGTATGCTACGGCATACTGGAGACTGTTCTCACTTCTAACTTGCGTTTACTTCAGTCCACTCGTTACCCTCCTATGCAAAGACCCACGAATGCTTCGACATAGTCGCAACTTTACTGCATAGACACCCGTGAACACCCGATCAGAACCGCGACTTTCGTCTTTACAGACCCACGAACCCGTAGTTGACACTACTGTAAACCCGCGAGTAACCACGACCTTTTCCGTGTAGAACCCGTGTTTTTTCAGTGTTGTTCACAAGTCCACTGTGGAAAAACCCGAGAGTGACTTTTCTTGACACTTTTCAAAAGGGACTTAAGTAAAAGTTTATTTTCCTTTACTGTTTTTCTAACCATGTTTCTACAGATTCAGATCAGTACGGTAAAGTGTTTCAGTTTTCTATTGTTCATTTCTTTTCTCTTGTCATTTCTAGCATTTGGGTTTTATTTTTCTATCATTATGACTTCAGAAGTAGCTTTTGTTCCTGAACTTGTTGGTCCTAACTATCTTGCATGGAAGAGAAAAATGAATGATGTTCTCAGGAGTAAGAATCTATGGAGGATTGTTAATGGTGAACACATGGAACCTGCTGATGCTCAAGCTATGGCTATATGGGAAGATAAATGTGATCAAGCAAGAGGTCGCATTGGTCAAACAGTTTCAGATAATCTTCAGGTAAGTATATAGGCAAAAGACAACCCCTTTGAGGTATGGAAAATTCTTGCTTATTTATTTGATAAATCTGATGATGTTTTATGCTTATTACCTTGAAAAGAAGATTTTTGAGCTAGATCATACTAACTTTGAAAGAGTAGAATTATATATTGTTGAGGTAAAAACCTTAAATGAACAATTAAATAATTGTGGTAAATATTACAATAAAAAAGACATTGCTCTTATAATTCTTGTAGAACAAAAATTGCCATCTTGTTTTGATATGTTCATCCAAACTAGGAATAGGGCTCTTGAATTGTCTTCAAATACCACGAAACCTACTTTTGATGATTTTTGAAAAGGGTTGATAAATGAGCAAGAAAGGTTAATTGTTTCAGGACAAGTCTCACCTAATAAAGCTCTAATGGCACGTAATAAGAATCCTAAGACAAGTTTTAATAATGCTAAAGGTTCTTGTTCACATACTTCAAAACCTACTAATAATTCTGGTAATGCTTCTAATGCACATCATGAATCTAGTAAGAAGAATAAAGTGTATGATCCTTGTAAGCATTGTGGTAAAACTAATCATCCTGAAAAGAATTGCTTTAAATTGAAACGTTTAATGTCTAAGGCTAAAAAGAAAGATTCTAATGAATCCCAAGTAGCTTTATGTGCATCTGTTGTTTCTTCTAGTAACTGTTCTTCTAATGTGGAATGGATAATGGATTCTGGTGCTTCTAAACATATGAATGGTAATGCTTCTTTATTTACATCTTATGACAATAATAAAAACACATCTCATAAAGTATCTATAGGTGATGGTAAACAACTTTCTGTAATTGGTTCTGGTAATGTTAATGTTGCTAATGGTCAATTGGAAGATGTTTTTCATGTTGAAAATATGCCCATCAACTTACTTTCTAATTATCGTGCATGTCAAAAATGATTTAAATTTGAAGCCTGGCCTGATAAATATGTTCTTAAAGATATCAATCAAAATTTTAAAGTAGTTTCTTCTGGTCCTGTTGATCATACTGCTGGTTTATATAAATTTGTTGGTTTTAATTCAACTAAAAGACAACATTTTTATTCATATGTTACTCATGTTGATGAACTAAGTAAATTATGGCATGAAATATTACGTCATTTGAATTATGGTAAAATGCAAATGTTAACTAAAATGGTACATGGCTTACTTCATATTTTGTCTACTAATGGTGTTTGTGAATGTTGTGTTCTTGGTAAACATCATAGAGAAATGTTTGATAAAGGTAAATCTTGGCGTGCTAAAGAACCTTTGAAATTAATTCATAGTGACATTTGTGGTCCTCTTGAAGTTCCTTCTATATCAAATGCAGTCTATTTTTTTACCTTTATAGATGAATTTAGTAAAAAATCATGGGTTTATTTCTTGAAAAATAATAGTGATACTTTTTCTATGTTTCAAACTTTTAAATCCATGGTTGAGAATGAATCTGGTAAAAAGATTAAGACTTTAAGAAATGATAATCGGGGGGAATTCATTAAGAAAGAATTTGAAGCTTTTTTATCTAACCATTGCATTCAACATCAAAAGACTGTTCCTTACACACCTGAACACAATGGTCTTGTTGAAAGGAAAAACAAAACTTTAGTTGAAATGACTAGATGTATGCTTTATTCTAAAGGATTACATAAGAAATTTTGGGCTGAAGCCATCAGCTATGCTAACTTTATTTTGAATAGAGTTCCTACAAAAGATGTTAAGCATGTTACCCCTGAGGAAAAATGGAATGGTAGAAAACCAGATATTAGTAACTTTAAGGTGTTTGGTTATAAATGTTGGGCTCATATTCATGATGAAAAACGGAAAAAGTTAAAACCCAAGTCTCACAAGTGTATATTCATTGGTTATTCTGAGGATTCTAAGTCTTATAGGTTGTTTGATACTTCTAATTAAAGTGTCATCATTTGAAGAGATGTTCAATTTATTGAAGTCTCTCCACCACCTAAGTCTGTCGAACCTCATGTTACTCTGAATATTCCCTTATCACCTGTTACTCCTATCTCAATTACTCCTTCCAGTTCTGCGACTGATCTTAGTTCACCTTCTTCTTCTTCTTCAAGTATTCCCCCTGAATGTCTCGAAGCTCCTGAAGTGACTCATGTCCCTTCTAACCTTCCTGTTTGGTCCTAGAAAACTCTTGAATCTGCAGGAAGTGATATCGGAATCCCTTCCTATAGTCGTAGAACTAGATCTAACTTTGCTCTTATGACCAAAGTTTTGGCCAAATATGATCCTACTACTTATGTTTAAGCTAAGGGTAAACCTCATTGGGAACAAGCTATGTCTGTTGAGTATGATTCTCTTATGAAGAACAAGACTTGGTCTCTTGTTCCTCTTCCTTCATGAAAGAATTTAGTTGGTTATAAATGGGTTCATAAAAATAAATTTACTGCAGAAGGATAGATTGAAAAGTATAAATCTAGATTAGTTGCAAAAGGTTTTAATAAACTTGAAGGTATAGATTATAATGAAACTTTTGCTCTTGTTGCATACAATAAGAACCATTTTATCTATTACTGCATATTATAAATGGGAAATACACCAAATGGATGTTAAAAGTGCTTTTTTAAATGGTGATCTTAATGAAGACATTTATATGCAACAGACTCCTGGTTTTATTAATATTGAATCATCAATTTTAGTATATAAATTACACAAGTCTTTATATGGTCTTAAACAAGCACCTAGGGCTTGGTATGATAAAATTGATGCATATTTCTTGAATAATGGTTTTAAGCGTTGTATATATGATCCTAACCTATATGTTAAGGATGTTGATGATAATATCATTGTTATTGTTTTATATGTGGATGATCTTATTATCACTGGAATCCAACTTGTTCTCATTCAAATTATGAAAAGTGACCTTCAAAAGTAGTTTGAAATGACTGATATCAGTATATTGCACTATTTCTTGGGTTTTCAAATTTGGAATCTGGTAGATGGTATTTTTCTCTCTCAACCGAAGTATGCTACAGATTTATTAGCTCGTTTCCACATGAGTGATTGTAAACCTGCTCTTATGCATTTTCAGTCCAGTGTAAAGTTAATTGTTGAGTGTACTACTCCTCTTGTTGATGCTACTCTTTATCGTTAGCTAGTTGGCAGTTTGATATATTTAACTCACAGCAGACCTGATCTCTCTTTTTCCATTAGTATGGTTTCACAGTTCATGCAACAACCTCATGAAATTCATTGGCAGGAAGCCAAGAGAATTCTAAGATATTTACAAGGACATTCTACTATGGTGTTTTTTGTTTGAGCAGTGCTACAGTTTCACTTTCTAGTTATATAGATTCTGGATAGGAAATTGACAATTATGATTGATGGTCAACTGCTGTTTATATATTTCAACTTGGTTCAAGTACGATTCCTTGGTCCAGCAAAGAGGTGAAGACTCTTTCTTTATCTTCATGTGAAGCAGAGTATAGAGCAGCAAAAGAAGCAGTTTGGTTATGACATGTTCACATTGAGCTTGGTCTGGTTCCGAAATCGTATACTCAGTTGAAGTGTGACAATCAGGGTGCAATTAAGCTTGCTTATAATCCGGTATATCACTCCAAGACAAAGCATCTTGATCTTGATGATCATTACATTCGAGGTCTCATTGTAGATGGTGTTCTTTTTCTTGAGTATTGTCCTATAGAGAAGCATGCAACCGATATCTTCACCAAATCCTTAACAGTCACGAAGTATGTGCATCTTCATTCCTTACTTGGGATGAGGGAATTTTTCATCAAGGGGGGGTAGTAATGACTCCTTCCTTCCTTTGTTAGTGGGATTTTCTCCCAGCCATTATTAAGGGGGATTGTTGGGATATTTTATATTCCTTGGAAGGTAATAATGTCTTTGTATTATGTCGGAATATATCCACAATATTTTGTAAAAGAGTAATACATTATATCCCATATTCATTATGGTAACATATACTCTTGATATTCAGTATTATATAAAGAGATGTTATTATGGATAATTATATTATCCCACTTGTAATATGTGAGAGTAATTCCTCCTCATCTCTTAGTATATAATAGAGTCAAGGGAGTCACATCACTCATCATGATCTTTACTTATTCAACACAAGTATTTCTATATCGTATTGGTGTTATTGGCATTGCTCTCTTGTAAGCTTGAGGGAGATATTATGGATATAATAAAAGACTGCCTTCTTGTGGACGTATCCCAATTGGGTGAACCACATATATCTGGTGTACTCTTTTCTCTTGTTCTCCTTCTGTTCTTATTGTTGATATATTATTGTTTTGCATAGATAGGTAAGCTAGTTTAGCTAGATCCATATCTCTGACAGGAAGGGCACTCTAGGTTCCTCAAAATGTATGAGCGGGCATGGCGTAAATTCTTTTGGAAGGTAATGAAAAGGATAATGCAAAAGATGGTGGTTGAATGTGATGCCGACTAGCGCAACAAAGGTGAAATGACACTCCTTCCGAGATTGCTTGAACCCTTTCCCATCCCTACACGGATTTGGACAGATATTTCTATGGATTTCATTTAAGGGCTCCCTAAATCTGAAGGGAATACAATGATTTTGTTTGTGGTTTATTGCCTCTCCAAATATAGTCATTTTTGTGTGCTCAACCATCCCTATACCGCCTCCTCAGTCGCTCAGATTTTCCTGGACCATATCTTTCGTCTCCATGGAATCCCTTCTTCCATTATCTCAAATCATGATGCAAATTTCACCAGTCATTTTTGGATAGAACTATTTCGCCACACTAGTACCAAAATGAATATGAGTTCAGGGTATGACCCACAAATAGATGGTCAGACTGAAATTATCAACAAATGTTTGGAAACATATATTCGTTGCTCCACCTCCGAACAACAACATTAGTGGGAAAAGTGGCTCCCTCTCGTTGAATGGTGGTACAATACCTCCTTCCACACTACATATAAAATGACTCCATATGAATCAGTCTATGGTCAGGCACCGCCAGTGCTTCTTCCATACACCCCTAGTAGTTCACCAGTTCAGGAAGTTGACACGATTCTTCGAACCCGCAATCATATTCTTGGCATTTTGCAGGACAATCTTCACATGGAAAGAAATCAAATGAAACAACAAGCCGATCAACACCATTCTGAGCGCACTTTTCAAGAAGGTGATATGGTTTTTCTTCGTCTACATCCTTACAAACAATCCTCCCTGAAACTCAATGGGAATCATAAGCTCGCTCCAAATTTCTATGGTCCATATAAGGTTCTTCAAAATATTGGGTCCGTTGCTTATAAATTGGAACTTCCTCCTTCTTGCATTCATCCAGTATTTCATGTCTTGTCTAAAGAAAGTTCTTGGCACCAACATCAAAGCACAAACTGTTTTACCATAACTGGATAATGAAGGATCCATCATTTTGGAGATGGAGGCCATCCGCAATAAGCACACTCGTCATCTTTTCTCTCGATCCATCACATAGCTATTAATTCAGTGGCACAAAATGCAACCAGAGGATGCTACATGGTAACAACTCCTTCAGATTCAACACCACTTTCCACACCTAAAGCTTTGAGGACAAAGATTTTTCTAAGAGGGAGGGGATGTTAGGAACCCGTGTCAACTCTTCTCTTTAATTTGTTAGTATATTGTTGTTGGACGCATATGCTTTGTAAGTCGTCCCGTGAGTATATCGTATTATCCCACATTGTTAGTATATTGTTGTTGGACACATATGCTTTGTAAGTCGTCTCATGAGTATATTGTATTATCCCACATTCATGGGGATTAATAGTTGTTTAGCTTAGACTTAGTATATAAGTACGTGTTGAGTCCAACGAAGGTATCCACGAGTTATTTGTATTGCGATTTCTTAAAGGAGGTTTCCCCCCCAAAGTGTCTTGTGATCAATAAATTCCTTATTTGTTCTGTTATATCTGATATATCGTTCATTTTCATCATTTAATTGTTGAAGGTTCCTCACAAATCATTAACCAACTTTTCAATCTACTCCCCTTAAATTCTTACCTGATTTATTTAATATAATGCCCCCTTCATTTCATCAATTTGAGAATGGAGACTGTGCATCATTCTTTTAAGATCACTAATATCATTTTGAACACCCACCCACTTGTTCCCCAACTTGAATGGTTAGACATGTTCACTCTCACTAAGGGATTTAAAAACTAACTTTTCCTCTCCCACAAAAACTCTTAATTCCAAAGATAGAATTTAACCCACCCACTGAGAAACAAAATAAAGATCCCTCTACATTATGGTCTTCACTGCGACCGCAAATCGATGAACTAAGAAAACATTTGCAGCAACCCGTTAAACTCAATGAAGAAGACATTGGGTTATTACCTTCCAACACAACTCGAAGAGACAAAGAATTGTTGAAGAAGTCATTCCCTCGATGAAAATTTCTACCAACGACTTCTAGTTACCTTGCACTCATGATATCTCTGTCATGAGATATAGACATATGCTTAAACAATAAAAAAATAGAACTCCATAAATATGCAATCCTATGGAAGAGATGAAGTGTGGGGGAGGGAGCCAAGAACATGAGGGAGTGTTATGGATACCTCATTTAATATTGATTCCATTTGATGCTTCCAACCATGACCAAGAGGATTCCATCAATTATTCATCATGAAATTGTAGTCCAAATTCAATGCCAAAATTCCTAAGGGTTTTCTCCTATAGTTTATCATGCTTATAAATACCTAAGGGAACCATCGACATTCTGGTTAGCCCTCAATTTTGCTAAGTATCTATTGTCCACAAAGACTGATTCATTAGTAATCCTACCAACTATGGAATTGTTGAGCCTTCTTATGTGCATGATATTTAATTCCTTAATTTGATTGGGATTCCAAGTGATTCTCTCTTGTAATTTACTTATGATAGATCCATTCTTAACGATCCATTCTTAACTTCTTTCCTTCTTGTCTCATTAATGACAAGGAGAGAGTCATTGAGAATTATGCTTTTCTTGGTCTTGAGAATTTTTATAAAATCCAAGCCTATGTGCAAGGCATACCATTTTTTATGATTGTTAGTCATCACTCCTAATCGCCAAGAGAAAATTCCATTTTTCCATCAAGGTCTAGAAGGAGCCCCCCCAACACCTTCCACCCCAAACTTTGTTATGTTATTTTTCATACTATGATTGCTTCAATTGGTAGTTCTACTCAAACTAAATTAAAGTTTGAGGATATAGTGGCCTCTCTATTATTAGAGGAAATGAGGTGGAAACCCATGTATAGTCAAAGAATAGATTACTTGTTTGGGAGAGGTTATATCCCCATTACATAAATAAAAATAAGTCTTTAAGGGGGATATCTAAATCTAAAGGTATATTTAAATCTCCAATAAAATCTTTGAGGAAATTCTAAAAATGTGGTAAAATTGGGCATTATAAGAAGGATTGTAGATCTAAAAATGTTTAAAGCAAAGCGATTTGATCGTAAATACCTCCTCAAAAGAATGAGGAGATGTGTAATTTTCCTATACATGAATCCATTTAGATTGTGATGTATGGTTGATAGACTCAAGTGCATATTTTCATATGGCTCCTCATAGTGAGTGGTTATGTGAATATGATGAGTATAATGGAGGTGATGTTTTCTTAATATATTACTTAATAATCAAAATCATAGGATGTGGAAGAGTTAAGTTGTTTCTCAAGGATAGAAGGATTATAAATCTCCCTAAGGTTTTGAACATTCCAAAGTTGGCTAGAGACTTGATATCCATCATTAAGATGAGTGATACATGCATGCTTAAAATGTTTGCAAAATAAACATGAAAAATGGTTCAAGGAACAATGGTCTTGAAGAGGGGAGTTTGAAATGGAAATCTATACAAGTTATTGGAAGGCATTATCACTGATGGGTGTAACAGTTATGTTGTTCTTGAGGGTGGAAATAAAGAAGACATAACCCCTACTGTCTCTAGAGAAAATACAATACCATGTCATCAAAGACTAGGACATATTCAAGAGAAGGGACTTCTAGTATTACATGGTAATGATATGGTTGAAGATGTGTTTGATTGCACACTAGATTTTGATTTTTGTGAACATTGAATATTTGGAAGAAAAAAAATCAGGTAATTTTTTCATTTGGTGCTACAAGAGCAAGGGGAATTTTAGAGTTAATACACAATGATTTGTTTGGACCTGTGCCAATTCCATCATTAAGTAAATATGTGCATTATGTTTCATTTATATATTATTTCTCAAGGAACATATGGATTTATTTCCTCTGAAAAAAATCTATGGTATTTGATAATTTAAAAATTCAAGGATCTTGTAGAGAATCAAATATTGAAGAAAATAAAGGTCTCAAGGATATATAATTGTAGAGATTTATATGGAAATGAATTCAAGGGATTCTGTAATAAATG
Organism: Larix kaempferi; assembly: GCA_027924585.1. NCBI lineage: Eukaryota > Viridiplantae > Streptophyta > Pinopsida > Pinales > Pinaceae > Larix > Larix kaempferi. The sequence goes on along the minus strand of BSBM01000963.1, from coordinate 12,578,542 downwards.
TAAAATACAAAGGAAAATACTACTCCATACATGCCTCAAAAGAATGGAGTTGTAGCAAGAATCAATAGGACATTGATGGAAAATGCAAGGAGCATGCTCAGTGGTGTCGCATTAGGACAAGAATTATGGTAGAAGTAGCGAATATTGCGTGTTACCATGTAAATTGATCACCCACATCAACATTGGTTAAAAAAACTCTACATGAGGTATGAACTAGTAGGAAATCCTCTCTTAAACATATGATAGTTTTTAGGTGTGATGATTATTCACCAGTTCCAAAGGAAAAAAGGAGTAATATGGATAACAAAGCAAAAAAATGTATCTTTATTATTTATAAAGATGGTGTGAAAGGGTTTAAACTTTGGAACCCAGTTATTAAGAAGATTGTTTATAGTTGGGATTTTGTTTTTAGAAAGGTTAAATATGTTCCCAAATATGAAGTCATACTAAGGGAAAATTAATAAAATGAAATAGAGTTTGAGTTAGAGGACAAAGAGTTTGACTCAATAGAAGAAGATGAATTGGAAAAGGAGAACCTTATCATCTAGTTTTGAGGAGATCATCTTGGGAAAAAAGGAAACAAGAAAGGTATTCCCAACCTAATCATTGTTCTTGTTTTTCTTTATCTATTTCTAACAATGATGCTATAACTATTAAGGAATTAGTGGATTCAAAGAATATTAAACTCTGGAAAAAGGACATGGTTGAAGAAATAGATTCCTTGGATAAAAATAAATCTTGGTATCTAGTTGAGTTTCCAACTGGAAGAAGAACCATTGATAGAAAATGGTTGTTTAAGAAGAAGTTGAATGTACAAGGTAAAGTGGATAAGTACAAATCCCTCTTAGTAGAAAATGTATACTCCCAGGTAGAGGGAGTTGATTTTGGTGAAATTTTTTCTCTTGTTGCTAAATTATCTTCTATCAAATTTCTTTTGTCTACTACCACTACTAGTGCTTTTGACCTTGAAGTAGAGAATATGGATGTGAAGACAACATTTCTACATGGATATATTGAAGAAAAAATATGCATGAAACAACAAAAATGTTTTATAGTAAAGGGAAGGAAAGATATGGTCTACAAGCTAAAGAAGTCCCTTTCTGGTCTAAGGCAATCACCTAGGATGTGGTACCAAAATCTCAACACATACATCCTAGGAATAGGTTTTGCAAGAAGAAAATTTGATCACTATGTATATTCCAAACAAGTTTGTGACCACTTCATTAATATAGTGTTGTATGTCAATGATATGTTGTTGATAAAAAACAACATGAATGTCACCAAGGAGGTGAAATTAGAGTTATCCTCCAAATTTGACATGAAGGATATCAGTGTTGTTAACTTCATTTTGGGGATGGAGATTAAAAGAGATTGCAAAACCAGGAAACTCTAGTTGAATTAGAGAAAATATTTTGAGATGATATTGTAGAGGTTTAGTATGCAAGAATGTAGGCTACTTAAAGCCCTTATTACTATAAGTGTGAATTTATCTACAAATAAGGGCCCAAGACATGGGAAGAAGAATAATACATGTCACGAGTTACCTATGAGAGCATTTTTCGTAGTTTTTGTTAGGAATTTCAAAAATCTAAAAAACAAGCACACGCACAAAATGAAGAAGGTTTTTACCTTGAAAACCAAAAACTGGGAAAACCAACAACACTAGATTTATTACCCTTGACCACTCTGGCCAAGGCATGGCCAATCTGACCATCATTTACCACTCTTAAGAAATATATAGTGGAGTAACTTACTCAATCCTTTAAGTATACTTCCTCACATGAAATAACATAGCACTCCCAAAAACATGGGCCCTTAAACCACCAAAGGTAAACCCAACTTTGACTCTTTAATTGAGTCAAGATTAACCTAAAATTTCCCCTTTTTAATATTGAATTTGGGTAAATACCAACCCCCCTCAAAGTTTTAACCAGGTATCTAAGAATACAACATGGCCCCTCTCCAGTTTACCTAAATCTATGTCTAGATTTTTCATAGGTGACCTAATAAACTAGGGGTATGCATGCCTAAATAGGTCTTGCAACTATATGCCCATTTATATTGTGATTAATTCAAACTCTATAAAAAATTCTTACAGTAAAGTGCGTTGATTACATATTCCTTTATCTTCCATGTGTTTCTTATGCTAATGTTTCACATAGATCCATGCCATCCATGTTTTTCTAATTTCCATTATGACTATATGTCCTTTCCTAGATTGAGAGTTAATCCCAAATGCTCTCTCTATGGATCCGCTTATTCAGGAGCATAGGATCCTAGGCAGATCAGTCAAAGTTAGTCGACTTGGAGAAGGACGACCAGGGGAAGTGTTGATGACCATTGGTGCGGGGAAGCAGATTGGCTTGTTGAAGTCAATAAGTGGAGCAGGAGCCGTCGGTATACGACCAACGGATGTAGTTGGTTTTCATACCAACAGGTTGAGCGAAGGCATCGATAGGTCGACATGCGTCGAGCTATGACTCTGACAGGTTTGGTGGAGCCAAGCGCGGAGGAAAGCAGAGGTGAACCGATAGAATGGTCGAGTGATGTGACCGACTACTGTAGCAGGGTCAGAAGGAAAGAAAGTCAAGACAGAGTACTTGGTAGCCATTCAAGGTTGCTAAGGAAGTTATTGCGGGTAGTTGAGATCGTGATGGATATCAACACCGGCAGAGGATGTGCAGCATGGAAAGGGCGCTGACAGTTGCAGGTCTGCAGGATCAGGGAGATCGGAGAACATGAGGATGTGTGTCTCGAATGTTGGAGTGTACATCAAGAACAACAACAACAAAGTAGAAGGCTTGTGCGTAGGCGCAAAGCGGGGGGGACAATTCCATTGTGTTGGAGTTGTAGAGCAGATTTCAGGGAGAAGATTGGTAGACTGGAGAGAAGAGTCACACATCTTCCTAACGAGAGAAATCGAGCCATAGCCCAGAGTTCTGCAGTGAACTAGCAAAGGGTGACGATCGACACACTGAGAGAGCACACAGTTACTTATGTATTGTATTTGGCTAAGGCCAACAATTATTAGTTATTTCCTTGCAGTTTGCATTGTAACCGTTTCAAAGAAGTAATATAAGCCAATTTATGGCATCCTGTTTACATCTTGTTTATGTGAGCATTGTGTGTTGTGTGTAATGTTAAGCAAGAACCTTAGGTCATAAGGTGCCTTGCGTCAAGTGGTATCAGAGCAGATAGTATCCTGAGTGGGAAGTGAATCCCTATGCACCGAAGAACGTCAGTGGTATTAAGCCTACAAGTGCATTGAACAACTCCAGCTGAGGTTGGGTAGAGTTGTGCACAACTTGTTGAAGTCCAGTTGCGATTGGATGAAGTGGGAGTTTCAGTCGAGGTTGAAATGGATCACAGAGGCGTTGATGTCCAAGGACGAAGAGCACATGGTGCAGTAGTCACAGTTGATCGTGAGATGTTTGATGAGTGCGTCCGAACAATGCAAACTTTGACAAATGAAGTCGCATCGATCAAAGAAATCCAAAGACGTGGTTGTATTCCCGATGCGTTAGACCACAACGACGAGGAAGTCGAAGAAGTGGAACCACGGGAAGTAACAGGAGATGAACCAGAATAAAATTTCATCAAGCTTCTGATGGAAATGAGAGGTGGGACGAAGATAGACATGCACACCTACTCAGGAAGTCAGGATCCAAAATACTTGATCGACTGGTTCAGAGAGATGGATAAATACTTCGACATAGAGCAGATCGAGGATCCTAAACGGGTTAAGACTGCATGTCTAAGGTTGAAGGGTCATGCCTCATTGTGGTTGGACAATGTATAGGCTGATAGAGTCAAGAAATGAAAGGAGAAAATCAAGTCTTGGGATAGGATGGTTGCCAAGTTGAAAGGGAAGTTCTTGCCGGGTGACTATTTGATTTCCTTGTTTCGAAAATTGTAGAACTTTCGAAAAAAAGAGATGACCATCGATTCGGTCGGGGAAAACCGATGAAGGAGAATAAGTTGTCGCTAGGTATGTGAATGACTTGAAATATGACATTCAGGATGAATTGAGCATGTCAAGATTCAGAGCAGTGGGGAAGCCTACCATTTAGCTCTGAAGGCAGAAGAGAAACTATCGATGAAATCCCCAGCGACCAGAGGCAGGATGACTGGTTGGGGTGCGAAGACTGTTTCCGCGAAGGGTCAAAGTAGCGATTACAGAAAGGAATCTGTCGAAGAAGGTCGAAGGATGGAAGGGACATCGACGAGGGAGAAAATGCAGGAGAACCGACGTGATGGTTGTGAGACTCGTGGTCGAGGTGAGTACAGTTGAAGTGGTCCATCCGATAGAAAAATGAGCTAATAGACCAGCCATAATCTGTTACAAGTGTGGTGGAGAGAGACACAAGGCATATGAATGCCCATGGAACCTACATGCTGCAGAAGAGTCGAAACCCATACTTCAAAGGGATGAGCAAGTCGACAAGAGGGAAGAATCGACATCCGACAATAGTGAGGATGGTCAAAAGAAAAGTCGGGCCATGAAAGCTAGGAATACATTGGTTTTGGACGACAAATGCGACAAGCAAGAGCCAGCACAACGAAGGTCGTCTTTCGAACCAAGGTGCGAATCAGCGAATGGCGTTGCAAGACCATAGTTGATGGTGGAAGCACTGAGAATCTTGTGTTGATGGAGGTGATCGATAAGGAAAAGTTGAAATGTCGGCAACACCCACACCCATACAAGATCTCATGGTTGCAGAAAGGACATCATGTGAAGGTGACCAAACAGTGCATGATCAACTTCAGTGTTGAAAGATTTGAAGACAGTGTGTTGTGCGACGTAATCCCAATGGACGCGTGCCATCTATTGTTAGGGAGACCATGGAAATATGATCGGAAAATGATCTATGATGGTCGAGCCAACACAGTCACAGTGTGGAAAAATGGTGTGCAAATGACTCTTAAGCTGAAGACGGAGGGACAGGACAGCAGTGAGCACGGTGAGAGCAACTTTTGGGAGAAACGCGTGCTGATGTGTTCAGCGAAAGAATTCCTTGCTGAGGAGAAAAAGCAGTTGGGGTGTTATGCTATCATTCCGAAAGGACCATGTGTCGAGGGGTCAACAATGGAGAAGATTCCAGTCGAAGTTGGAAAGATGCTCGATGAGTTTCGAAGCATAGTGGTAGTTTCGAAGCATAGTGGTCGATGAGACAGGTCCAGGAGTTGTTGGACAGAGGATTGATCAAAGAAATTTTGAGTCCATGCGTGGTACCAGCAGTATTAGCGCCAAAGAAGGGTGGAGAATGGAGAATGTGTATAGACTCTAGAGCCATCAACAAGATCACGATCAAGTATCGATTTTCCATTGCTGAGAATGGACAACTTGATGGATTGCTTGAGTAGATCGAAGTACTTCACGAAGATAGACCTGAAGAGCGGTTATCACCAGATTCGGGTTAGAGAAGGAGATGAATGGAAAACAACATTCAAGACCAAGGAAGGGATGTATGAGTGGTTAGTCATGCCATTCGAATTGACTAATGCACCCAATACATTAATGTGTTTGATGAATGAGATACTGAAACCATTGTTGGGAAATTTTGTCATATTCTATCTCGACGACATTCTGATTTTCAACTAAACCAAGACAGAACACTTGGAGCACATTTGATAGATATTGCAGAAATTGCAGCAAGAGAAACTAATGGTGAACCTGCAAAAGTGTTTCTTCATGAAGGAAGAACTGGTGTACTTGGGATTCGTAATCTCGGGTAAAGGGTTGGTGATGGACCTCGAAAAGGTGAAGGAAATATTGGATTGGCCGAAACCGACAAGTGCGACTGGAGTAAGGAGTTTCCATGGACTTGCCAGTTTCTACAGGAAGTTCATTCGCGGATTCAGTCGGATTTGTGCACCTTTGAAAAAGTGCATGAAGAAAGGGGAGTTCAAGTGGACGGAGACTACCCAGTGAGCTTTCGATAGTTTGAAGGAAAATGTCACTGAGAGCCCAGTGTTGGAGCTCCCAGATTTCGACAAAGTTTTCCAGGTCGATTGCGACGCGAGTGGAACGAAAATTGGAGCAGTCTTGAGCTAGGAGGGCTGACCGATTGCATTCTTCAGTAAGAAGTTGGATGATGCAAAGCGAAAGTATTCGGTCTATGACTAGGAATTCTATGCTATTGTCTAAGCATTGAAGAAGTGGAGGCATCACTTGTTTCCCAAGGAATTTTTGTTATACACAGATCACCAAGCACTGAGGTATTTGAATACTCAATCAAAGTTGAATCAACGACACATGAAATGGGTTGAATTCCTACAGGGATATACATTCATGTTGCAACATAGGTCGGGCAAGTCAAATAAGTTTACCGACGCGTTGAGTCGAAGAGTTTCATTGCTAAACACGACGACAATTTAGGCAACAGGAATAGAGTCGGTGAAGACAAAGTATGAGATCGATGAGGATTTTGCGAAAGCATGGGAAGCTTGTCGTGAATAATGGAGTGTCGACAGAACCCCATACTTGGATTATTTTATCCAAGATGGATACCTATTCAAGGGAAATCAGTTATGCATTTCCATAGGATCAACTAGAGAGAACCTAATCCGAGAGTTGCATAGCAACGAATTAGCGGATCATTTTGGCATCGACAAGACCAGAGCATTGGTCGAAGAGAAGTATTATTTGTCAGGAATGACAGTAGATGTCAGAAAGTGGGTTCCACAATGTAGATTTTTCCAGTTGGAAAAAGGAAGAAGTCAGAACACGAGGTTGTATACACCATTACCTGTACCGAATACCCCATGGGAGCACCTGAGCTTGGATTTTGTTCTAGTATTTCCGAAGACGCAGCAAGGAAGCGACTCAATCTTTGTTGTAGTCGAAATATTTTAAAAAATGGCGCACTTTATTCTGTGTAAGAAGACAAGTGACGCCACAGGCATTGATGTACTATTCTTCAAGGAAGTAGTCAGATTGCATGGGTTGCCGAAGAGTATCACGTCAGATAGAGATACCAAGTTTATGGGACATTTTTGGAGAACCCTATGGAAGAAACTGGACACGAGGTTGCAGTTTAGCTTGCCATATCATCCGCAAATAGACGGACAGACCGAGGTGGTGAACATAAGTTTGGGAAACCTTCTGAGATGTTTGACGACCGACAGACCCAAGCAGTGGGAGAACGTGTTGGTGCAAGCAGAGTTTGCATACAACAATTTTGTGAATCGGTCGACAAGTTTGAGCCCATTCTAGATTGTTCAGGGAAGAATCCCACATGGAGTGGTGGATTTGGTCAGGTTACCGACAGAAACTAGGAAAAGTGTGGATGCAGAATCATTCACAGAGCATATGAAAGAAGTGCATGAGGATGTGCGAAAGAACCTAGAAAGGAGTAACAAGCATACAAGTTGAGAGCCGATAGGAAGAAGAGACTACAGTCGTTCAGCGAAGGAGACTTGGTCTATGCACATTTGCGGAAGGAAATATTTCTCACAGGGACATATAATAAGCTGAAGCTGAAGAAGATTGGACCATGTAAGATTCTGAAGAAGATTTCAGACAACGCTTATGTGTTGGAACTGCCGAATGACTTGAGCATTTCACCAACGTTCAATGTCTCAGATCTGTACAAGTTCGAAGAAGGTTCAAGTAGTGGAAGTGCGGAAGTGTAAAAAATAGACTGGATGGAGCATATTCTAGATCGACAGAAAGAAGAAATACCAGAAGTAATAGAGGAACGTGAAGTCGGGAGTACGTGCAGATCACGAAAGAAGGAATACTTAGTGCGATGGAAAGATGATGAGTTGTAGTAGGTGACGTGGATTTCTGAAGAAGAGTCAAGGAGACTAACGGAGCAATCGAGTTCTTTTTCACCTAGGGATTGATGTAGGAGCATCGGAGCCTAGGAAGATCAGTCGAAGTTAGTCGACTTGGAGAAGGACGACCAGAGGGAGTGCTGATGATCACTATTGCGGGGAATCATATTGGCTTGTCGAAGTCAATAAGTCAAGCAGGAGCCGTCGGTATATGACCAACAGACATAGTTGGTTTTCGGACCAACAGGTTGAGTGAAGGCGTCGATAGGTCGACATGCATCGAACTACGACTCCGATAGGTTTGGCAAATCCAAGCGCGGAGGAAAGAAGAGGTGAACCGACAGAATGGTTGAGTGATGTGACCGACTACTATAGCAGGTTCAGTAGGACAGAAAGTCAAGATAGAGTACTCGGTAGTCGTTCGGGGTTTATAAGGAAGTTAATGGCAGTTATTGCAGGTAGTTGAGATCGTGATGGATATCAACACCGACAGAGGCTGTGCAGCATAGCAGGGGCGTTGACAGTTGCAGGTCTACAGGATCAGGGATATCGATGGACATGAGGATGCGTGTCTCAAATGTTGGAGTGTACATAGGGAACAACAACAACAGAGTAGAAGGCTTGTGCATAGGCACAGAGCGGGGGGACAGTTCCATTGTGTTGTAGTTGTTGAGCAGAGTTCGGGGAGAATATTGGTAGAGTAGAGAGAAGAGTCACACATCTTCCGAACGAGAGAGATCGAGCCATATCTCAGAGTTCCACAGTGAACTAGGAGAGGGTGACGATCGACACACTGAGAGAGCACACATTTACTTCTATATTGTATTTGGATAAGGCCGACAATTGTTAGTTATTTCCTTGCAGTTTGCATTGTAACCGTTTCAGAGAAGTAATATAATCCAATTCATGGCATCCTGTTTACATCTTGTTTATGTGAGAATCGTGTGTTGTGTGTAATGTTAAGCAAGAACCTTAGGTCATAAGGCACCTTGCGTCATCCACACATCATACCACTGTTTCCATCTTTGATACCGGTTATTAAGAATTTCAAACATATTAAAAATAAGAACACACACAAAATGAAGAAGGTTTTTACCCTAGAAACACAAAAGTGAGAAAACCAACAACAATAAATCTATTACCCTTACCACTCTAGACATCACTTACCATTCTTAGGCAATCTAGAATGGAGTTACTCCAGCCTTTAGGCTTCCTCACATGAAATACCATGGGACACCCAAAACAATGGGCTCGTAAACCACCAATGGTAAACCCATCTTTGACTCTTTAACCAAGAAATTTAATGGTCTTTCTCTTATTTTTTATGGGACACGATTTGTTAAATTTTAAAGAAAAAATAAAATCTTAATCTACTTTAAATAAAAGAAAAATCAATGTCTAGACATAACCTAATCTAAAGCTAATGGATGATTTTGATCTTTGGTATAATTAAAACTATGACTGTTATTTATAGAGAAACTGTTTCCTCACATGCAATATCATGGGACACCCAAAACAATGGGCTCATAAACCACCAATGGTAAACCCATCTTTGACTCTTTAATCGAGAAATAACCTAATCTAAAGCTAATGGATGATTTTGATCTTTGGTCTAATTAAAATGCTGACTGTTATTTATAGAGAAACTACTCCATATAATTAATTCTACATAAATATTCCTAATGACAAGTAATAGGAAATGTTTGTAGCGAATTCACTAGAAAATTAATTTTCACATATATCTCTTTTTACAAACCAACCATAAAGAAAAGATTTGTTGGGACAGTAATAAATAAATCTGGTATAGAATTAATTCAATGCACCCCAAAACAATGGACTCGTAAACCATCAATAGTAAATCCATCTTTGACTCTTTAACGGAGAAATAACCTAATCTAAAACTAATAGATAATTTTGATCTTTGGTCTAATTAAAACGATGATTATAGAGAAACAACTCCGTATAATTAATTCTACATAAATATTCCTAATGACAAGTAATAGGAAAGGTCTGTAGTGAATTCACTAGAAAATTAATTTTCACGTGTATTTTTTTTTACAAACTAACTATAAAGAAAAGATTTGTTGGGACAGTAATAAATAAATCTCATATAGAATTAATTCAATGCACATGTTAAAACTTCTTACTGTACATGTTCGACAATTTTCTCGAGGACAAGAAATCCTAGTTGCAAAAAATTGGCCAAAATTGACTTCTCAACATTCACGTCTTGAAAAGAAAGTCCTTTACTCTTTATATCAAAACAGCTGCCAAAGATCAAAATGAAAAAAACTCTTTATATTTCTAATTTCCTTCTTAAATAAACAAAAAAGAACAGTTATCATAACTAATTTTTAAACTTATCTTAACTTTAACTTAACTCAAGGGGAACTTGAGTGAAGTTGACTCTCTAATTATTTTTCATATTGTCCCCATTTTTCAAATAACTCATTACATATATCGAAGTGAGGGAAAGCGTATTGTTTAAGAGGGGCTCTCAAATGTGGAAGTTGCACTTGATACCTGTCATGTCCCAAATTTGGAATTGGGTCACAATGGCCTAATCACATTAGCCATATTCATTAGAGTTTGTAAAATTGATGTTAAAGGTCAAATAATTGCCAAGGAGGAAAATTACTAGTTTCCTAGGTTTGGGGTGGAAGCTTTGGGATTTGGAATAATGGGGATAATAAATGATTTTTGAACATTAGAGTGGCATAAATATTTAATAAAGGATCTAAATAAATATATACAAGTGAAAATCAAAGTGGCATTTGATCATGAAGACACATGGAGGAAGTGGGACCCACATATGGCTAGATTTCCCCACTACACTTGGCATCATTCTCTCACCAATTCGAATTCAAGGTGAATGGTAACATACTTGGGGGAGTCCAAAAGGTATTATTCATGGCATGACTCATCCAAGGTCGAAAAATAGAGGAAGGGTAACTCCCATGGAAGAGGAAGAGACAATTTGGAGTTAGTGAGACACTTGGGCTAGATTCCCTAGCTCTATGACAACAATGATGAAGATGCTATGACACCTATGACACAAATCAGACCTCAAGGCTGACATATGACATATATGACATGTCAGGGCTAAAAATAGACTCCAAGAGGGCGCTCAAGGGTGTTAGGGCAGCTAAGATGCTTCCACATGTGATTTGGTGGAAGTGGGAAACTAGGAATTGTTGTACAAGTGGCGTTCTTTGGAATCTCTTCCCAACTTGAGTTGGCATGAGTTTCTTGGAAGGAATTCGACCTATGGAGGACATTAGAACTTTATAAATGTCAATAAAAAAGAATGAAACCAGCTTTTGATCATTTGTAGAATTTGCAATTGCATTTGTGAAGAGGGAGAGCTAGTGGATGACTAGTTTCTTGCCTTAGCCAATTTCGAGGGTGAAAGATTCCCATCCAAGTTGGTAATTGGAAAGGCCATTCAGAACTTTCATTTGGAGCTTTAATGGAGTATTTATTTGCAGGTTTAAGCTACAGGGCAGCTCATGGTTTCTTCTATTGCAGCTTACTCCTTCAACCATTTCCAGTTTTGATGGCATATTCTTGATCCTTGAGGGAGGACGTTTTTGGTGAGCTATTGTACTCTTTGGGGAAGATTTTAATGCCCAATTTCTTTTGTAATATGAATTAAATACTCTTTTATGCATCTCCAAAAAGTTTCAGGTCTAAATTCCAAGTAGAAATGTATAAATCTCATTTTTAATGGAAGAACAATGCCATTTCCCCACTACCTTGTTGTGATCCAATGTATTGATGATGCTTTCGAATGAATGAATGATTATCTGATATATTTGTGATCAATATAATTCCATGGATGTCTTCTAAAAGTTTCATGTACTGTACTTGAGCATTTGAAGCATTTTTACTCAGTTTAGTTGTATTGGGAGGTGAAATAGTGCCATTTCCCCAAGGGTCGAATTGGGGATTTTTGCAGTTGAATGGGAGAGGGTGAGAACAGTTGTAATAATCCATTAATGGTGAATATGAGAATTTAATAAAATAATTAACACATTACATACCTCTGTTCATAAATTTGAGTGGTTTTGGAGGCATTTGGGAAGCCATTATCAGTATTTACCCCAGGGGGATTTGAACCCCAAATTACTAGTAAAATTGCATAATTGGTTCAGAATCTTAAGAGATTTTGAAGAGGTCTTTTGGTGGACATATGTCATCCATAAAAATCATATTCAAGTTCTAATATAATTCATACACCTTCCTTGAATATTTGAAGGCATTTGGAGTCAATTTGAGACCTAGAGACCAATACTAGTCAAAGGAAAATCACTAGTAAAGTTACCTACATTGATCAGAATTGAAAGAGGATTTGCAGAAGTATTTTAAAGGTCCAAAGGAATCCTTGAAACACATATTTATGTTCTAATATCATTCATATACCTTCTCAGAAGATTTGGGATCATTTGGGGCAAATTTGGGACCTAGAGATCAAAACTAGTCAAAGGTCTAACTAGGGAAAAAAGTGAAAAATTGCCATTTTAATAAAATTCCTAACAAGGGACATTACAATACCCTTTAATATATATTTCAACTTTTGGGAAGGTGCATTGAAGCTTTGTAACTCTCTAAACCTCTTCAGTAATAAATTTTTGAATATGCTCTTTTCCAACATGAGAAAATTTATGTAGCTCAACTTTGTGATGGTTGTGAGCATCTTCCAGATATTTAGCAACTTCTTTGGCATTGAAGAAATTTTTGGGTGGGTCAAAAGGTGGGAAATGGCATTGACTAACAACATCTTTGACAAAATATCAAATATTTATGTAACTCGAGCATTCATATTCAATTACATTCTGATCTCCTTTGACCATTCTACCCTAGTATATAGCATCCTGTTCAAGTTCATGAATCTCATCCTTACCTAGAATTTTGATATTATAGGCATCATTTCTAGTTTGAAATATTTTTCCTTCCACCCACCAACTGGTCATAACCTTTTTTCTATCATTCAATTTGTGGAATTGTTCAACAAAATCGCTAGTCAAGAATATATTGGAATGATAGAATTTGTAATATCTTTAAAGTTATCTTGTTTGAAAAGATGCTATACAATGACCAACATCATTATGGATTATTCTAGTTTCTAATCTAATATGTTGTATAATCCATTGGATAACATTATAATAGGGAAAAAAAATGGTTCTTGTAGCCACATTATGAAGATGTGAATCTCTAATATTAATGAATATTACATCATATGCATTCTTCATAGAAGGATCAATAAGAGGAATGAATTTAAGGAAATATTCATCTTTAATTCTTTGAAAAAATTCTCCCCAAGAAGGAAATTCAATGTGATTCCCAGCAACAACATCCATGTCTTTAAATTCTAATTTTAAGGTTTCAATCTCTAGACTATTTATCTTTATTCCAGGAATGCCTATTTGTGCCATATCTTCAAGCTCTATGTCTGAAATTTCAATAAGCTTAATTTTTTCTTTGGGCAAAGGATTTTGGGATTTGATTGCTGATTTTTGAGGTGGTATCTCAATATAGAATGATTCCTAAATTAAGCAATATATCAGTCAATCAAGCAACTACCAAATTCTGGTTTAAATTTTAAATAAAATAAATGTCATTTCAAAATAAAAATGAACCTTCTTATATTTTCCAATTTGAATTTTGAAAAAATAAGAAAGGAAGTAAGAAGTACATACCTAATTCTGGAGAGACCGAATTTACCTTGCCTCTACCTCTCACACAAAATGCAGAACTCGATTGCACAATTGTGAAAGCTCCAGTGGCAGGTGAGGGGATGAAACAATGTTTATCTGGGTTGAATATCATTGAATACTTCCCACTTTGTAAATAATTGGCTTAACAACAAATTGATGCGCTTACTAAGTTAAATTCAGGATTAACTCTTTTGAATATCAACTAACATGCTTATTAAATAGTCGCAAGTTGAATGGGCATGTAAATTAATTCTCAAAATAAAAGCACGTGAAAAGATATGGTTAAATAATGGCCATTGGAAAAATATTCGAAGAATATTTGGTGAAAGATCTAAACTATGGTTTAAATATTCAAGAGAATCATTGAGGAGTTATATTTGAAACTTTGAAATTTCATGGGGCCAATGCAACAAAATAAGGTTCCCCTGTTTCAGTTTCGGATGGGGGTTTACATTACCCATGCCCACTACATCCAATACTGACCTGTCACAAATTTCCATGAAGGCACTAGTTCTCCTACTCCATTTCCTTGTTCGGTCCCTATAGGTAATATATTGGAACTTTTTTCGGATTTGAGCATGCCAACTAGGTCACAAAAATCATAGGTTATCCCAAAGGAGGGGGACGAAGTTATTACTTCTACATCGGTTGAAAAAGTTATACAAACCCCATTGACTACCTATGTTGGCAATATTCCCATCAAATTGGATGTGGAAGACAAGAATCCAGCTTGCTCCACTCCTCCCAATTTTCAAAAACCCCAGGGTATGGTACAAGGGGGTTTTAGAAAAAAATTTATCGCCTCTTCATACACGCAGTGGCCATAAAGGCACCTCCTTGCTCCCATTGAAACAGGCCCTTAGACATTTAAAATCCCAAGCCAGGGTGAAAAGATGAAAATAATTTCACTCAATATTAGAGGGATTGGGGGCCCTCAGAAAAAATTATCCCTCAAACCACTGCTGGAGAAGGAGTCTTCGGACTTGGTTTTTTTCAGGAAACAATGGTTTCAGCCGAGAAGGCTAGGAACTTCTTTCATTATTTTAAAAAGGATTGGGAGGTGGCCTCCACAGACGCAGAGGGACAATATGGGGGACTATTATGTGCATGGAACCCGCGTGTCATTAATCTATCAGCATTTGGCACTCATTGGGGCATCCTTTTAAAAGGAAATTCCGTGGGGTTTTCTGGTTTTTGCAATTTTCTCAATGTTTATGCTCCATATCAAAACAAGAAAATATTCTAGGAATCGGCACTTCATATGGATATATTAACTCTACTGAATTTGGTGTTAGCAGGTGACCTTAATCTTACACTATCTGATGTAGAAGTTTGGGACGAATCGAGTAGACTAGATCCACTCTCAAGCTACTTTCAAAATTATTTCTCTACAGTTAGGCTAAATGATATGGAACCTTTTCCATTAAATCCAACTTGGTAGAAATGGTCCAGCTTGCGTATTGAAAAGACTGGACCGGTTCATAGCCGTGGATTCACTATTGGAGCGGGTATTCAAATGTAGATCCTGGAATGATGCTACAAGGATATCCGATCATTCTTCGATTCTATTGGAGCTTGATTTTGAAAAGAAGATATAGAACTACCCTTATAAATTTAATCATACATGGATAAAAGATGCAGATTTCGTGACTCTAGTTCATAAGACTTGGTTGGAATTCCCAAATGATGTGAATGATCCACCATCCTATTATTTGATAAAGAAACTGAGCAAACTGAAATCTATCATTATCAAATGGGAAAGGCAGCGAAAGAAGGCACAATTTAGGGAGCTTCGATCAATTGAGTTGGAGATCTCTGAGATACAGCATATTAGTAAATTGGGGTCAGCAAATGCACAAGCACAACAGTCTCTATTATTGCTAGAGACTAAACTTGCTCTCTCGGGAGGAGGAGACTTGGCGACTTAAAAGTCGTGTTTTATGGGTAGCTTTGGGCGACAAAAACAACAAACTCTTCCATAAATTCGTTGAAAGTCGTTGGATACATAATTCCATATGGTCTATAAAAACTGTCGATGGTGAGCTAATTAGCAGACAGTTGGAGCTTCTAGTGGAGGCTGAAAAGCATTTTGAAGGGTATTATAAAGATCTGGGTACATGTGCGGTCAGTGAACAGATTAAGGTAATTATGGAGTTCTCTCATTTCTTCTCGGAACAAGAAGGGAATGAAGTTTTTCAGGCCGGTCACTCTCTCAGAAATTAAAAAGGTTATCCATAAATTTGCTAGAGAAAAAATCCCCGATCCATATGGGTGGACGACGGAGCTATTCACTGAATGTTTTGACTTAATGGGGTCGTATTTGCTTTCTATGGTGGAAGATACACGGATCATGGGAAGAGTCCCGGTGGCTTTAAATTCAACATTCATAGCATTAATTCCCAAGACTTCACTTCAGGCATCCTTTGAAGACTTCCGACCGATCTCTTTATGCAACTTGGTCTACAAATTAGTTGCAAAAATCATTGCAAACAAAATCAATCCGATTCTCTCAAAAATCATTTCCAAAGAACAATTTGGGTTCCTTGAAAATCGCCAAATTTTGGATGCAATCGTCCTGGCGCAAGAAAATTTCCATAGCATAAAGATTCGAAATAAAAAAGCACTGATACTTCATATGGATTTGACTAGAGCATATGACATGGTCAACTGGAGCTTTCCGAGACTTGCCTTAATACAAATAGGGATACCCTGAAAGGATATGAAATGGATTATGGGTTGTTTTTCCTCGGTGAACTATTTTGTCCTGGTAAATGGGTGTCCATCTAAATTCTTCTCAGTTTCTTGTGGAATCCAACAAGGTTTCCCATTGTCGCCGCTTCTTTTTTCTGATAGTGATCAAGGGGTTGAGTAGGCTATTGATCAGAGCTATGGATGACAAGCAGATTTATGGGGTAAAGATATCAAAAAATATCTCCGTGTCACACCAATTCTTCGTCAACGATGTGATGCTATTTGGTAAGGCTTGCAAAAAGGAATGGTCATCTATTAAGGTAATACTGGAACTATTTTTTAATACATCTGGTATGATCATAAATGAAACTAAATCGACCATCTTGGAGCATAATTTGGATGGTCAAATGCGGGAGGATATCTCTACTATATTTTAGTATAATATCAAGGAATTAGTGGCTGGAACTTTGTACCTGGGCTACTTCATCAAACCTAATGCCTATAATAAACATGATTGGTCCTGGTTATTAAAGAGATTTGATAAGCATATACACAAATGGTGTTGGAGGTGGCTTTCAATAGGAGGATGAATAACAATGGTAAAATCAATCCTTCAGAACATTGGTGTTTATTGGATATCTTTAAGCAAGGTTCTAAAGTCTATCTTGGCAAGAATGCGTAGGAAAATGCACAATTTTATATGGTCAGGACAGAATGCTCACACATTGTATTTGGTGGATTGGTGGAGGATGGACTCACCATACTACGTGGTGGGCTGGTCCATCAAGAACATATATTTTTTCTCTACGGCCCTACTTGCAAAGAGTCTATGGCGGGTGCTCATGGTCGAAGGTCCGTGGGGTGCAGTGGTAATTGAAAAATATCTTAATGGCCAATCGGTTCAGATGTGGTTCAAATATGGTATCATAAAGGTGTGTCCAATATCTGGGTGGGTCTATCCACTACATATCATATTTTGGCTGACTAGGTTGGTTGGATTCCTGGGAATGCTCGGTATATACAACTAGGCTCCTACCCGATTATTGGGGGTCCTTCTCAATGCCAACTTTCATTTGAACTAATCTTCTCCCTCAGAGATCGGGAATATTTCTCACTTCAACATGCATCTGCGTTGAGTTCAACTGAATCTCCATTCCATATTTGGGTAAGTGCTACGCAGATTGGCCTTCAAGCGTCTCTGGCTACAGAATGGACCAAATATGTTCGTGCACTACATAGGGGAAGCATCCATCTATCCATGGGTGTTGACAAACTGCTTTGGTCGAGGAATACTTCGACGAGTGCATTGGTTTCCCGACTAGCCTATGAGTTGTTTTTACCATTCAAGGATTCAACATGCTGGTGGTATTTGGTTATCTGGAGGTGGAACATTCCACTGAAGATTAAGATATTTATGTGGCTGGCACTGGACGCTAAGATTTTAGTATGGGGAAATTTGATGAAACCAGGATTTATTGGTCCTGATATTTGTATATTATACAAACAGGTGGTGGAAACAGACCTGCATTTATTTGTCAACCATGTATTCAACGTTCGGGTTTGGGAGGTGGTCCGCCTTCCATTTGTAGGTATACCTGTTTGGACTGATAAATCACTGTCGGGTGGTATGCACATTTGGTATAAATTCAACCATAGAGTTGTTGCGCTGGCATGCATGGTATTTTGGGAAACCTGGAAGTCTAGGAATCTGGCCATTTTCGAAGACAAATTCCTCCATCCTGGATAGGTGGCCGGGAAAGCGGTTGCGACCCACAATGAAACTTGGGGCATTGGGGTTGCTAAAGCGGACAATTCTTTTCCTATTAGTCGGTTGATACCTTTCATATTTACTAGATCATTTGGTAAATTTGATGGGGCTTCCTAGGATTTGGGCCTTATTTGTGGAGCAGGTGCAGTTATAGTTTTGAACAATCGATGTTTTTTTAAAATTTGGATGAATATTGGCCCGAGTACAAATACCAAAAAAGAATTATTTTCCGTCTGGATTATACTTTATTTTGTAAAAATTAGAAATCTGGAGCTGCGACATATAGAGGGTGACTCACAAGTCATTATTAACTAGATTAACTGACTTGGGTTTATAAATATTATTGCACTTGTTCTCCATGGTTGGATAAGATTAGAATGTTGCAGCAGATTCTCGAGGGTATCTAGTTTCTACATATCCCTCGTGCAGAGAATGTGCAGGTGGATTCCCTCTCAAAGCGGGCCCTGCTCTCAGATGAAGGTATATTATTTTCTGAGTTTTTATCCGACAATATACTTCAGGATGCTGGCAGGATCATCTTGTTTTGACCCTTGGGGTTTTTTCCTTTGGTATTTGGCGGTTCCGGAGTCTCGACATCAGTTATTTTGGACTCTTTGTCTTTTCCCATTTTTTGGTGTTTAATTCCTACTGTATGGATGGGGGCAGCCTATCTACTTTTGGTCTGAGGTTTTTCTTTATGGTTGGGATGATGTATTTTTTTCTGACTAGATGAGGGCAGCGATTTTCATCATGTGTATTGGGTGATTCTTAGTTCTGTGAGATGGGTCGTGGTTCTTCTGCCTTAGATGGTTGTTCTGGGTAGTTTTTCCTTTGGATTGGAATCTGTCTGTGTACATTTTTATCATATACTTCTTTATAAAGTATAGTCTTTTTACTGTGTGAAAAACAAGATCTAATTAGAAAAGTTAAAAAAGGTCATCTCATCTTTTCTGTAACTTGCCTAATAAGGCCTAATGTAGATGTTTTCGATGAAGTGGACTGGTGGTCCAAATTTTACTATTTTGAATCTTTCAAAGCATCGTCGATATAAATAGCCTGAAGTAATAGATTCCCCCCATACCTCATATCATTTACAATAAATCAATCTCACCAAAACTCAATTGTCTTACCAGTCTTTGTAAGTTGAGAAAATTCAATTGTCTTACCAGTCTTTTTAAGTTGAGAAAATTCAATTGTCTTACTAGTTTTTGTAAGTTGAGAAACTAACATCAAGTTTACACTCAAGATAGGAACATGATAGAAATTGGATATTTAACCATGTCGACATTCAACATCTCTGCTTCCAACAACGGTGAGAGCATAATCATTAGCTACATAAATATTTTGTTCTAGGGATCCACTTAAGGAAGAGAACAAAGAAGCATCCTTGGCCATATGATGAGTGCAACTAGAATTGGCTATCCACTCAATCCAAGTGGTATGAGCATGTAATGCCTCAGAAGTGTTGAAAAAAAAGGTGATTTTATCTATAGGTTAGTTGATCAATGGACCAGTTGAAGTGCCTTCTTCAATATGGTTGACCTTTTCTTCCAAATCCTTTGTTTTCTTCCAACAGGTGTTCTCCACATGTCCCACTTTTCCACAATAGTGATATGTTTTCCTCATTCAATTATTTTTGGTTGATGTTGACTTGTCAGTGTTTTATTTAGTAGGTTTGTTGATACATTCTAGTTGTTTATTCATTCGACCATGTTATTTATAATTTTGCTTGACCTTGCCTTTCAGCAAGTGAGCTTGGTGTCTACTACCAATTTTCCCTTCTTCAAGCAGCTTTTGTTGATCCTTAATCAATAAATCATAGAAGGTATCAAAGGTGAATTCCTTACCATCTTCTTTGCATGAAATCTAATTGCCACAAAATCAAGAGTAAAATACATCATAAGGTGTCCTCAAATTCATTAGGACCAATTCAATGAGTTGTCCATCCTATTTCAGAAAACGCATGCCACATTCATCCAATTTTAGTTGTATCTCTTTGATGCAATCCAACTACTCCTCAATCCTTTCAAAGGAATGGGGTTCCAAAGAGATCAACTCTTTCTCTATTTGCAACACTTTCATTAACCTTGTCGAAAAGTGACTTCAACTCACTCCAAATGGCATGAGGAAAATCAATATCTCTTGTATGAAAGCAAATCAACCTTGAAATGTAGGTCATAATGACCCCAACAACCTCATATTTCTTTCCGTCGATTAAAAATTTAGCCTGCTCAGTAGTTGGATCTGCAATAGTGACCTTAGTATATTGCTCATCCCTTGCATTTCAATAATGTTTCCATATATGGTGCCTATATTGCATAGTTATGACCATTGAGAATAACAGGTTCTTTGTTGGAAGCCATCCTTCTTATATCAAACAAATATGATCCAAGTTCATAGAAAGGTATTCGACAAATATTTTTCCCAGATTTTATAATCCCTAGATCTGACTCAACGCGGTTCGTAGACAATAGTCTAGGTTGAAACTAATAGCTTCAATACCATGTTGGGAAAACACCTTTTGAACAACTTGACAAAAAATAAAAATACCATAAGCGATAAGTATTCCAAAAAGAGGGGTGGTTTCTAAAGACATCGTTTACAACATTTAATCACAATGTATTATGATTAGAACATCATATTAGAAAAACAGGATTGCAGAGCAATAACAATAAACAAGATGCAAATATAAATCGCATAAAACACATTACAAGAGAGACACCAATATAACATGGTTCACCAAGATGGGATACGTCCATACAGAAATTCCAGTCCTTATTATCATACCATCAAACAAATGAAGGGATAAAACCTGCAACACATCCACTACAACTTCCTCTTCACTCTCTCACTCACACAATCAAAGATATTTTCAATGCTATAATATCCAGTCGTATTACAATGCCTTCCTTTTAAATAGCGATTACCATGGTAAAATACTATGGAACACCCAATACTATGGGCCCATAAATCACCCATTATTGACCAAGTTATGACTATGAAATTAAAACATTTTACAAGGCATTTTTTTCCGAAATGTTTGTTGCAGGGGCGCTACCCCCGAACCCCCGCCAGGGGGGACTCCCAAACTAGTCGCCCCTCTTGGACCCCCCCATGGTGACTATTTTTGGGGGGAAAGCCACCCCAAACCTCCCCATCATGGGCTGGGGTCCAGACACTACTGAAACATGACCTTTGAATAAAGAAGATTGGGCTCCACAACCAACACATTACAATGCATTATCTCATAGGAGATAACCATCATTATTTGATTTATTGATACACCAATATGGTCATTCTTTGAAAGTCTCCATATATAACAAACTTCCTTGAAGTGAAGATGATATAGTCCACAAATAAGGGTCATAGGTTCTAATTGTTTCCAGGAAATCTACAACATCATGTTGATTAGTTGGTTGCTTTACTTGAACCAATCATTTCCTCATCAACCATTCAGTCGATTGATCAATTGACCACTCAGTCAATCCTCCAGTCGACTTCTCTACTAGTCGACTGTTGTCTTTCACCCGACTGTCTCCAAAATATCCATAGGTGTGATGAACCTGTTAGCACTCGAAATGTACCTCAGGTTGTGAATGGGTCATCTCGAGGTAACCACAAAACCAAACTTTAGGAAAGAGAGCTGGCTTCTTTCTTTCTAGAGAGGGATCTCTCACTGATTGTTTAATAAGGCCAAATATATGAATACAAATTAAGATCAGATTGTTGTTTGGTTGAAAACAAGGTAAGCATTCATTGGGCAGTGGAGTCAAAATAAACAAATATATTAAATTACAGTGCTGCTGCATGGAACTTTATAACAGAGGCAAGGTAGCCATTCAGTCACAGTCAAAATTATTTGGTCTGGTGGGAAGAAGAAATAAAGAACAGTCCATTAACATGAGCATCTAACAAGGATGAATTCAATGTTAACTTTAGTGGAAATATTTTATGAACATATGAAACAATAGACATAGCATATAAGTATGAATTATGTACTATTATACGCTTATTTCATACATGAAGGAAAACATTATGAAAGTAATAAACATGATACACATTCACATAAGAGAGGGAAAACAGACTACACCATAAACAACACATGAATCTCTGTAAAAAACTAGTTTCAACGCTGTGATTTTATTAAAGGTAAGTCTCACAATACAAAGCCCAGTTCTCATGGGTTCCAACCCTTTTTCCTCTCTATTACATGTGAATATATAGGAGCAGATATCTTCAGACCTCAGGCTCAAGTCACCCTAACAGAAAGTTGTTACAACTGTGATGACGACTATACAGACAGGTCCACCATCTTTGAGAATCAGTTACAGCAGAAATAACAACTGCTGACAAATAGGCTTAGCTTCCTTTGCATGTGTCAATGAACATTTACTAACTAGTAATAGATCCCAGTAAATAAACAAAATCCTAAGTAACTAATTATCCAGGCTGCAAATCTCCACGATCTTCAAAATCCTTATGCATTCAGCATTAGCTTGGCTCTTCCATATTTCTCCACAATCTTCCATTGGTCGGCAGCTGGCAAATCTGAAGTGGCCACCTCCTTTATCAATACCCACAGCTATACATGATCTCTGTATGAATAGTTCTGTAGGTGTGTACATGCCTCTTTGAAAATCAATACCAACTCAAACTCCTTTTCCAACTTGTCCACAACTGTTTTACCAGACAGTGATTGGTTCATGTCAGCAAAGTTTGCATGATCCAACCTGCATTCCCTCAACCTGTCTTGATACTCCTTTTGTGTCAGCATGGTACCATCTTCTTCCCAAAAGAGTGGAATTCCTTTCTTGAACAATGGATCAAACATATCTCTAAAGAGATTCAATTGGTGTTCCATAATATCCATCTTGGCCTGAATTGTATCTAACTGTTGATGTTTATTTACCACCTTCCTGGACCAAATAATGGTAGATAATCTGTCTTTTGTGTTAGCTATTTTTAATTCATCCTTAGTTAACCCATTCAAAAACTCTATGGCATTCTCAGCACATTCAATGGGCTTCTTATTCAATTTTTCTTTTACTGTTGTCACACTTTGTTTGGACAATTTAATTACAGCCTCTTTGTCTAAAATAAAATCAAGATAGGGTCTTAATTTGTTTGCTTAAGCTATAACATCATCCCAGATTACCTGCTTCTCCTCTTGCAGTGATGATTGACCTGTAACCTGCTTCATCAATTCTTCATTCTCAACCTGTATTTCTTGGTATTTGGCTTCCCAATCCTTTTTCTCTTGTTCTTCCTTTGAAACCATGCTTTCCAAATTTTTGTTTTGTTTCTGCAACTTCACTACACCTTTCAGCTCTTCTTTTTTCTTCTCAATCCCTGTCAGCTTAGATGCTTCTATCAATTGAGTGGAAGGAATCTTCAGTTTCTTCTTTAGTGTTTGAATAGTATTCTCCTTCTCATTCAATAGATTTTGTATGTTGTCCCTTTTATCTGCTTGGATTTCACTAGCCAACAATTATGTCTGCAACTTTTTTATTTGTGCTTTGTGGGCTTTATTCTCCACCTTTTCCTGTCTAAGTTGATTCTCAATCTTATTCTTTATGGAGTGTAACTTGGATAGTTCTAATGCATCTTTTAACAATTTGGCATAAATTATGTCTCCAGTTTCCTTATGTAGATGGATCATGTCAAGAATGGGAATGTCCTCCAGGTTCATTTTCACCTCAGTGGCCTTATTTTTGGTTGTTATGGAAAAATTCAAAGTGTTATGAGCATGACTCCTGACAGTGACTAGGGATACATCCTTGTTGGAGATCTGTCTAACCTTTGCATACAAATTTGATTCTTCTGAAGCTACATATTTATTCTCTTTATATTCATCCAACAGTTCTGATCTAATTTTTCCTTGTGCAACAGGCTCAGTAGCTTCTTTATCAAATACATACTCCTTGATTTTGAAGGAAGGTACTTTGTTCTTCACCTGCTTCTTCTTACCTTGACCAGTCATCACCTCTACAATTTGTTGCCCTGCTTCTTCCACTTTTTGTCTCTTTGGGGCTCTTTCTGTGTCCTCATCTTCTACATCAATGGCATCAATGACTTCCATTTTGTTGGATCTATCAGAGCAATTGGAAAGGGATATAATTGCTCCAACTGTTGTGACCAAGCTGGAGGTGCCAGGTTGTGGTTATGTGGATTTATGTACAAGGGAGGTGGAGTATTCATGCATAGCTACATCCTTCTGAACTTTGCAAGGATATTCCAACCAGTTTGCAGTCTCTGCTAGACCTGCAAGCTCAAAGTGCTCAAAGCCTTTTCTTTTGTTAGTTTTTCATCATTTAATTCAATATATATAGGATCTTAACTGAAAGAACAACATGTACAACATATCAAGCATAATAGATAAGAGACAAGAGACACAAAACATTTCACCGGGGAAAACCAAGAAGGTGAAAACCCCGCAACTTCCTCAGAGATAGAATAAGGATCAATACAAGGATCACCATGATCAAAACCAAGAGATAGATATCTTCAGCAGCATGCTCCTCCTCCACTTGTGCGCACTCCTCCTCTCTCTCACTAATTCGAAGTGAGTGAATAATAGAATGTATCGAATGAGAGAGTCACACTCTCTATTTATACTCTTTCTTTCACTTGACCTTTACTCAACTAGGTTGGCCCCAACTTAACCACTTAACATAATACTAACTGGTCTGACCCCATTAGGGTGGTCTTGTTGGTCACCCTATATGTCAATTAATTAAAACTAACACACAGGATGCTCAATATAAATTGTCAAACCCAGGAAGGTCTTTTATTTCAATAGAAATAAGCACAATCTATGCATAAACATCTTTAGCAGTTGATTGAATAAATGAAGATAATAATCCTACCTATCTGCTCAGCCAAACTCATTCCATAAAGAAAACTAATCTAACTCATACATCTAGGAATTCGAAGTGCAACTACCTTCCTACAGAAATCAACCTAGCAGTTATTGATCTAAGAATGAAATTGAACTAGATTACTTTTGCAAGAAGTTAAATCCTATAATTATCAAACTACAGTATTCAATATTTACCAAAATGATCCATCCAATAACTACTGTAACTCAACCTTGATCTTCCTAATCTATGAACTCAATGAAAGATACAACAACAACTAGAATTAAGAAATAAAATTGAACTATAAATTGATAACCATTAGAAATCCTAGAAAGCATAAATGACTGAAGGGAATGGAGTTGAGCTTGGCTGTAACAGCTATTGAACACACATGCATTAATCAAACTAACCTACACAGTCAACTGTCACACCATGCAGTTACAGCTATTCATATATAGGAAATAAACTACCAATAAAGAATGCAATCATAAGTCTCTATTGCAGCTATCAGAAATATACCTAATGCAATTCCACAACACACAACAGGAAATGAATAAATCTAACTACCTACTTAACTCGGCAATCTCTGTGAGAAGGTGGGCCCTGGCCTTCTAACAGAGATGCTGTGAACTACCACGAATTAAGACATAGAAATGGAAGTAACTCTGCTCTTCATTAAAGATGGTAATTCACAGTCTCAGTTCTCTATTACATCCCGTACAAAATAATAATTATCCAACCCCAGACGTGGAAAGCCGTCCCGAATTTGTACATGAGGAATACAGGTCGTGATCCACTAATTTCGTGCAGCAATGAAGATCTACGATCTTCATGCTGCAGAGTTACAGCTAACCGTTATAGTGCTAATGAATGAGGTTGTTAGTCATGAAGGATGATGTTACACTGGAAGTTAATGGATCAACGGTTCAACCAATCGGGAGGCATCCTGTCTGTTGTAGTTATGCTCTGTTTTAGCGACCTGTTATAGCTCACGTGGAGAGATGCACTGTCCCTTGAAAATATGAGGAATGGAGTTAGAAGAGTAACATCTGGCCCACGTATGATTCTTTCCCCAAGGCATGGCGACTGATACACCTGTGCTTTGATATTTACTTAATGAAATCACACAAATTAGCATAAATCAAAGGCCATAATTCATAACTTTAACAATATTAGGCATAAAATGAATAAAGCAATAATGAGTTATACCTATCAAGATAATTGATTGATCTAGAAGAAAGGCATATATATGGCTTGTGAAAATGGGATATAATCAGGGAAAAATGATGTAATAAGTATGGCCAAAAAGGGGGAAATTCCAGGGCCCAATAGGTCTAATAACCCTTTAACCCACATGACTCATATAGGGTCGACCCCGTCAAGGTGGTCTAATAACCCATAAAGTATAAGTTACGACACTTACAATATAACTTGCGACACTTGCAAGTACAATTGACGACACTTCCAATCAGAGGAATAATACATCTCCATTGGGGATACAGAAAAGTACAAATGTAATACATACAATACACAAGTGAATATCTTCCGAAGTTACAAATACATCAACACTTCCTCTTAACTAGGAAGGTATTCTCTTGACACAAGTCATCAATACATATAAGCACAAGTCTTCAATTCTGGAGCTGGATCATCATCACTGGATCACGGAGCATCATCATCATCACTCTTATTGTACCCGACATCTCGATCATTGGTGCTATCTCTCAATTCTTCTCATCATAGGAAGTTCTACAGATCCAACCCTTTTTCATGTTGGATGTAGGCCTAGCCTCCTATAGGTCTTCATCATCTTTGGCCATACTGTGGATCCTAGGACTAATTACGTGCGTCAGAAAAACCTCGAAAGAGCATCCCAGGTTGTTAAGAGCAAACAGGTCTACCTGTCTGGATCTCCCAGTATCTTTTACATTTGACCTTCACAAAACCTTTAAAGAGCATCTTGCAACCTGCAAGATCTCTATAGAGCATCTGAGGCTGTTACGAGCACACATCTCTACCTGTCTGGATCTCCTGGATCTTTTCTATGTGAACTTTCCCAAAACCTTTAAAGAGTATCTTGCAACCTGCAAGATCTCTATAGAGCATCCCATGATCTTTTACTAGCACACATCTTAACCTATCTGGATCTCCAGGATATTTTCTATGTGAAACTGTAGCAAAACCTCGAAAGAGCATCCCAGGCTGTTACGATCACACAGCTCTACCTGTCCGGATCTCCCAGGATCTTTTCTATGCTACCTGCACAACCTGTCCATGGCCACGGAGTATCAACCTGCTACTCATGATCATACTGATCATAATATAGTGCATCATCCTAATGTACATAATCTAGAGCATCGACCTGATGCTCATCACACATGATCGTCCTGATCATCATACAGTACATCATCTGGAGCATTGACCTGATGCTCATCACATATGATCAAACTGATCATACAATGCATCCACCTAATACATATCATCACATATGATCCAGTTGATCATAAAAAGCATCCACCTGATGCATATACATATACATGATCCAACTGATCATACAAAGCATCCAACTGATGCATATCCAGAGCAGTAACTAGAGCATCGTCATGATTCTCATCACACATCAGTTACATCCATAGCCATGGGAAGGATCATCCTCTCACCATGCTTGGAATGGCTCCTGCAAATGTGTCCCGTCACTTCTTTCTCGAAGTATCTTCAATCTGAAGAACACCAAGCCTCTATCTGAAGTACTCAAAATTCACTCTAGCTAGTGGTTTCGTCATTACATATGCAACCTACTCATCCATCGCAACATACAGGAGCTTCACTGCTTCTGTCTGCACCATATCCCTGATATAGTGATATCTCGATGTGCTTCGACCTGTCATGGAACACTGGGTTCTCTGACAACTTCACACAACTTTGGTTGTCACAATAGATACAGGTAGCATCTAACGAGAGATCAAATAACTCAGACAGTAGCTTCCTCAGCCATACTGCCTCACAACTAACCGAACAAGCTGCGACAAACTCTGCTTCGGTTGTACTCAGTGATATGTAGGACTGCTTCCTGCTAAACCAGGAAATCACACCAGATTCCATACTGAGGCAACACCCTGAAGTGCTCTTCCTATCTGCAGCATTGCCTGCCCAATCTGAATCAACATAACCCTCCATGTTAAACTTTTGATTCGCATCATACTTGAGCCCATAATCAACCGTACCCTTTAGGTACCTCAGAATATGCTTTACAGCAATCAGGTGAACATGTCTAGGATCTGTCAGAAATTGGGTCAAGGTGTTCACCGCAAAGCAAATATCTAGTCTCGTCAGGTACATCAAGGACCCAATCATCTGACGATACATAGTGACATCAACCGACTCTAATGAAGCATCACACAGAAGCTTCAGGTTCGATGCCATAGGTGTGGCCATGGCCTTGCAATCCATCATCCTGAATCTCTTCAGGATCTCTACTGCATACTTCCCTTATCCAAGGAAGATTCCATCTACACTCTACCACACCTCCATGCCTAGAAAGTAATGCATCATACCCAATTCCTTCATCTCGAACTCGGCAGCAAGCTTCCTCTTCATGTAGGCAATCAATCTATCCTCACCTGTAACAAACAGGTCATCCATATACAAAAGTAGTATCCCTGGATTGCCTTCCTCAACCTTGTAGTAAAGGTTGGAATCCGCTTTACTCTTGGTAAATCCCAAACTGGATAGAAAGCTGTCTATCCTACCATACCAAGTCCTAGGAGCTTGCTTCAAGCCATATAAGGCTTTCTTCAATCTGCACACATATGACTCCCTGTCATGTGTCTCAAAACCGAGTGGCTGCTTCACATACACTTCCTCTTCGACTACACGATTCAAGAAAGTTGTCTTGACATCCATCTGGTGTATCTTCCACTTCATCACTGCAGCCAGGGAAAGTACTAATCTAACGGAAGTGTAACTGGCTACAGGTGCAAAAGTCTCTTCATAATCTATCCCTCCTTTCTGGGAGAAGCCACGAGCTACAAATCTCGCCTTGTATTCCGCTATGCTACCATCTACAGCATGCTTGATATTATAGATCCACTTGGAAGTCACAATAGACTTCCCTTCAGGTCTTGGGACCACATCCCAAACATCATTCTTCATGATCGATTGGTATTCCTCGATCATGGCATTCTTCCATTACTGCATCTCAAATCCTAGGAACTTTAGATTCTTTAATATCTTCAATAGATAGTTTTCTTTGAATTTCGTTTGTTGGAACAAATGTTGTAGTCCTTCTTTTGTAGGTGATTGTACACAATCTTTCCTACAAGTCAAATTCAATTGCATGATTAGAAACTTCTCATAGTTTTTTTTTTTTTAAAACACACATTTTTATGCATAAAGACATATGTCATACAATCATGCAATTATCTTAGCCAATGCTTCAATACAACATTTATCCATATCCCGTATTCACATGGTAACTTTCTAGATGCCTTCCATCTCTACTAGAACATTTGTTAAGAGTGTGCACAACTCCCAACATGTTAGCAAAGAGGTTTCATTCTAGATAAGTAGTAGTGGAATGTTGTATAGTACCATGGGCCACTTACCCATTACTTGCATATTAGTAGTATCTTGTTCATTAATGCAAATTTTCTAAAATGCAAAATTTACATCCTAAATCTAGGAACATAAGTATGTACATGACTGGACAACATCACTTAAGTAATCATATATGTAATAAATGACAATTTCAAATATTTATCTTTGTTTGGCTGTAGGGTGGACTCCCTCTCAATCTTTTCTTCCTTGCAGGAACTACTGGAGTGTGCTCCCTCTTGATCTTTGCTTCCTAGATTATCTGTCCTTGAACTTATATCTATCCTGGACCACTATGCATGCTTAAGTGTGCACTAGTGTCATCATTGTGTCATCCTCAAGATCTCATACATAATCATACATTCATTAGTATAATCTTAATACTATCAAAACATTATGATTCTAAATAATCTTATGTATGGTCATGATCATTTCATATATAGGTTATAAGCGTTAGTATTCAAGGTTTCAGGGAAGACTTCTTTTACTCATGCATATTCTTATTTGACCATAGGACTCTTCTGGTTAGTCATATCATCAATCAAAGTAAGAAACACAATATGCATAAACCATTGATTACTTAAACTTCTAACTTCAAGAATAATCATTCATACAAAAGTATAAGATCCCAACACAAGGTAGGATTCTAACTTGATATAGGAAAAACATACCTGGTTATCATGTTTGCTTAGTTATGTCTAACATACCCATATTATGTCTTTTTGTTCTTCTTCAAAGACTTGTGCTAGTAACCTGCATAATTCATAAGTTAACCATTGTAGAACCAAAATTGTACATACCTCGTAAGTAGAGCTTCTATGCGATCCATTACTATGGATGAGTCTTTGTCTTCATGTCACCATGGTCATATGTTCTTGAACTAGAACTTTCTTGATGCACCTTTCATGTTAGCGGACAACATCAACCTCATACAACACCACAGTGCATTAGTACAATCAAAAGTGTCATAACCCTAATCAATGAATGTATTCTATCATTCACATGCTTTCATACTTTTACTAGGGTGATAAGACAGGTCTAGCATTAATCAAGATTGTACTAACCTCAATAATATGAAGACAAACATATCATAAACTTAATCATGAACACATTTCAAAACATACCTGTATCTCCTCAAGTCATACCTGTCGAGATTGCTTGTAGCATTCTTATGTAAGGCCTTAGCCTCATCTCCCTCTAGAACTGGAACTTCTTCACTTATGCAAGTGTCCAATTCATTCTCTTCTAGGATTAACCCAATCCACTTTGATTTGTTGAGACTGGATTTGGAGCTGGATTAGGGTTTGTTAGAGAAACCCTAAAAATTCAAATTTTGAATTTCAAACTTTTGAATGGATGGAAAGATGTGCCTTCCTAAGCTGATCAAGCTGGTATACTTCAATTTTGAAAACTGCAAAATTTGACCCCTCAAAATTGCCTTTGAAACTTCTGGATATTCTAGACAGGATCTCGAACTAGGGTTTGATAAATCCCAGTCTTCTTCCCATCCAAAAGTTCGATCTTGTGTTCTAAACTTCGATTTTTCTGAGGAGCATCCAGCCGTGGTCACAGATTTCAAAAATTCCAACTTTTGCAGAAGCCCTAATTTTCCACCTTTCCGATCAAAATCCCGAACTAGGGCTTGATCAAGCCCAGCCTTCTGCCCAACTGAAAAATTTGATCTTGGTCTCTAAATTTTGATTTTGATGAGGAGAATTCAGCCGTGGACTCTGATTCCAAAAATTCCAACTTTCTCCAAAGCCCTAAATTCCCACAACAGTGACAAGCCAAGAATGAAGGTGCTCAAAATCCAATTCTGTTTTGACATAAATATGCACCTTATTGTTTCTGGGACATCTCTGAAATTACGAATCCACAGGGTCTGAAACTTTAGTCTGTGGTATCCTAACCTGTCATCTTTTCAACCCCATAGTTCTGACCTCAGTTGGATTCTCTAAGAGAGAGTTATGCCAAGTTTCATAACGTGACCTGTTTATGGGATAAAACAGGAGAGTGAACTTGTACGATGTTCCACGTGTCACTGGTTCAATTTCGGCCTCTAAAAAGCGGACCTGTGAAAGTAAAGTCCGTTCCCTACCTATCACATTTTACGAAATTTCATCATTTAATTCAATAGATATAGGATCTTAACTGAAAGAACAACATGTATAGCATATCAAGCATAAGAGACAAGAGACAAGAGACACAAAACATTTCACCGAGGAAAACCAAGAAGGTGAAAAACCCCGCAACTTCCTCATAGATAGAATAAGCATTAATACAAGGATCACCATGATCAAACCCAAGAGATAGATATCTTCAGCAGCATGCTCCTCCTCCACTTGTGCGTACCCCTCCTCTCTCTCACTAATTCAAAGTGAGTGAATAATAGAATGTATCAAATGAGAGAGTCACACTCTCTATTTATACTCTTTCTTTCACTTGACCTTTACTCAACTAGGTCGGCCCCAACTTAACCACTTAACATAATACTAACTGGGATGACCCCACTAGGGTGGTCTAATAACCCTTTAACCCACATGACTCATACAAGGTCGATCCCATCAAGGTGGTCTAATAACCCATCAAGTATAAGTTACAACACTTACAATATAACTTGCGACACTTGCAAGTACAACTTATGACATTTCCAATCGGAGGAATAATACATCTCCGTTGGGGATACAATAAAGTACAAATGCAATACATACAATACACAAGTGAATATCTTCCGAAGTTAAAAATACGTCAACATATTTTACTATCTTGTCTCTTTTCAACCGTAGACTCTCTAAAATACTGGATTAGGGACTCTTCCTTGTAATCTTTGGACTTCATAATGAACTCTTTAGGAATTGAAAAGACCTTTCTAATAACGACAGGGCTGACTAGACACAAGATTTTCGAGCTAGATGCATCCATAATTACCCTCTTATAGGAGGAATAGTTAGTAGCACACTAGTCGATGAATTTAGGGAAATTTAGGGTTTGGTCGACTGAGAAAAACTAGAAAAATTACTTGTAAACATTATGGACATCTATACCCCGGCCTATAATAAGTTTCAGTCTGTCTTTCACTGCTTCAATAGGTCCATTTAGCAATACTGTATCATAGATCTCAACATCCTTATCTCCTAACAGTTCCTTTATTTTATGATGTTCAAAACCCGGGCGTTCTACTTCACCAAGCTCAACCATTTAAATAGTTTTTTATGAGGACAAGAAGCCTACATGGTTTAATAATAGCTGGTCCAAGATTCGTGTCTAAGGTGGTTTCTTTCTGCACTGTCGTCGGCTTTTGCTTTCCAATGCACGGGACAAACAAGAACCTGAAACTCTGTGCAATGAATTTTTATATTATATCCCTATTCATATTGTTCTTGCACCTCTCGCAATCTGTCTATCTGCACGATCGATCCTGCATCATTGATCTTTTCCATGTTTAACTCCATAGTCTCCCGTAGTATCCCTCCTTCAGAAAGTTACCTCCTCGCACCTTTAACCCGTGAAGCCAATGCCGACCGTCGATTTGAATCTTGTCCGCATCCTGACCGTTGAAAGGCGTGGTCCCTACCAAGCTTTGCAAATCTGGAAAGTGTTGGTAATCCGTGCATGTTCAATCTGTGAAAAAAATGTCTGCCATCGATGCCCTTCTCCACTAGATATGCACCGTTGGACCAAACCCCAGCACCAACGTACTCACACCTCCGCTCACTATCTCTCAGATAGCAAGAAGTACCACTTCGACACCGCCCAGTTCTTCAATCCCATAGAATTTAATTGGTAGTAGTACAACGAAAGGAGGAAGGAAGCCTAGAATGGCGGGCGATGATTCTAAGTTACCGTTGTTCCATGGGAGTGCGACAGACAACTTGGAACAGTATTGGTTTTTGTGTGAAGCGATTTGGTCCATCAAACAGATCACCGATGATGCTGCTAAAAAAGGATAGTTAGCGACGACCCTGTGAGATCATGCATTAGATTGGTTTATGAAGTTCATTCTAGTCCCTACAGGAGCCCCAGAGAAGTCGTTGGATGAGATTCAGGATGGGATGATTGTCAAATTTAGAAGGCCCAAGTCTAAGGCCCAATATATTACAAAATTGAAAGAAATTAAGCAGTATCCCAATGAAACGGTATGGGATTTCGACCAACGATTCAAGACGCTGATGGCAAAGGTTAGTTTCAATATGAGCGCCATCCAACATAAAGAATGGTTCATCGTGGTGCTGCTACCACATATTCAGCTACCACTGATGTAACAAAACATCTCGACGCCCAGTGAAGCTTTGGAGATTGCAATGTGATTGGAGGCATTGCCGAGTGGAGAAAATGCAGCCGGGATGTTGTAGATACAAACAAATCTCACTAACTTAACTATACAGCTGCAAGATTTGAAAAAGGGAAAGGAGAAGCACGAAGATGTCTGGTGTATGCGATGTCGAGGAGAAGGGCATACGAAGGACGATTGCCCAAACTTTCGCAATTATTTGGTTTCAGGAGCGCTAAATCCATTGAATGGTGGTAGCATGCCATGGTGTCGCGTCTGCTAGGTGTATGGGCACAATCATGACAATTTCCCATATATGCAGAAAATGGTCACCACCTCGAGGAATCTCGATTGCACATTCTGCAAATCGGTGGGGAACGGTGACAAGGATTGCCGTGCATATGGGTTGCTACAAGAAAGAATGTGTGATGCGTTTTATGTCAAGGAATACCATCGTGTCATACAACATCCGCAACTGTAGGTAGCCTAGCCGCCACCTCAACCACAAATGCACTTTTTATCACAGCAGCAACAACCTCCACAGGTCATGCCGCAATATGCTCCGATGTAGATGGCTCCACAACAACCACAATATGTATAGCAACCGCAGTATGCACCACAAGGACTAGGAATGCAATCGGCATCAGTGCAGCAACAATTTAATCAACCAAAGTACCAACAACAGGGAGGATTCCAGGGAGGATACCGGGGTGGCCGTGGTGGTGGATTTGGTCGTGGAGGAGGACGAGGTGGTCGTGGACCTATTCAATGCTATCACTGTGCAGTATGGGGACACTACCAGTGAGACTATCCGCTCTTGCAGAACCAGTGTACGTTCTTCTTTGTTAAATATCACATGGTTGAGAATTTTCCATAGTTGATTTCGCGATGGCAAGCAGGAAATACTCCCCAGTTGCAGAACCATCCCTAGGTACAACAGCTTGCCCAGAACCCAGTGAACCCACCTGGGAATCCGTCGTTGAACCAGACCCAGAGTGCAAACATCATGACAATTTCCGCAGAACCAAGACCGTAGGATGCTTCTGTTGCTGTGGTCACTCGCGAAGGAAAGACAACTGGAGTGGAGAGCTCCATGATCAGGTTAGCCAGACAAAAGAAGGTAGCATTTGACATTGATGAGGAGCGGGAGATGTTTCTTCAAGCACGACGTGCACTAGAAAATGACCGAGGCAAAGCTATTATGTATGACATGCCTTCTACTTTTGATGCCACTTCGGAGGTCGGCCCATCACAACGTTCCAGCATGCTTCGAGCATTTTTGGAACAGTGTTTGTCCCTAGGTAGAGATCCCAATGCTCTTGCTGCGATTGAAGCCTTGTTGCGACGACCGGCCCAGGATCGACAAGAGATCACGGTTAATTCCCTGCAATGACGGAAGATGGGTAAGGAGATGCGGATGAATATTCAAATTGGCGACTACGATGTTGATTCGGTTATTCTGGACCTTGGTTCTAATGTCAACATCTTGACCAAGCAGGCTTGGCAGAAGATGGGGAGCCCCCCATTGAGTTGGTCTCTTGTACAAATCCGGTTAGCTAATCACGCTAAAGTAACACCAATTGGGAGAGTTGCACGAATGGTGGTGGACATTGATGGAATGAAAACATATGTCGACTTTGATGTAATAGAAGTAGTCGAGGGAGGAAGCTCTTATCTAGCACTACTAGGGATTGGATGGGCTAATGATAGTGGAGCTATAATCAACTTCAAGCGACGAATGATGACTTTTGAAAATTGCGATCTCAGAGTTATCGCGCCATTGGATCCAGCTGAAGAACGCCGCTACATAGGGCCAGTGAAGGACGATGATCCCAGTGGATGGGACCATTCATTCAATATTTCTGAAGATTATATCCATCCGACTGCCAATGACGAACTTGGATGGTGTAGCGACAGCTCTGCATCCTCCGACTCTAATGATGCGCTAGAATATTGGCAGAACCGCTTGCACGAGGTATCGCTCCGTAAGTGTGGGTTGGTTACACAGTCAGTATGCCGTATTGCAACTGAAATAGTTACACTCCCAACATATGACGGGCTTCCTGGCGTCTCTGACTTTCTGATGGTGTTTGAAGAAAGAGTTTCTAAACCTCAGCGATTGCTGGCGTTGAACGAAGCATTGAAGGCTGCTCCAGCACGCTGGTGGGAAACACATAAGGCATCAATTGATGGCTGGTCAAAATGCAGAATATTGATGTTGGTATGCTTTGGCGATACCGAGTTCGACCACACTGGGAAGTATGATGGTCGGGATGACCCTGGTGGTCATTTGATGGAGTGTCACCGGTTATGGGTATCACAACCAAAAGATGAGTGGGTCCATGCTTTTATCCATACTTTGGATGAGATGCCACACTCATGGTATGTTGCAGCTGAGTTGCGAAGGGAAATTTCCACTTGGTTGGAGCTCACCATGTGTTTTACCCATACATTCAGTTTTTCGGATGACGATCCCGAGGTCAATAATGCATTACAACTCATCTGCGACGTCATTCTACAGGTTGTCCTGGTGGCATATCCTACGGATCCACATGCGCATTGCCAAATGCAGTCTCTCATGGAATGCTTCAATATCAATGGTGGTCCAGAAGATGGTGATGATCAGAGGAATGTGAATATCCTGGAATCCGCAGGAATTTGTGCTGTGGTACCACCTGATGTGCCAAGCGATCCTCTCAATCAGCCGTTGAAGATCCGCAAGATTAACATTGGGACAAAGGACACTCTGAAGTTGGAAAATGTCGGGGATTACTGGGATGATGAGCTGATAAGCAAGGTCACTGATATGCTCCACAAGTTTCAGGATGTATTCCCAACAAAATTTTCTGACATGAAGGGGATTTTGGGCGATTTAGGGGAGATGAAGATTCCATTAAAACCATATGCTAAGCCGATCCGGCAGTGACCTTATCAGCTAAATCCGCGACACAAGGAGAGGGTCAAGGCAGAACTTGATCGTATACTAGACGCTGGTATTATTGAACCGGTCGAGGAGTCGGAATGGATTAGTCCTATGGTGGTGCAGGACAAGAAGACTGGATAGGTGCGCATCTATGTGGATTTACAAAAGTTGAACGATGCCTGCTTGCATGACTCCTTTCCGACCCCATTTACTGATGAAGTGCTTGAAGGAGTCGGCGTCCAGGAGATGTACTCATTCATAGATGGGTTCTCTGGCTACCATCAGATCCGCATTGCCAAAGAAGATCGCCATAAGACAACTTTTGTTACCGAATGGGGTTGCTTTCAGTACACTGTGATGTCGTTTGGCTTGAAGAATGCACCTACGATATTTTCATGGGTTGTCGTTGTTGCATTCAAATATTTCATTCAGAAGTTCTTACAGGTGTACATGGACGATTTGACGGTCTATGGTTTGGTTCGTGATCTTCTGGCGAGTCTGTAGTTGATGTTGAAGCGATGCCGACAGCACCATATCTCGTTGAATTTGAAGAAAGGCATCTTTTGTGCACCGTTTGGCATACTGTTGGGTCATATTGTGTGTAAGTAAGGATTGTTGGTTGACCCAGCAAAGATCGCGCTTATTCTGAGTTTGACACCACCGACTACTGTTAAGCAGTTACAGGCGAAGTTGGGACGCACAGGGTATTATCGCAAGTTCATCAGGGGTTACGCTGCGATTACTGCCTCTATGGAGAAGTTGTTGAAGAAGGATGCGGCGTTTCAATGGAGCCCGGAATGTCAGGCTAGATTTGAAACACTGAAGGTGAAGATGGCATTGGCACCGATATTGGTATTTCTGGACTGGAGTAAGGACTTCCACGTCCATGTTGATGCCTCATCGATTGCGTTGGATGTCGTATTGGCTCAACCAGAAGAAGGGTATCTCGATCACCCCATTGCTTTTGCTAGTCGAAATTTGTCATCTGCAGAAAGAAACTACACTACTACGGAGAGGGAAGCTCTGGCCATGGTTTACACTTTGCAGAAGTTTCGCTATTACATACTGGGAGGCCATTTCAAGATGTTCACAGATCATTCTGCATTAAAATACCTGATCAATAAGCCTGTGTTAGGGGGGAAGATATGTCGTTGGATACTTCTTTTGAGGAATTCAATTTTGAAATTATTGTAAAGCCCTGCCAGTTGAATGCCGGTCTTGATCATCTCTCGTAGATCGATACAAGAGAAGAGCCGACCAACATTGAAGATGGGTTACCAGATGCCCAATTGTTTCGGGTTGAGGTTGCAGATGGCTACTTTACGGAAATCATTCAGTTTTTGACAACGGGTACTGCACCCGACGAGTTCACCACCAGTATGAAGAAGTAGTTGGTCGTCAAGGCAACGGACTTCTAGCTTATTGCAGGAGAGTTATAAAAAATGGGTGCCGATGAGGTATTTCGCAGATGTGTATTACCACATGAGAAAGCGCAGATATTAGCAAAAGCGCATGGAGGAGTAGCCGGAGGACACTATGGCGGTCGGGCGACTGCTAGGAAAGTGCTGCGTGTCGGGCTGTGGTGGCCCACACTACATAATGATGC
This sequence comes from Larix kaempferi, assembly GCA_027924585.1. Lineage (NCBI taxonomy): Eukaryota > Viridiplantae > Streptophyta > Pinopsida > Pinales > Pinaceae > Larix > Larix kaempferi. The sequence goes on along the minus strand of BSBM01000963.1, from coordinate 12,540,338 downwards.
AATGGACTATGCGCGGTACTGTGATATTTTTCAGTGAACTGGCAAACCATCTCGACGCGATGAGATGCCACTCATGCCTCAGTTGACATCGCAGTTGTTCGACAAATGGGCAGTGGATTTTGTCGGACTGATCGATCCACCAAGGAAGCGCACAGGTGTGCGCTAAATTATCACAACGACAGAGTATTTGACTCGATGGGAAGAGGTGGCACCAGTAGTTGATTGTTCTGCAGCAATGGCGGCACGATTTTTGTTTGATAACATTATCACTCATTTTGGCTGCCCCAAGATACTACTGAGTGACCAGGGAAGCCGCTTTCTCAATCGCACCATCAGCACATTGACAGAGGAATTGTAGATCCAACATAAGAAGAGTACACCCTATCATCCGTAGGAGAATGGCGCGGTGGAGGCCTTCAACAAGGTATTGAAGCATGCACTGACAAAGGTGTGCAATACGAACTATGACGAATGGGATCTGAAAATCCCAGCGGTCTTGTGGGCCTATCGCACCACATGTAAACGACTGATAGTGCAAACACCATTCAGGTTAGTATATGGATAAGAAGAAATTATTCCCATGGAGTATATTGTCCTGAGCTTGCGCATCGCGGCCGCAACAGGCCTGGATGATGCAGTGACCCTAGATGAACGTCTAGAGTAGTTGGTGAAGTTGGAGGAAGATCGTTTCATCGTTGGGTTCCACCAGGGGGTAGAGAAGGATCGCCAAAAGGCATGGCATGATCGACACATAAAAAACAAACAGTTTCAGCAGGGCGACCTGGTGATGTTGTAGAATAGCAAGTTTATGAAACATCCAAGAAAATTCTAGATACGCTGGCTTGGTCTGTATCACATCAGTAGTATTACTTCAGGGGCTGCGGTTCAGCTGCAATAACTGGACGGGGCGATGCTCCCCAAGCTGGTGAATGGTCATAGGTCGAATCCCTATCAGTTGGGCTTGGAACAACATGATGAATGAGTTGCATGAAAAAAAAAATGTGTGTGTTGCAGGATGATCGGTGGCAGGATGGTGCACTCACGGTGGAACAAATGCGCAAGCAGGAGGGCTTGCGTCGCAAGTGAAAAATGACCCGCGACAACTAGCAGTGTTGCGCTCGGGTCACATCATAAACCATTATGCAACCGACATCTTTATTTTTTGGGGGAAGATCTGTTCGTTAGACGAATCAAATCGTGTCAGAAATACGCACATGTGGAATGAGGAATACACCGAGGCAGCATGGCCGACGGCACCTGGAGGGATGGGTTGCAGGGTTGGCATGAGGCATCCACCACGGTGGTATGGCCGAAGGGCTGCTTTGCACACTTTTTCACACAAGGTGACAAGCAGGGGTATGATCGCTCTGTCGACTTTTGATGTCCAAGTAATGGAATCTTATGATTACACTGGAGCGTGAGTAGGAGGTGCACATGATTTCCAAGGCAGACGAATGATCAAAAGAATTGTATAAATATAGGCCCCAAGGATAACGGGAGCACATATGTTGTTTTAGTTCAGAGAGGTTATGATATGAGACGTTCAGGCATCTAGCTAAGTTAGGAATTATAAGGAGGTTGTGGAAATGATCCATTTTATTTCCTGCAGGAGCACACCAGGTGCGCTGAGGGCCCGAACCACGAGTGTACATGAGCAGTTAGAGCACGTTGTGCTTCAGACACTTTGGTGTCACAAGCATGAAGTCTCATCCGAGATGTCTAGGTAGTTGGTGATGGTTCGAATTCTTGTGGTCCCTATGACCACACAAAAGGGGGGGTTGTCAGCCTCGGGTCCCTGTAACGTATGCTTACTAGTGTGAAATAGATGTGCCGGAATCGTTGGCTTGTTTTTCACCTTGGCATTGCTTACAAAATTCCTCTTCGTCTACAATTGGTCTCTCGAGACTGGAGGATGAGTTTGCAAGGCCTGCCGCAGTAAGCTGGGAAGAGTCCACCTTTGGGTAAGAAGTACATGACAGTGAGCAGACGAGTAGTACACCAGAAGGAACAAAACAACATCGTGAGATCCAGACAGCAAGAACAATTGTATAACTTGAGTTCCGCCCTATTACAGTAAAGACAACCGAGTACACTGTATCCAGTTGACATGGCTCGAGGGTGAGCCACAAGATTGTGTTAGGGGCTTGTTGGCAGGCGGTTTGGTAAGATGGTATCGCAACATCTCCGATGATGTGACAAGGAAGAAGATGGCACGAAAGGTGACAACGAAAGATGATTTTGTGCATGTGTGAGTCAACTGTACCGCGAATTACGGGTTTTGGGTCATTTGGACCACATATTATGTACTGTTGAGTCAGTTATACCGCAGAATGCGGGTTTTTGGTCGTTTTTGGACTAGGTCAGTTAGAGAGTGGGTCATTTTCCATAGTGTCAGTTAGGAAGTCGTTAGTAAGTGGACAAGAATTGTAAGGCGGAAGCCTATATATAGATAAGAATTGAAAGTGTTATATATATAGATATAGGAAGAGATAGATACAACTTGCTGGAGAATAATGCGAAGCTCCGATGTTGGTTGTATGATTTTTGGGTATGTTTTGATGTCAAGAGTCATTGCGGAGATCTAGTTTTTGCAGAGACATTGTATCTGGGTTGACAATGATAATATGATGAAGCTATTTTGGTACAATCTCTATGTTCAATTTGTTCAGTTGTGGTAATGTGATGTTGCACTATACGAATAATGTCATGCTTCTTTGATGCAATGCTTGTTTTACAATTATTGTCATTGCAATGATGAATGTCTTGGTTGAATATTGCTTTAAATACCATGTTCAATGCTTAGAAATCTCTGTCCCGGTTATGAAATAAGTTTAAGTATTATAGTTGCAACCATCCTCCTTCATTCGGCAGAAGCATGGTTCCATCCGCCCTTCCTGGACGCCTTGGGTGAGACCTCATCTGCTCCACAGATGTTGCTGGGCGGGATAAAACCTATCCGGGCCGGTGGCCAGGGAGACTGCGGTATGCGTCGACAGTGAGTGGAACCCCTGTCGACTGGGTTTGAGCCAACAGAGGACCATGGGGTACATTCATGTATGCCAAAATTCCCTTTGGGCTGATGAATGCAGAAGCTACATTTCAGCATGCTATGGACATCGCTTTTGCAAAAGAAAAGGATAAATTTGTAGTTGTTTACATGGATGATATCACTGTTTATTCCAGGTCTAATAGGGAACATATCAAGCACTTGTAGAAAGTCTTTATGAAGTGTAGAAAATATGGTATTTCACTAAATCCCAAAAGATCTAATTTTGCACTAGAAGAAGCGAAATTGCTTGGACATATTATTTCAAAGGATGGTATTAAGATTGATCCAGAAAGGATCAGTGCAATTTTGAAGGTTGAGGATCCTAGGAGCAAGAAGGAAGTGCATTCATTTGTTGGACAGGTAGGTTTCCTGAGGAGATTCATTCCCAGCTTTGCTGAAATATTGAGAAATATTACTAACATACCGAAGAAGGAGAATCAAATAAAATGGACAGAGGGTGCGAGAGAATATTTCAAAGGTATTAAAAGGGCCATCACTCAAGCTCCAGTTTTGGCAAGTCCCTAGTATTCTCTTATGCATCTGAGCATACTATAGCTAGAGTCATATTGTAGAAAAATAATCAAAATGATGAGCAACCTATAGCATTTTTCAGTAAGGTATTGAGAGATGGAGAGTTGAAATATGATATCATGGAAAAGTAGGCCTATGCCTTGGTAAAATATTTGAAAGATTTCAGAGTCTACATTGTTCATTCACACATTGTTGCATACGTTCCAACTAATGCAGTGAAGAGAATTCTTACCCAACCAGATCCAGAAGGGAAGAGAGCAAAGTGGATTGTTGTATTATTGGAGTATGGTCTTGAAATCAAGCCTGACAAGTTGATTAAAGGACAAGGAATTTCCAAAATGATGACAGATGCTAATTGTGAATCTTTACAACTCAACTTACTGACCAGTCATTCAAACCAGCTCGACATAGGGATACAGGTAATGCCATATTTTTCTATGTCTCCATGGTACACCGATATTGTATATGTATTGCAAAATCTACAAGCTCCTGCGGGATTGAGTAAAACAAGAGCTAGATCTGTGAAACTAAAGGCTGCAAAGTTCTGCATTATGAATCAATACTTGTACTGGAAAGACCCTGGTGGTGTGTTGTTAAATTTCCTATTGGAAAATGAAGCTCAACAGGAAATGAAGGAATTCCATAAAGGAGATTGTGGGGGACATGACTCATGGAAAGTGACAGTAAATAAAATTCTGAGAGTTGGTTTCTACTGTCCCACTATGTTTTCTGATGTTTAATTGAAGAGAATATCTTCCATGTGTCAATCCATCTTTGATCATCCGGGGATTAATGTACACCATGTAGCCCAAATATTCACCCCCGAACATGGTGTAAACACTTTTGGAGTAACCCAGAAGCTAACAGAAATCCAATAGCAATCTGCCGCACTATGTGCCACAAGGATTTACAACTATTCTTAATCATCCAAGTGTCTCCCAGAAGAGGATCTTTCCACAAAAGTGGGGGCAATGAAGATGTGATATTCATCATGAAACCATGCCCAAAACACTTTGGCATCCTGACATCCCAAAAAATCATGCTCAACTGTTTCATCCTGGCCACACTGAACACAAGTAACATCTATCACACCAACTTTATGAAGCTTAGCCTTGAAAACCAACCCTTAATGTTTTTGGAGGTGGAAAAAAGCCATTTTTAAAAACAAACATATAAAATAAAAACTAAAATAAAACAAAGCGTGGGGCCATAAGACCCTAGATTTTTCCTATAAAATAGCCCCTCCTTCATTATCCTAAAACACACAAATCTGAGCTCTTCGTAGCAGTCTGTTCTTTTTTTTTGTGAGAGATTTGGAGAAAAATATATTTGGAGATTCAATTTTTCTAGATTTCTGTTTCAGATTACATTACAATAGATTTTTTTCCCGATGATGATACATATATATTATGTTTCCCTGTATCTCGATCCTAAATTTTAAAAAAATCAGATGGATCCGTATCCAAACTATTTCCATGCAACTTATATCTAATCTAAAAGTGTTGAAGAGGATGTCCAAAGTCCATTAAATCTTAGATCAACGGCTTTCTTTTATATAGCCTGATGGATTAGATTCAGTTCTTTTCACTAGGAGACTACCCAGTGTATGGAACTGCTTCATCTAGCAATGAGGGTTTCCTTGGGAAATAACAACAACTTTGAAGGAATGTTTCTTCTGAGATGGATTCCCATTTGGTTCAAGATTAGAAGTCTGTGCTGAGAGAACCTTTGCAATCTTTGTTGAAACAGATTGACAGCTCAGAAGGAGGGAGGGGTTTCCATTCAAAAGGACCTGGTTATCCCCAGCAATTGCAGATTCGTTCTTTCTTGCCATGTGAATCCAAGAGGACCTAGGCACTTCACACAAGTAGCCTATAGTGGTGCAACCAAACCCTTTCTCCTTGACACTGAACCCTAGCTCAAAACACCTACCACAAAATCTCTACCATTCAACTTTATTTGTTCATGTGTTCAATCATTTCCTAGCCTTTATTGTGTTAATTGGAAATCCTGAATGTTTCCTTTCTGATAGCTGCAACTCATTAGAAACCATCATGTTATGATTTATTAGGGATTTTTCAAAAATGTTGAAATTTTTGGGATGAGTTGAAAAACACGTGGCGAGAACTGTTAGTCATCATACTTGAACTCATTAAAAATTCATTCTTTTGCATTCACGGTTGACATAAGTACAACAAAAGGGATCATGATTTCTAGGGTCCACAGTCAAACATGCATCTGCAAAACAGAAAATTCAAAGCTGGAAGGTAAGATAAGTTAATTACAAAATTAGGTCAAAGGGACCACTAATTACAAAGGTGTTGATACAATGTGGGAGTGCAAAAGCGGCTCCTTTAAAAGGCATATTCTATTGAAAGAAAAGGAAACCTGCCTTTGCAATATAAATGGATCTCCCAAGTCCCCGTACAGATTCAAGCAACAATTTTTCCATCTACAATAGAAACTGGGGACATAAGCAGGGAGGAAATGATGAGCACTATGGGGTTAAAGTGCTTATCATATGTTGCAAATCTGAGTTTTGTCCTTGGTAATTCTGTTTTATAGTATGCTTCATCTTAAGGGATTTCATTTTTAGTGGAATGTGACTCCCATCTAGGTGTCACCTGTAATTTGTAACCCCTCTAGAGATTCCTTTATTGGCTAAAGAAGGTGAAGTTTGTCCAATCGAGGCCTTTGCCTATGTAAGGGCCTCCATTCTTGTACAGAAGCATATATTTTTTGTTCAAGTGTACCTACAGGCCCAGAGTTGTTGAAATACTACATTGTGTTTTTCTGAGTAAGTTCCTTATGTCTTTCTCCTTGGCATAATCGGATCTTTGTATAGATTTTCTCACTTTTCACCATCTCCGGTCCATTCAATTATGTTTTCTGTTGAATCTCACATAGATGGAGTTACTGGGTAGTGGGCATACCCTTTAGGTTCATGGTCTCTACAGTGGATGTTTGAAACTAAATGGTGGCCATAATTGAAGGAAAAAAAAGAAAAAGAATTATTTTTTACCATGAGGAAGATGAGCTAGGATCAAGGAAAAACTCTCCCAAATTATTGGGTCAATGAATATTGGCTAATATTGTAGATTTTTGTATTGCTTCCAAGGTCTTGCAAGCAAGATATGTTGTTACTTTTGTATTGATTGTCCAATATTTTCTCTGGGATTCATCTCAGTAGAACAAATATTTTTGGGGAGTGAAGCTAGAGTTATATTTATACTTACTTCCTCATAAAATTGTTATTTTGCTTGAAATAAAGCATTATTGGGATTTCGAATGACCTGAAGCTTAGAAGGAAGGAAGGGAACCACAGATGATAGAGAGAAGAAGGGAGAAATGCATCAATAATCTGATTCTCTTCCCTCAACATGCATTTGTGCTCATGCTTCATGAAGGTTTTCAGTGCTTTTCCAAAATGTCGACATCTAAAAATATCAGCAACTTGCTTTTCTAAAAATATCAATCCTCATCCGATTATAGAAGCTATATGCCTTTCAAAAATAGAAGAGGACCCTTACATAGTATACCATTCAAGCCACAAGCAATGGCATCCATATCTTTTCAGTATGCTGAAATTAGGCTAAGGAAACAACCTTCTCACCATACTGATCAGGGATGTGTTTGGCATGAGAACAACACCCCTTTCTAGTATTAACAGCAAGATAAAAATAACATTTTACCAACAGAACTACAACACTCTTATCATGTTTAATTTAGCATGATGTATGCTAAATTTCACTACCCGTCAAAAGCTAATTGTTTTCCATGAAAAGTCAGATTTGTTTATGCTTTTGCCCTGATATGATGTGCTATTCTTGGTGTAGACAATCCTGCATGCAAACACTGTCATTCTTTGTTTGATAAACAAGCAACCTTTTAACGTGGATTGGGGCTAATATGACTGCTTTAGGATCTCCATAAAATATTGATTTAAGTTTGTTCAAGAGTTGATTTAAGCCTTGTTCACTGGACCTCTTAAAAACGCCTTCCTATACTGAATAAGCTCTTCACATGCATGCGCTCTATCTCTGCTAATTTGATTGTTTTTGTTGGAGTTCCAAGTCTAGCCGCCTATTTTCCCAACTCATCCTCGAGAAACTGTTGTCTTCAAGTTGCTTGTCCTTATATAGAGTGCTATTCCTAATAATAAGTTTTTGACTTGATGGAATGTTGTTTATAGGTATGGATGTATTTGCTTGACTAGCGAGAAAAATATTGTAGTTGGCTGATGAGTAAGCAACCTCCTATTTGGTACTTTAGTTAAATGGGTGCACAGTGCACAAGGATCCTTCCACAAACCTATCAAATGTATTTAATGGCCCAGAAGATCAAGGACATCTACTTCAAATAACCGTTTTTTGAGAAAAACTCATGGTGTATTTTTTCAATAGCCTGTTTGGCATTATAGATTTTTAAGAGTTAGTCATAGGTTAACAAACTATCAATACACAATTTATCCTTGCAAATAGTGAAATCTCAGGATAGCATCTAACACATAAAGTAGATGCCAACATTTCATCTTTTGGCCTCTCATCATGATCAATCTCAAACAGTGAAGGACTTTCCAGTCCAAAGTGGAATCTACTACATCGGAAGTATGTATACCTGTACATCACATGTTGTCATTTTTAAGAATGGAAAACCTTGAGAAAAAAAATGAACCACAAAAATTGTGAGCTTAGCTTCTATCTCTCAACCACAATCAAATTGGGCCTATGCTGAGGCCACATCTTCTCAGTGCCATCAATAAAAATTGTTGAAGACTCCATACCCATTACCCCATCCAAGTCTTTTATTTTGGAAGATATTCCAAATACACCTCCATCAGCCTCATCGACCTTAGAAATGTCACGTCCTACAAATATTTTTCTTGTGGAATCAAGCACTTTCATCATCTCTATGGCATGGAATTTTCTACCCATTGTGTAAACATGTAATTCATACAACTTGCTTGCCTATAACATACACAACAATAATAAAAAGAGTGTAAGCAAAACTAGTTCACACTACAAGGTGATAGACAACATGTTGCTTGATTCTAAAGAGTTGCAGTTAAACAAATGCCAACCCTATCTAGAAAATTTCAAATGCCATGTTGAAAATATAATAGAAATGGAAAGGAATCTTGGGTTGAATTTGAATAATTGTAGTTTCAAAGAGAACTTTGCATCAACTGCTTATGCTCCAAAGAGCTTATTCAGATTGTCCTAGATTACCTTAGATGATTTTTCTATGTTTATATGATGCAATTCAAAATTTGATAGAGCAAGGCCAATAATGAATAATGGATTTAACTTTTTCATCTCTACTTTTCCATTCCAATAGTTTATTTGGATCTACCGATGGTGTCTCAGTTCCTTTTACATTTCCCCACAAGTTTTAACTTTTTATTCATCAACTGCATCTGTATTTTCACTTTCTATATGTGGAAAATGAATCCAAAATATTTATCTAATGGCATTTCTATTGCTTTATAGTTAGATCTACTCAAACATCTACTAATTTGCCACAAATTGGTAAAATGTAGTGAGAATCATGCAATAAATACTTAGATCTGCCACTGGGTTTGTCAAGGATGCTGACAACATGACATTTTATCCTAATAAAGCAAACATGCATGCTGAAATTTTGCCATAGGAATCAAAATACAATAATACATCCTGTTAATTATCGATTTGATCTATTAAAATCACAAGAACCTATACGACATTCTACGGACTGTACGGCCTATGTGATGGCCTGAGTCTAAATTCCAAGATTTAGCCTTTGGATAAGTGGCATCACTTGCATGGGCTTGCTTGGCTGTATTTATGGCTTATGCACCATAAGTATTTTGTCTCCCATTTAGCATATTTACTTCTAGCATGAGTTCAAAGTGAATTCCAACTATATTGAGGATAACATATGCTCTCCAAATGCGATAAAAGTTAAAACCAATCAAATTTTCAATGAAACTTCATCTAAGTTGGTGTCTTTATTTTAATACAGCATGATTCTCCTGGCAGGTCTATCATCCCTTTGTCATGGAAGAAACCTGAAGAAACCAAAATTAGATGTTTGAATTACTCTCCATTTGAAAACTGCACTTGTACAAATTGTGCCAACTGTGGCAGCTGATCTTTTGGTAAGGTTTTGTATTATTGCTCTCATATATTTGAAAATTGCATACATAATACTAGAATACAACATTGATTGTAGGATTCGATTTAATAATATATGAGCATGTAGGTAGCTGATGAGTGATTTTAAGCATGGTTGTCTTTGGAAATATAAATTGGATTTTAAGCATAGTTTTATTTAGATCTTATTGTCTTTTATTAGAATTACAAATGATGCAATATTGGTGTTAATATTTCTCCTTTCTCCAATACTTAAAGGGTTCTAGCTCAATGGAAGAGCATCTGCCTTACAAGCAGAAGGTTGGTGGTTCGATTCCTCCATGCCCTAATGATCTTGCAATATTGGTAATTTTAATAAAATATATTTTATTATGATTTATTATGGCTATAGGGAGGGTTTCAAACCATTTTTGTATGTTGCTACGATGAGGATTCCAAACCGCCTTCATATGTCACTATGGGGGGGGTTCAAAACTGTCATTGTATGTTACAACAAGGGGGGTTCAAAACCCCCCCTGTAGGTTTATATGGGGGGGGTTCATAACCGCCCCCAAAAGTTTGTAATATGGAGTTTTAGGGGGGTTTTCAAACCACCCCCATAGGCATCTACAAGGGGGGTTTTGAACCATCCCTATAGGAATATACAAGGGGGATTCCAAACCATCCTATAGGCCTCTACGAGGGGGGTTTCAAACTGCCTCTATAGGCCTCTACGAGGGGGGTTCAAAACCGCCCCTATAAGCCTCTACGAGGGGGGTTCTAAACTGCCCCTATAGGCCTCTACGAGGGGGGTTCCAAACTGCCCCTATAGGACTATACGAGGGGGGTTAACAACCGCCCCTATAGGCCTCTACGAGGGGGGTTTGAAACCGCCCCTATAGTCCTCTACGAGGGGGGTTCCAAACCACCCCTGTAGGTTTGCATGAGGGGGCTTATGAGGGGGGTTCACAACCACCCTTGTAGGTCTCTATGAAGGGGGTTCAAAACCACCCCCGTAAGTCTCTATGAAGGGGTCTACGAGGAGGGTTTAAAACCACCTCCGTAGACCTCTACGAGGGGGGTCACAAACCGCCCTCAAAAGTCACTTTTGGGGGCGGTTCCAATCTTGTCAAAAACCGCCCTTAAAGGGAAAAATTTTTAACATCGGTGCCTTTAGGGGCGGTTTTGCCAAAACTGCCACCAAAGCCAAAAACCCCCCCATAGGTCACTTTTGGGGGTGGAAGACAACCCCCCCTAAAGGCCAAAAATGTAGTAGTGATATAAGATGTAATCTCGATAATAATTAGGTGGTTGGAGCATGGGGGCATGTGTGATGGCATGTTTGATACTGTCGAAGGATTTTTGAGCTTGATCGTCCAAAATGAACGGGACGTCCTTCTTGAGCAGTCTCATATAGCCCTGAGTCTTCTCCGCGAAATTACAAACAAAACGTCTTAAATAAGTCGCCTTCCCTTGGAGACTTTGAAGTTCTGTCACATCAGTTGGAGGTGGTAGGTTGATGATGGCATCCACCTTTAAGGGATCAATGTGGATCCCATCCTTCGAAACGATAAATCCTAAGAGGCGTCCGGACTCAACGCAAAAGATACACTTATGAGGATTCGGACGGATATTGTACCGTCTGCATCTGAGGAAAATGGCCATCAGATGATCAATGTGGAACTTGTGTTGCTTTGAATGAGCAGGGAGATCGTCCAGGTAGGGTTCCACAAAGTCCTTAATATCGTGGAAGGCGTATGACATAGCCCGCTGAAACGTGGTGCCAGCATTTTTTAAGCCAAATGGGAGCTTGCGGTATGCAAACGTACCCCATGGGCGGATGAAAGCCGTCTTATGTTGGTCGGCTGGGTTGATCTCAATTTGGTTGTAACCAGAAAATCCATCCATGAATGAGAAGATGACGCTTCCAGCACAATTGTCGATGATCTGGTCGATGAAGGGGGTCGGGTAGTTGTCTTTTGGACAAGCCCGATTAAGGTCCCGATAATCAACACAGACGCGAATGGTACCCTAATTTTTGTTCACAGGAACGATGTTTGAGACCCAATCCGTCAATGGGACGGGATAAATAAAACTAGCCTTTAAGAGCTTTTCAATTTCTGCTTTTATTGCCGCAGTCTTCCGGGGGTGTACAGGTCGCAACTTTTGGCATACATGTTTGATGTCAGGATAGGTTTTTATTTCGTGAGAAACAATTGCAAGGTATATCCCAGGCATCTCCTCATAGGACCAAGCAAATATGTCTCGAAATTGCTTGAACAAGGCTGTGTTAATAGCGATTTCTTTAGGGGAACACTTCTGGCCTATGCGAATGTGTTCCACTATGCCAGGTTTCATCGAGATGTTTACCGGGGTGGTTGGCTCATTGTTGGCCAAGTTTCCCTCCGTGTCCATAAGACATGTAAGAATGGGGGAACGAGGGGATGGGTAGATATTTGGTGAAAAGAGGGTGTGAATTTTGTTTTCTATGTACTCCAAAGGAGGAAGAAAAGATGACCTATGGTGAAGATCATCCCACAGACTTTCATCAATATTCATTACTTCCATGATGGACTCGTCGGAATGAAAAGTCCGAAGTAAGAGATCAGGTAGAGATGACGTTCGTCGTAGAGAACAAGATGGGGAGACCATGGTGAAATGGTCCTCCGGTGGTAATTGGATAGCCTCGTAAATGCGTTCAGCAGGTGAAAGATGCATCGTATCTCCAAGCAGGTGTGTTGTGGCTTCATCCGGTACAAGCCAAGCATCGTTAGAGTGAGATAAAATCTCAGTGGAGATCATGTTCACTGTAGAAACATGATTAGGGGGGTCCACGGCTGGAAAAACGCCCATGAGAGATGAATCTTTCAAAAGGGCAACCCCTACACTCTCATACTATTTTGACATCTGTCCAATGGAAGGAACATGGTCACTAGGATGAGTAGTGGAATCCGGTGTACAAAAATCTAGTTGGTTGATAGTAACAATTCGTCCTTGGTGGGGGAATTGTACTATGCGGAAGACTGAAGAGGCTACCGCCTGCATGGTTTAAAACCAATTGTGACCAAGCAAGAGATTATAATCTAACGAGGCCAAGACCACTTCCACGTTAATGGTTACAGTCTTTCCACCCAACTCAACTGCAAGAGCTTGTAAGAGCCCATGAGGTTGAAAGCCACGCCTGTCGAATGCTTTCAACGTGGTAGGAGAACGATTCAATTCGAGGGAGCCAATGGATCTCCAACAGGCGATCGGCATGACAGAAGTGAAGGCACCTTCATCTAGAAGAGTGTGATGGATAATCTTCCCAGCAACGTTCGTAGAAACTTGGAATGCGAGCTGGTGAGAGAGCCTCAACTTAAGGTTTTCAAGTCGGAACATGATGGTATTCGAGGAATCTGGGTCGATTGCACCAATGGCTGCAAGGAGAGTTTTGCATTGATTAGGAAAATTCTGCAAAACTTCCAGGGTGGACATGGCACAAGGAGCTTGGGCCAAGTCCTCTACGATATTGTAATTTTGTGTCGCTCGAGCATTAGGATTGAAAACAACTTTTCGAATCGTACTATTGGGAGGACACAATATCGAATCTAAAGAGGGTCTCTCTATGGTGAGAGAAGTCGAAGGTACAGTGACATCAGTTAAGGATTCATAATCTTTTTCAGCATTACTTCCGGTGGGTTCCTTCGAAGGGACCGGGTCGTAAGATCGCGAGCGAGTATTCAAGTTGATCATCTCATTACGCAACATGAGAACATGTGCGGTATTGGATGGTTCCCCCGGGGTTGAGGGTGTTTGAGCAATCATCTGCTGGTTCTGAGCAGGAAACGGATCATTGAGGACTGCAGGAGTTGGTTTACCCTTAAGAAAATTTTGCATTTCGTCTCTATGGGGACACTCCTTGGAGAAATGGTCATCTCTGCACAGTAAACAAGGATATTTCAATTTCCATTTCTACTTGGTATCGTCGAGAGTGCTCTTTTGTTCCTGCTAGGTAGAAGAATTTTTGGATTTCCCCTTGTTCTTCTTCTTGCCATTAAACTTCTAAGATGAAGCTGATTGAACAAAATTCACCTCTTCAGTTACAGCACGAGCGGTCGACTTGGTGGTGCTATGGCCAGCCTGAGCCGTTAAGGGGGGAGACCCTTGAAGGTTGGATGATCGAACAGTGCTAGAGGCAGGCTGGGTGTTAATGGATCCAATGATTCCATCGGTTTGGGGTCCCTTATGCGGTTTCGTGGGGTCATTAACATCATGGGGTGCGTCAGGAAAAATATTAAACAAAGTGCGAGATTGAGTGTAGACCAGATCTAACAGATGGGCACTCGTGATGGCTTGTTCTTCGGCGATAGAACCTCTCATGGAGACATCTTTTGCTATGGTGGGAATGAGCGATTTTGTAAACCAGTCTGCTAGGAGATGATCTAGAATAGGAGCTTTAATGAGACGTCATCTCCTTCGCCACTCATGGATATGGTATGAAATGTGAGTGGCGGTATTCTAACAGAGTGAGGTTAAAAGCTCAATACCAGTCTCATACCATATAGGCAGCTGGAAATGCGTCAAAATGTTCATAGCAAGAGAGCCGAAATCAGAAAAAGAGTGTGGTGGAGCCTCGATGTACCACTTGGCAGCCGAACCGGTGAGGGTCCTTTGAAACAATCTAAGATGAATTGAATCGTCCATTAAGGAGTTAGATGAACACCATAAGTGGTATGTCATTACGTGGTTCTTGGGGTCTTCACCCGGCTTGCCGTTAAACTTGGGGATATCAGACGGAATTTTCACCAGAATTGGTGGCCAGTTAGATCCATGGTAAATAGGATCGTTGGTTAAACGGGATAGGTCAGGTAAGTCCAAAGTGGCCAGAAAGGGAAGCTGTGGATTAGGCTGCATGTATTGATAATACGAATAAGGCGTGTAAGGACCAAACTGACCATAAGGTGATCTATTCCAATAAGGTGGGGGTCCGCCTCCACCACCGGGAGGGGGCAGAGGTCCGCCGCCACCACCGAGAGGAGGTGGGGGTCCATAACCATAATAAGTTGGCCCACCATCGCCTTCGCATGGAGGATGTGGTGGACCACTTCCACCGCCAGAAGAATGGGGGCCCCCACCACCTCCGTTTCTGAACGGATGAGGGTCTCCACCACCACCGCCTCCGTCGAGAGGGGGTGGTGGATCACCTCCGCCACCCAAAGGAAATTTCCTCCTCCACCATGATAGGGTGGTCCCCTGCTACCTCCGCCTGGAGGGGGTGGTGGACCATTCCCTCGACCGCCGGAAGGCTGGGAGAATTTGTAGGTAAAATGAGGTGGGCCTCCACCAATGTTAGGTGGGGGCTCGCCGCCTCCAACAGGAGGTGGGGGAGGACCAATCAGGGGTGGTGGTACTTGAGGGATAGTTGGTTGGGGTCCATGTTGCAACACAAGTTGTTGCCCCCATAGAGTGTATGGATTCCTAGGATAAGGTGTCCCATATGGCGCGTTTCCGGGATTAGGTTGGCCCAGCACCGGGTTAATGGAACCTGGATATGCTTGAATCCATGAGGGTTGGGTTACATTTGATGGCCCTCCAACATGAGATAATCCCGTGGTGGACGGTCTGGGAGGTTGGGACAGTCCGACGGAAGGCCCGTTGGGGTTTCCGCTGCCTACGTTCTGGTTAGGAAACGGGGGTTTCCCCCCAGCCACAACAGCTTGACCACTAGTCAAAGGTTGAACCAATGTAGGTTGTTGACTAGTTACCATGGTAATAACATTACCAATAAAATAATCCGTGGGAATGGAATACCCTCCCCTCGAATTTTGAGGTGGGGGAGGAACTGGTAAAGTAACTGTGGTAGTGACAGGTGTGTTGGACAGTTGTCCTTCCACCGGTTGGTTCACATGAGGTGCGGGAGTGGACTCTTGCGAGGGTTGACCAGTCTCATTAGTGGTCACGTGGCGGGATGCTTCAAGTGATCCGAAAGACATCAGATGAACTGGGATGGGTTGGTAAGGAGGTAACAATGGGTCTTGAACCCGTCGTTGTAGACTTGACTGTCGAAACTCTTCAACCATGGAACGAAAGTGAGCCAATTGGCCATGAAAGTAAGCTAAAGTGTCTTCCAGAGTAGTCTCATTGGATGAGGATGAGATGGAAAAATGAGCTACTGGGTGGTCTGTAGAAGATGTCCAATAAGCTACTGAAGGACCAACAGCTGCAGGAGGGTCGCCTTGGGGTTGGTTTATCCATTCCAACGATCCAAGTTCTCCCGGGATGACGGGAGGAAGGTTTCGTGAAGTGGGGGTGTGTGCTTCTTTATCCTGCGGGGGACGAGAGGCAGGTGAATCCGGAGAAGTTTGTGGAAACAAAAATCCTCCAACATTCAAAGTGGGGTTTTCCACTTCAGTAACTACGACCGCGTTACCCTGATCCATTATTACCCTCGAAATAACCTCCAGATTAAGAGGATATTCGGGTGATAAGTTCAAGATCCTACGGGACCTTCTCCAGGGAAAATCCGCCAGAGTATCAGGAAAATCAGCCAAAAAAGCCCGAAACAGTGTTTCTCCTAAAGGTATGCTAAAAGAAAAGCAGTCCAGAAAAACCTACTCAAACTAAGGCAACAAGCAAACTTATGTGACAAAGTGGATTCAAAAGTCTGGAACCTCACGGGATTATCAAGGCATCGCAAACCGCGATATACTGCAGGGTCCAACAATATAACGCGACAAGGAGGATTGGGACCGTACCCTTGCCTGCATACCCGATTACCTGGACAGTACGTGCGTGATAATATCCCCAAGTGTTGTTCTCAGTGTATTGCTTTGCCAAGACGGCCAAATGGTTAACTCGATTGGTTTCAGGAATCCTAATGGTGTCTCCCGATATATGCAAGGTACATGGGAGCTCAAATCCATAGTGGTGCTGTTTAATGTACAGCCGTTGGCATGAGACCTTCCGATATACATGTCGAGTACGTGATACACCCTTCGATATACGCCAAGTACAGATTATGGTACTTGGTGGGTACGTGAAGGAGATCGATATACCGATGTACGTGGAAAACTACAATACCCCCGGACTACAGTGCTGGAAAATAACGACAGCTGCCACGCTTAACGACGCCGAAACACGTCTCTAACTTACACACAAGTTGCTAAAAAATTTACCTAGTTCTACCGTTAATTTTATCTTGGACGGTTAGGTGAATGCATGAGGTGAGTACATAATCGGAAGCATAATGCAAGCCCTAGCTACATGCACGAAATATTCTTTTCTTTTCAATGAATTCTAGCTATAGGAAGGAGAAAGCTTTTTCCAATGGTATTGCCAAAACAAACTCAATGCAACACAATCTCAATTCAAACAAATTTGACAATGAAAGTATTCTTTTCCTTTTATGTGAAACACAAAAGCACAACACTACTAAACCAAATCAAAACAACTTTTTCTTTTCTTTTTCCTTTTCAAAGTAAAATGACCCTAAGTGATGAAAAGAGAGGATTTTGAAATGAAATATGCAAGCTTTTCAATTTCAATTTCAATGATTCTAAAAGCAACAAAAGTTAAAAATGCATCTATCTTTCCTTAGCATGGAATCAATTTTGCAAAAATCGAAGTGTACCTTGAGCCTTTCAAGAAAATGAGCAATTCATAATTCGAGAAAAACACAATAGATCATGCATTCATTCAACTTTTCCAAAATATAAACAAGAATTTTCCAATGCACAACGAACTTTCTTCAATAATTTTTTGAGAAACAATGGGAAAGAAGCATCTTTTCAATGGATGCATCAAAGAATAGACTCGATAACATCTTTTCTTTCAGATCTAAATGAATGAAAAGAAAATACTACTTGCAGCACTCATAGACTCAGAAAACTCAAGAAAAGACAAGCACTCAACCAAGCTAAAAGACACACTTAACTCAAAATCAAACAGCAGCAAGCAAAGCTCAAAATAGAAGTAGATGAGGTTTGGAAGCTAACCCAATGTACTGATCAGATCAGGGGTGGAAGAAAGGGAATGCAAGAGTGAACGGATGAAGGTGGAGGAGACAAAGGTATCCACCACTAACAGTTTCAAGCTTGTCCAAAACGGAACCCAAAATCAATCCAAATGAAACCAAACTCTCAACACACAAATCATAAATGAGGTCTCTGGCTGGATCTTGCAGCACAGAGAGAGTTCACACATCATACCAAGGCTCAAACTGTCAGATGAGAGGATGGATGCCTGTATTCCAACTTTTGGTAGATCGACACACTCTGGTTTCACACACATTGCAACGTCTCAGTTTACCTTCACGGGAGGTGCGACAATGTCGCAGTGTACCAATGCAAAGGATGCGACGGGTAAGCAACAGACAAAGGACAGAGACTCAAAAAAACACAGTGTCTCTCTGTTTTCACTGCCCAGGTGTGACAAGCAAGTTCTAGATTCAAAAATGAATCAGATCTCTCAATAATAAACCACAACAAACTTGGAACTGAGTTGTATGGACTCAAAGGAAGAAGATCAGAATCTTCAATGTGAATATCTGAAAGTGAATGGAAAAATGATAAACAGGCTTGAGTCAAGTAATCTACTGAAAATGACTTCCAGATTTAATGACTACTAAACAAAACAAACACTACTCCCCAGTATGGTCGCCAAATTTGTTATCGGACAATCCACTCGAGCGGACGCGAGCCGGATCTCCCTAGCTCAATGTGAGTCTATAACAAATAGAACATACTACAAACACATTTCCTAGATCTACTTAAGGACCAAGTACTAGATGTCTTACCTCTTTGATTTGCTATCCTTTCTCCCAAATGTTGCTCCACGTTTGTTATCGAACAATCCACTTGAGCGGACGCAAGCTGGATCTCCCTAGCTCAATGCGAGTCTAGAACAAATAGAACAGACTACAAACACATTTCCTAGATCTATTTAAGGACCAAGTACTAGACGTCTTACCTCTTTGATTCGCTATCCTTTCTCCCAAATGTTGCTCCACGTCCCACGGTCGTCAGATCTAAGCTGCAAGACCTGTCAAGACACAGAAAAGAGAAACGAGTAAAGAGAATCTATACAATAAGCGATCTAAGTAAACAGTTAAGCAGGTAAACTACACAACATCATTACACATAATAACGATATTGGTAGAAAGCATTTGTATTACTGTAAATAAAGGATTACATGATAGATATATAGGACTACAACAAGAGAGTTAACATAGAAGTCCTTCTCCGACCAAGCCAATTGCCATGTTCTTCCGAAGAAGTATTAGTTCTCCAAGAGGTGAGTGAAGGTGTCTTAAGAGATATTTCCCAGCATGTAATCACTATAGGCTTCCTCCTAAGATAGATTTCACCAGCATGTAGATACCATAGCCTTCCTCCCTTTGGTATGGGAGTGAGCCTCACTTATATAGGACTAAATGGATAGGGTATGGATAGGATAGGTTTAGAAAGGATAGGAGAGAGATAGGGGATCTTCCCAAAGAGTTAGGGGTCGAGTACCAGCTCTCCTAGAGGTCAGGGATAAGCCCCTAAATAAGCAAGTTTCAAGAAGGATCTCGAATAAGCTATTTTTTCCGATTAACAGACCTCCTCGCACCCTGCAGTGGAGTAGACTGCGACGTTGCATGTTGCTAGTGTGTAACCTGCGACGACCCGTCAGAACATAGCACAAATGAGTATAAACCCTCCCAGGATGATCATTAGTCCAAGTATCTTCAGGGGTGTATACACTGAATTTGATGATGAGTAGATTTTGGGTGTAATATGAATCTGCGGTAAGAATTTTTGAAATGTCGATGCCTTCTTGTAGAGAATGCCTTGGATACTCGTCGAGCCTTATGATGTTCAAAAACACCATTAGAGGTAAAATTAGTCTTATAGACCCATAGAAACTTCACAACATTCTTTCCTTGTAGTCGGGGAACTAGTTCCCAAGTGTGATTCTTCACCAAAGACACAATTACAATAGACATAGAATTTTCCCTTTCAGGCACTCCCTGAACATCAACATAAGTTTCAAGATCATAGGTTTCAAGAATATGTTCCATCAATACAACATTGCCATGTTTTTTACTGCGGGTTTTCTAATCAATACTAGCATCTCTAGCATCAAGTCCTGTGGATTGAATAATTTTAGCATCCCACCAAGGTAGACAAGTTGACAGTGAATCAGGTTAGTTATTATTAGATGGATGAGTAGGTGTGTCAACATTTTCATTCAATGTATACCGACTACTAGTCGACTCACGAACAAAGATCGATTGTCTGATTGGAACTTCAAAAGAAGATGCTTCTGATCTCGATTCTTTAGAAATATAAAAAGGATCATTGTGCAATAAATCAGAGGAGGAGTTCAATAACTTAGTACTTGATATATTCTTATCAAAGGTTACATTTGTACTCAAAATTATCGTTTCTGTGACTAGGTCAAATAGTTGATAGGATTTGGATTCATCATAATAGTCCATCATGATGCAAGCATGACTCTTAGCATCCAATGTATCCCTACAATTATCACTGATATGTTCCAAGCAACACATCCAAAGGTTTTGAGGTGTCCAACATAAGGTTTTCTACGTTGCTACTTCTCAACTAGAGTCATGTCGTTGACAACATTAGTCAAAACAATCCTTTAGGAGATATTTTGAGCGATAAACAAATTCTTCCCAAAATTTAGTCAGAAGGTCTTTGGGTTGTAGTAGGAATTGGACCATTTCTACCAAAGTCCTATTCTATCTCTACGACTCCATTCTACTAAGGGGTGTGAGGGATATATCTCTACCAATAAATACCATTTTGTAAGAGATATTCTTTAAACCGTTGAATCACATATTCTCCACCATTGTCCGATCTCAATCACTTAATAGGTCGGTTGCATTGCTTCTCATCCAATTCCCTAAATTCCTCGAATCTTTCAAATACATGACTCTTATTTTTCAAGAAATATACCCATGTTAATATAGAGAAATCATAAATGAAGGTTAAATATAATTTTCACCTACTAATGAGGGTTTGTTCATGCAACATAGATCACTGTGAAAAAGTTCCAACTAGTCATGTGCTCAGCATGCTTTCTCGAAATCAAAGGGTGTTTTATGATGTTTTCCAAGCACACATACTCTACAAGCTCCATTAGGTGGAACAATATTTGGGATACCAATAACCATATTCTTTTTACCATCATATTCAAACTTCGAAAGTTCAGATGTCCAAGTCATTAATGCCAAATTCAACTTCTATTGTCGATTTGAGAAATGAGTGCGGTTGGTCAAGTTAGTCACAAACATTCCTGGGAGAGTAAAAGAACTTGTACAATTCATATTTGGGATATAAATAGCCTGAAGTAATAGATTCCCCCCCATGCCTCAAATATTTTACAATAAAGCGGTCTCACCAAAACTCAATCGTCTTGCTAGTCTTTGTAAGTTGAGAAAATTCAATTGTATTATCAGTTTTTGTAAATTGAGAAACTGACATCAAGTTTACACTCAAGATAGGAACATGATAGAAATTGGAGATTTAACCATGTCTACATTCAACATCTCAGCTACATAAATCTTTTGTTCTAGGGATCCACTTAAGGAAGAGAACAAAGAAGCATCCTTGGCCATATGATGAGTGCAACTAGAATTGGCTATCCACTCAATCCGAGTGGTATGAGCATTTAATGCCTCAGAATTTTTGAAAAAAAAGGTTATTTTATCTATAGGTTAGTTGATCAATGGACCAGTTGAAGTTCCTTCTTCAATATGGTTGAACTTTTCTTCTAGATCCTTTGTTTTCTTCTAGCAGGTCTTCTCCAAATCTGCCACTTTTCCATAGTAGTGATATGTTTTCCTCGTTCAATTCTTCTTGTTTGATGTTGACTCACCAGTCTTTTATTTAGTAGGTTTGTTGATACATTCTAGTTGTTTATTCAATCGACCATGTTATTTATAATTCTACTTGACCTTGCCTTTGAGCAAGTGATCTTGGTGTCTACTACCAAGTTTCCCTTGTTCAAGTAGCTGTTGTTGATCCTTGATCAATAAATTGTAGAAGGTATCAAAGGTGAAGTCCTTACCATCTTCTTTGCATGAAATACAATTGCCACAAAATCAGGAGTAAAATACATCATAAGGTGTCCTCAAATTCATTAGGACTAGTTCAATGAGTTGTCCATCCTACTTAGGAAAACTCATGCCACATTCATCCAATTTCAGTTATATCTCTTTGATGCAATCCAAATAGTCCTCACTCCTTTCAAAGGAATGGGGCTCCAAAGAGATCAACTCTTTCTCTATTTGCATCACTTGACTTTCATTAACCTTGTCGAAAAGTGACTTCAACTCACTCCAAATGGCATGAGGAAAATCAATCTCTCTTGTATGAAAGCACATCGACCTTGAAATGTAGGTCATAATGACCCCAACAACCTCATATTTCTTTCTGTCGATTAAAAATTTAGCTTTCTCAGCAGTTGGATCTGCAATAATGACCTTAGTATATTGCTAGTCCCTTGCGTTTCAACAATGTTTCCATTTATGGTGCCTATATTGCATAGTTATGGCCATTCAAAATAACAGGTTCTATCTTGGAATCCATCCTTCTTATATCAAACAAATATGATCCAAGTTCATAGAAAGGTATTTGAAAAATATTCAGCCCAAAGTCGATCATCCCTAGATCTGACTCAAGACTATTTGTAGACAATAGTCTAGGTTGAAACTAATAGCTCGGATACCATGTTGGGAAAACACCTTTTGAACAACTGAACATAAAATAAAAATAACATAAGCAATAAGTATTCCAAGAAGAGGGGCGGTGTCTAAAGACACCATTTACAACATTTAATTACAATGTATTATGACCAGAACATCATATTAGAAAAACAGGATCGCAGAGCAATAACAATAAACAAGATGCAAATATAAATCACATAAAACACATTACAAGAGATACACCAATATAACATGGTTCACCCAAGATGGGCTATGTCCACACATAAATTTCCAATCCGTATTATTATACCATCCAACAAATGAAGGGATACAACCTGCAGCACATCCGCTACAACTTCCTCTTGACTCCCTCACTCACACAATCATAGATCTTTTCAATGCTACAATACCCAGTCGTATTACAATGCCTTCATTTTAAAGAGCAATTACCATGGTAAAATAATATGGAACACCCAATACCATGGGCCCATAAATCACCCATTATTGACCAATTCATGACTATGAAATTACAACATTTTACAAGGCATTTTCCCAAATTTTCGCTAGGGAGGCGCACCCCCCAAACCCCTACCAATGGTGGATCCTGAACTAGTCGTCACCCCCCATGGCGACTATTTTGGGGGGGGGATCCCCTCCAAACCCCCCCTGTCATGGGCTGGGATCCAGACACTGCTGAAATATGACCTCTGAATAAGGAAGATCAAGATCTACAACAAACACATCACAATGCATTATCTCATAAGAGATAACCATCATTGTTTGATTTATTGATACACCAATAGGGTCGTTCTTTTAAAGTATCCATATCTAACAAACTTCCTCGAAGTGAGGATGATCTAGTCCACAAATGAGGGTCATAGGTTCTAATTGTTTCCAGGAAATTGGAAACGTCATGTTGATTAGTTGGCGGCTTTACTTGAACCAATCATTGCCTCATCAACCATTCAGTCGATTGATCAATTGACCACTCATTCAATCCTCCAGTCGACTGCTCTACTAGTTGAATGTTATCTTTCACCTGATTGTCTCCAAAAGATCCATAGGTATGATGAACCTACATAGTATTTGTTTCCAAACAAGTTTGACTATTCCAAGAAAGAATATTTTCCATGTTACTTGGAGTTGCAATTTCTTCAATTATTACGGCTTTACCTTTATCAGTTGGATCTTTTTTTGAAGTTTGAGTGGATTGCAAGGGTTGATCTTCAACACCATTGTCATATTTGTTTCTTTAATGAGTTACTTTTGAAGCTTCTTCAATGTTTTGCTTAGGTTTATATTGCATTTCATTTATTTGCTTCTTCTTCATCCTTTTGCAACTCTTTAGATTTTGATTGTTCTTCTTGCTTCTTCTTTTCTTCCAATTTTCTCTATTCTTCTTCCCTTTTACGTCTTTCCTTTGATTCCTTGATTTTCATTTCTTGTTATTCTTTGTTTCTTTGCTCTCTTTTTTTGAGATCTATTATCTTATCTTGCTCTTCTTTTTCTTTAGCTGCCTGGATCATTTTTTTCTCTTCATTTTGCTTGGTTGCTTGTAGTCTATCATGCTCTTGTCGAAGCTTATCTTGTTCTTGTTGTTCTTTAGCTCCCCTTTCTTTTTCTTGTTGATCATGTTCTCTTGCTAATTTTTCCTCCTTTTCTTTAGTTTCTCTATTTTTATCTCATTCCTCTTTAAGTTATTTCTCTATTCGATCTTGTTGTTTTTTCAATTTTCTCTTAGTTCTTCTTTTGAAGCTTGCAACTGCTCTTTCCTTAATCTTTTTTGTTCTTTAGTTTCTTCACTTTGTCCACTTGAAGATTCACTAGTGTCCTGGTGGATTTGACACTTCCTTCTACTCAATACCTCATCCCATGGACCAACATTTTCTAAAGGATTTTCAATTTTCCATTCTTCATGAGTGTAAGGCCAGATCAAGCCAACTTGGCTGTAATTTTTTATTAGTAATCAATGTGGGCCATGCCTCCTAAATTGGCCCTGATGAGATATATACTCAAGCATTAATTGAGATTACTCCCTAGTTTTTTAAAACTACTGATACCAAAATGTTAAATGTAAATAAGTTGAGGAATTACGAGATTTTATTTTCCTTCTTGAGAGTAGCATTACCTCCATGCAATTTAGATTGATAAGAAATTTCAAATATAAACAATCTATCTGGGACATGTTTAGGTAAAATATGAGGAGCGGTAGTCACTCCAAAGATTATGTTGCATGTATAATCTTATTCCTTATAGCAATTACCAATACTTTGTATCATAATTTTTGCTTCAGATGATATTCTTGAACATTCCTTATTGAAGAATATCTTGAAAAGAGATGTAAAGAAGTTATCACAGATTAGTGAATAGTTCCTCTTGTACTTATTTTCCCATAACATCTGGAAGTTGACATGCATAGGATTGCAAGAAACATTCCAACTCCATCCTATATTATGAAAAGAATGATTGGTGCATACAATATCCAGAAGATAAGAAGACATATAGAAAGTCGGGAAATTTTCTACATATTCCTTTTTTGTTGTTTTTATGGCCTTGTGCAACGAAAGAGATAATATCCCTGCCCAATTAAAAATGATCCCCGTTTTGACAACATAATGCACTAGCTGAGGAACCAAAGCATCTTTAAAAATGACACAATTTGGTTGGCCATACAATCTACACATTAAGGCCATGACATATAAATAAGGAGTCTAAAGGTGTGGTGTATGATAGATGCCATCATTTCTCGTTTGAAATATTTTTCCTTCCACCCACCAACTAGTCATAATATTTCTTGTATCATTCAATTTGTGGAATTGTTCAACAAAATCGTCGATCAAGAACATATTGGGTTGATGGAATTTGTAATATCATTCAATTTTGGTTGTTTGAAAAGATGATATACAATGGCTAACATCATTATGGACTATTCTAGTTTCTAATTTGGTATGTTGTATAATCCATTGGATAACATCATAATAGGACAAAGAAGGGGTCCTTGCAACCACATTATGAAGATGTGAATCTCTAATGTTAATGAATATTGCATCATTTGCATTCCTCAATGAAGGATCACTAAGAGGAATGACTTTTGAGTAATCTTAATCTTTGATTATTTAAAAAACTTATTCCCAACATCAGCATCCATGTTTTTAAATTCTAGTTTTAAGGTTTCAATATTTGGTCTGTTTATTTTTATTCCAAGAGTGCCTATTTGTGCCATATCTTTGGGCTCTATGTATGAAATTTCGTTTTTTTAGGTGAAGGGTTTGGGGCTTTGATTTCATATTTTGAAGGTGGCATATCAATGAGGAAATTTATCATTCAATCAAGAAACTATCGAATTCTGGTTTGAGTTTAAAATAAATGACATTTCAAAATATATAAAAAAATTCACCTTTTTATCTTTTCCAATTTGAATTTCGAAAAACTAACAAAGGAAGTGAGCCCTGAGAGACCAAGTTTACCTTGTCTAAGAATGAAAAACTCAATTGTGCAATTGTGAAAACTATGGTGGCAGTGGAACGGGGAAGAAACCGTGTTTACACGGGTTGAATATTACCGAATTATTTCCAAACATTGAATTCATTCTTTTATCATCGACAAAGTTTTAGAACTTCGAATTTCAATCTTATGAATAAACCTCGATGGTATCATCACCGATGTTCAACAACTTGGAAATCAATCTTTTCTAAACGTTCCAATATCACTATTTGTGTTGATCGAAAACTTTGAAAATCGCTCTTTTTGAAAGGCATTGATAATATCTTTTTGTAAAGTGTCAATAGTATTCCGATACTTTTCGAAAAGATTCTTATTTGTTAACTTATAATTTAAAGATATAATGAATGGATTTTTTGTTTTAACCTCTAAATTTTGAGACAAACTTCATGAATTGGATTGAAATATATAATATTAAATTCCAAAAACAACAAAACAAATGAGGGTGGAACCAAAAAAGCATTGAAGTCTTAATAGATATATAAAGCAATTGAGAAGTTTGACTAATTTGAACTTAATGAAGTTATAGGTACTACTAGAAACAATCAACATTGTTACCTTTTTCTTTTTGATATATCCTTCTATTAAGAGAGTTTAGGGAGTGCTAATGTTGACCAATGCATGACAAGATATGTGATGCACCAAATTCCCAAAAGAGCATAAAATAAGAAAGAGAGAGTAATCCAGAGCTTTAAGAATGAAGTAAATAGATGAACAAGAAGCCTCTTCAAGAGGAAAACCTCATTTTACAATGTATCCAATACACAATACAAGATGAGATCATCCTAAAACTAGATCTCCTTTGTATATATAGGAGACAAAAGGTACAATTACAATTCTATTTGACCATACATTACAATTAAGATCATAGCTAACAAATAAATAAATACTAATATAATAATAGAAATGTAATGTCATAATATATAGGTATTAACATGTCCCTTCCCTTCAAACAAGTGTTGTCCTCAACACACTCTTGATGTTTCTACATGAATAACTCATCTTCCCATGTTTCCTCTTCTATTGGAAAGTTCTCCCACTTTATGAGGTAGTCAGTAATTGATCAATATCTTAGTTGCTTGATCCCTGTGCTAAGGATTGTTTCAAGTTCTAGTATCAATTTCCCTCCTTCATCAATCTATGGTAAAATAATCTGAATTGGGATCTGGTCACTCGTTACCTTTTGTAGGAAAGAAACATAAAATACTTGTTGTACACATGAAGATGGAGGCAACACCAATTTGTAATCCATACTCTGTTTCCTCCACAAAAATTTATGGGGACCACAATACTTGGGTGATAATTTATTGTCCTTAATTTATACTTGAGGGACATCTATGTTTTTCGCTTCAAAAATACCCAATATCCCACTTCAAATTTATTTTTGTTGTTTCATCCTATTTTTTGATATAGCCAAATTATCTTTCAATAGTTGGAGAACCTCTGCTTGGTGCTCTTTGTGATTCTCCACTACTTGAGCCTTAGCTTTATATTTCAAGGATGATGTGATGGAAGGGGGATGATATCCATAAAGTTCTATAAATGGTGACATTTTTTATGAAGTATGGAAATAAGTGTTTTACCACCATTCTACTAAGGTAAACTACTTAACTCATCATTTTTGTTTATCATATGCAAAGCATTGAAGATATCCTTCTAGGAATTTATTCACAATTTCAATTTTCTTATTGGATTGAGGATGGTAAGAGGAGCTATGAGCCAACTGAGAGCCCAAACAAGAAAAAATTCCCTTCCAAAAATTAGCAGTAAAATTTGTATCTCTACCACTTACAAAAATCTCGGGGATTCCATGTAGCTTCTGAATTGTTTCCATAAATTTTGCAACTACTATACTTGCTTTAAAAGGATGAGAAAGAGAGCATAAATGGGTATATTTTGTGTCGATCCACTACCATAATGTCAGTATTTCCTTCCAATTTTAATAGAATTGTGATAAAATCCATTGATACCTCTTCCCAAAGTTGACTTGGTAATGCTAACTGTTGTATAAGATTTGTGTCTTGATTGTCTCCCCTTTGTTTTTTTGGAAAACTAAACATTCTACCAAAAAGTTTTAGAAATCATTTTTAAGGCCTTATAAGAAAAAATCATTCTTGATCATGTGGTAATTTTTCAAGAACCCTAAATGTCCTCCTATAGGAGAAGTGTGCGATTCCAAAAGGACCTTCTATTTGGGTTGAGAATTCTTACATAAATATAAGTGATCTTGGTCATCTTATTGAGATCTCTATAATATGGGCACATACACCATGAAACTTCTTTTTTTGTTAACCATCAACACCGATGAAAAGAAATCACTTTGGATAGGTTTAGATATGCATGCATCTAACATTTGTTGAACCATATTTTCAATCTCACTCTTTTATGCATACGGGTCCCTGTAGGGTCTGATGTTAGGTGGGACACATCCTAGTTGCAAGTGAATAGCCTGGTCATGATCTCAAGTAGGTGGACGACCTTTAGGAATCTCTCCAAATACCTTGTAATGATTTTCAATAACTTGTTGGAGATCCATTGGAATAGAAGGCAATGATAGATGCTTAAACATCTAGAGAGCAAAATTGTGCAATTAGTCTGTGGTGTCCCTTTTTTAGTAATTTTGTCATGTTGTTAGAGATTATGACTTTAGAGGGGTTTCATGGAATACCTTATCACTTTCATAATTTTGTAATTTTGTCTGAGTTCAATTTCCTTTCCTTTTGAAGAGAATCTCATGAAAAGTTCCTAAAAATTAAGAGCCACTTTCCCCAATGATTTTATCCATTGGACCCCTAGTACAACATCAGAACCAACAATTTGGATTAAAATCATTGGACTATCCAGTAAATACTCCCCATAGTATTCGTAATACTATGGTACCTCCATCTGTAATCCTTACTTGAAGTTCGGGTGCCGCATATACAAAGAAATTGAGAAGTTTGGCTAGTTTGAAATTAATGAAGTTATGGGTACTACTAGAATCGATCAACACTATTAATTTTTTATTTTTGATATACCCTTCTATCTTGAGATTTTGAGGAGTGATAATGTTAACCAATGCATGGAAATATATGGTTGGAGTATTATCTTCTAGATATACCTGTTGAGATTGTTTTAGTTTTGGTCTTCTTCCTCTTCACAATCTATGTAGAATAATTTCTTCTCACTATACTTATGCCCATTACTGTACTTGTTGTCACAATTGAAACATATCCCATTTGATCTTATTTCCTCCACTTTTTGAGGAATCAACCTTGTACATTGAGTGAGATTGGAGGATAAAACATTTCCTTCTCTATAGGTGTTAGTAGAAGCCCTTCAGTATCCATATTGTTACTTTCAAATTTTCTTTCCAAACTAAAATCATTCTCTAATGGTATAAGTTTGAAGATACATGCCTCATGTTGAATGTTCTCCATTAAAGTGGCCATAAATAGATCCAACAAATTGTCTTCTGGAATGTTCTTCACTCTAAGACTCAATTTCTGAAATTGCTTAATGTGATTTGTAACTAGACCTTTTTGCTTCATATTTATTAGTTGGATAAAGGATGTATTACTCTTAATATACCAATATTATAATTCTATAAATATATTCTTAAATATAGACAAATAGACAATAGAGTCCTTTTTACAATTACAAAGCCATTGGTACCATACAAATTGATTAGGTTCTAAATACAAGGATGCAATAGTTACCTCTTGTAAAGTTGGCACTTTGTGTATATCAAATAATTGATCCATCTGGATCAATATCCATGTTATTGGATTATTGCCATCAAATTTTATCCTATCAATCTTGGGAATTAAGTAGTTTCTTGGTATTGAGTTGAACCTAGATGTGATGAATGATCAAATGTCGAGGAATCGAGCCTCTTGTTCTCCAACTATCTTTCATTTTTCTCAATCTATGACTGGGGAAAGTCCCTCTTGTTCTCTTTTTCCTTTTCTTGAGGAGATAAATTATGAGTAAATATATGTCTCATCTCATTCAAAATTACCCTCTTTATATATTTGAGATCCCCTTTACTGTCCATCTTTTTGAGATCCTCCTTATTGGCCATCTTTTTGAGATTCTCCTTATTGGACATATTTTTCAACTCACTTTCTTTATCATTTTTTATGTATACTAATTGAACATTTGTCACTGAACTATCATTCAATGCATTAAACTTGGCCTCCAAATTGGATAGTTGGTTTCACATTTCTTCATTTTCTTCATGAGTGATGGTTGAGCATTCAAGAGGTTTAGTGCAAAAAGTAACTTTTACTCCAACTCTTGTCATTATATCCCACTTATATTTACCAGATTTTTTCTCTATTTCCTTTTTATCACATATTTTTAATCACCCAAAACATATATTCCAATCAAAAGTTATGCAAGTTTCAAGTTAGCATACTTTAAAAAAAACTTGGTTTGTAGTCTAGCTTGTTGGCCAACCTTACTCCTGAATTATCTATGAAAATTCCTATCCTATGAGTCTATAAGTTTTTTCTATAGCATCATGGCATGTCTTCTGTACAATGCAACATCTTTTACCCAACTATTATGTGTCAAGATAACGTTATGGTAACTTTCCCAAAAATTGTTATTTTTGTCCCTTTCAAGAGAGAGAACTTTTACCGCTTGACATGTGTCTATTTTTTCTTATTTGCTTCTGAAATTAGTACCGCAAAAACCATGGTCCATCTTTTTCCTGATGTAATAGTTGGAACTCAATTTGGATCTCCCAATATTCATATATAACATTTTTACCTAGAACACCTATTTGAGACTACTTTTTGGACTAGTAAAAACACTAACTTCCACAGACTATAAATCCAAACTTATAACGAACCAGGACCTAAATTTTTTACCATATATAATTTGATATGTCCTCTGAGGGTCCTTGACATTTCACTATCATAAACATCTCCCTAAAAAAATTATTGTGAAAATGGATCTAATACCAAATGTTATGCACCAAATTCCCCAAAAAACATTAAATAAGAAAGAGAGAGTAATCCAATGCCTTAATAATGAAGTAAAGAGATGAATAATAAGTCTCTTTGAGGGGGAGACCTCATTTTATAATGTATCCAATACAAAAGGAAATATTATATGATCCTAAAAGTAGGTATCCTTCGTATGTATAGGAGACAAATGGTACTATTACAATTCTAGTTCACCATACAATTATAATTAAGGTCCTAGCTGACCAATAAATACACTACTAATATAATAACATAAATGTAATTTCACAATATGTATGGTTTAACACTATATGGTTGGAGTAGTATTGTTGGTTGTGGGGCTAGATCTTTTAGTCTCATAGATGATATTGTATCAGCCGTGTTTGTACCCCAGTTTTATATGATATGTAGGTGGACTGTACAGTCACCCCAACGGAGGGGTGTGGGGGGGCATCGCCCCCCACGGGGTTCCAAGGGGGACCATCCCCCCTGGCTGGGGGGTCCGGGGGCCAGCGGGGGTTCGGGGGAAGCACCCCTGAAGAAATTTTTTGGGGTTGTTTTCGCCAGCTGTTTTGCGGGCCCATGGTTTTGGGTATCCCGTGGTATTTTTTTCCATTGTATTTCCCTTATAAAATAAAGACATTGTAATACGGCTATGGATGATGATGTATTAGTTTTTATGCATTGTAAAGATCTCTGAGATCAGGAGAGAGACTGTACAACAGAGAAGAGGAAGTGCAGCGGTTGTGCTGTAGGTTATATCCCTTCACCTTGCTGGACGGTAATAATAATAAGGACTGGCAAATTCAGTGTAGACGTAGCCCAAGTTGGGTGAACCACGATATATCTATGTCTCTCTTGTAATGTGTATGTGTGATTATATTTGCATTTCTGTTTATTGTTATTGCTCTGTGATCCTGTTTTTCTAACAATATTCTAGATATAATTCTTGAGATTGTTTCAATTATGGGTCTTCTTCCTCTTCACAATCTATGTAGAATAATTTATTCGCTATGCACTTATGCCCCTTCCTATAATTTATATTGCAATTGAAAAATAGTCCCTTTGCTCTTATTTCCTCCTCTTGTTGAGGCATTGACCTTGTTGGATGATTGAGGTTTGAGAGGGGCACATTTCCCTCTCTATAGGTGCTAGTAGTAGCCCTTCTAATAGCCATATTTTTAATTTCAACTTTCGTTTCCAAACTAATAGAATTATCCAATGATTTAGGTTCAAAGAGACATACCTCATATTGAATGATTTCCTTTAAAGTTTCCATAAAGAGCCAACAAAGTATTCAATGGAATGTTTTTTAATCTAAGGCTCAACTTCTGAAACTACTTAATGTGCTCTGTAACTAGATCTTTTTCTTTAGAATTAACAATATGCTAAAGAAAAGGTGTTACTCTTAATATCCCAATAATGTTTTATCAATTCATCCATAATATATACCTAGAGAGAATAGAGACTCATTTACGGTCACAAAGCCATTAGTAGCATAAAAATTGATCAGGTTCTAAATCTAAGGATGCAACATATACCTTTTGTAAAGTTGTAACTCGGTGTAGATCAAAGAATTGTTCCATATGAGATATCTTTGTTATTGGATCATTTCCATCAAACTTTCTCATCAATCTAGGGTGTTATCGGTAAAATTAGCACTTCTCCATCCATGACCACATTGCCATGTCGGTCACACAAAAGGACTCTATGGATGGAAGATCTTACTTGACCCTAGATGACTTGGATCTGAGCCTTGCAGTCCTTTCCTCAAAAACATATTTTTGCTGCCTATTTTAGAGCATAACCGCGACTCTTGTACTTGCCAACACGCGGGTTAGTCGGGGGTGTTCATACTGAAAATACATGGGTATATTTGAAAAGTTGCACCCGCTAGATGGAAGACAAGATAGCCGCGAGTTACTCGCTCGTTGTCCTACACTATAGTCGCAGGTATCTTTAGAAATCTTGAAAAAATATACAAAAAACATGAATTGGGATTAGTTGGGGCAGTTAATCAAACTACCTTAACTTCCCAAGCCAACTGCCTTTCGAACTTGCCCTCCCAACCTTGCCATAAATAAAAGGTGAGAGGCATGTGAAAGGGGAGCCAAATTTTGTAGAGAAATGTTAGAGGAATTCATACTCAAGAGAGAGGAGCAGGAGCCCAGGGTCTAGTTATGATGGTGCTGGTTGCAGGACAGGTATAATTTTATGTACTTGTTGCATTCATTAATAAAGATTGGATATTATTCCCTTTCCAAATAGATTTTTTCATGTATGTTGCAGATCTGATTACAATTTGATGTTTCATTGTCTTATGAATGCCAATCTTTTATTTGTAGTTAAATTGGTTTGAGGAAAGTTTGTAGTTGTTTTGCAGGTTGTTGCATTGAAGAACGAGGAGAAAGCTTGGATCAACCTTCTGAATAAGGTGATTTTCCTAAACCTTAATATCTTTGCTTAATAACAGTACTTGCAGAACCTTGCATGTCTGTCTTTTATTCCAGTACGTTGGTACTCTCTCCCCTATTATAAGAACACTTTTCCTAACAACAAAACTGGTGACTCCACTGGGGAGAACCTGTTTCTACTTTGGGGATTCTTGAGAGTTTCTTTCAGTTTCTTGTAACCTTTTAGGTCTCTGTGAAGGTTTCTAGGGTGTTTGTCATCCTTGTGTTTGACTTAGGTGTAGTCTGATCTTCATATTTTTGTCTCTTTTAATATTTTCAGAGCTTACCCGCGAGTTGCACATATATACAGTCGTGGTTATCCTCCCTCAACCATGTGCTTCCTTTATCTGTACCCTCGGGTCACTCACATGACTTTGCAGACACAGTCGCGGTTTTTCCCTAAGAAAGTTGTTTTTCTTTTAGGGTTGGTTTCTTTGGTTTTGAGAGTCTTCCTATTGATCTTATACCTTCTAACTTATTATGAGTGGTTGTCTAAGTCTTTTTAGATCCCTTTGCGAGATTTCTTTTGGTTCTTTGTGCTTGTGAAGGTACCTAACTCTTTCTAGCCCATAGTTTGTTTGGTGGATGCTTGGACTTGGTCCTCTATAGTCACTGGTATTTAGAGAGCATCCTGATATCTGCATAGATTCATCGCTTTATGTTTTATATATCAATTGTATTTTTCTAGTATCTCATTTCCAAACCTTAGTTATTTCTAGGTCTTTTGAAGCAACTTTTTGGGTTGGTATTTTTCAGTCCTTTGTTAGGGTAAAAAAGTTCTGATTGTTATAGCTTTAGGTTGACCTTTCCTTTTCCTGCACATTTGGTTGTTCTTGTTTGTTCATATTTATTTTCTCTTTCTTTCACTTTTAAAGAAAAAAGAAAATCAAAAAGAAAATTTTCTTTATAAAAAGAATTTCCTTTTTTCGAAGTAGTTAAAGCAGCATATACTATCATCTTTGAAAAATAAATTTTTTTAGTTTGTCTTAGGTTTACTTTACCATTTTACATTTTGAAATTTAAAGCAACAATTGTGAAGAATTTGCATTGTTATATACACATTTTTCTTTCAGTTGTAACCATTGCACAGAAACACACTACCCTTTTGAGTAAGAAAAAACCCTAAAAAGAACCATTAATCTAAAAAGATTTAGTAACTTTTATTTTTAGGTATTACACAAACCAACTAGCTTAGGCTAGGGTTTTGGAATAGAACACTTTAAACTTTCCAAAACAATTTAAATCTCGAAATTGTAGTAAGACTATCTTTAGGTAAATCCACTTTTGTGGAGGTGTGTCGGGAAGCTCCACTCAAACTGGAGTTAAGCACGAGGTCGTGTGAGGTTGATTAGTCAGGGATACCCCCTCGCTTTTCAATTGAGCATCTACCAGAGCTGACACATGTACGGGGATCCATTAGTACCTTCTGTGCTTTTGGGTTTCGGGCCTAGTTACCATGACCATGCGTGTTGGTTGGACATTTGAATGTCCCCTTGGACGCTTTCTGCAACTATGGAGCCTTAGTATCTTTGACCTATAGGGATTTACACAGGTGAAGTGGAAGGATATTTCCACTGTACCTAGGACAGACGTGGGAGGAAATCCCTTGCAGTTATTTGGGAGGGCGGTTGGTGATTCAAATGCTTGTAGCTGAAGACTCTGTATTATGGACCCCGAGTAACTGTCCTTCGCTACTCTACTGGTTTTTTTGGGGCCCTAATCATCCCAGACTCTCCTTTAAGAGTATCATCTTTGTTTTCCTGGTCTTGATTACCATAGGAAGTTTTTGATAGTGGTGTGTTGTTTGTCTCCTGCTGTTCTAGTGGCCCCTAGGTTGAGCACTTAGAATATATTTTTTGTAGTTGTGGAGGACCAACCTCTTCGTAGGTCACAAAGGTTGAGAAATTTTCCTCCATTCACTATGGAGCCTCCATCACCACCTCAGCGGTGTAGAACAGACTCACATGGTTCTTTTTAACTCACTGGTACAACTGAGCCCCCTAGAGAACCCCATCTTATCTCTCAAACTCCACCAGTTCAGTAAACCATTGAGGTTGAATGTTTTCCTATAGAAGAGTTCGCGAGACCCTTCAGCCCTCCACTAACTAGACCAAATGACCCTTTGTTAGTAAGAGATGTATCTTTAGGGCTTCCTGAGTTAAGTGTTTATAGGTTTACACCTGGTTTTGCTATGGATAACAGAGGGGATGCATCGGGAGTTCCCCATACTCCCACTTTAGCTATCATGCTGGGAGGTTTATCTCTCCCATGCTTAAACACATCGACACCAAGTTTGTCGCAGTTCACTCCTGCCCCGAACACCTCTTTCAGTGTCAATGTTGGATCTTCAAGTTTGTAAAGCACCCAAGTTACGATGACATCTATTCCCTTGGGATCCACCATTGGCCCATCTAGTATTCCCTTTCCAAGAATACCCTCAGTGTCCTTCACATATTCCCCTTTTTTTCCAACAGTTTCAGGTCAAACCTACTTCTGCTCCCTTCAACCAAGGATTTCCTTGGCACGGAGGACACATCGCTCCTTTTGCACCATTTGTAGGCTCAATTCCCGCCTCTTCCATTGCATTGGGTTTTAACCCCTTTACAGGTTTCAACGCACATTCTTCTAATATACAAACCTCTAATGTCCCTGTAGGGAGTACTCCCTTTTCACTGTTTGGTGGAGGAGGTAGTAACAGTTACACTAACCCTCCGTTTGGAGGCACTTATACCCTGCCGCAATGGATTGGGCCACAAGGAAGTAATCTGTTAGCTTACAGCTGGAGCAACTTTCACAATGTTTTTTCTTCACAACCGATGGCTGGGGGAATCCCCAACCAACCTTATAGGATTCAGGGTTTGGGTGGTTCCCCTTACCAGACTCCTCCAAATTACATGCCATCGGGATGACCCCATTTTCCTTTTCTAGAAACTTTAAATTTTCCAGACCTTTCAAAACTAATGAATGACCCAGTGCGACATGATCCTGATTGGCCTCTAGTCCCAACCAAACTCCCTACGGACATTCCAAAATTCGAAGGAAAAACTGGTGAAGACCCTGGAGGTCATGTCACAACTTTTCACCTCTAGTGCTCCCCTAACTCATTAAATGATGACTCAATTCGATTGAAGCTCTTCTATGAACCTTAACAAGCGTTGCAGCTAAGTGGTATATCGAATTACCTATTGCAGAATATAACAATTTTTGGGATTTAGCGACAGTTTTCTTGAATCATTTACAGCGTCCCTTCCGGTATGACGTCGATACAAATCTTCTCTCTACATTTAGACAGAATAAAGCCACCCATCTTTCTGATCATATTCAGGAGTGGCGAAGACGGAAACGACTCATCAAAGCTAATATCCCCCCATAATTTCTTTTGGAGTGGTATTTAAAATAACTACTACCTTGTATCTCTAAGTACGTTTCAACTTATGGGGTTACTTCTGAAGAGGAAGCAATTCTAAGGACCCAGTAGCTCGACCCGATCCATGCTCAGTCTGAGATACTTTACGAGATTATTCCTGGTGCAACTAGGTATAACATAGATCTCAGTAAACCTAATCCTAGACCACATGCTGACGACATTGTTGGTTCAACTGACTCATCTGCACTTGAAGCTTTAATGAAACAAGTCCATGCACTTTCAGTGAAGCAATCTGTTGCGGAAGAAACTACGGTTGCATCCTCCCCTTCACAAAAAGAATCTATACAAAGTGTGCGGACAAACCAAAAGGGTTCTTGGTAACCCAACAGTAAGAAGAAGGGTAATAAAGGGGAGGGGAACCAACAAAAACCCAAGAATACTGAAAATGCCGAGGAGGGAAAGAAAGATAAGAAGAAGGTAAAAATTCCTTGCAATATTTGTAAAGGAGACCACCTCACTCATCAATGCCTAAGGAAGCCTATAAGCTATTACATGAAAAGAAACCAGTTGTCTTGAAGGATCCTTTTCCCCAAGGACAAGGTCTAGCTTCTGGCAGCTCTAATAATGGGGGAACTCATCGTGCCACATCAATTGATCACTCTTATATCAACATGGTTAAATCACACACTCTACTGCAAACGAGAGCCAAGAATTATAACCCGGATATGTAGCAGAAAGATAAAGAGGTTCCTGAGTCATATGTTCCTCTCCACATTGAGATACCAACAGACCCTTTGCCGAAGAGACCAAAAGGTGTCTATAAACAGGAAATGCACAACCCTAATGCGCGGGTTTCTCCAAACTACTCTATTGTAGAGGACCTATCCCAAATTCCATGTGCTATGTCCTCCCTAGAAGTCTTGAAAAGCTTCTGATCGTAGCGGAATGCACTTTTAGCGGTAATAGGTAGTATGGACTCGTCGAGTATGCTTTCTATATTTGATATGTCCAATATCAAACCCTAGTTTCCCTATCACGTAGCCTTCCAAATCGAAGTAGTCGATGGTTCAAAGACCATTGGACGAATAGTGGTAGATGAAGGCGTGTTGACGTGAGTAATGTCTATATCCTATTGGAAAGCCTTGGGTTCTCCTGAGTTATCCCCTTCCATTACAGTACTTATCGCTTTTGACGGAATATCTTTCCGTCCACATGGAGTCTTACCTGCATTTGAGATTCAGCTTACCAGTAAAGTAGTGTCAGTGGAGGTAGAAGTGGTAGATGCTTCTCTCGACTACAATCTGTTGTTGGGAAGAAGTTGGATGTATGCTATGCAAGCCATCCCCTCGTCCGTTTTCCGAGTACTTATGTTCCCTCACGAAGGTAAGATCATCACAGTTGATCAACTATCCTTCACTCGAAAAAACAACACAACTTCGTCGGATTCAAACATCCCTTGGATTGATAAAGATCATCTGCCCAGTGAGATCTTAGGAGTAGGTATGTATTCATCTTTGATGGGCACATTTGACCTACCTACTCTTGTAAACTATATTGGTTCAATGAGTACCACCAACATATCGTCTCGGGAAGTTTTCACGGTTAGTCAAAAAACTAATTTGTAGGTCCTTCCTATTCAAGAAGAACCAACCGTGCCCTTATCTATCGCAGAAGTGGCTTACCAAGCATCACAAAATGCTGTGATAGATGATATCTCGACTCCGTCAGTATCAACAAAGTTAGATGTTGATTATGCACCTGCATGGTCAATTTACTCCACCCATTATTTTGACTGTTTGGATATTGTTTTTCCTTCCGATGAATCCATCCTGGAAGCTATGGTAGGTCTGGATCATCCATGGGAACACATGCATCACAGATCCTATTTTCTTCTATATCTGAACATGATTTAGAATGGAGAGTTTTCATTGAGACCCGGTGGGAATATTGATTTATCCATCACTCCTTCAATGAAACAAACAATTTATGTTGAAGGTAACATGGTAAACATTTCAATGACTATACCGATCGATATTTCCACCAAAACTAATGTTGTGGAAAACATTTTCATTGGAGAAAATTGTTCTCCACAGGAGATCACTTTGTACACCAATTTATTTAAGCAATTCCGTGACGTTTTTTCCTGGTCTTACGAGGAGATGCCAAGCATTGACCCCTCTATTGTTGAGCATGTTATCACGACTTATCCTAATGCGAAACCAGTATGACTGAAACTTCGTATGGTCAACCATAAGAAAGTTGCTTCTTTTTACGTGGATGTTTGGCAACTCTTAATGATGTTGACTTGTTGTTTCCCTCAGTTGTTTCTATTTGTTTATCCTTTCCTTCATGAGATAGCTCTTTAGTTTCGGAAGTATGTTCAAGGTTCTGTTCATAATTTGGATATTGGTCGAATAATGCTTGCTTCAACTCCTCCTGTGTCCTCAGGATTCTTTCATTGTCCTGTTTTACTGACTGGATCTCTGCCTTCAATTCTTGAAAAGCACACAGTAACTATAGCGAATCGTTACCCCGATTGCCCTGGAATTGCTGTTCCATACTCAGGTTGTTGGGCGGAAGTCTGCCCCTGATGTGTTCAACTGATCCTTCCATATCTGTAAATCAAAGAAAATTTTCTGTATACGACAAAATAATTTAAACTCGAGTTAGCGAAAAAATTCACAGTAATAATTTTTTCTGTTTGCGTGTTTCTTGGACCGTCTTTAGGCCTAGAATTCGAACACGAGCTCTGATACCACATGTAACATCCCCATATTTTCATAAAAATTTCAAAATTTTTAAATCGTCATTAAATGCTAATATTTGTAAAATGCGGAAAATAATAATCTTTAATAAAGCAGGAATTAATAATTGCGGCATTGGGTAGGAACAATTTAACTGCTGTGTCTTTTTGTCTTATGATGATGTATCGTGTCGGCGACACCTCATGAATCCAATAAATGATTATGTCCTTTATTTATATGCTGGGATGATTGAAAATTGTGATGCACTTGGAAAACACAATTCTTCTCGACAATTACTGACAGTTTAACTTTTCTGGATGATGATGAAAGGGGCCCCATGAGGTGCCCCAAGGCTTACTTAGCTATTCAGCTAAAGCATTGTACTCGTCCTTCATGCACATATTCGCAGGTAAGAGTTAGCGATCAAATTTAGTGTGTTTAATAATCGTGATATAAATGAAAACTGCTTATGATTTCGATGCTACAGGTATGGTTTCCTTCCAATTTGTAAAATGAATTTGACTAGCTCAAAAAATGCAAATATCGTCAATCTCAGAGTGTGATTTTTATGAATGTTTTCATAGTCGTTTGATACTTCACATGTTGTCATTCTATGAATGACTTGTGGTTGTTAAAACAACTCTTTTATAAATTTTGACAGTGACAAGTTTTGGACAAGGACACATAGTCCTAAGCATACCATAGAAAGAGTGATAAGGTAGTTCTAGTTCTCTACTACCTGGAAAATTATAATGGTGGTGCATTAAGAATTAATACCTTGCCATGCAATGTATGCGATGGTTCTATGGGAAACTATACCCTAAGGGTGTAACCTTGTGAATTTATGCAATGGAAAACCTACATGATGAACTTTATAATCAATTCTATATTAAGTTGGGGCGGAGTCAATCCATACCCTAGGATTGAACGCAACCTGAGTTAATGCGTTTACGCTATGGGCATACTTATGTCATTTTTTAGGAACATACATGTCTTTAATACATGCTACCAGTGGATGTTTAGCCTTGGTATAATTTATTAAGTCGATGCTATTAATGTTGATCCATATGGTTGGCAGGTGGAATGATGACACTGTAAAAAGCGTGCGTACGAAAATCAAGGGTGTAGTAAATGATTGGGTTGTAATCAACTCGCCTAGCCACCGTGTTAAGGGTAGTATTACATGCACGTCGTGATGGATGTTCGGAATGTGATAAGGTTTGGCAATGCTGAGTTGTAACGGGCCTCCTGCCCTGGTGTCAATAGTGTTGGCAACTGTTCGGGTACACAGGGTACTACCAAAGGACCGAACACCAAGAGAAACCACTTCACACAAACAGATCACAGATCAACACACCGATGTTTTGACGTGGTTTAAACCCTCTTGAGGGAAACACTCCACGGCCCTGGCCAAATAGCTTCTACGGGACAATTTATTATGCAAAGAAAGAAAGTTACAAATGAGCTTCTCATAATCGATCAACTAAACAATGACCCTCCCTGCTCTTTAAATAGAGATCATGGACCAATCGGGTGTTAAGCCACGGATCAAGGTTAGGTTTGATCTAAGAGAAGTTGAGCCGTCGGATCACTCTATGTCGGAAACATATCGTGACCGTCAGATTAAGTATTTGCAAATGCATACTAATGCATACTAAAGAAACACACTAACCCTAACGGATATATTACACAAGTTGATCTTAACTAACTCCTAAGTGTCTAAATATCCTAACATCCCCCCTTAAGAACAACTTGGGATAGGATTGAAGGATTTACAAAAGTGACACTATTAGGAGAAGGAAGGAGGCATTAGAGCCTATCCCCACTTAATGACAAGTTCCTGAACTCCTAACATAGATCGAAGTTTAGAAAACTTCACTTCTGTAAGAGACTTGGTGAAGATGTCTGCAACTTGATCATCTATAGGGCAAAAGAGCACTTCAAGAACAC
Source organism: Larix kaempferi (assembly GCA_027924585.1). NCBI lineage: Eukaryota > Viridiplantae > Streptophyta > Pinopsida > Pinales > Pinaceae > Larix > Larix kaempferi. Next base: position 12,498,987 of record BSBM01000963.1, on the reverse strand, counting down.
GATCATGAACAAGATTTCTGATGAAGTGCATATGTAGCTCAATGTGTTTGCTGCGTTGATGTAGAACTGGATCTTTGGCAAGCTTGATGGCACTTTGATTGTCGCACCAAAGTGGAGTAGGCTGCTACTGCTCGAATCCAAACTCTGAAAGGATCTGTCGAAGCCATAAAGCTTCCTGACTGGCATTAACTGCTGCTCGATATTCTGCCTCTGCTGAAGAAAGAGCAAGAGCTTGTTGTTTCTTACAAGCCCAAGTAATAGGTCCAGATCCTAGACTGAAAACAATACCTGCAGTAGACTTTCGATCATCAGGATCACCGGCCCAATCTAAATCAGTGAAACCAACCAACAAAGGTTTCCCCCCTGTACTGTAATGAATCCCAAACTGAACTGTACCTCGAATATATCGAAGTATTCTTTTAGCTGCTTTCCAGTGACTTTCATGAGGTGTTTGCATATAACGGGCAACACGACCAACGGCAAAGGAAAGGTCAGGACGGGAATGAGTCAAGTATAAGAGACTACCAACAAGCTGACGATACAAGGTGGCATCGACTTCAGGTGAAGTACAAGTGGCAGAAAGTTTGACTCCAGACTGGAAGGGAGAAGGGGTTGGTGTATAATCTTCCATGTGAAAGCGACGAAGAAGGTCACAAGCATACTTAGACTGAGAAAGAAAGATTCCTTCTTTGGTTTGTAGGACTTGGAGACCAAGAAAATAATGCAAATGTCCTAAGTCTGACATTTCAAAATTTTGTTTAAGACTGGATTTCACATGGGTTATAAGCTTAGGGTCACTACCAGTAAGAATAAGGTCATCAACATATAGAACAAGTATGATGAGATGGTTTCCTACTTTCTTAGTATAGACGTTGGGGTCAGAATGGCATCTAGAAAAACCAGTGTCAAGGAGAAAGTTATCCATTTTGGCATACCAAGCTCTAGGAGCTTGCTTAAGGCCATATAAGGATTTCTTAAGGCGGCAGACAAGGCAAGAGTTATTCTGAACATAGCCAGGACGTTGTTCCACGTAAATTTCCTCCTGTAAATCACCATGTAAGAAGGCAAACTTGACATCCATTTGATGGACTTCCCAGTTGTGTAAGGCTGCAAGGGAAAGAACAAGGCGGATTGATCCAGGTGGATATCGGTGGCGGCCCACCTCTTCCAACTGGCTCAAAACAGTCTTCTGGCAATTTTGGAAAATTACTATTTTTAGCAGTTTTTCGGGTCCTGAACTTCCAGAGCCATTTTGAGGCCCTAAACGACATTTTTTGGCAATTTGGGGGACAAAATGGTTGCCTTTGGCATGCATTTGGGCCCAGTCAAAAGTTGTAAATCTCGGTTGGACCTTTCCAACGGGCTACCGAGCGCCCTAAACGGAGATCGTATGCAAAAGTTATGACCCCGGGAAGTTGTCTGTTCAACTAACCACCTTGGGGCCGCAAACTTTATGACGGTTCATCTTCTAGGGTTAGGTTTTTGGATGATTGGGATTCTTTCCCTCATGCTTATGATAAATAGGCCCTTTCGGCCTCTCTTTGTATTCATCTTGGCACGAATGAGCATAGCGGCCACATCTCTTCTCAGAGATAGCTACCACCATTCTAACTATTGTATTTTACAGTCTGTTCTATTTCCGCTATTTAATAGAATATGTGTTTACTGAATCACTGTGTTATTTGCAATATATCTCTGTATATGATTCTGTATATGCTATCTTTTGTTTTGTTCCCACATAAATCCGGATCAGTGTTATCAGAGCGGTCTGCTCTTTGATTGTTTCTCGGTGCATGTCCCCGACGAGGTCAGGATACAAAGAGTTGGGTCTCGAACTAGTTTCACTTGGGGAAGACCACTCTCGCCGCCTCAAACGGCCTCCCATGGCGGAAGAAAAGAGAGACGACGGAGCAGTAGATCCTATCAAGTTGTTGCTCGAGGAAGCCCTCGCGCGACAGAGGAACGAGATGATGGATAATTTCGCCCAGATCCTTCAACGCATGCCAACAGCGGCAAATGCACCCTCAACGAGCAGCCATTTCGGAGATACGACTCCCTTCAAGGTACAAGTTAATTTTGATATCCCTTTATTTGAAGGCCAAATCGATGCCGATGCTCTAGATAAATGGTTGAATCTACTAGAAGGGTATTTCTCTGTCCACAAATTTTCTGACAGGGAAAAGATCATCTTTGCGCTCCTTAAGGCCGTCCCCCATGTCAAAAATTGGTGGAAAACTTATTGTAAGCAAAACTCATCAGACGAGTCTGGATTGTTTGAATATTCCAATCCCACTTGGGCCTCTTTTATAGATGCCGTCAAGGAACAATATTACCCTGTTGGAAACTATGATGACCAGTACACAAAATGGACCATTCTGCATCAAGAGAGGGACCAAATGGTGTCGGAGTACACCAACAAATTTCATACCTTGCGCACAAAGCTAGGTATCAAGGACTCCAAGCGGCACCTAGTACTGAAATATTGCAGTGGCCTACACCGGTACATCCGAACAGAGATGGATTTCCTGGAAATCTCTTCACTCAGATCCGCCTATCGATATGCTGTCAAAATTGAGCAGAAATTTCAGCAAAAGAACAAGCGTGACTTCGGACCTGCGCAGAAGCAGGGCAAGGGAAACTCTGGCTCGCAGAGCACGGGGCAGGAAAAGGACAACCAGTCCCAACCACAGGCGAAGAAGGGTAAAGAAAAGACAAAGAAGGACACCAGGAAGTGGTGCGAGTTCCACAAAAGCCCCTGGCACAACACTGATGATTGTCGCTCAAAACAGTCATTGGTGGCTGAGATCAAAGCTTCAGAATCAGATCCCAGTTTCGATTCTGACTCGGAACCTAATTTCACAGCCGCGCGAAAAGGGAAGTAGATCATTGATGCAGAATCCAGTGCCGTTGTTGCCACCACACAGATTCATCCAGAGGAGCCTAAAGATTCAGAGGTAGAGGAGCGCCTTTTCCACTCACATATGTGGGTGAAGGGAATTCCCCTACACTTTGTTGTGGACAGCGGCAGCCAGAAGAACCTAATCTCAGAAGAAGTCATCAAGAGATTGGAGCTACCAATAACACCACACCCACAACCATACACCATTGGATGGCTAAGCCAAGGACGAAGGATCCGTGTCAGTCACCAATGTCACCTACCATATGGCATCAAGCCCTTCAAAGATGAGGTATTGTGTGATGTGGCCCCACTTGAAGTATGTGATGTTCTTTTAGGACAACCATATATGTGGAAGCGTCATGCTGTATATGAATCACGACCTTGCAGTGTCATTGTCACTTTGGGAGGACAACTCTATCGGATACCAGAGATAGTTGCACCTACCCCAAACGAGCAGGGAAGGAAGATAATCTCCCACACTGGGAAATTTTCCCTATTCGCAATTTCCACTAAAGGTGAACATCAGATCGCGGAGACATCCACAACCTTTGCAGATTATCCTTCTACTCAGCAGAAACAAGAAAAACACAAAGTTAGTGCAGCATCGCCTATTCGGGTACCTCTACAGTGCAAGGCCACGCATTCAAGGGGCCCCTCCAAAAAGAAACCATCCACACCGGTGCATACCAAGGATACCACAACAACCAAAACTGTTGAACAGCTCCAGCGCATCCATCAACAACAATTACAACCCTCTGAAGATGTCAAAGTAAGGCAACCTTTCCACTTCAGCAAATGTCGCACCAAGAGCTCAACTCGACACACAACTCAACATATGATAAGGGATTTAACGCAATGGAGACCATTGCTTCCTAAGGAGGGAGGATTGATCCAGGTGGATATCGGTGGCGGCCCACCTCTTCCAACTGGCTCAAAACAGTCTTCTGGCAATTTTGGAAAATTACTATTTTTAGCAGTTTTTCGGGTCCTGAACTTCCGGAGCCATTTTGAGGCCCTAAACGACATTTTTTGGCGATTTGGGGGACCAAATGGTTTCTCTCGGCATACATTTGGGCCTAGTCAAAAGTTGTAAATCTCGGTTGGACCTTTCCAACGGGCTACCGAGCGCCCTAAATGGAGATCGTATGCAAAAGTTATGACCCCGGGAAGTTGACTGTTCAACTAACCACCTTGGGGCCGCAAACTTTATGACGGTTCATCTTCTAGGGTTAGGTTTTTGGATGATTGGGATTCTTTCCCTCATGCTTATGATAAATAGGCCCTTTCGGCCTCTCTTTGTATTCATCTTGGCACAAATGAGCATAGTGGCCACATCTCTTCTCAGAGATAGCTACCACCATTCTAGCTATTGTATTTTACAGTCTATTCTATTTCCGCTATTTAATAGAATATGTGTTTACTGTATCACTGTGTTATTTGCAATATATCTCTGTATATGATTCTGTATATGCTATCTTTTGTTTCGTTCCCACATAAATCCGGATCACGGATGGAGTTCATTTTTGCGACAGGAGCAAAGGTTTCATTGTAGTCAATCCCTTCAACTTGGGAAAAACCTTTGGCAACTAACCTTGTCTTAAGTCTTTCAACACTTCCATATGATGCATACTTAGTTCTGTAGACCCATTTACATCTGACAAGTTTTCTTCCTTTTGGAAGAGGTACAAGATCCCAAGTATCGTTCGCCATTAAGGAACGATATTCTTCATCCATGGATGCATCCCAATCTGGATTCCATGAAGCTTCTACAAAAGTTTCTGGATCATGATTCTCGGAAACTTGAGCCAAAAGAGAAGAGGCTCGCTGAAACTGAGAACGTGTTCGACGTTGATATCTAGGATCACCGGCAAAATCACTAGCTGCTTCACATGTTGAACGGACCCATCGAGGAAGCACTTGTGCTGGTGCAACTGGAGGAACATGAGCAGGCAGAGGTGGATTTTCATCCTCACTGTCATCATCAGAAACTGGAGTTGGAAACCTGTCAAGGAAGTTGGAAGAAGAAGAAGAAGGCACAAACGCCGAATCAGGCTTGCAGGCCAAAGATGGCACAATCGCCGAGTTAGGCTCGCAGGCCAAGATATTTTCATCAAATTTAACATATCTTCTAATGATTATAGCATGAGAATGTGGTTGAAGAAGTCTATAACCTTTTACATCTTCAGAATATCCAACAAATATGCACTTTTCACTTTTAGGCTGCAATGCTTTTCGTTTTTCATCCGGAATGTGAACCCATGCTTCACTACCAAACACACAAAAGTGACTTACATCAGGTTTAGTTTTACTCCATGCTTCTTCCGGTGTTATACCTTGTAATGCTTTTGTGGGGGTGTGATTAACTATGTAATTTGCACAATTAATGGCTTCAACCCAAAATTGAAGACTTAGTCCCTTAGATTGGATCATACAATTAGCCATTTCTTTTAAAGTGCGGTTCTTCCGCTCAACTACACCATTTTGTTGTGGTGTATATGGAACAGTGTGTTGTTGTTGGATGCTTTGTTCAGTGCAGAAAGTAGTGAACTGTTTGTTAACATATTCTCCTCCATTGTCAGATCTTAACTTAATAATTTGATGACCAGATTGTTTTTCAACAAGGGCCTTGTAGGCCAAGAACATGTTAAATACTTCGCTCTTAAGTTTTAGGAAATAAACCCAAGTGCGTCTGGTGTAATCATCAATGAAAGTTAAGAAATATTTGAAACCAGAAAAGGAAGCAGATGGAAGAGGACCACACAAGTCACTATGCACAAGCTCCAAGGGAATCGAGGCGTGCCAAGAGGCACGTTTGTCAAAACTGTCCCGATGATGTTTTCCGAGTACACAACCGGAGCAAACACCATCTCTGCAAGATACCATCGGAAGACCTGTCACCATATTTTCTTTACATAGTTGTTGCAATGAGCGATAATTTAAGTGACCAAATCGCTCATGCCAAAGTTTGCTCAAGTTATTACTATGAGCAACAAAAAATGAAGGGAAAGGTGATGACCCAAAGTTGTTAAACTTGTACAACCTGGTAATATCATCAACAATTCCGGTAGCTAGAACCTGTTGAGGATCTTTAAAATCCTTGATTACAACTTGGTGAGGTGTAAAGGTCACAGTTTTACCTTCACCAGAATGAGTGATCTGATAGACTAATAACAAATTGCAGGAAATTCTTGGAACACATAGTACATCACTAAAATGACCATTATCTACTTGAACTGTTCCAGCTCCTATAACACTTAGAGATCTATCATCACCAACAAATATTTGTTTGGTGTTACATTCATGCATAGTAGAAAAGATGGCTTGATCCTTAGCCACATGATAAGATGCTCCAGAATCAATGAGCCATTCATTTGAAGTAGAAGAAGAAGATGCATTATAAGAATAACCAGAAGCACAAAGTGCATGTCCATGAGAGGCAGATTCTGAAGGCAAATCTAGGCTGATGTGGTGCTTCTTCATTGCTGCTTTCAAGGCTGCCATTTTCTTGAAACACTTAGATTCATCATGATTATCTTTCCCGCAATAGTTGCAATGACGCTCAGTCTTCTTGCCTTTTGGCTTGGATCCTTTGTCATTTTTTAAAGAAGGAGCTGACTGAGAGGGTTTTGGACCCTTGTTTGACTTATTATTGCAAAAATTTTGTTTCTTGGGAGGCTTGGACTTTTCTTTCTGTTGGGACAATAAGGCTTTCCCAGATGTATCTGCATTGTTGATTATTCCAAGATGAATGAGTTTATCTTGTTTTCTAATCAAGGAATCACAAAAGGATTCAAGACTAGGCTCTTGATAGCTAGCTGCATTCAAGGATGCTTTTATGGAGTAAAATGTAGATACAAAAACAGAATATGCAGGTCCAAGTTTGGAAAGAATATGATAAATGCATTGTTTGTCTTCCCTCTCAATCTTACATTCTGCACATAAGAGTTTAAGAGTTTTGTACTTAGATAAATAATCTTGAATGCATGAAAAGTCACTTGGATTTAAAGAAATCAACTCATTTTCGAGTTGGTGGCCTCGAATTTCATTGTGTTTACCAAACATAGTTTCCAACTTGTCCCAAGCAGTATTAGGTTCATCAATTTCAGATATGTGGAATCGCAAATCAGTAGAGATTGACATCCCAATCAATCCACGAGCTTCATCACATCTATTTGCCCATTTTATTTTCTTATCATCATCAGTGGGTTTTTTTTCTTTCCCTGTGGTAATTCTGAAAAGTCCCCTACTTCATAGAACATCCTCCATACGAGATTTCCATGAGAAATAGTTGGAACTGTTAAGTAGAATATCACAATGGGCGGCCATAGTTGTAAATTAATGGCTGTAAAAGCAGAAATCAATAGTCTGGATGTAAAGAGATCGAAAAAATAGGTGGTTTAAAAAAAAACGGCACTGGAAACTGACTCTGTATGATGAAGTTATGCTTGAACAAAGAAACTGTTGAAGATGTCCCCAATAGTGACGTGGCAGCTAGAGAATGTCCAGCAAAAAAGAAGAACCCCCCTCTTCCCAAGATGAACCTTTTGACAATCACTTTACAAGAAAGTTGCTTTAAGTGAACCACTTTTGTAAAATAAGTGATTTCACTTTTACAATCATATTATTTTTAAATAGTGCAACAATAAAAAAACTTAAGTGACTCACTTGTATTTTTATTTTTTATTATTTAAGTGAGATGCACTTTTACAAGAAAGTAACTATGTAAAATATGGGAATGAGGAAGGGGTTTTTTTTTTTTTTTTACTCTTCTTGCTCGGTTTGCGTGCTTGCCCTTTTTCCTGCAAAACAGACCACAAAACGAAACAAAAAAAACTTTTGCACACTTGTGGAGTTAGATCTTGTTAGCTTGCCCGGAAAGGCTACGTTTTCTCTCTGTTTCTGATTTGCTGAGATCGCCCAGGGTGCACGGCAAAGAGCATACGCAGCCGAGAAAAACCCTTTCCCTTTCTGTTTATGATTTGCCGAGATCGCTCAAAGGTGCACGGCAAAGAGCATACGCAGACGGGAAAGCAACAATCCGAACCCAAAAAAAATCTAACAGTAAAAAAAAATGAAGTATGGGATTTTTTCTTATTAAAAAACGAAATAAAAAAAATGCGTCACTGTAACATTATACCTTCAGATCTGATGAAATACGCGTTTCTGGAGCAACCGGGAACCATTTTCGATCAAACGAAAACTATTTCCCAATGGAAACGATGCTCCGGACGCAATGGAACACCTCCCACAGCCCAGAACTGCACAGAAATACCAGAACTAGAAACCCTTTCAAGTTTCGGCAACAACAGTTCAAGATCTAGATCATAACCGGAAGCGGCACTTCATAAAAGCTCTGATACCATGTTCGGGTACACAGGGTACTACCAAAGGACCGAACACCAAGAGAAACCACTTCACACAAACAGATCACAGATCAACACACCGATGTTTTGACGTGGTTTAAACCCTCTTGAGGGAAACACTCCATGGCCCCAGCCAAATAGCTTCTATGGGACAATTTATTATGCAAAGAAAGAAAGTTACAAATGAGCTTCTCATAATCGATCAACTAAACAATGACCCTCCATGCTCTTTAAATAGAGATCATGGACCAATCGGGTGTCAAGCCACGGATCAAGGTTAGGTTTGATCTAAGAGAAGTTGAGCCGTCGGATCACTCTATGTCGGAAACATATCGTGACCGTCGGATTAAGTATTTACAAATGCATACTAATGCATACTAAAGAAACACACTATCCCTAACGGATATATTACACAAGTTGATCTTAACTAACTCCTAAGTGTCTAAATATCCTAACAGCAACCTCGTGGCTTGGGAGGTAGATGGGTGATTTAATGATACTTCTACCACCCTCCAACGTGGCTAAATGAAATTAGATCTCCATCGTTGATTGTTTTGTGTTGGGATTGTGATGAAACCTATCGTAACTTACTGGATCTTGTAACGTTTTCTTGGTCATTGTTTCGGTGGTAGGGTTTGGGGTGAGGCCAACCAGCCGAGAGGCACTTAGGGTTTTGATGTTTTTCTAGCCTTCCTTCGGTCTGTGAGTGATAGTTATCCATGGAGGCCGAGTCTCAAAATAAAAGGTGTGGTAATCCACAGGTTAGATGAGTGTGTCTGTTGTGGCGTTTTAGTAACTTGCAAGTCTGGGATTTCGATTAGGTTGTAAGTTTCAACTATATCACACAGTGTGGCCTTCGAGATGGGTGCTTCTCCTTCACAGTGGATGGATGTTGGCTTCGTCAAGCCTCTGTCACGACTCAGGTATAGTAAAGTTTCAAATATTTTAAGGTTTTCTTTGTTGCATGCACCGCATTTCAAGATTGATAGTTAACTCAGTGTATGGTTGTTTGGCAGGTAGCTCTCGGTGAACCGCAGGGTGCCGGAATAGTTGACGGGGAGAAGAACTATAGCGAATTCCCCGGCAATATTCGGTGGTATCCCTCCCTCGGTTCTCCTGGAATCGGACTTGATGAGCAGGGTGTTGGTAGCACGCCTTCACGGTAGTGGCTTTTGTCTCACCTACAACATTTGGGGAAACGTTATTGTTTTAAGTTTTGGTTGATAGTGTAGATGATGTAAATGTTTCTTTAAAATGTATGGCCGGCCATTCCTTGGATCGGCGAGCTTGGTGGGGTTGAACCCTCATGTTTACAAAGAGTCTTACAACATTTAACGTTGGATGTCCATCGTTTGGCACTTCTAAGGCGATGGAAGAACATTTGTGAAACTAAAGGGAAGATAAAAGTTGACTGTAATTTTGTTTCGGCATTAGTTGTGTGTGTAAAAAGCATTGGGTTTTGAATGAAACCTTCAGTAAACAATGCGACAATCCGTAGGATACAACCATCGTAAATTTAAATGGAAAATATTATTGTTAGGGTTTAATGCTTGCGTTTTGTGGTTTGAACTCTCGTTTTTGTATCTGTATCTGAAGCCTGTTTAAGATGTTTAGGGTTTCATGTCTACGTATGGTGTTTTCGAACTTCTCATTCTTGAACTCTGATCCAAGGAACGAAAGGCATGTTTAAGTTGTTCAATTAAGTAGTGTCTATAAGCTGATAATAAAAAGGTGTTGGTTTTGGTTTGAAAAACAACTATGATAATGTTAAACCCTAGCCTGTTGATGGTAATGAAATATGTTGGGTTGTACTTTGATTTTTAAGAAGCAAGAGTAATAGATCTTGATTCTACCGTTAGGTTATCTATGATAATGAAATATTTTATTTGGCAGCTGTTAAATATTTGTAAATATTAGTTTGATGAGAACAGGTCAACCCTGGTTTGGGTGTAGAGATGTTGTGTTTTGCTCAGTCGATTCAATAATGCTATTCTTTCCTTTTCTTTTAAGAACATGCTATTGTGCGAAGTGAATTCTGCCATATGCAGTTAATAATACAAAATCAAAGAATTTACAGTGCATTCATCAATTAGTTTAACTTGCCTATTAGTATAACATTTTGTCTACTTTTACTCTATCTCCCTGTATTTGGCCAATTGGGACTTCTAGAGAAAATGAAAGAACAGTGCAGTACTTCTTTTTGCATAAAAGAATAATACAGTGATGGAAATAATTTCTATAAAGACCAGTCATATTCAATAACAAATAAAAGAATGGGTATGTGGTTAAACAGAAAGCGTGATGCTGGTTGCTTTTGAAGAAAGTAACTAAAGATCAGTAAACCCTAGATGTTAACACCATGTCCACCTTCAGAAATCAGAAAAGAACCTACTGCTATAATTAGTTTCTGTTATGTTGTTTCAGTATAGAGATTTGAACAGTAAAAAAAACAATACATGCAGAGATCTAATCTATAGCTGCTAAAATATAAGATGCATGAGGAACATAAGTCTGTGCATGGGTGGTCTCTTGGGTTGATATATTTAGATGCATGCTAGGTTTCACTATTAACTGAGCAGATTTAATGCTACCTCTCTATACTGGAGTACGATGCAGCTTCACGCATGGGGAAAAATGCAGAGGAGTCATTTTATCAGTTCAGCAAATCTAAATTAATTAGAATCTAACATTTTCCTACTATTGATCATTAATAACATTACTAAGCCATTTTTTTGAGAGCATTCATATGATTGGAAAAACACAAAAAGAATAGAACCTGAGTGTGATGGGAGGAACAAATCACTCAAGAATCCTGTTCCACCCAACCTGATCCCAAGCAGCCAACATGACTTCCTTAGGACCCCCAACCCTGTCCACTGATCCACTAGGAGGAAGAAGGTTCTAAAGCTTAGGATCTCTACTTGCAGCAGTAAGAAATTTTATTCAGCCTTACAGGCTTAGTAAGCAATTGGAACAGCACTAGCACCTCTGGTATGTCCTTCTCATAACATTTGCAAACTTACACTTGCACTATCCACAGCCTCCCTATTCAAATCTCTCAGCCATCACTTGATGAGCATGAGGAATGTTTCTGCAGAAAACATTGTAAGAGCTCCCTGCTCAATTCAAATTTCCTTTTATAGGCTACCTAGGTCTTTTTGTAATTAATTGGTCATTAGTGAGCTACCGGCTCACCTCCCTCCACCTGGAGTAGGAAATGCCACAAAATTAGGGGGAGTTGTCCCATAACAACAGCTAATGGTAGAGTGCAAATGCTGCCATCTGTCCCAGTCCTTCCAACAGCATCCATTCCTCCTAGTGGGCCAGTGGACACTCTTGTAACAGCTTTCTTGAGTGTTTGTCTCCCATTTTTATTTATTAAATAATAATAATGAGTCATTATATTCATCTTTGACCTAATTGGTCATAATTATAAAACTTGTAATTATAATTTAACACAAAGTATTTTGAAAAAAGGAAAATAGGAGAAAATAATTACTCTAAAAAATTGGGTAGGTGACATACACCCCCCCTTAAGCCTCAACATCATCCTCGATGTTGCTTTATTCACTCCTTACTCGTTGAGTGTTCCTGGAACAAAGTTGGGTATGCAGCCTGCATACTACTCTCCAACTCCCAGGTAGCCTCTGCTGGGCTATAGTGCTTCCATTGCACTTTTTCTTGGAAAACCGTGCAGTTTTGGAGTAGAGTTTCTTTCATTGCGAGAATACAGTCTGGTTCCATCGGAAAATCGCTGCCTTGTTCCACCTGAACATTATTACAATTTACAACATGAGTAGGATCATGCACATATTTCTTTAAAAATGAAATGTGAAAAACATTATGGACTTTGAGGTTTGAAGGTAGGGCTAATTGATATGCCACGGGTCCAACTCTGGACAAGATTTCGAAATGACCACAATACCTGGGTGCCAGTTTGGCACAGCTCCCCAATTTTAAGGAACTCTTTTTTGGCCTTACCTTAAGAAAAACATGTTCACCAACCTGGAACTCTTTATGAGTTCTTTTAAGGTCTGCTTGAATTTTCTGTCCACCCTGGGAAGCTTTAAGATTCCCTTGTACTTGCTTCATGATTAGTTCTAAGTCCTGCAACAATTCGGGCCCTAAGGTGACTCTGCTAACCGGATCACTCCATGACACCGGTGTGTTACACTTTCTACCGTAAAGAATCTCAAATGGGCTAAGTTTGGCTGAAGCATGGTAGTGATTATTATACGCAAACTCTGCTAAATGCAAGTGGTCTTCCCACTTACCAGGCTGATCCTTAACATACATTCTGAGCATATCTTCCAATATTTGGTTCACCCTTTCAGTCTGTCCGTCTGTTTGCGGATGGAATGCAGTGCTAAAATTTAAGGTGGTGTTTAACCCTTTGAACAAGGACCTCCAAAAGTTACCTGTGAACTTTGAATCTCGATCTGAAACTATTACCTTGGGTATCCCATGCAGTCAGAAAACCTGCTTCATAAAAATTTCTGCGATATCAGGAGCTTTATGGGTAGTTTTGACAGGGATAAAATGGGTTGCCTTGCTAATTTTGTCTACTACCACCATAATGGAGTCGTGCTATTTTTTATTCTTTGGTAACCCAGTGATGAAATCTATACTTATGACTTCCCATTTCCAGCTGGGTATAGGCAAGGGCTGCAGCAATCCAGCAGGATGTTGATGTTCCACCTTCACTTTCTGACAGTCAAAACACTTAGCTATAAATTCTGCTACTTCATCCTTCATCCTGGGCCAATAGAATTCCTTCCTTAGCATTGTGATGGTTTTTTGGTAACCTGGATGGCAAGAATAGTGGCTTTTGTGCATCTCATTCAAAATCAGAATTTTTACTGCTGGTACGTTTGGTATGTACAATCTGTTTTTGTACAGCAGTAAGCCATTTTCCTTCAAACTAAAATCTGTTACAGAATTTTCAGAGTTGTTTTCTGTTGTCCTTTCTTGTAATTTTCTGTATTCCTCATCCTCCTTAATTCCTTCAAACATTTGTTCCCCCAAATCTGTTGCGTATGTGCTGATGGCTTAAACAAAATGTATCCTTGCATTACGACTTAATGCGTCGACAACTTTATTCTCCTTCCCCTTGATGTGCTGAATTTCAAAATCATACTCACTCAGAAAAGTTAGCCATCTGGCTTGCCTAGCATTCAAATTTGTTTGATATAGAAAATATTTCAGCCCCATATTATCCGTCATCAAGTTAAATTTTCTGCCGATAAGGTGGTGATGCCACATTTTCAAGGCATGAATCACTGTTAACAATTCTAGATCGTAGGTAGAATAGTTCTTCTCATGTATTTTCAGTTTTCTTGATTCGTATGCTATAGCATGTCCCTCCTGCATTAGGACTCCTCCCAGTCCATCATTGCACGCGTCTGTGCATACTACAAAATCTTTATTAGGATCTGCAATCCTCAAAATAGGTGTTGAAGTCAGCAATTCTTTTAACTTTACAAAACTATCCGCACACTTTTGATCCTAGACAAACTTCTTTCCCTTTTTCTGCAGCGATGTTATGGGGTTTGCAATCCTGGAAAACCCCTCAATGAATTTTCTATAATAACCAGTGATGCCCATAAACGATCACACATCCGTCACATCCTTGGGAACCGGCCATTCATTAATGGCCTTTATCTTGGCGGGGTCAACCGAAATCCCTTCCTCAAAGATTATGTGTCCTAAGTAATGAATATTGTCCTTGTAAAAATCACATTTGCTGAACTTAGCATATAGCTGGCGCTCCCTCAGAACTTGCAGAATGATACGTATATGTTCATCATGCTCTTCCTTGTTCTTAGAATATACCAAAATGTCATTGATGAACACAACTGCAAACTTATCTAAGTACTTGTGCAGAATTTTGTTCATTAAACACATAAATACAACAGGTGCATTAGTTAATCCAAATGGCATGACAACGAACTCATAGTGTCCATAACGAGTTCTAAAGGCTGTTTTGAAAATATCTTCATCCTTCACATGGACCTGATGATATCCTGATCGTAAATCGATCTTCGAGAACAATGTTGCTCCGCATAGCTGGTCAAAAAGATCGTCAATGCGGGGCAGAGGGTACCGATTCTTGATCGTCATTTTATTCAGTTGATGATAATCCATGCAAAGTCTTAGGGTACCATCCTTCTTCTTAACAAAAATGATCGGTTCTCCCCAAGGAGACACGCTGGGTCTTATATATTTTTTATCGATCAGCTCCTTCAACTGAGATTTTAACTCATTCGGCTCTAGTATATTCATCCAGTATGGAGCTTTAGAACTTGGCACTGCACTAGGTATTAACTCAATATTAAAATCCAGGTCCCTTTTGGGAGGTAAATTTGGGATCTCTTCAGGAAAAATATCTTGAAAATCCTTTAAGATAGGTATGTCCTCTATTTTCAGTTTGTCCTCCTTAGTACTTATCTCATCATGCACTGCATTTACTGCAAACATCTGACACCCTTTTCTGATTTCCCTTTTTACTTGCATGGCTGAAATCTGCTGAGCGGATGTTTTTCTAGGGATGCCTTTTACTTCTGTTGTCTTTCTTTCATCATCCAGGTAAATGAAACCTTTTTCATAACAATTCAGAATGACACGATGGGTTTCTAACCAGTCCATACTGATTAGGATGTCATATGACCCTAATGGAAGAATATTTAGCTTTACCTGCGTTGTTAGTTGATTCATAGATAAAGCACAATTTTCCACAAAATCATAAACCTTTCTTTTTGTTCCTGTCGCTAGTCTAACTAACCAGAATTTATCGAATTTCTCTGTTTTCAAATCAAGTCTTTCTACAACAACTGGTGATATATAACCTAGACTAGCACTGGGGTCAATTAAAATAGAAACTGGGTGGTTTTGCAGCATACCTTCAACCTCCACCATTGAGACTTGGTGTTCTGCTCATCGATTGTCTAATGCTGCACTAATTCTGGGTACTTCTCTTGCCACATCTCCTACAGTAGCTTCAGACTGTATGGAGTGAATATGGTTGGCCGCCCGTTTCTTGAGGGGACAGTCTGAGGCATAATGGGGCCCTTGGCACTCAAAGCATTTTATAGGTGGTTTCTGTTCATTGGTCCTGGCAACATTGAGGACATTTTTGGGTGTTGTAAATTTCTGCTGCTAATTATTTCTATTCTGCTGAAATATTTTATTCTGAAATTTTCTCTTCTGAAAACTGGAGTTGCCACCATATCTAAAAAATGTTCCTCTTCTGTTCAAAATTACTGGGTTTTGGGTTTTTCCAGCTAGGTACCCCTTCTCTCTTCTTATTCTGGTTAAAGTAGAAAGTGGCTTTCCTCATGGCTTCCTCTAGTGTCTTAGGGTTATCGTACTCTATCCTGTCCTTGATGTGGAAAGGTAGACAACTTAGGCACCTCTAGACCTTCGGTTTTTCTTCCACCATATACGGCACATACCTTAGCAAACTTAAAAACTTGTTGTTCAGTTCTTTCATGTTCATCGTTCCCAATTTCAGATCATAAAATTCTTTGGATTTTTCTTCATAATACTACTTAGATAAGAATTTCTTCTTGAAGTGTCTTTTAAAAGTACTCCAACTCACATCTCGGTCTTTTATACCTTTTACCCTTTTAAGGTCTTGCCACCAAATATCTTCCTTCCCGGTCAGATTATAAATTTCCATTTTTGCCTTTAAGGATTCCGAATAGTCGTAGATCTGAAAATAATTTTTCATGCCGGACAGCCATGCCTCCGCTATCTCTCCTTTTTCCGTTTCTCCATTGAAAGTTGGGGTTTGATTTTCTTGAATTCACCAGCTATCTGTTTGTACTGTTTATTCCTTCTCCTTTTTGGCTTGAAGTCTCCTTCACTGCTATCACTAGAGTAGTTATGCTTCTTTTTATGTGGATGTTTGGCAGCTCTTAATGATGTTGAGTTGTTGTTTCCCTCAGTTGTTTCTGTTTGTTTATCCTTGTCTTCATGATATATCTCTTTAGTTTTGGAAGTATGTTCAAGGTTCTGTTCATAATTTGGATATTGGTCGAATAGTGCTTGCTTCAACTCCCCCTGTGTCCTCGGGATTCTTTCATTGTCCTATTTTACTAACTGGATCTTTGCCTTCAATTCTTGAAAAGCACGCAGTAATTCTGACGAATCGTTACCTCGATTGCCCTGGAATTGCTATTCCATACTTAGGATGTTGGGTGGAAGTCTGCCCCTGATGTGTTCAGCTGATCCTTCCATATTTGTAAATCAAAGAAATTTTTTTGTATACGACAAAATAATTTAAAATCGAGTTAGCGAAAAAATTCATAGTCATAAATTTTCTGTTTGCATGTTTCTTGGACTGTCTTTAGGCCTAGAGTTCGAACACGAGCTCTGATACCACATGTAACATCCCGATATTTTCATAAAAAATTCAAAATTTTTAAATCATCATTAAATGCTAATATTTGTAAAAAGTGGAAAATAATAATATTTAATAAAGCAGTAATTAATAAATGCGGCATTAGGTAGGAAAAATTTAACTGTTGTGTCTTTTTTTCTTCTGATGATGTATCGTGTCGGTGACACATCATGAATCCAATAAATGATTATGTCCTTTATTTATATGTTGGGATGATTGAAAATTGTGATGCACTTGGAAAACATAATTCTTCTCGACAAGTACTGATAGTTTAACTTTTCTGGATGATGATGAAAGGGGCCCCATGAGGTGCCCCGAGGCTTACTTCGCTATTCAGCTAAAGCATTGTACTCGTCCTTCATGTGCAGATTCGCGGGTAAGAGATAGCGATAAAATTCAGTGTGTTTAATAACTGTGATATAAGTGAAAACTGCTTACGATTTCGATGCTACAGGTATGGTTTCCTTCCAATTTGTAAAATGAATTTGACTAGCTCAAAAACTGCAGATATCGTTAATCTCAGAGTGTGATTGTTATGAATGTTTTAATAGGCGTTTGAGACTTCACGTGTTTTCATTCTATGAATGACTTGCGGCTATTAAAAAAACTCTTTTATAAATTTCGATAGTGACAAGTTTTGGACAAGGACACATAGTCCTAAGCATACCATAGAAAGAGTGATAAGGTGGTTATAGTTCTCTACTACCTGGGCAATTATAATGGTGGTGCATTAAGCATTAATACCCTACCATGCAATGTATGTGATGGTTCTATGGGCAACTATACCCTAAGGGTGTAACCTTGTGAATTTATGCAATGGCAAACCTATATGATGAACTTTATAATCAATTCTATATTAAGTTGGGGTAGATTCAATCCATACCCTAGGATTGAACGCGACCTAAGTTAATGCGTTTAAGCTATGGGCATATTTATGTCGTTTTTCAAGGAACATACAAGTCTTTAATACATGCTACCAGTGGATGTTTAGCCTTGGTATAATTTATAAATTTGATGCTCTTAACGTTGATCCATATGGTTGGAAGGTGGAATGATGACACTGTAAAAAGCATGCGTACGAAAATCAAGGGTGTAGTAAATGATTGGGTTGTAATCAACTCGCCTGGCCACCGTGTTAAGGGTAGTATTACGTGCACGTCGTGATGGATGTTCGACATGTGATAAGGTTTGGCAATGCTGAGTTGTAACGGGCCTCCTGCCTTGGTGTCAACAGTGTTGGCAACCTCTTGGCTTGGGAGGCAGATGGGTGATTTAATGCTACTTCTACCACCCTCCAACATGGCTAAATGAAATTAGATATCCGTCGTTCATTGTTTTGTGTTGGGATTGTGATGAACCCTATCGTAACTTACCGGATCTTGTAACGTTTTCTTGGTCATTGTTTCGGTGGTAGGGTTTGGGGTGAGGCCAACCAGTCGAGAGGCACTTAGGGTTTTGATGTTTTTCTAGCCTTCCTCGGGATTGATCCTGAGACCGGAAGCAACCTTCGATCTGTGAGTGATAGTTATCCATGGAGGCCGAGTCTGGGAATGAAAGGTGTGGTAATCCACAGGTTAGATGAGTGTGTCTGTTGTGGCGTTTTAGTAACTTGCAAGTCTGGGATTTCGATCAGGTTGTAAGTTTCAACTATATCACACAGTGTGGCCTTCGAGATGGGTGCTTCTCCTTCACAGTGGATGGAGGTTGGCTTCATCAAGTCTTTGTCACGACTCAGGTACAATAAAGTTTCAAATATTTTAAGGTTTTATTTGTTGCATGCACCGCATTTCAAGATTGATAGTTAACTCAGTGTATGGTTGTTTGGCAGGTAGCTCTCGGCGAACAACAGGGTGCCGGAATAGTTGACGGGGAGAAGAACTATAGCGAATTCCCCGGTAAGATTCGGTGGTATCCCTCCCTCGGTTCTCCTGGAATCGGACTTGATGAGCAGGGTGTTGGTAGCACGCCTTCACAGCAGTGGCTTTTGTCTCACCTGCAGCATTTGGGGAAACGTTACTGTTTTAAGTTTTGGTTGATAGTGTAGATGATGTAAATGTTTCTTTAAAATGTATGGTCGGCCATTCCTTGGCTCGGCGAGCTTGGTGGGGTTGAACCCTCATGTTTACAAAGAGTCTTACAGCATTTAACGTTGGATGTCCATTGTTTGGCACTTCTAAGGCGATGGAAGAACAGTTGTGAAACTAAAGGGAAGATAAAAGTTGACTGTAATTTTGTTTCGGCATTAGCTGTGTGTGTAAAAAGCATTGGGTTTTGAATGAAACCTTCAGTAAACAATGCGACAATCTGTAGGATACAACCATTGTAAATTTAAATGGAAAAGATTACTGTTAGGGTTTAATGCTTATGTTTTGTGGTTTGAACTCTTGTTTTTGTATCTGTATCTGAAGCATGTTTAAGATGTTTAGGGTTTCATGTCTACGTATGGTGTTTTCGAACTTCTCATTCTTGAACTCTGATCCAAGGAACGAAAGGCATGTATAAGTTGTTCAATTAAGTAGTGGCTATAAGCTGGTTGGCAGGTGGAATGATGACACTGTAAAAAGCCCGCGTACAAAAATCAAGGGTGTAGTAAATGATTGGGTTGTAATCAACTCGCCTGGCCACCGTGTTAAGGGTAGTATTACATGCACGTCGTGTGGATGTTTGGCATGTGATAAGGTTTGGCAATGCTGAGTTGTAATGGGCCTCCTTCCTTGGTGTCAACAATGTTGGAAACCTCATGGCTTGGGAGGTAGATGGGTGATTTAATGCTACTTCTGCCACCCTCCAACGTGGCTAAATGAAACTAGATCTCCGTCGTTGATTGTTTTGCATTGGGATTGTGATGAACCCTATCATAACTTACTGGATCTTGTAACGTTTTCTTGGTCATTGTTTTGGTGGTAGGGTTTGGGGTGAGGCTAACCAACTGAGAGGCACTTAGAGTTTTGATGTTTTTCTATCCTTCCTCGGGCTCGATCCTGAGACCGGAATCAACCTTCGATCTGTGAGTGATAGTTATCCATGGAGGCCGAGTCTGGAAATGAAAGGTGTGGCAATCCACAGGTTAGATGAGTGTGTCTGTTGTGGAATTTTCGTAACTTGCAAGTCTGGGGTTTCGATTGGGTTGTAATTTTCAACTGTATCACACAGTGTGTTCTTCGAGATGGGTGCTTCTCCTTCACAGTGGATAGATGTTGGCTTTGTCAAGCCTCTGTCACGACTCAGGTACAGTAAAGTTTAAAATATTTTAAGGTTTTCTTTGTTGCATGCACCGCATTTCAAGATTGATAGTTAACTCAATGTATGGTTGTTTGGTAGGTAGCTCTCGGCAAACAGCAGGGTGCCGGAATAGTTGATGGGGAGAAGAACTATAGCGAATTCCCCGGTAAGCTTTGGTGGTATCCCTCCCTCGGTTCTCCTGGAATCATACTTGATGAGCAAGGTGTTGGTAGCACGCCTTCACGACAGTGGCTTTTGTCTCGCCTGCAGCATTTGGGGAAACATTATTGTTTTAAGTGTTAAATTTTCAGAATTTACTTCAATCTGATCTAGGATCTTAACTGAGAGAACAACATGTACAACATATCTACAGCATATCAATCATGGAGACAATAATGCAAGCACACAAGAGACACAAAGATTTACTTGGGGAAAACCATAAAGGTGAAAAACCCCAATAACTTCCTCAGAGATAGATAAAGCAATGATACAACCCAAACATAAGAGATAGACATATCCGAGCAGCAGATCCTCCTCCTCCATAAGTGCGCCACTCCTCCTTGAGTGCATGAGTGAGAAGTGAGTGATAAAATAGAGTGCCTCCCGCACTCTATTTATACTTGACTTGACTTGCCTTTTACATAAATCATGTAGGCTTGAACTTAACCACATAACATAATGCTGACTGGGTCGACCCCCAATAGGGTGGTCTAATAACCCTTCGACCCACATGGCCGACCCCTAATAGGGTGGTCTAATAACCCTTTGACCCACATGACTTATACAGGGCCGACCCCAACAAGGTGGTCTAATTACCCATCAAGTATAAGTTACTACATTTACAATATAAATGACGACACTTCCGTATAGAGGAATAATACCATCTCTATAGGAGTACATACAACATACATATATGAAATACATTCTGAAGTTACATATACATCAACACTCCCTCTTAACTAGGAAGGTATTTCTCAGCACAGGTCTTCTAGCACAAGTCTTCTTCTCTGGATCATCGTCACTGGATAATCATCATTGAGTCATCATCATCGTCACTACTACTGCTATCTCAATCAATCTCCGAATCTACTCGTCATAGGAATTTCTACAGAGCCAATCCTTTTTCATACTGGATGTAGGCTGATTTGGATCTTGGGAGCTGAGAACCGGAAGGCTTGAATGCCGAGAGAGGAGGAGATTAAGCATGCAAATCTGTCATAAAATTCACATGAAAACCCTAATATTGCATAAGAATAAGCATGAACAAAAACACATGAAGTGAATGGGAGGTGAGGCTCAAGGATGAGCCCCACCTCTGAAACTAATTACCAATAAGTCACTCAGATCTAATTAGTCTCACAATGAACAATAGAAAATAAGAGAGAAACCAAATGAGTAATTTGTTATTATGAGAAGGCTTGCTAGGCTTTTATATAGCATTATTACAATATGTCTTGAGACCATACCATGGGCCAAAACTATGTGCTACCAAATACCATGGATGAGAGAGGGTGGCCTCTCAATTTAATACTTTTATGGCTTATACATCCGAATTTAGACCATATGCCCCCTAAAATTCATTCCTCCCCCCTTAGAAAATGATGGTCCCCATCATTTCATGCTAAAAAGAGACCCATGATTACCATGTGCTAGTTACCAATGAAGAGAAGGGTTTTGTGTGGTTGACCCATAACCGTGGGTTTTGCGAGGTTGACCCATAACCGTGGGTTTTTCAAGGGTGACCCATAACCATGATGGCAATGACAAGATTGATTCCAATGAAGAGAAGAGTTTTGTGTGGTTGACTCAAAACCATGGGTTTTGTGTGGTTGACCCATAACCGTGGGTTTTATGTGGTTGACCCATAACCATGGTGGCAATGACAAGCTTGTTTCCACTGAAGAGAAAGGTTTTGTGTGGCCCATAACCATGGGTTTTGTGTGGTTGACCCACAACCATGATTACAATACATAACTATGGGTTTTGTGTGGTTAACCCATAACCATGGGTTTTGTGTGGTTGACCCATAACCGTGATTACATTAAGATTTAAAAAAAATTGAAAATTCATGATCTTTGGTGCAGTTGATGTCTTGCTGCAAATCCATTCATAGCTTCTGATGCATGTACTGAAATTGAATTCTATTGAAGACCCATTTGAGATCTCGAAGAGACCTTTCCATCCATATAACATACTTGCTCTGGGGTGGCCCAGAGATTGAGAAAATGTTTGTTGAAGTTTAAAAGATGCGCGCACACTATTTTGCAAACATATGTTGCTTCAGTCGATGATATCTCTCCAACCAGAAAGCCAAATGGAAAACCACGAAATACCCATTTTAGCTAATGGAAAGAAATTTCCAATGAGTTATGGTGTTTCCTCAAAGACATTTTTTGGTGTCTGTAGCACTTGTTTAAAATTGTTGTACGTCTAGTCGCATTGTGTACAAATATGTACTACTTCAAACAAACATATCTCACAAACCGAAAAACGAAATGAAATTCTGTGAAATACCCATTTTAGATGACGGAAAGAGCTTTCCAATGAGATATGGAAGAGCCTTTGAGACATTCTATGAAGTCTATAGCACTTGTTTAAATTTGTTGTACGTCCAGTCGCATTATGCACAAACACTTGCTACTTCAAACAAGCATATCTCACAAACCGGGAAACGAAAGGAAATTCCGTGAAATACCCATTTGAGCTGACAGAAATACCTTTCTGATGAGATATGGTAGAGCCTCTAAAACGTCCTGTGAATCCTATTACACCTGTTCAAAGTTTTTTGAATGTGAGAGTGTTGAGTATAGAGATGCCAAGGGTTTATAGAGAAGCATGTGTTGTTGTAGAGGTTGTGGAACCTCAGTTGAACCCGCATAATGCTTAAAAATCTTGTCCCAATGGAGAGCTTACCCACTCTGATACCATTGATCCGGATCTTGGGAGCTGAGAACTGGAAGGCTTGAATGCCGAGAGAGGAGGAGATTAAGCATGCAAATCTGTCATAAAATTCACATGAAAACCCTAATATTGCATAAGAATAAGCATGAACAAAAACATATGAAGTGAATGGGAGGTGAGGCTCAAGGATGAGCCCCACCTCTTAAACTAATTACCAATAAGTCACTCAGATCTAATTAGTCTCACAATGAAAAATAGAAAATAAGAGAGAAACCAAATGAGTAACTTATTATTATGAGAAGGCTTGCTAGGACTTTGTATAGCATTATTACAATATGTCTTGAAACCATACCATGGGCCAAAACTATGTGCTACCAAATACCATGGATGAGAGAGGGTGGCCTCTCAATTTAATACTTTTATGGCTTATACATTCAAATTTAGACCATATGCCTCCTAAAATTCGGATCATAGGCCCACCACCTGCAGGTCTTCATCATCACTGGCCATACTGTGGAATCCTCGGGACTTATTACGTGCGTCACAAAACCTCGAAAGAGCATCCCAGGTTGTTACGAGCACACGGCTCTACCTATAGGATCTCCCAGGGCCATATTATATGTGACCTCACCACAAAACTTCGCAAGAGCATTCCAGGCTGTTACGAGCATGCAACTCTACCTATAGGATCTCCCAGGGCACGAATTACATGTGGTCACCACAAAACCTCGCAAGAGCATCCCAGGATGTTACGAGCATACATCTCTACCTATAGGATCTCCCAGGGCACGAATTACATGTGGTCATCTCAAAACCTCGCAAGAGCATCCCAGGACTTATTACGGGCACACAGCCCAACCTATCGGATCTCCCAGGGATAGATTATATGCCATAGGACAAAACCTCGAAAGAGCATCTGCCAGATATCCCAGGGCAACGAATTACATGCCATAGGAAAAACCTCGTAAGACTATCTGCAGATCTCCCAGGGCAACGAATTATATGTCCTCTCATAGCAAAACCTCAAAAGATCATTTGCCAGATATCCCAGGGCACCGAATTACATGCCATAGGAAAAACCTTGAAAGACTATCTCAAATCTCCCAGGGCAACGAATTATATTCTCATCTGCACAACCTGATCCACGGCCATAGAGTATCAACCTGATACTCACCATACATCATCCTGATGTACACATGATCATCCTGATCATCATCACTGCAACATCCTGCTGCATGTCATCTGGAGCAACATCCTGAAGCTCGTCATCCATGATCATCCTGATCATACAATGCATCTACCTGATGCATACAAAGTATCTACCTGATACATATCATCATACATGATCCACCTGATCATACAATGTATCCACCTGATACAAATACAAATACATGATACATATCATCATACATGATCCACCTGATCATACAATGTATCCACCTGATACAAATACAAATACATGATACATATCACCATACATGATCCACTTGATACATATACAGATACATGGTCCAAGCATCCAACATGATGCATATACAAAAATACATATAAATGATCCAACTGATCATATCCAACATCCAACATGATGCATACATACATACATAAAAATGATCCAACTGATCATATCCAGCAGAAACCAGAACATCATCCTGATGCTCATCATCCAGCACTTACATCCACAGCCATGTGAAGGATCCTTCTTCCAACATGCTTGGAATGGATTCAGCAAATGTGTCCATCACTTCTTCCTCTAAGTGTCCTCGATCTGAAGAATGCCAAGCCTCTCTCTGAAGTACTCGAACTTGACCCTGGATAGTGGCTTCGTCAGCACATCTGCAATCTGCTCGTCCGTTGCAACATACAGGAGCTTCACAGCTCCTCTCTGCACCATATCCCTGATATAGTGATATTTGATCTCTATGTGTTTCGACCTGTCATGAAACACTGGATTCTCGGACAGCTTCACACAACTCTGGTTATCACAGAAGATACCAATAGCATCCAACAGGAGATCAAATAACTCAGACAGTAGCTTCCGTAGCCATACTGCCTCACAACTAGCTGAACAGGATGCAACATACCCTGCCTCAGCTGTACTCAGTGCTACGCAGGACTTCTTCCTGCTAATCCAAGAGATCACACCTGATCCCATACTGAAGCAGCACCCAGATGTGCTCATCCTATTTGCAGCACTGCCAGCCCAATCTGAATCAACATAACCCTGCAGGTTAAACTTTTGATTCGTCTCATACTTGAGCCCATAATCCACTGTACCCTTTAGGTACCTCAGAACATGCTTTACAGCAACCAGGTGAACACTCCTCGGATCTGTCAGGAACTGATTCAATGTGTTCACTGCAAGGAAAATATCTGGTCTCGTGTTCGTCAAGTACATCAAGGACCTAATCATCTGACGATACATAGAGACATCAACCGGCTTAGATGAAGCATCACATAAAAGCTTCAGATTCGATGCCATAGGTGTGGCCATGGCCTTGCAATCCATCATCCCGAACCTCTTCAGGATCTCTACTGCATACTTCCCTTGTCCAAGGAAGATTCCATCTGCACTCTGCCACACTTCCATGCCAAAAAACAAATAGTGCATCATCCCCAAGTTCTTCATCTCGAACTTGGTAGTAAGCTTCCGCTGCGTGTCGGCAATCAATCTATCTTCACCTGTAACAAACAAGTTATCCGCATACAAAAGTAGTATCACTGGATTTCCTTCCTCAACCTTGTAGTAAAGGTTGGAATCCGCTTTACTCTTGGTAAAGCCTAAACTGGATAGAAAGTTGTCTATCCTACCATACCAAGTTCTGCACATATATGACTCCCTGTCATGTGTCTCAGAACCAAGTGGCTGCACCACATACACTTCTTCTTAAACTACACCATTTAAGAAGGCTATCTTGAAATCCATCTGGTGTATCTTCTATTTCATCACTTTTATATTTCTCTATGCTGCCATCTGCAGCATGCTTGATCTGATAGTTCCATTTGGAAGTCACAACAGACTTCCCTTCATCTCTTTGGACCGCATCCCAAACATCGTTCTTCATGATCGACGGATCATGCCATTCTTCCCATATCCTGGGAACTTCAATATCTTCAATAGATAATTTTGTTGTTGAACAAATGTTGTAGTTCTTCTTTTGTAGGAGATGGCATATGATCTTTCCTACACAACAAGTTAAATTGCCTGATTAGAAAACATCTCATAGTTTTCAGAACAAATTCTTACACATAAAGAAATATGTCATACAGTCATGTAATTATCTTAGCCAATGCTTCAATACAACATTTATCCATATCCCGTAACTTTCTAGATGCCTTCCAATCTCTACCAGAACATTGTTAAGAGTGTGCACAACTCCCAACATGTCAGCAAAGAGGTTTCATTCTAGATAAGTAGCAATGGAATGTTGTAGAGTGCCATAGGCTACTTACCCATGCATATTAGTAGTATACCATACATATCCTAAGTCTAGGAACATGAGCATATACATCATTGAACAATTTTATTTAAACAAACAAATATGCAAGAAATGATAATTAAAAGTACTTATCTTTGTTTGTTTGTTGGGTTGACTCCCTCTCAGTCTTTGCTTCTTTTCTGCAACTCCATTCTTATGTGGATTGTGAGAAGTGGTCAACTCCCTCTGAATATCTGCATCCTTACAGAAACTACTGAAGTGTGCTCCTTTGCTTTCTTGCAGGAACAACTGGAGTGTGCTCCCTCTTGATCTTTGCTTCCTGGATTACCTGTCCTTGAACTTACATCCATCCTTAATCACTATGGATGCTTATTAGTATCATCATTGTGTTATCCTTGAGGTCTCATACATAATCACACATTTATTGGTATAATCTTAATACTATCAAAACACAATAATCTTAAACATGTATATTCATGATCATTCACAGATAATAAACATTAGTATTCAAGGTTTTAGGGAAGTCTTATTTTACTCACACATTTTCTTATTTGATCATAGGAATCTTCTGGTTAGTTGAATCATAAATTATGGTAAGAAACATAATATGCATACAAACATGATTATTCAAACCTATGGCTTCATGAATAATCATTATCAACAACACAACAGTATAAGATCCTAACACAAGGTAGGATTCTAGCTTGATATAGGAAAAACATACTTGGATTAGCATGCTAGCTAGTCATGTCTAACATACCCGCATAATGTCTTCTGGTTCTCTTCAGTGACTTGTGCTAGTAACCTGCATGTCTCATAAGTTAACCATTGTAGAAACAAGTTATACATACCTCGAAAGTAGATCTTCTATGTGATCAATGACAACGGATGAATCCTTGTCTTCATGTCACCATGATCATACGTTCTTGAAGTAGAACATGATTTGTCTTTCTTGGTGTACCTTTTATGTTAGCAGACAACATAAACCTCATACAACACCATAATGCATTAGTACAATCATAAGTGTCAACACCCTAACCAATGAATATCTTCTATCATGCATTCATAATTTTGTTAAGGTGATACGACAAATCTAAAATCAAGATTGTACTAACTGTAATAACATGAAGACAAACATACCATAAACTTAATCATGAACAAATAAATATCGAAACATACCTCGATGAGTCATACCTATCGAGATCGCTTGTAATATTCTTATGTAAGGCCTTAGCCTCATCTCCCTCTGAAACAAGAACTTCTTCACTTATGCAGGTGACCAATCCATCTTCTTCTAGGATTAACCCAAAGCACTTGATTTGCAAGAACTGGACCTCGACCTGGATATGGGTTTGTTAGAGAAACCCCAAAAATTCAAACTTTGAATTTCAAACTTCCGAAAGGATATAAATATGTGCCTTGATGAGCTGATCAAGCTGGTATATTCAGAATTTGAAAACTGCAAAGTTTCACTCCTCAATTTTGCCTTTGAAACTTCCAAATTCACTGGACGTGACCCTGAACTGGGGTTTGATGAAGCCCACTCTTCTGCCCAATCAAAAGGTTTGATCCAAAGCTCTAAGCTTCTATTTTTCTGAGGAGCTTCCAACCGTGGTCACAGATTTCAAAAATTCCCATTTTTACAGAAGCCCTAATTTTCCACTTTTCTGATCAAAGTCTCGAACTAGGGTCTGATCAAGCCTGGCCTTCTGCCCAACCAAAAATTCTGATCTTGGTCTCTAAATTTCTATCTTGATGAGTAACATCCAGTCGTGGTCTCCAATTACAAAAATTCCAACTTTCTGCGAAGCCCTAAATTCCGGAAGCCATGAATGAAGGTACTAAAAAATAATTCATTTTTGACAGAAATATGTACCTGATTGTTTCTGGTGTAACTCCGAAATTTTTGATCCACAGGGTCTGAAAATGTTTCCTGAGATAGCCCGACCTGTTATCTTTCCATCCCGATAGGTCTGACCTCAATTGGATTCTCTGAGAGAGAGTTATGCCAAGTGTCGTAACGTGACCTGTTTATGGGATAATACAAGAGAGCAAACCTGTATGACGTGCCACGTGTCACTGTTTCAACTTCGGCCTCTGAAATTTTTTCCTGAGATAGCTCGCCCTGTTATCTTTCCATCCTGATAGTTCTTACCTCAATTGGACTCTTTGAGAGAGATTTATTCCAAGTGTCGCAACGTGGCCTTTTTATGGGATAATACAGGAGAGCGAACTTGTACGGCGTTCCACGTGTCACTGGTTCAACTTCGACCTCTGAAAATTTTTCTTGCGATAGTACAGTCTGTGTACTACCTGTCAATATTTATGAAATTTCATTTGTATATTCCTAGCCCAAGTTATCACCTTTTTCCCAAGGTCACCTGGTTTTGATTCAGATCTGGAAGAGGCAGAAACCCTATACTGTACAGATCAGAAATCACAAAGTACAATGAACTAGAGGTTGTCCTTTGGACACAAGGTACATGGGGATTTAATATTCAACCTGTAAAGGTTTCAGATCTAAAAATTTTTCCAAAACGGATTTATAGTGAAAGTGCTACGATGACTGGTTTTTGCTATATCAAGCCCTAGCATCGTAAGTGCAACAAGTGTCATACATGCCATATCATGCCTTCTTTCAGGCTAGCTCTGATACCATGTTAAATTTTCAGAATTTACTTCAATCTGATCTAGGATCTTAACTGAGAGAACAACATGTACAACATATCTACAACATATCAATCATGGAGACAATAATGCAAGCACACAAGAGACACAAATATTTACTTGGGGAAAACCATAAAGGTGAAAAAACCCCAATAACTTCCTCAGAGATAGATAGAGCAATGATACAACCCAAACATAAGAGATAGACATATCCGAGCAGCAGATCCTCCTCCTCCATAAGTGCGCCACTCCTCCTTGAGTGCATGAGTGAGAAGTGAGTGATAAAATAGAGTGCCTCCCGCACTCTATTTATACTTGACTTGACTTGCCTTTTACATAAATCATGTAGGCTCGAACTTAACCACATAACATAATGCTGACTTGGCCGACCCCCAATAGGGTGGTCTAATAACCCTTCGACCCACATGGCCGACCCCCAATAGGGTGGTCTAATAACCCTTTGACCCACATGACTTATACAGGGCCGACCCCAACAAGGTGGTCTAATAACCCATCAAGTATAAGTTACGACATTTACAATATAAATGATGACACTTCCGTATAGAGGAATAATACCATCTCTATAGGAGTACATACAACATACATATATGAAATACATTCCGAAGTTACATATACATCAACATTAAGTTTTGGTTGATAGTGTAGATGATGTAAATGTTTCTTTAAAATGTATGGCTAGTCATTCCTTGGCTCGACGAGCTTGGTGGGGTTGAACCCTCATGTTTGCAAAGATTCTTACAGAATTTAATGTTGGATGTCCATCGTTTGGCACTTCTAAGGCGATGGAAGAACAGTTGTGAAACTAAAGGGAAGAGAAAAGTTGACTGTAATTTTGTTTCGACATTAGCTATGTGTGTAAAAAGCATCGGGTTTTGAATGAAACCTTCAGTAAACAATACGGCAATCTGTAAGATACAACCGTCGTAAATTTAAATGGAAAAGATTACTGTTAGGGTTTAATGCTTACGTTTTGTGGTTTGAACTGTCATTTTTGTATCTGTATCTGAAGCCTGTTTAAGATGTTTAGGGTTTCATGTCTACGTATGGTGTTTTCGAACTTCTCATTCTTGAACTCTGATCCAAGGAACGAAAGGCATGTTTAAGTTGTTCAATTAAGTAGTGGCTATAAGCCGATAATAAAAAGGTGTTGGTTTTGGTTTGAAAAACAACTGTGATAATGTTAAACCCTAGCTTGTCGATGGTAATGAAATATGATGGGCTGTACTTTGATGTTTAAGAAGAAAGAGTAATAGATTGTGATTCTACCGTTAGGTTATCTATGATAATGAAATATTTGATTTGGCAGCTATTAAATATTTGTAAATATTAGTATGATGAGAACAGGTCAACCCTGGTTTGGGTGTAGAGATGCTGTGTTTTGCTCAGTCGATTCAATAATGTTATTCTTTCCTTTTCTTTTAAGAACGTGCTAATGTGCGAAGTGAATTCTGCCATATGCAGTTAATAATACAAAATCAAGGAATTTACAGTGCATTCATCAATTAGTTTAACTTGCCTATTAGTATAACAGTTTGTCTACTTTTACTCTATCTCCCTATATTTGTCCAATTGGGACTTCTAGAGAAAATGAAAGAACAGTGCAGTACTTTTTTTTGCATAAAAGAATAATACAGTGATGGCAATAATTTCTATAAAGACCAGTTAGATTCAATAACAAATAAAAGAATGGGTATGTGGTTAAACATAAAGTGTGATGTTGGTTTCTTTTGAAGAAAGTAACTAAAGATCACTAAACCCTAGATGTTAACACCATGTCCACCTTCAGAAATCAGAAAAGAACCTACTGCTATAATTAGTTTTTGTTATGTTGTTTCAGCATATAGATTTGAACAGTAAAAAAAACAATACATGCAGAGATCTAATCTACAGCTGCTAAAATATAAGATGCATGAGGAACATAAGTCTGTGCATGGGTGGTCTCTTGGGTTTATATATTTAAATGCATGCTAGGTTTCACTTTTAACTAAGCAGATTTAATTCTACCTCTCTGTACTGGAGTACGATACAGCTTCACGCATGGGGAAAAATGTAGAGGAGTCATTTTATCAGTTCAGCAAATCTAAATTAATTAGGATCTAACATTTTCCTGCTACTAATCATTAATAACATTGCTAAGCCATTTTTTTGAGAGCAATCATATGATTGGAAAAACAAAAAAAGAATAGAACCTGAGTGTGATGGGAGGAACAAATCACTCAAGAATCCCGTTTCACCCAACCTTCTCCCAAGCAGCCAAGATGTTTGCCTTAGGACCCCCGAGCCTGTCCACTGATCCACCAGGAGGAAGAAGGTTCTAAAGCTTAGGATCTCTACTTGTAGCAACAATAAATTTTATTCAGCCTTACAGGCTTAGTAAGCAATTGGACCAGCACTAGCACCTCTGGTCTGTCCTTCTCATAACATTTGTAGACTTACACTTGCACTCTCCACAGCCTCCCTATTTGAATCTCTCATCCATCACCCGATGAGCATGACGAATGTTTCTGCAGAAAACATTGTAAGTGCTCCCTGCTCAATTCGAATTGCCTTTTATAGGCTGCCTAGGTCTTTTTGTAATTAACTGGTCATTAGTGAGCTACCTGCTCACCTCCCTCCACCTGGAGGGGGAAATGCCACAAAATTAGGGGGAGTTTTCCCATAACAACAACTAATGGTAGAGTGCAAATGCTGCCATCTGTCCCAGTCCTTCCAGCAGCTTCCATTCCTCCTAGTGGGCCAGTGGACACTCTTGTAATAGTTTTATTGAGTGCTTGTCTCCCATTTTTATTTATTAAATAATAATAATGAGTCATTACATTCATCTTTGACCTAATTGGTCATAATTACAAAACTTGTAATTATAATTTAACACAAAGTATTTTGCAAAAAGGAAAATAGGAGAAAATAATTATTCTCAAAAATTGGGTAGGTGACATTACCTGATGGATATGAAAATTATGTTCTTGACTAGCATTTGTATCATACACAATAAACCTTTAAGCGCATAAGATAACATGTATATAATTGGCACAGTATATATATATATATATATATATATATATATATATATATATATATATATATATATGGTCCAAAAAATACATATGAGTTTGAGTCAACCATTGTCAAAATATACAAAGTGCGAATAAACGGCCTCAAAAAATAATATGTCACTCTCCCTACGGAGAGGGAGGAGCCTCAGCTAGCTCTGATACGACCTCTCTATAACAGATGACTAGCCTAGCTACTTTCCTAAGTAGTTGTATCCAAGCTGGGGGGAACCCCCACTACACACTCCTACATATCTAGCGGCATTCACTCTATCCTGTAGGTAGCAATATCATGAGTCAACTAACTCATCTTCCCCTCTATGCTCTTGAACATCACATCTGCAGCACCTGGCTCGGTTGGTCAGACAAACACTCTAGGATTCCTAGTAGGTCTCACAGGCCCCACATCTGCATAAGTTATGTTTTTTCAATACTCATACTCATTATAAAAATCATATATACAAAAAACATAAAAAAAAATTAAATAATTTTTCAAAAACAAAAACACTTTGGTACCTATCTCTCCCCAGGATGATCTTGGAGGAAGCATAAGCTCAGGATCACCTCAAAAATGCATGCCTTCATACAAAAACTACTCTAGTGCCGGTACTTAGTGGCTCCACCACCCCAGATAATCCTCGTTAGCATATGACAAGTTGGTTTCACCACCACCCTGACGCAGGAAGATATCTCCCCAATGAGTCATCAATGGCTCGCGGGGGTTCAACACTGGTAGAGACACTCCCTGACTAAGAGTGGTGACTCGCTCGAAGAAAAAGGTGCATAATATACTCCCATATCCAAAATTATTTTTCTTCCCCGTCTTACACTCTATCTGTTGATGTTTCATGTTCACTAGCAGCCCTGAAAATCAGTCAAAGATGACATTGCGTAGACATTCTACGCCTATCTGCATATAGTTCCACGAGGCTAAGTGTTGCACCACACTTCCCCCGATCCTATTGATTGTACTCAAGATCACCTTTAGTGGGAATATTGCAATCTGCCCAATTAGAACTTGGCTTTTGCTTTTTCTGGTGCTAGCTACGCAGTAGGTGTTGATATAATCTTGAATGGACAATACACTGAATCCTCTAAATGTGTCTTTGAGGTTCACCACCTCACCTCGTCGAGATAGACCAGTTATGAAATATATATCCTCAATAGTGATGTTCAACATCTCTCCCTGAAGGTTAAACATGCCATGATCGGCATCTCAGTATCCCACGAGCATTTGGAGCAAATGTGGTTGTGCATGCATGTTAGTTGTTCGAAACAACTTTAAGAGCCCGCACCTCTGTAATGCATTTAAAGTAAGTGGATCTCTCATGGCATCCCTGTCCATGGCCTCATGCTCCCTCTCTCTCCAAGTTAGAACCATACTACATCAACCATGCCCATTCCATGCATTAGTTTTTGTTTTTTTCATTTAAATTGCGGTACCCATGGCTTCACCTCTTCAACAGAGGCGGGTACCCGCGAGTCTTTCTATAGTAAACTCACGCACTTTCCACGTGACTGCGACTTTTACATAAGCAGACTCGTGGGTACGAAGCCCTAGGTTTTAAACTTGCTTAAAAACCAAAAAACATCATTAAAAACTGAAAAGAATGGATTGAATTGATAGAGCAGGCAGAGGTAGCTTACTTGCAAATGGGGAAAGTCGATTTCGTGTCCCGGATTGATCGCTATCGGCGTTTGAAGTAAGGGGTTTTTTTTTCCTTTGCTCCAATGAAAATGGTTTTGTGAGTTATGTTTTTAATTTGACACTATTTATACAAATTTTTTTCAAATTTTTACCCACTTTATATAGTTTCAAATTCCCTTTTTAACTTTATTTAATCCTAATGACCCTTTTTGAGTTGTTTTTTATTAGTTAAAGCTTTAAAAGGCACTTTCTTACTATCAATTGAAAAAGGTGACTAATACAAAGGTTTGTTTTATTTTTGGCATGTCAGTTTAGTTCAACACATTAGATCTTTTATGTCATCTTACGTCATTTTGAAATCTCCTTTGTTCATCTTTAATTACCATTTTCTGTTAATCCGTTGATGTCGATGTTATCTACAGTCCGTTCGTAATTTGATATATCAAGGAACTTATACATTATACATCATTTTTACCTAATATTAAGTTCCCATTTCGATGGAGTTTTTTTTATGCTCTTGTTAGACTCCTTAAAATTAGCAAGATTGCCGAGCATACCTGTCTTGTTCAAACTCGTTAAAGGACTTGAACAGATATCCACCTAGGTATAATTTTACCCCTTTTTCGGACCTTTTTGGATTACTTACGAAAAATTTATACTCTAGTCATACTTTGATAGAAGAGTCCTCTCTCATACACTTTTACACTTTTTGGGGCGAGGAGGCTAACTTTACGAAAAAATACAGTATGGAGTCTTGTTTAGGATTTTCAAACTCTCAAAATATGAAAACACCAGCGAGCATCTACCAACTTGGGCCCGATGTGAAATCCATGAGAAGGTGGATAGAGTTCTTGATTAAGCTTTTCGGACTCTTTAAATATGAAAATACTGGAGAGCACATACCAACTCGGGCTCGATATTAAAATCCACGAGTACGTGTATGGAGTTATTGTTTAATTTTTTTAGACTCCTTAAATATGAAAACACCAGCAAGCACAAACAGATCCGGGCTCGATATTAAAATCCATGGATCCGTAAAACTATAGAGTACTAATCTATCTCTTCTTCAAACTCGTTAAAACA
Organism: Larix kaempferi; assembly: GCA_027924585.1. NCBI lineage: Eukaryota > Viridiplantae > Streptophyta > Pinopsida > Pinales > Pinaceae > Larix > Larix kaempferi. The sequence goes on along the minus strand of BSBM01000963.1, from coordinate 12,464,295 downwards.
TGAAGAAGGTCCTGAGTTTCCATCCCATGGACTCGTTAAATTACACATGGTTGGACTTGTATCAAGCATTCTTCTCTCTCCTCTTCGAGCTTGTTTAAAAAATGAAGGACTATTGATTTCTTTCTTGGACTCATTAAAATAAACAAGAAGGATATTATTTAACAAAAAAGAGAAAAGGGAAGGGAAGAGTGTTAAATATCTTTCAATTTAATGGCAGCAAGTCAATTATATCCTTGAACATAGCACCTTTTTGAGTTTATCAAACAAGTTGGGTTCTAGTTTTGACCTTAGGATAAACCTGATCCCAGAGGTTTTACTCCTCTGATTGGTTACTCTTCCAATCATATGGAGAATCTGTTAATGTCTCCTACATTACAGATTTATATCATGGTCCCTTTGTCTTCAAAGCTTCCTAAGTCACTCTTGTGTTGTGCTCATTGTTCAAGGATACCCCCTATGTCGACCATTCTGTAGTTTCCTTGACCTCATGTGTCGAACATTCCTTGGTATCAGTATGTTTCACCATGAACTCCGTCCTACTCCATATCAGATCAACCTTTTGATTATATCTCGTGTTGGATGATGGAGGATACCTTAAGGCCTCCCTTCCAACGGACTCCTTCCCATCAACTTCAACTCATCTTGCTCTGGGAATGAATTTTAGATTTTTCGGTAGTACCTTGGGGATTGCAGTCATTAGTGGCAATTTACCTCGTCATTGAGTAGCGGGAATACATCAATGTACCGTACTCGATAGATTCTTTAGGTGTTTGACTTCAAGACCCTTTATTCACACTTGTTAGAATGTACTAGGTACCTTGGGCCCCATTTTCATTATTGGTGGGTGTCCTCGTGTTTTTTAATGGTCCACATCAATGGTTGGTAATCAAATGGTGTCCTCAATGTTCAACCTCAAATCATTTATTCACATGGATAGGATTTGTACCTTGAGACAGTTTGGATGAAGACCTTGGGCCTATAATAGCATCATCATATTTTGTTATTTCCCAAGCTGCGCAAGACTTGGCCACATCCATTTTTTTGCTCTTGATGAGACATAGATCAAGTTTGTTGTTATGGCTATGATCTATTGTTTGACATGGATCCACGTTGTTATAGGTCAAATCTGCACTTCTCCTTCCATGATCACATTGCTCTATCGATCACACAAAAGGACACCATGGATTGAAGAGCTAGGTTGACTTGGATGACTTATTGCTGGAACTACACTCTTTAGCTCAAAATATTACTTTGTCTACTGATTTCATGATATATGCACTACTCTTTGTAGAGTAAACCAGCGTTACTCACCAACATGTGCGCTAATTTACTCAAGGACAACCAGCGCACACCTTAAAAAATGTTGCAAATGCTTGTTGCAAAGTACAAGAGTTGTATACTGTGCGCTACTTTGGTTGTATGAAACCCGCGCACATTTTAAGATGAAGTCAAAAAATATATTAAGATTACGAATTGGGATTAGTTGAAGTTGGTTCAGCAACTTCCCCAACCTCCCAATTCAACCACCTCTCGATTCCAATTGCCTACCTTGTCCCGTAAATACAAGGAGGATCCATGAGAGAGGGACCTAGAAGGAATGCTTTAAGTGTTGTTACGCTGGAGGAATTCCCAAGTCATTGTGAAGAGAAGGATCCCAGGACTCGGTTGCAGAAGCATCTTGACCGATTAGGTATATTTGTACTGATTCATGTTTCTTTGACAATAAAAAGGTGGAAATACCGTTCCTGTCCCAAATCGAATGTCTATTGGATTGTATGTTCATTTGGTTTAATATCTGATTGTAGTTGATGTTTAATTGTTTTCAATTTCATCATATTTATTACAGTCAAGATATGCCGAGGAAGGTTTCCTTTGTGTTGCAGGTTCATCATAGCGGAAGATCAAGCGAAAGCTAGGACCAGTCGTCGATAAAAGGTACATCTTTCGATATCTTGATCTCTTTCCATTTGTAGGAACTAAATGAAATGCAATGAATGTATTTACCTGTCACCCCTCCCTAGTTGGTAGTGTCTTCTCCTCATTATAAGGTATTTTTCCCACACAACAGACTGGCGACCATACTGGGGAGTAACCGGTTGTTTTTCTGCTCTAAGAGACCTTGTTAGGTTTTTCTTTCAGCCTATTTTAGTCTATTTGTTTTCTGAGAGGTCTTATAGGTCATTTTTGCCTATTCTTACTATCTAGACTCATCTTAGTCCACTACTACAAAGATTTTTTGTTTGCTTCTGAGCCTTGTGCGCTGGTTTACCCTACTTACAGTAGCGCATTTTGTCTGATGAACGTTGCTTTGTCTACCACACAGTAGTGCATCTTTCCTAGTGTGCGTTGGTTTCTGTACTACACAGTAGTACATTTTCCTGTAACTTTCAGTTCTCTCTTAGGGTTTTATTCCAAGTTGTTTGGGTTCACTTCCATCCTTTTTCTTTGCTTCCCTGACTGGCCCCTGAGACTTGTATGTCTCTTTTGAGTCTTGTTTGCCTCTCTGAAGTCCTTTAGTTTTCCTTGGATTGATTGAGTACATGTTTAAGGTGTATTTACTATTTTTAACCCTTTTGAAGGTTGTGCACTGCTCTCTGTTAGACATAGTTGCACTTTTTCTTTCCCTAGATGCTTTTTGCAATCATACAGACTTGCGTTCTTAACATTTGTTGTCTGTGGAAACAATAGCATGCTTTGACTGTGTCTTGTCCTTTTGTTTAGGGTTTAATCCCAGTTTGAGTCCTTAGGGTGGCTTTGAAAGGTTGTTTGGTCTAGATACTTTCTGAGTGACTTTTCAGTTCAGTCCAAGTGAGCTAAAGCTTTCTAGTTTGCTTTTCTTTTGATTCCATGTGTTAGTAGTGTCACTTTTTGGTTCGCTTACCTACTCCTTTGCTTGGCTTAGTGTTTTTTAGGGTTTTTGTGCTTAGGAGCAGCCTTTTAGGTCTGCCTTTCCATTATGAGCATCTCTTTTCCTTGCTTCTTTTACACTTTGTTTCCAAGCCTAGAGTTTTTTCTTTTGAAACAACTTGGTAGGTTGAGTCTTTTTCAAGTCTTTTGATTTGATTGTTTTGAGCCATTAGGTTGTTTGTCTTACTCACACTTTGCATTCAGTCTTACTTGCTCCTTTCCAAGTCCTTTTTCTTTTACAATTATCAAAAAAGACAAAAATTGGATTCGGTAGCTTAGTAGTAGGATCCAAGGTATTTTTTAAGGATTCTAATATTATACTTAAGTATAGTATCCTAGGCGATTATTTTGGATTGAAAAAAAAATGTATATATATAGGTAGGCGAATATTAAATATGAAACATACAATTTACTACTGAAATATGTAAATTTTGGTGAATATTATGATAAAAAAACATATTTAATGTAAATATAGGCGATATTAGAGACAAAAAATGACCAAATAACGAATTTATTTTTTTGAAAAAAAGCCCGAAAAATAGCCAATTGGCGAAATTTCGCCCTTAAAAATTACCCTGGTAGGATCTATCATTGTTTTGAAGTAGTATAGTTTGCTTTGCTTTGAAATTTAAAAGAAAAATACAAGAATAAATTTGATTTAGGATTGCCTAGTTTCAGTTTTTTGAAAGAATATAAACAAAAAGAAAAGAGTCTTTTGTGAATTTGAATGCATTATTTCTTTACACACTTTGCTTTCTGTCGAAACCATTCCACACACCGCACTGCACTTATTGAGTAAAAAGTAGCCCTTAAAAAGAAATCTTAATAAAATTAACTAGCAACATTTTTCTTTTTAGGTATACACATCATCAACTAGCTTAGGCTAGTATTTCGGGTTTAAATTACCTTAAACCACCCGAAATCAGATTCATTACTCAACAATCATAGTACGACTATCTATTAGGTAAATCCACCTCTATCAAATAGTCCTGGGATGCTCTACTCAAACCAGATTTAAGCACGAGGTTGTGAGATATTGGAATTGTTGAGGTTACCCCCTCACTTTCCCATCAACCATAAACCAGAGTGGACTCGCGTACAGGGGTCCACTAGTGATTTTTAAAGTGCTTTTGGATATTGGGCTTTGCTACCCTGCCCATGCGTTTCGACTAGGCTGACGACTGTCCCCACAGGTTATTTCGTATTGGTGGTAGCCTTAGTATCATAACCTTTAGGGCTCTACACATGTAGAGTGGAAGGATATTCCCACTCCACCTCGGACAGACATGGAAGGTAACCCTTTGGCAGTAATCCCGGGAGGGCGGTTTGGTGATTCAAACACTTGCACCCAGAGGACTTCCATTGGATGCCACGTAACTGACCGTCAGTACTCTATTAGTATGTTATGGGCCCTAATCATCCCAGACTTACCTCTAAGATTATTTTCCTTATATTTCTTGGTTTGATCACTTAGGAATTTTTTTAGTGGTATGTTGTTTGCTCCTTAGTTGTAGTGACCACTAGGTTTTTACTTAGTTTATTTTTATAGTTGGGGAGGACCAACATCTTCGTCGGTCTCGGAGGTTTCAAAACCTTCCCACACTCATTGTGGATCCTTCACCGCCACCGTGACGCTAGAGGAGAGATTCCCATGGTTCTTTTGAACTTACGGGAGAAATAGAGGTTCTTAGAGAACCACAACCCAGAACCCCATATCGACAAGTCTTTGATACTGTCGAGGTTGAGGACATAACTTCTAGAGAGTTCGGTACTCCTTTAAACCCTCCTCTTACTGGACCCAACGATCCACTTCTATTACATGTAGGATTTCAACAACCTGAGTACAGTGTGTACTTTTTTACACCTAGTTACACCATCACTAACCCAGGAGATGAGCAAGGAGTTCCTCAAACTCCCACAACTTCTATGGCTACAAGGATTGTTAATCCCTCTTTCACAAAAACTGCCACACCGAGTTCGTCATAGGATGCTTCTACTTCAACTCCGTCCTTTAGTTTTAATGTTGGTACTCTAGGCATGCCGATCTCATTAGCTTCGACATCTGCCTCAGTTTCTACCCCTACTTTTGGACCAAATAATGTCCCTTTCACAAGGATACCTACAATGAATTTCGCTCACTCTCCTGTTACACAACAGTTCCAGGGTGTGACTCAAGTTATTTATTCCAATTCCATTGTAGGATCGATCCCTTCTCGATCTATACCTATTATGGGTACGATGACGGCACCGTCTGTTACTACTATGCTTGGCCTTAACCCCTATGCAGGTTACAATGTTAATCCATCAAATATACCTGCAGGGAGTATCCCTTTCTCTTTGTTTGTTGGAGGAGGGGGTAATTTTGTTAATCCACAATACACTAGGGTTAACACCCAGCCACAATGGACCACTGCCCCGGGAAGTAATTCACTTTCTTTTGGGTGGAGCAATTTTAATCCATTCATTTCACAACCAATGGCTGGGGGCAACCCCAACCAACAATGCACGAATCAGGTAGTGGGAAATACCGAATAATAGGTTCTGGTCTATCAAATACCATCGGCATGACCACATTTACCATTTCTAGCAACTTTGAACTTTCCAGATCTTTTGAAACTGACAAACGATCCCGTGATCCATGATCTTGCATGACCACCTGTTCCCACTAAGTTTCCCTCAAACATCCCGAAGTTTGAAGGTAAGAATAATGAGGACCCCAGTGACCATGTCACAACGTTTCATCTTTGGTGCTCCTTGAATTTGTTGAATAAGGTTGAGGCTCTTTCAAAGAACCTTGAAAGGTGTCACAACCAAATGGTATATTGAACTGTTGACAGCTTCTTATGGCACCTTTTGGGATCTAGCCACTATTTTTCTAAACCATTTTCAACTTCCTACCCGGTATGATGTCGGCACAGACCTTCTGTCGACCTTTCGACAGAACAAAGCCACTAATCTATCTAATCACATTCAGGAGTGGAGAAGGCGAAAGAGGCTCATTAAAGCCGACATCCCTCCTGCATTTTTACTAGAGTGGTATCTTAAATCACTCCTTCCTTATATTTCTAAGGAAGTTGCAACTTCAGGGGTGTCCTCTAAAGAGGAATCCATTTTGAGAACCCAACAGCTTGACTTGGTATATGCTCAATCTGGTCTCTTACACGAGATTATTCCTGATGCGCTGAGGTCTAACATAGACTTAGGTAAACCTAAACCTGGACCACATGCTAATGGCATTATGGGTTCAGTAGACTCTGCATCATTTGATGCCTTAACAAAGCAGGTTCACACGTTGTCAGTCAAACAATCTGCTGCAGAAGCAACTTCGGGTGCATCCTCCCCTTCAACAACATAATATGTACAACAAGTGCGGACAAACCAAAAGGGCCTTCGGCAGCCCAACAACAAAATCAAGGGCAAGAAAGGGGAGGGAAACCAACAAAATCCCAAGAAAACACAAAATGCCGATGAGGGTAAAAAGGAAAAGAGGAAGGTCAAGTTCCCTTGCAAGCTATGTCAAGAGGACCACCTTACCCATCAATGCCCTCTAATGGAAGAAGCCCGGAAGCTGATCTGTGAAAAGAAACCTACTGTCTTAAAAGACCCTTTCCCTCACGGACAGAGTTCAACTTCTGACAGCTCTGGTGCTGGGGGCACTACTCGTGCCAACTCAGCTGATCAGTCATTCATTAATATGGTTAATTTAAATTCTCTTTTGAAAACTTGAGTTAGAAATTATACCCCAAACCCACATCAGAAGGATGTTCCTGAGTCATCTACCCCTCTCCACATCAAGAGACCTGTGGATCCGCTGCTGAAGATTCTGAAAGGTGTCTTCAAACGGGATGTGCACAACCCCAATGCGAGGGATGCCTCCAACTACAATGTAGTGGAGGATTTAGCCCAAATCCCCTGTGCCATGTCCACTTTGGAGGTACTGCAAAGTTTTCCATTACAACACAGTGCACTCCTCGTAGCGATTGGAAGTGTAGATTCATCCAACATGCTTTCCCATTTTGATATGAAAGATATCAAGTTCCGGTTTCCGTACCACGTCGCTCTCCAGATAGAGGTCGTCCATGGTCCCATGACCATTAGACGAGATGTTGTGGATGAGGACGCGTCCACATGCATAATGTCTATTTCTTACTGGAAGGCTTTAGGTGAACCTGATTTAGCCCCCTCAAATACGGTACTTACCTCCTTTGATGGAAGATCTTTTCGTCCACACGGAGTCTTACCATCATAATGTTCCCTCACTAAGGCAAGATCGTCACAGTCGATCAACTTTCATTTTCACAGAAGACCAACCAGACTTCTTCAAATTCAACAATCCCGTTGGTTGATCAGTCCTGCCCAGTTACTCCCATTCATTTCATTGGTTCTGAATAATGTTCTTCGGCTGATAGTTTCACGATCAGTTCAATGACTGATCCACGGATTCTCCCTACTGAATCAAAACCAATTGTTGATTTATATGTTGTAGAGGTAACCTAATTGGATTCACAACAAGTTGCAACAGAACATATCGTGACTCCGTTGGTCTCTACTGAGTCAGATATGGACTATGCTCCTGCATGGTAAGTGGAATCTACCCACTCTCCTGATTGTCTAGACACGGTTTTGCCTTCTGACAAATCCATTTTGGAAGCTATGATGGGCATGAATAATCCTTGGGAACATTTCAACCCCAGGTCCTATTTAATTCTTGTCCTAGAATTGATAGAGAGAGGCGAGTTTTCTACGAGACCTGGTGAGAGTGTTGATTTTTCCTCTATCCCTTCTACTTCACAAGTTGTCTATGCCGAAGGGAATATGGTGCATATATTGGGAACCATCCCGATTAACATTTCCATCGAACCTGGGGTCGCGGAAAACATTTTTATTGGAGTGGATTATTCTCTTGAAGAGATCATTCTATATACCAATATTTTTAAATAATTTCATGATGTCTTTGCTTGGTCTCATGAGTAGGTTCCAGGCATTGACCCTACCTGAAGAAGTACTATGCTTAGGCATCTTTGCTTTTTCATGTATTATAGCTGTACATTTTTGTAGAGTTAGTTTTGTTTACGGTTGTAGTTACGTCTTATGCATCTATTGTTTTGTGTTTTAGATGTCGACTGAACACTTTATAGGGTTTGTTGATGGCGCTAGCCGCCACACCCGTTAGTTGGCCGCAGTTGCTTGGGTTATTTACTCACCAACTGGACAACCGGTGTCTTCGGGAGGGGCTTGTTTAGGTCCCACAACGAACAATGTGGCTGAGTAGAGTGCACTCATAGAGATACTCCGAGATGTTATGTTCCATGGCATTTCACATTTGGAGGTACGGCTCGACTCGCAATTAGTTGTTTTTCAGTTAATTGGTGTTTATCAGGTTAGAGATCCTACTTTTCTACGTCATTTTCTGCACGTTAAGCTACTTGAGAGACAGTTTCATTATATCACATATCAACATATTCTAAGGAACTTGAATGCATTAGATAATTCATTTGCAAATTACATTTTAGATTGGCATTTGCATAATTCACACACGTCATAATTCATGCATAAAACACAATAACACACATGTAAATAACCGATACTGTATACATATATCCATATCAAAAAATAATATGAGTTTGGATCATAACTCTGTCACAGAGTCATGTCATAAGATACAAAATTGGGCTCGATGGCCTCAAAAATATACATAGAATATCCTTCTCCTATAAATAAGGTGGGGCCTCATCTACCTCTGCTGGCTCTCGATAGCAAATGACTAGACTAGCTACTTTCCGCAGTAGCCTAATCCAGGCTAGGGTCACACCAACCACATCCTCCTGCATGTCGAGAGGCATACGCTCGATCCTGTAAGTCGGGATGTCATGAGTCAACCGACTCATATTTATCTCTATGTTTCCCAGCATGGCATCAGCTACACCCACTACCACTGGTCTCACGAAAGTACGGGGATGTCCCTCAAGATGTACTGGTCCAACATTTGCATATGACACTTTGTTTCAGTACCGCAAACTCATCATAAAAATCATATATAAAAAATATAAAAATTAAATAATTTTTCAAAAGCATAAACATACCTATATCTCCCTAGGCTGCTCCTGGAGGAAGTATCATCTCAGGATCATGGCAGAAGTCTATGCCCGCATATGGAAATTTCTCAAGAGCTAGCACTTGTCGTTCCCACCAACCCCGTAAATCATCTTCATGGTGACAGAAGTTGCTCTCGCCACCACCCTGGCGGAGGAAGATCTCACCCCAATGAGACAACATTGGCTCACGAGGGTTGACTGGGGGAAAAGGCATGCCCAAAATGATAGTAGGCACCCTTTCAAAGAAAAAGGTGCAAAGTATGATTCCGTACCCGAAATTCTTCATCCTCCCGGTCTTACACCCCGAGAGTTGAAGCTTCATGTTTTCCAAAAGACTTGAACACTAGTCATATACTTTGTCGTGCAAGCATTGGTACCTATATGCATGCAATGTCTCGAAGCAAGGTGTTGCATAGCACTCCCTCCCATCTGGTTAAGAATACTCAGGATGACTTTGAGGGGGAAGCTTGCAATGGTCGAGATCAAAATTTGACTACAGGATTTCTCAGTTCCCGGTAGGCAATAGGCATTAACATACCCTTGCACGGACAAGGCACCCACATTGTGTGAGGACCCTTTCAAGTTCACAAAGTATCCCCTCTGAGAGAGACCCCCGATAAAATAGATGTCGTTTATGGTGAGTTCCAGTATTTCACCTTGGATATCAAACACCAATTCCTCGGCATCCCAGTATTGGACAAGCTCAAGCAAGCGGATTTGTACCCACACGTTGACCATTTTATAAAATTTCAATAATCCACATCTTCAAAGCGCATGGAGGGTCACTGGACATTGCAATGCTACTTGATCCAGGTCATCATGCTCCCTTTCTCGCCATACAAGAAACATCCTGCCAAGCAACAAGTCAAATTTTAGTCATTTTCACTTTTGTCCCTACTTTCAAGGGTGTGCGCTACTGTGTGCACTAGACAGTCACGCTTGAAGGCTTCTTTCCTTGAACTAAACTAGCGCACTTGGCTAGTATGCGCTTCTTTTTCTCACACACAGTAGCGCACACGCAGAAACGCATTGTGAACATTGCTAGAAAGTGATTTTGACCATGAAAATTGACAAAAAAACATGAAATTGCAAGTGTGGGAAGAAATAACTTACTTGGTAGAAGTAGAAGATCGATTGGTGGTCTGGTTTGATTGCAACGAACGGAGGAAGATCAAGGTTTTGCTCCACTTTTTCCCTAAAAAATCCAATTGTGATATTTGATTTTTCAATTTGAAATTATTTATATAAAATGAACTTTGATTTTTACCCACTTTTTTCAAAAGTGTATACTTTCAATTTGTCCCTAAAAGGTTCTATTTAATCACTAATACCTACAAATTTAGGTGAGTTAAATTTAACCTAGTCATTTCAAATTTTCACTAGAGTTTCAAAGTATTAAACCGGAAATTACTTGTTTTCTTTATTGATAGGCCAATATAGGTACCATATTGTCATTATTGTGTCATTGAGAAAATTTGTCGATAATTACTAACTCGATTGTTGAGATCCTATTCTTTGGCAGGTCATGAACTTACGATCCTAGAAGCTGTCTTTTAAGTCATTTTAAGCTCTTGTTTTGACTATTTAAAAACTAAACAAGATTGCCGAGCATGCTTGTCCTCTTCAAGCTCGTTAAAGGAATTGAAGGGACATCCGTTTATGTATAAGTTTAACCCTTTTCTAGAATTTTGCGGATTACTTACGAAAAAGGAATACTCTAGTCATACATGGCTAGAAGAGTTCTTCTCTCATCATTTTAGAATTTTTCGGGGGAGGAGACTAATTGTACGAAAAATGACTTTTGGAGCCTTCTTTAGGGTTTTCAGGCTCTCGAAACATGAAAACACCAAGTGAGCACTCACCTACTCGGGCTCGATGTGAAATCCACGAGAGGGTATATAGAGGATTGTTTAAGTTTTTCAGACTCTATAAATAGGAAAACACCAGTGAGTATATACGAACCCGGGCTCGATATTAAAATCCACAGGTAGGTGCATGGAGTTATTGTTTAAGTTTTTCAAACTCCTTAAAATTGAAAACACCAGCGAGCAAGAACAGATCTCAGCTCAATATTAAAATCTAGAGATCAGTATTATAGAGTATTCTTCTATCTCTTCTTCGAACTCTGTAAACAATGAAGAAGGTCTGGAGTCTTCCTCCCATGGGCTCTTTAAAATTTTACATGGTTGGACTTATTGATTTTTCTTTCTTGGACTCATTAAAACATCAAGGACATTCTTTTACCAAAAAGAATAAGGGATGAGAAGGGTTTATCACATCTTTTCAGTTTCAAAGGCAGTTAAGTCAATCAAGTCCTTGAACACAACACCTATTTGAGTCTATCATTTCAGTTGGGTTTTAGTTTTTAACCTTAGGGTGAACCTGATCTTCGATTTTTTACTCCCCCGATTGGTTATTCTTCCAACCATATGGAGGGTCTGTTAATGTCTCCTACATTTCAGGCTTATATCACTTCCCCTTCATCTTGAAAATTGCCTAAGTCACTTTGTGTCGTGCTCACTATTCAAGGATATAGCCTATGTCGACCATTCTATAGTTTACATTGACTTCATGTGTCGTCCATCTTGGTGTCAGTTTGTTTCATCTTGTTACTTGTCCTGCTCCACATCAACTCATACCTTTTGAGTGTTCCTCGTGTTGGATGATGGAGGATGCATTAAGGCCTCCCTTTCAGCGGACTTCTTCCCATCGACTTCATCTCATTATGCTCTGGGAATGAAGTTTGGAGTTTCGGTTAGTATCTTGGGGATTGCAATCATTAGTGGCAGTTTCCCTTGCTATTATAGGTCAAATCTGCACTTCTCCATCCGTGATCACATTGCCCTGTTGATCACACAAAAGGACACTGAGGATTGAAGAGTTTGATTGACCTGGATGATTTGTTGCTAGAAGTACACTCTTCAGCTGAAAATCTTGCAGTTTCTCATGATTTTACCACATGTATGCCCCTCTTTGTATAGAAAACCAGCGTACACCTTGAGAAACTAGTCTACTTTGCTCAAGGAAAACCAGCTTACATCTCCCAAAATGTTGTAAACGCATGTTGTAAAGCACAAAATTTGCTTACTGTACGCTACTCTTGTTGTATGAAACCTGCGTACATCTTAAGATGAAATCAAAAATATATTAATTTGACAAATTGGGATTAGTTGAAGTTGGTTCTGCAACTTGCCCAACCTCCCAATTCAACCACCTCTCAATCTAAACTGCCTACCTTGTCCTATAAATACAAGGAGGATCCATGAGAGGAGTTAGTCATAAATGACCTAGAAAGAATGCTTTGAGTACTGTTACACTGGAGGAATTCCCAATTCAAAGTGAAGAGCAGGAGCCCAAGATCCGGTTGCAGAAACATCTCTACACGTCAGGTATATTGTACTGATTCATGTTTCTTTGACAATAAAAAGGTCGAGACACCCTTCCTGTCCCAAATCGAATGTCTACTAGATTGTATATTCATTTGGATTAATATCTTGTTATATTTGATGATCAAGTTGTTTGTTCTTTCATCATATTTATTATATCCAAGATATGCTGAGGAAGGTATCTTTTGTGTTGCAGATTCGTCAAGAAGAAGATCAAGTGAGAGATCAAGCGAAAGACCAAGCGAAAGCTAGGACTAGCCATCAATAAGAGGTACTTCTTTCAATCTCGATCTCTTTCTTTTGCAGTAACTAAGTGAAATACAATTAATGTGTTTACCTATCAACCCCACCCAGTTGGTAGTGTCCATCTCCTCACTATAAGGTAGAAATCCTGAACAACACTCGCTATTGAATAATGGGAATACATCTATGTATCTTATTCGACAGGTTTCTCCGGTGTTTGACTTCAAGTCCACTTATTCACACTTGTTGGAACGTACTAGGTACCTTGGACCCCATTATCATTATCAACGGAAGTCCTTGCGTTTATTAACTATATACATTAATGACCGGTAATCAAACGATACCCACCATGTTCGACCTCAACTTATTTATTCACATGGTTAGGGTTTGTACCTTGGGTTGTTTGGATGAAGACCTTGGGACTATGATAGCATCACCATATTTATGTTATCACCAAAGATGTGCAAGGCTGAGCCTCACTCATTTTGGCTCTTCATGAGACGTAGATCCAGTTTGTTGTTATGGATATGATCTCTCATTTTGACATGGATCCACAATTGTATCTCAGTGGCCATGCTATATATACATCTCCTAGTTATGTATCAGAGATCATGTTGTATCATGCTACACGTCTATATGATGTTAAGATTGTAATTGCTCGCTGACCTTGATCGTTGTTTCAGGTACTTTTGTGACTTGGTTCTGCGATTTCTTGCTCCTCCTCTAACTTGGAATTATAATGTATTTCAGCCATCGTTTCCCTCTGACCTCACACATTAGGGAGCATCTGTTATAGGACAAATCTTCACTTCTCCATCTGTGATCACATTGCTCTGTCGATCACACAAAAGGACACCATGGATTGAAGAACTAGGTTGACCTGGATAACTTACTGCCGGAACTACACTCTTCAGCTCAAAATATTACTTTGTCTACTAATTTCATGATATGTGCGATCCTCTTTGCATAGTAAACCAACGTTCTTCACCAACATGTGCACTACTTTACTAAGGGACAACCAGCGCACACCTTAAAAAATGTTGCAAATTCTTGTTGCAAAGTACAAGAGTTGCATAATGTGCGCTACTCTAGTTGTATGAAACCCGCACACATCTTAAGATGAAGTCAAAAAATATATTAAGATTACGAATTGGGATTAGTTGAAGTTGGTTCTGCAACTTCCCCAACCTCCCAATTCAACCACTTCTCGATTCCAACTGCCTACCTTGTCCCATAAATACAAGGAGGATCCATGAGAGAGGGACCTAGAAGGAATTCTTTAAGTGTTGTTACGCTGGAGGAATTCCCAAGTCACTGTGAAGAGCAGGAGCCCAGGACTCAATTGCAGAACCATCTTGACAGATCAGGTATATTTGTACTAATTCATGTTTCTTTGACAATAAAAAGGTGGAAATACCCTTCTTGTCCCAAATCGAATGTCTATTGGATTGTATGTTCATTTGGTTTAACAATTGATTGTAGTTGATGTTTAATTGTTTTCAATTTCATCATATTTATTACAGTCAAGATATGCTGAGGAAGGTTTCCTTTGTGTTGCAGGTTCATCATAGTGGAAGATCAAGCGAAATCTAGGACCAACTGTCGATAAAAAGGTACATCTTTCGACATCTTGATCTCTTTCCATTTGTAGGAACTAAGTGCAACGCAATGAATGTATTTACTTGTCACCCTGCCCAAGTTGGTAGTGTCTTCTCCTCACTATAAGGTAATTTTCCTGCACAACACATGCTTGTATTTTAGTGGCCATACTATATACATCTTTCTGTTAGGTATTGGAGATCATGTTCTACCATTCTAAACATCTCCTGATATCAAGATTGTAATTGCTCATTGACCTTGTTTTTGTTTCAAGTATTGTTTGTAATATCATCCTGTGGTCTCTTTGCTCCTCCTCTTCTTGGATTGTAATGCATTTCAGCCATCATTTCCCTCTGACCTCATACATTAGGGGGCATCTGTTATCAGTAAAATTATCACTTCATCATCCTTGACCACATTGCCCTGTCGACCACACAAAATGACACTATGGATGGAAGAGATTACTTGACCCTAGATGACTTGGAGCTGAGCCTTGCAGTCCTTTCCTCAAAAACATATATTTTTTTGCCTATTTTAGAGCATAACTGCGACTCTTATAATTTCCAACACGCGGGTTAGCTGTGGGTGTTCAAACTGAAAACCCATGGGTATCATTTGAAAATTTGCACCCACTAGCTGCAAGACAAGATAGCCGTGAGTCACACACTGGTTGTCCTTTGCTATAGTCGTGATTATCTTTAGAAATCTTGAAAAATATATATAAAAACACGAATTGGGATTAGTTAGGGAAGTTATTCAAACTACCTTAACTTCTCAATCCAACTGCCTTTCGAGCCTTTCCTCCTAACCTTGCCATAAATACAAGGGGAGAGGCATGTGAAAGGGGAACCAAATTCGGTCGAGAAATGCTTGAGGAATTCATACTCAAGAGAGAGGAGCAGGAGCCCAGGGTCTGGTTACGACGGTGCTAGTTGCAGGACAAGTATAATTTTATGTACCTGTTGCATTCATTAATAAAGATTGGACATTCTTCCATTTCCAAATAGATTTGTTCATGTATGTTGCAGATCTTATTACAATTTGATGTTTCATTGTCTTATGAATATCAATATTTTATTTGTAGTTAAATTGGTTTGAGGAAGGTTTGTAGTTGTTTTGCAATTTGTTGCATTGAAGAATGAGGAGAAAGCTTGGATTAACCTTCTGAATAAGGTACACATTCTCCTAAACCTTAATCTCTTTGCTTAATAACAGTACTTGCATAACCTTGTATGTCTGTCTTTTACCCCAGTACATTGGTAGTCTCTCCCCTGCTATAGGAACACTTTTCCTAACAACAGAGGGAATGAAGTATTTCCTTGGTCTTTAGTTGAACCCATGATGATGTGGATTATGAAGTGATGAATGATCAAGTGTCGAGAACTTGAACTTCTTGATCTCCAACTGTTTTTCAATTTTCTCAATCTGTGATTGGGAAAAGTCCCTATTGTTCTCCTTTTCCTATTCTTAAGGATCTTAATTATGATGAAAGAGATGTCTCATCTCATTCAAAATTACCCCTTTCATAACTTCGAGATCCTCTTTAATAGCCATATTTTTATCAATCTTTTCCATCTTATGTTCCATATTTTTCAACCAACTTGCTATAATTTTTTTGTGTTTATCAATTGAACATGTGTCACTTACCTATCACTCAATTGCTTAATTTTATCATTCAAATTGGATAGTTGGTTACACATTTTTTCATTTTCTTCCTAAGTAATGCTTGAGCTCTCTAGAGGTTTAATTGGTGAATTATATATTGTAGATCCCCTTTCCATGAGAACCAAAATAATATTTACCTATAATTCTCCTCAATTTCCATTTATCACATATTTCGAATCACCCAAAACAAATATTCCAATAAAAATTTATGTAAGTTTCAAGTTAACATACCTTTAAAAACCCTGGTTTATAGGTTGTCTTAGTATCGAACCTTGACCTGAATTATCCCTAAAATTTTGGCCTCTCTGAGATTGAAATTTTTCTTTGTAGCAGCCTAATATGTCTTCTCTACAATCCCATAGGTTTGACCCAATTCTGATGTGCCAAGGGAGAGTTATGGTAGCTTTCCCAAAACTCGTTGTTTTTTAACATTTTAGGAGATCGATCTTGTACGAACTAAAACATGCTTTAATTTGCTTTTCCAAGTATCAATTTTTTACCACAAACACTATGATCCATATTCCTTATTGTACAATAGGTGGCACTCAATTTATCTCTAAATCTTCATATAATAGTTTTACCTAGAACTCATGTTTGAGACTAGTTTTTGGGCTAGTAAAACACCCTAACTTGCACAGACTATAAATCCAAACTTATAATGAACCAAGACCTGCAAATTTTAACATATGTAATTTTATATGTCTTATGAGGCTCCTAAAAATTTCACTATCTAGGATGTCACAAATTTTTTATATAGAGAAAATGACTTTGGTACCAAATGTTATGCACTAAATTCCCAAAATAGCATAAATAGAAGGAAAGAATAACCCAACTCCTTGAGAATGAAATAAATAAAAGAATAAGAAGCCTCTTTGAGGTGAAAACCTCCTTATGCAATGCATAAAATGGACAACAAAATTGTGATGAACCTGCAATATTTAATTAATGAAAACACACAAGATAGCATAAATAACATAACTCAGAATCACTTTTATATTGATCGCAGGCCACTTCGAGGGGGAAACCTCCTTTGAGCAAGCTCAATACAAATAACTTCACGGTGCCTTCATTGGTCTCAACACAAACTTATATACTAAGTCTAGGCACCAATACCATGGGTCAATACCATGTGTCAATACAAACCATGGGCCAATACAAAATATTGATCGACAATTACTATGGGACGACTTACAAAGCATATGTGTCCAACAACAATAAGATAAACTATGGATCAACAAATACTACGTGACGACTTACAAAGAATATGCGTCCAACAACAATATACCAACAAAGTAAATAGAAGGGTTTACATGGGTTCCTAACATCCCCTCTCCCTTAGAAAAATCTTTGTCCTCAAAGCTTTAGATGTGAAAATTGATGCAGAATCTAAAGGCGTGGTTCCCCTGTAGCATTCTCGGGTTGCATTTCGGACCACTGACGCCTTTTGAGTTTCAGGGAGGGTGGTGTGGAAGGCTGTAGATGAAGAAGAACCATATCAGCTGCATGGAAAGTGCGCTCAGAATGGTGCTGATCGGCTTATTGTTTCAGTCCAATTCTTTCCATGTGAAGGTTGTCCTACAGAATGAGAAAAATCTGATCACGGTTTCGAAGAATCGAGTCAATTTCCTGAATTGGGGAGTTGCTGAAGGTGTATGGAAGAAGAAATGGTGGTTCTTGTCCATAGACTGCTTCATATGATGTCCTTTTAGATGTGGTATTGTACCACTAGAGTGCTTCTAGGAAATCCATAGAAATAGTTGTCCAAATCTGTGTAGGGATGGGCAAGGGTTCGAGCAGTCCCGAAAGGAGTGTCATTTCACCCTTGTTGACCTGGAAAGTATCACAGTCTGTAACGTCCCCTCCCGCCTTCCAAATGCAGGGGAGAGAACATTACCCATCATACGGGGGCTTTTGGCAGAATTAGCCCCAATATTTTTACTTTACTCATAAATTCATAACAATTAAAAACTTCTGTGTGCAAAATCAACTCAATATAAACACAGCAGAATTAAACATAATAGCAAGCACACAAATAGTAATGCCTAACATATATACATATATCACAGCAGAGGATGATTCAGCATATAGAGACTCAATCTCGTTCCAATGCCATGCATGGATTCCAAATTAAGATAATCAATTCATTTCATTAAACAGGGGCAATTTAACATATTGCAGAACACAAAATGCAAATAATTTATAACACATAGAATACTTATCTTGAAGATGAAGCTGTCCAAACAACTGGCTACGAGAGGGCAACGTTCCACCCAACCATAGATCTCTGTCCAGCCTATATTCTTTCAGCTGAGAGATCACCCCCGAGTTGGGCTATGTATCCACTAAGGAAGAACTAGCTGGGCTCACTCACAGCCATGGTTTCGGTCATCAGCTATGCTAAGCCAACACACCATTGGGTTTATCAAGCATACGGATGACAAATGAGGAGGATGCTAAGCCAGTGAGCTCAACCACAAAGCTACAGGCATCTCAAATGAACTCAGCAGTCATGGCACCCACAATACCTACCGCACCCAACACAAGGAAGGTCCCCTTCTCTGCTGCACAGTCCCTTAGGCGTCCCTTCCCTCCAGTGCTCTTCAGGGTGGGAATAGAAAGGTCCAGTTGCTAATTCCTTGAGATTATAGCCTTCAATGGGTTTATCAAGCAAACCAAACCTCTGCTCAGTCATTCACACTTGGATTTCTCACAGTTCTATTATCCAATAACTCAATCCCGTCACTTCATTTCTGGGCTGTAAAAACTGGGTTTTCCAATGGATTTCGGGGTATCTAATACTCTCAATTTCGCCCCAAGGTTCATATCTATGGATCCCCCATTGGATTTCACTGTCAAATACCAATTCTGGGCATTTTTGGCTCTCCAAAACGTGGGTTCTCTCACAGTCGCGATTTCTGGTTTTTCTCCCTGTTGGCAATTCATTTTTTTTGGATGGAAAATGGTGCTAGTAAGTTTCACAATCGAATGGGGATGAGGAAGAAGCAACATCCATGAGGTAGAGTGGCTTGTGGTACAAGAAAACAGAGCCCATACTCTGCCATACGAATTTCTGGGCTGCCCATGCTCCATTGAAGCCATGGACTGAATTCCTCAACCACTTCCTTACAACATAAATAAATGTCAGCAAGGTAAGTCAAATGGGTTCTCAAGGTGACATATGGCAGCCTATGGTTCAATCCCTTAGCCCCCTCACCACTCCCTAGTGGATACACATGGCCCCTTCTCATTCGTTGCTCCCATAGCCAGTTTTGGTATTTTATTTCAATATTAAATATTTACATCAATTTACAATATCCCATGGCTTAATAGCACATGGGTAATAACATATCAAATACTTGTCCATTTTAAATAAAACCCGAACATATACTGGTGGGGCCTTGGCCTTGAGCTCCACGCTAGGAAAACATACATTACATGTATACAATATTTACATGAAAGCCAATATTTTCTAAGGGTCAAAATTGGGGTATTACATTCCCCTCCCCCTTAGAACAACACCATCCTCGGTGTTCTCAAAACTGAACAAAAATGGAAATGCCTCTCTCGTGGCATCCTCCAGCTCCCATGTAGCCTCATCGGGACTAAGGTGCTCCCATTGGACCTTTACCTGTCCGATGGCTCTGTTCCGGAGCAAAGTGACTTTCTTGTCGAAGATGCGCATAGGTTCTACTTGGAACTCTCCCTCGGGTTCCACCTATATCACATTCCAATCAATCATATGATTAGGATCATGTACATACTTCTTAAGCAAAGATACATGGAAAACATTATGAGCTCTTATGTTAGCAGGCAATGCAATTCTATATGCAACTGGCCCTATCCTATCAAGGACTTCAAATGGCCCACAATATCTTGGTGACAACTTGGCACAACTCCCCAACTTGAGGGAACTCTTCCTTGGTTTCACTCTCAAATAAACATGATCCCCAATCTGAAATTCCTTATGTACTCTTTTCAAATCTGCATAACTCTTTTGCCTGTCCTAAGCGGCCTTTAAATTCTGCCTGATCTTAACAATTTCCTGTTCCATTTCCTTGATCATCTCTGGTCCAAGCACTACCCTGTTCACTGGGCCGTCCCAAATCACCGGTGTCCTGCATCCCTTGCCATACAATGCTTCAAATGGACTCATTCCCAAGGATGCATGGTGTCCATTATTGTATGCAAATTCAACTAAGTGTAAATAATCTTCCCACTTGGATGGTTTGTCCATCACATACATTCTCAGCATGTCTTCAAGAACTTGATTCACCCTCTCGGTTTGGCCGTCCGTTTGAGGATGGTAAGCTGTACTGAAATTCAATTTAGTCCCCAATTCCTGAAACAATCCCTTCCAAAAATTGGAAGTAAACTTTGTATCACGATCAGAAATTATTGCCTTAGGCAATCCATGCAATCTGAATATCTCTCTCTCATGAAGATGTTCGCAATGTCACTAGCCTTCTGAGTGGACTTCACTGGAATAAAGTGAGCTACCTTCGATAGCTTATCCACCACAACCATGATTGAATCATGCTTCTTCACTGTCATGGGCAGACCTGTTATAAAATCCATGGAGATCACTTCCCACTTCCATTCCGGAATGGGTAAGGGCTGCAATAACCCTGATGGATGTTGGTGTTCTGCCTTGACTTGTTGGCACTTCTGACACCTAGCAATGTACTCAGCTATGTCCTTCTTCATACCATGCCAAAAGTATTGTTTTCTTGCTGCTGTTATAGTCTTCTGATATCCTGGGTGTCCAGAGTACGACATTTGGTGTATTTCATCCATCACTAGTTTCTTCAAATCTGCGTTATTTGGAATGTACATCCTATCTTTGTAGATGAGGATACTGTCTTCACCCAGCTGATATCCTGCACACTTTTCATCCACATTACCGTGCTGCAACTTCTCTTTAATTTGAAGGCAAGTTTCGTCACCGTTTTGGGCTTCAAGAACTCTTGTCTTCAAATCTGATTTGCACATACTTACTGCTGAAACATAAAATTTTCTGCTAAGAGCATCTGCAACCTTATTCTCCTTCCCTTTTACATGTTTAATTTCAAAATCAAATTCACAAAGAAATTCCATCCATATAGCTTGCCTAGCATTCAAGTTTGGTTGATCAAACAAATACTTCAAGCTCATGTGGTCTGTTCTAAGCTCGAATCTTCTTCCCATCAAGTAATGCCTCCACATCTTAAGAGCATGCACTATGGCTGCCAATTCTAAATCATGTGTGACATAATTCTTTTCATGCTCTTTTAATTTCCTGGATTCATAGCAAATCACAATTCCTTCTTGCATGAGAACCCCACCCAGTCCTTCAATGCAAGCATCTGTGCACACTATAAAATCCTTCCTTGGATCTGCTATCTTCAAAACAGGAGCGCTGGTAAGTAACTCCTTTAATTTCTAAAAACTTTTCTCACATTTTTCAGACCATACAAATTTGATGTTCTTCCTTTGCAACGAAGTCATCGGATGAGCTATCCTGGAGAATCCTTCAATAAACCTTCTATAGTAACCAGCAAGGCCCATAAAAGATCTAACATCTGAAACATTTCTTGGAGTTGGCCAATCCATGATGGAATTAATCTTCTCCAGATCCACTGCAATTCCTTCTTCTGAAATGACGTGACCCAAATATTGAATCTTCTTTTGATAGAATTCACACTTGCTTAACTTGGAATACAGCTGATGTTCTCTAAGAACTTGCAACACCATTCTTAGATGCTGCTCATGTTCTTCTTCATTTCTTGAATAGACAAGAATGTCATCTAAAAACACAATCACAAACTTATCCAAATATTTGTTGAATACACTATTCATGAGACACATGAATGTGGAAGGTGCATTGGTAAGGCCAAATGGAACCACAGTGAACTCATAATGACCATATCTAGTTCTGAAAGCCGTCTTGTGAATGTCTTCTTCTTTAATCCTCACTTGATGGTAGCCAGACCTCAAGTCAATCTTTGAAAATAATTTGGCTTCCTTCATTTGATCAAACAAGTCATCAATTCTTGGTAATGGATACTTGTTCTTAACTGTCACTTTATTGAGTTGCATGTAATCAATACACAGCCTTAAAGTCCCATCTTTCTTCTTGACAAATAATACCGGTGCTCCCCAAGGAGACACACTAGGCCTGATATACCTTTTATCCATTAATTCTTGCAGCTGCATCTTCAATTCCACCAACTCCGGTGTACTCATTCTATAAGGAGCTTTGGAATTCGGCGCTGCCCCTGGAACAAGATCGATGGTAAAATCACTATTTCTTGTCGGTGGCAACCCTGGTACCTCATCCGGAAACACATCTTGGAACTCTTGCAATATCCTGAAGTCTACTAGTCTTGGCCCTTTTTCCTCTAATGAATCTGGCATATGGACTGCATATAATTGACAACCCTTCTTATAAAACTTTTTCAACTGCAGGGCTGAAATCTTCCTTACTGAAAATTGCTTGGGAATCCCTTTTACCAATGTTGGCCTTCCCTTTTCATCAATGCACTCAAGTGCTTTCTCATAACAGTCCAATTTGGCTCTATGTTTTTCTAACCAATCCATGCCAATTAATGCATCATAGGATCCTAATGGTAACACATTCAATTCAGCACATGTGTGGAGTCCATTCAATTCTATGGGACACTCCATCACTACCTCACTTACTTTTCTCTTGGCTTTCCTTTCCATGCTGGGTTAGCCTCTGTTTTTCCTTTATTCTGCTCATAACAATGCATTGCCATCCTAATGGCTTCATCCAAACTTGGTGGATTAACAAACTCAATACGATCCTTGAAGCTTTGAGGTAGACCTCTAAGGAAGCATTGGATTTTTACTCTCTCATCCTTAATGTAGTCAACATACCTCAGTAATTCCAAGAATTTGTGGACATGCTCTTCCATAGACTTTAGTCCCAACCTGAGTTCATTAAACTCTTTTCTCTTACCGTCATAATACCTAGCAGAAAGGTATTTCTCCTTGAAGTACCTCTTAAATCTTTCCCAACTGATCTTTCTCTCATTAATTCTTTTCACTTGCAAGAGATTGTCCCACCAAATGGAAGCTCTACCATTTAGATTGTAAATGGCAATTCTGGCTTTCTCATTTCCTGAGTAGTCTTGAATTCTGAAGTATTTCTTCATTCCAAGAAGCCATGCTTCTGCTTCTTGGCCAGTCTGGCCTTCCCCATCAAATGTGGGAGCTCTTGCCTTCCTGAATTCTCCCTGTGGGATGCCCTTGAACTTCTTTCTTCCATCCAATCTCGTAGGTGCACGTCTTGGACTTCTTCTAGAACATTTGGAGTCACACGACCTGCTGGAAGAAGACCTTGATGAAGATGTTTGATGCTTTCTGCTCACCGAACTCTTCCTTGGGCTTGGAGTCCTCCTCTTCGAGCGACCTCTAGAATGACTCCCTACATTTCTTCCTTCTTCACCCATATTGTTTGGGTTGGACCCAAGGTTTATCTTATGCTGCATATCAGTAAGGCTTTGCAAAATAGCAGCATTGAGTTTGTGTTGTTCTTCTTGAGCCTTCATCAATCTTTCATTGAAGCTCACCATGGTTTCAACCAAATTCTGAGGAGTCACCTGCTCCCTTCTCCCATTGGATTCAGTCTCCGCATTCCCTTCATGCTCATTTTCTCCTAGAACATCTTCTTCGTGTTCATAAGGATCTTGAGCATCATTTATGGTCACCATCTTTCCTGTATGCTACCTCTGCTACAATTATAAATTTTATGAGCTGCAAGCACTGTGCATTATGAAAATATTTGTCAGAAATCATAAGAATGCATATAGAAATATACACAATCAATATTTAATATAATAGAACTCATGGAATAATTCACACAGTTGCTATGCATTCCTTTCCCTTGCCCATTCAAGCAATTCTGGAAATTGCCCATATTTATCAATAATTTGTCAAAACAGTCGCTGGTACATTTCTGCTCTAATTATTTGTGGGGTATGATAACTTCATTCCAATTCTGGTCATACACCATTATTCCCCACTAGACAAGCTTTCCAATGCATGTCCCCGTGCTCCATTCCGACGTCGGGTGTGGAAACAGCGTTGTTTCAAAAATGACAACTTTTACCAATAATTCTGCACATTTTACACAGTTGTATTTTGGTCCAGAATGCCAACTTCAGCCACCTGTGGAAGAAAATCTATGAAGAATCACAAAAATTTTATATCGGGCAAAGTTAGTCCATATAAAAAGGAACACTCGGCACTTTGCGGATCTCAATTTCGATGCACCATTCATCTTTTATAAAATTATGGGTTTAACTACTTCTTGCTTTTCACATTTTTAACTCCCTTTGCATCCTGTGTTCCACCTGTGCGCCACCTGCGCACAACCTGCACGCAGTCCGCACACTATCAGCGCGCAACCTACATGCAATCCCCGCACAATCTGTGTGCGACCTGCACGCAATCTGCGCGCAACCTGCGCGCAACTGTGCGCGATCCGCGCGTAATCTGTGCGTGATTCGCGCGCAATCCGCGCACAATCTGTGCGCGGTCCGCGCGTAATCTGCGCACAATCTGTGCGCGATCCACGCGCAATCCGTGTGCAACCCGCACGCAATCTGTGCGCAATCTGTGCGCGACCTGCACGCAATCTGCGCGCAATCCGCGCGCAATCTGTGCGCGACCCGCACGCAATCTGCGCGCAATCTGTGCGCGATCCACGCGCAATCCGCGCACAATCTGTGCGCGATCCGTGCGCAATCCACGCACAATCTGTACGCGATCCGCGCGCAATCCCTACGCAACCCGCACGCAATCTGCGCGCAATCTGTGCGCGACCTGCATGCAATCTGTGCGCGACCCGCATGCAATCCGCGCGCAATCTGTGCGCGACCTGTGCGCAATCCGCGCACTACCTGTATGCAATCTGTGCGCAACCTGCGTGCTTGCGGGGGTCATATCTCCCTCGTCCCTTAACCAAATTGGACGAATTTGGTATCGTTGGAAAGCTCTTGGAGAGTTCTATGCAACCATGTGATCTTATTCTTCATCTGAGAAGTCTGACCCTGTCATTTTCCCAATCAAAGTGCCACCCCCAACTTCCCAATATTACATTAAAACCATTATGTTTCTTGCCTGTAATTCAGAGTTTGGCCCAAGCAGCCCCAGTGCTGCAAGCTGGGCTCTGATACCACTCTATAACATCCCCTCCCGCCTTCCAAATGTAGGGGAGAGAACATAACCCATCATACGGGGGCTTTTGGCAGACTTAGCCCCAATATTTTTACTTTACTCATAAATTCATAACAATTAAAAACTTCTGTGTGCAAAATCAACTCAATATAAACACAACCGAATTAAACATAATAGCAAGCACATAAACAGTAATGCCTAACATATATACATATATCACAGCAGAGGATGATTCAGCATATAGAGACTCAATCTCGTTCCAATGCCATGCATGGATTCCAAATTAAGATAATCAATTCATTTCATTAAACAGGGGCAATTTAACATATTGCAGAACACAAAATGCAAATAATTTATAACACATAGAATACTTATCTTGAAGATGAAGCTGTCCAAACAACTGGCTACGAGAGGGAAACGTTTCACCCAACCATAGATCTTTGTCCAGCCTATATTCTTTCAGCTGAGAGATCACCCCCGAGCTGGGCTGTGTATCCACTAAGGAAGAACTAGCTGGGCTCACTCACAGCCATGGTTTCGGTCATCAACTATGCTAAGCCAACACACTGTTGGGTTTATCAAGCATACGGATGACAAATGAGGAGGATGCTAAGCCAGTGAGCTCAACCACAAAGCTACAGGCATCTCAAATGAACTCAGCAGTCATGGCACCCACAATACCTACCGCACCCAACACAAGGAAGGTCCCCTTCTCTGCTGCACAGTCCATCAGGCGTCCCTTCCCTCCAGTGCTCTTTAGGGTGGGCATAGAAAGGTCCAGTTGCTAATTCCTTGAGATTCTAGCCTTCACTGGGTTTATCAAGAAAACCAAACCTCTGCTCAGTCATTCACACATGGATTTCTCACAGTTCTGTTATCCAATAACTCAATCCTGTCACTTCATTTCTGGGCTGTAAAAACTGGGTTTTCCAATGGATTTCGGGGTATCTAATACTCTCAATTTCGCCCCAAGGTTCATATCTATGGATCCCCCATTGGATTTCACTGTCAAATACCAATTCTGGGCATTTTTGGCTCTCCAAAACATGGGTTCTCTCACAGTCACGATTTCTGGTTTTTCTCCCTGTTGGCAATTCGTTTTTTTTGGATGGAAAATGGTGCTGGTAAGTTTCACAATCGAATGGGGATGAGGAAGAAGCAACATCCATGAGGTAGAGTGGCTTGTGGTACAAGAAAACAGAGCCCATACTCTGCCATACAAATTTCTGGGTTGCCCATGATCCATTGAAGCCATGGACTGAATTCATCAACCACTTCCTTACAACATAAATAAATGTCAGCAAGGTAAGTCAAATGGGTTCTCAAGGTGACATATGGAAGCCTATGGTTCAATCCCTTAGCCCCCTCACCACTCCCTAGTGGATACACATGGCCCCTTCTCATTCGTTGCTCCCATAGCCAGTTTTGGTATTTTATTTCAATATTAAATATTTACATCAATTTACAATATCCCATGGCTTAATAGCACATGGGTAATAACATATCAAATACTTGTCCATTTTAAATAAAACCCGAACATGTACTAGCGGGGCCTTGGCCTTGAGCTCCACGCTAGGAAAACATACATTACATGTATACAATATTTACATGAAAGCCAATATTTCCTAAGGGTCAAAATTGGGGTATTACACAGTCAGCCACTATCTGTTGAATTGTCATTTTCAGCTCCTGCCAAAAGAAGTTACATTGTTCCTAGTCATACATTTTGAGGAACCTAGAGTACCCTGCTGATGAAGAAGCATGGAGTTTATAGAAGAGATAGCCCCGTTGAACAGATTGCAACCAATTTGGAACAAGCGGAGAAATAGCTATAAGAGAAACTGGGTCATCAAATGCGCGAGAAGGAGCATCTGCCACCATATTTTCCTTACC
The DNA here is from genome assembly GCA_027924585.1 of Larix kaempferi. Taxonomy (NCBI): domain Eukaryota; kingdom Viridiplantae; phylum Streptophyta; class Pinopsida; order Pinales; family Pinaceae; genus Larix; species Larix kaempferi. The sequence continues at coordinate 12,437,327 of BSBM01000963.1, read as the reverse complement.
CTTCTTGTAAGTGATTGCATAGGCATAACCCATGAGTTGGATAACCCTTTTCAGGTGTGCTGGGGAGGAGACCCATTGTTCCAGGAAATTTTCCAAACTCTGGAAATCAGTCTTGATGTAGAAATAATTCCCTAATAGGTATGGCTTCCACTTTTGTACTACATGAAAAATAGCCAGCATTCCTTGCTGAGATGTAGATGCATCTAAATTATTACCGAAAATGTCTCTTGAAGGCGACAAGCCCACTGGTTCAGCAAGGATACCTGCAGATCTATCCAAGGACGTAGGGGAGACCATTGATGGGTGCATCTGAATGGAATGGATTTGAGCGATGACACCATGTGAATTCTTCTTAAGGATATTTTCTAGACGATGTGAACTGATGATGTGGGGAGACCCTTGTTGTAAGCCCTTAAATTTGTGTTGTTTCCCATTAACTGAAAACTGCATCCAAATTTCAGCAAAATCCCATAAGATGGGGCCAAGTGTGCGTAACCATTGAATGCCCAAAACCACATCACATCCGCCTAGGGACAAGGCAAACATGTCAGAGCGCAGGTTATAATCTTCCAGAGAGATACGCACATTGTGACACTTCCCCTTGCAAAGTAAGGAGCCCCCATTGGAAACCATGACTTCAAAGTTGGAGCAAGGATGGACAAAAAAATCAGCATGTTTGGCGATCTGAGGGTCAATGAAGTTATGAGTGCTACCAGAATCAATGAGTATTGTAAGAGGAAGCTTCTTGAAGTAACCCCTGACCTGCATTGTTTGGGGGGTGGTAACGTCGGACAAAGCATGGAGAGATATATCTGGTTGTACATCCTGAGATGGGGGGTCAATAGGCGGCTCCTGAATGTCGACCTGATCATCCATTGTATCTAGAGCTTCTTCACCAATTTTAGAGGTAGGAAGAGAATCCATATCCAAGAGATAGAGCTTTTGTTGAACACATCTATGTCCTTGAGTGAATTTCTCATCACAATTATAACAAATCCCTTTTTCTTTACGTGCCTGCATCTCTGTTTCAGACAGATGCTTGATAGGAGTTGGTCGAGGAGCTAGCGAGATGGGAGGTCGTTGAGAACCCATATTTCGAAAGGGAACAAAAGTGGGTTTTGAGCGCTGTTGGGATGCAATCTTGTCTTCTGCCAACTTAGCCAACCCTAGGACTTCCATCATTGTGTTGGGATAGAACATTTTAACCTCTAACTGGATTTCATCCTTAAGTCCACCGATAAAACAACTCCTGTATAATTCATCAGACAATCCTTCTGTGTGATTGGCTAGTTTCTCAAATTCTGTCTGATACTCTCTCACAGTTCCACTTTGACGAAGTTTAGTTAGTGCTCCAATGAAGTCATCAAAAGCACTAAGACCAAATCTTTGCAAAATGAGTTGGCAAAAATCTATCCATTTTGGCTCGTCATGAACCTTGATGTACCAATAGTACCATTGAAGGGCTTCCTATTCCAAATGAAAGGACGCAAGTGGAAATTTTTGGACATCAAAAGTATTATGCAGACTGAAATATTGTTCTACACGATAGATCCGTCCAGTCGGATCAGTACCATTGAAGCGAGGGAATTCAATCTTCAGACCACGAAAATTGCTGGAAGAAGAGAACCCATTGGCTACAGAAGATTCTTGTTGTCGGTTATTGTTCATGGTTGAATGCTGAAGATGGAGGCTGAGAAATTTTTCATCCAGATCTTGGAGTTTTGTTTGGATGGATGCAAGTGCTTCCTCCATGGTTTTTTCTCCTACACGGGTGACAACCATAACCAGGAGATTTTTTTTTTTTTTGGGGGGGGGGGGGGAATTGATAGAAAAACACAAACAAAAGCTTATTTAGTAAAGGGAAATTTGGATTTAGGAAAAACTTGGAGGGTAACTCGGGTTTGACTAGGTTTTGAACACTTTGTGATGGACAGGGAAGCAAAAAATGGGGATTTCAGAAGCGGGGTGAAAGAATGAGAAAATTTGGCAGAGAGGGACAAATAAACAAAATTAGGAAAGGAACTCTGTGGTGAAATTTGAGGGTGATTGGGTGAAAATCGAAGGAGTTATGGCAAACCCTAAAAATAGACAAATGTGGGATTTTTGGATTTGGGAAAGAGTCCTCAGCAATGAAATATGCAGAATGGGATGACAAGGGTGTCAAGGAAGTTTCAAGGGAAACAGAGTGAAAACAAGGGAGATATGGCCAAAAAACTAGTTTTTTTTTTCCAGAATGAAGCAGCTACGGCGCAGAAGGGATCTGAAATAGATAGATCTGCAATGGCATGATCAGAAACAGAGGGATCTAAAACGACGTCGAATGGATAAAAAATGGATGGATTTGAAATAGATCTGAAATGTTTGGATCTGGAACGACTTTCAGAATAGATCTGAACGGCTGGATCTGAAACAACGCGGCAGTGATCGGCAACAGTTTAGCTGAAAATAGATATGGACCCCAGGTATGTGTGGATTCCTAATAGTTCAGGGGTTTCACTCGGCCACCAATGTTGTCTGACGGCTTGTGTATTGGGGCAGTACCCCTCACTCCACGGCTCAGGTAAAACTGATAACCGCTTCACCACAAACGACAGCTCTTGGTTTACCTCACAGGTGGGAACTAGTCAATCAGGAAGGGGTCGTTGCCCTTTTCACTGGCAGGTCCTCTCAATGGGCCAGCTACTTTGGGGTTCCTGTGGTACTCCTCACAATGAGTTTTAGGCCTTATGCCTAAGTACTTCCCATAGTTAAGTGGATAGGGATTATTCCCAGATCCGAACTTGCAACATATGTGAATTTTTTTTTCTTCAGAAATTCCACCCAACGAGCCCAAGAAAGTGCTCTAATACCAGATGTGATGAACCTGCAATATTTAATTAATGAAAACACATAAGATAGCATAAATAACAAAACTCAGAATCGCTTTTATATTGATCGCAGGCCACTTTGAGGGGGAAACCTCCTTTGAGCAAGCTCAATACAAATAACTTCACGGTTCCTTCATTGGTCTCAACACAAACTTATATACTAAGTCTAGGTGCCAATACCATGGGTCAATGCCATGTGTCAATACAAAATATTGATCGACAATTACTATGAGACGACTTACAAAGCATATGTGTCCAACAACAATAAGACAAACTATGGATCAACAAATACTACAGGACAACTTACAATGCATATGCGTCCAACAACAATATACTAACAAAGTAAATAGAAGGGTTGACATGGGTTCCTAACAAAAATATGTGATGATCCTAAAACTAGGTATCCTTGGTCTTTGTGTGGGGGAGAGAGAGAGAGAGAGAGGGTACAATTACAATTAAGGTCCTACTTGAACAACAAAGAAAAATAATAATATAACAATATAAATATAATGTCATAATATATAGGACTTAAAAAATATAAATAAGAGATATGTGTTATACAATATCTCATTCAAGAATAGGAGGACCTCCTTCAAATACCCCAAGACATTCATACATCCAATTCACATGTTCCCTCAATAATGACTGCATGACCTATATAGTATAATTTTCATTCATTGCACATGTGGGCTCTACATTAGGATGGCCCTATTGCATATATAATTACTTCATTATATAAACATTTGACCCCATATATGCCCCCCTTGGGTCATAATATAGTACCCTCCAAAAATATTTTTCCTCAAAAATTTGCAATTAAGGGATTTACATGTGATGAAACCAAGTAAAATGATTTCCTTATATTTATTATTTCTTCACTACTACAAGTAGGGGTATTTTGAGACGTTAGTTTAATACAATAGTGTCTTGCGTCTCAAACCTATTCCACTTTATTTTGAGTCCACTAATTAAAAATTAAGCGTGATGGTAAGTTAATAAATATTTACCACCTCGAGTTAGGACCGCTCACTAATAATGTGTCACTATGTGCACATACCCTCATTCACAGATTCGGCATAGTGCCCCTGTGGGAAGAGGTGGGGTGTTTCCCTATTTTCTTTGCACGCAGCGCATGGGATACTCTCATTCAACACAATGTCCCAAGAAGAGCTGGGGTGTGGCCCTATTTTCCTCGGGAGAAATAATGTAGAAGAACAAGCCATCTCCATTACATTCCTCCCTCAACTATATCGAAACTGGGACAAGTTCGCGCATATGAGATCAATTTTCTCAAATTTAACATATTTATTAGGGTTTATCACTTGCTAACATTGGTCCATGCACTTGTAATTCAACTTTAGATGGGATCCATTTCTATTTCGAAGGATGAGTCCATCAAACCCAAATTCAAGATATTTATTGACACGATCCCTTTACGGCTTATAGTCTACATTATAAAAAGAGTTCAATTCAAGAGCTCAAATGGATATTGGATTGAAATCAGTTGATTGTAGGTGGCATTAGTGGGTGATGGAGGGGATCTTCTTTGAAATCAAAACCCAATATTGGTATTTGTATTAATGGAGGATGCAAATAAATATAGGCTTCTTGGTCTTGGAATATTTTGATGCCAAGAGAGATGGAGCACACAATCGAGTAGGGACTTCTACTCTATAAATGAGTATGATGCCAAATCTATTTCCCTTGATGACCGAGGCAGACATAATCATATCGAGTTGTTCAAAATCTCCTTACCTGAACATGATATGACCAAATAGTTGCTACAACTCTAGGCATCTCAATCTCAAATATCACCTCCCCTTTTTTTATTAATTCTCCTAACGTTGTTTTAGGGTTTCAGATCTATTTTGGTTATGCATCAAATTAAATATTTGGTTAGGGTTTGATATCTATTTTTGTTCTACCTCAAATTAAATATTTGCTCTATGGTATAGCAGTTTGGCCATTTTTATCTTTCTATTTTTTTTAAATCTCATTCCCATGGATTTGATGTAGAATTGTGAAGGAATGAATGAATTTTCTTGACTCTATTTTAGGATTTAATATCTGTTTCAATCATGCATTAAATTAAAGATTTTCTCTAACACACAATAGTTTGTACATTTATTTTCCTTTGTTTAAGGATATGGATTGAATGTCTTTACTTGAATTTCATTCCATTTGGAATTCATTATTTTTTTAATTATATGTCTCTCTTTTTCAAATTGGCAAAGGTTATTGTTCAAATATATTATCAAATTTGCACTGGAAGTTAAGATATATCAATATTCATTCTCATCCTCCACCTTGTCTGATTAACTAATGTGCCTCTAATATATGCTTTGAGATATGTTTTAGATTGGTTATGTTTTGGCCTGTGTTGAGTCATTTCTATGCAATTTCATTAGGATCTTGATTGTCATTTAATTTGTCTACATTTCAAACCTATCCTTGGTCAACGTGTCTTTGTTTTTTCATCTTATCCTTTTCCTTTGTAGATGCATCTGTTCTTTTTTAGTGGAGAGATGAAAAGAGGGGAATTAATCCAAGGCTGTGGTCATTTCCTTTACGCTGCAACTCAAACCCTTCTTCATTTTACTTTTGTTTGACTTTACAGTTTGTGTAGTTTATGAAGTATGTGTTTCAAGTCCAACTTTCCTGATGTGTTTTATTAACTAGCCTTCATTTGATATATGGTTTAACTGTTCGGGTACACAGGGTACTACCAAAGGACTGAACACCAAGAGCAACAACTTCACACAAACAAATCACAGATCAACACACTGATGTTTTGACATGGTTTAAACCCTCTTGAGGGAAACACTCCACGGCCCCGGCCAAATAGCTTCTATGGGACAATTTATTATGCAAAGAAAGAAAGTTACAAATGATCTTCTCATAATCGATCAACTAAACAATGACCCTCCATGCTCTTTAAATAGATATCATGGACCAATCGGGTGTTAAGCCACAGATCAAGGTTAGGTTTGATCTAAGAGAAGTTGAGCCGTCGGATCACTCTATGTCGGGAACATATCGTGACCGTCGGATTAAGTATTTACAAATGCATACTAAAGAAACACACTATCCCTAACGGATATATTACACAAGTTGATCTTAACTAACTCCTAAGTGTCTAAATATCCTAACATCCCCCCTTAAGAACAACTTGGGATAGGATTGAAGGATTTACAAAAGTGACACTATTAGGAGAAGGAAGGAGGCATTAGAGCCTATCCCCCCTTAATGACAAGTTCCTGAACTCCTAACATAGATCTAAGTTTAGAAAACTTCGCTTCTGTAAGAGACTTGGTGAAGATGTCTGCAACTTGATCATCTGTAGGGAAAAAGAGCACTTCAAGAACACGATCATGAACAAGATTTCTGATGAAGTGCATATGTAGCTCAATGTGTTTGCTGCGTTGATGTAGAATTGGATCTTTGGCAAGCTTGATGGCACTTTGATTGTCGCACCAAAGTGGAGTAGGCTGCTGCTGCTCGAATCCAAACTCTGAAAGGATCTGTCGAAGCCATAAAGCATCCTGACTGGCATTAACTGTTGCTCTATATTCTGCCTCTACTGAAGAAAGAGCAAGAGCTTGTTGTTTCTTACAAGCCCAATTAATAGGTCCAGATCCCAGACTGAAAACATAACCTGCAGTAGACTTTCGATCATCAGGATCGTCGGCCTAATCTAAATCAGTGAAACCAACCAACAAAGGTTTCCCCCCTGTACTGTAATGAATCCCAAACTGAACTGTACCTCGAATATATCGAAGTATTCTTTTAGCTGCTTTCCAATGACTTTCATGAGGTGTCTGCATATAATGGGCAACACGACCAACGACAAAGGAAAGGTCAGGACGGGAATGAGTCAAGTATAAGAGACTACCAACAAGCTGATGATACAAGGTGGCATCGACTTCAGGTGAAGTACAAGTGGCAGAAAGTTTGACTCCAGACTGGAAGGGAGAAGAGGCTGGTGTATAATCTTCCATGTGAAAGCGACGAAGAAGGTCACAAGCATACTTAGACTGAGAAATAAATATTTCTTCTTTGGTTTGCAGGACTTGGAGACCAAGAAAATAATGCAAATGTCCTAAGTCTGACATTTCAAAATTTTGTTTTAGACTGGATTTCACATGGGTTATAAGCTTAGGGTCACTACCAGTAAGAATAAGGTCATCAACATATAGAACAAGTATGATGAGATGGTTTCCTACTTTCTTGGTATAGACATTGGGGTCAGAATGACATCTAGAAAAACCAGTGTCAAGGTGAAAGTTATCCATTTTGGCATACCAAGCTCTAGGAGCTTGCTTAAGGCCATATAAGGATTTCTTAAGGCGGCAGACAAGGCTAGAGTTATTCTTAACATAGCCAGGAGGTTGTTCCATGTAAATTTCCTCCTGTAAATCACCATGTAAGAAGGAAGACATGACATCCATTTGATGGACTTCCTAGTTGTGTAAGGCTGCAAGGGAAAGAACAAGGCGGATGGAGTTCATTTTTGCGACGGGAGCAAAGGTTTCATTGTAGTCAATCCCTTCAACTTGGGAAAAACCTTTAGAAACTAACCTTGCCTTAAGTCTTTCAACACTTCCATCTGATGCATACTTAGTTCTGTAGACCCATTTACATCTGACAAGTTTTCTTCCCTTTGGAAGAGGTACAAGATCCCAAGTATCGTTCGCCATTAAGGAACGATATTCTTCATCCATGGCTGCATCCCAATCTAGATTCCCTCAAGCTTCTGCAAAAATTTCTGGATCATGATTCTCGAAAAACTTGAGCCAAAAGAGAAGAGGCTCGCTGAAACTGAGAACGTGTTTGACGTTGATCTCTAGGATCACCGGCAAGATCACCAACTGCTTCACATGTTGAACGGACCCATCGAGGAAGCACTTGTGCTGGTGCAACTGGAGGAACATGAGCAGGCGGAGGTGGATTTTCATCCTCAATGTCATCATCAGAAACTGGAGTTGGAAACCTGTCAAGGAAGTTGGAAGAAGAAGAAGAAGGCACAAACGCCGAATGAGGCTCGTAGGCCAAAGATGGCACAATCGCCGAGTTAGGCTCGTGGGCCAAGATATTTTCATCAAATTTAACATCTCTTCTAATGATTATATCATGAGAATGTGGTTGAACAAGTCTATAACCTTTTACATCTTCAGAATATCCAACAAATATGCACTTTTCACTTTTAGGCTGCAATGCTTTCCATTTTTCATCCGGAATGTGAGCCCATGCTTCACTACCAAACACACGGAAGTGACTTACATCACATTTAGTTTTACTCCATGCTTCTTTCGGTGTTATACCTTGTAATGCTTTAGTGGGGGTGCGATTTACTATGTAATTTGCACAATTAATGGCTTCGGCCCAAAATTGAAGACTTAGTCCCTTAGATTGGATCATACAATTAGCCATTTCTTTTAAAGTGTGGTTCTTCCGCTCAGCTACACCATTTTGTTGTGGTGTATATGGAACAGTGTGCTGTTGTTGGATGCCTTATTCAGTGCAGAAAGTAGTGAACTTTTTGTTAACATATTCTCCTCCATTGTCAGATCTTAACTTAATAATTTGATGACCAGATTGTTTTTCAACAAGGGCCTTGTAGGCCAAGAACATGTTAAATACTTCGTTCTTAAGTTTTAGGAAATAAACCCAAGTGCGTCTGGTGTAATCATCAATGAAGGTTAAGAAATATTTGAAACCAGAAAAGGAAGTAGATGGAAGAGGACCACACAAGTCACTATGCACAAGCTCTAAGGGAACCGAGGCGTGCCAAGAGGCACGTTTGTCAAAACTGTCCCGATGATGTTTTTCGAGTACACAACTAGAGCACACACCATCCCTGCAAGATACTATTGGAAGACCGGTCACCATATTTTATTTACATAGTTGTTGCAATGAGCAATAATTTAAGTGACCAAATCGCTCATGCCAAAGTTTGCTCAAGTTATCACTATGAGCAACAAAAACTGAAGGGAAAGGTGATGACCCAAAGTTGTTAAACTTGTACAACCTGGTAATATCATCAACAATTCCGGTAGCTAGGACCTGTTGAGGATCTTTAAAATCCTTGATTACAACCTGTTGAGGTGTAAAGGTCACAGTTTTACCTTCGCCAGAATGAGTGATTTGATAAACTGATAAAAAATTGTAGGAAATTCTTGGAACACATAATACATCAACAAAATGACCATTATCTACTGGAACTGTTCCAGCTCCTACAACACTTAGGGATCTATCATCACCAACAAATATTTGTTTGGTGTTACATTCATGCATAGTAGAAAAGATGGCTTGATCCTTAGCCATATGATAAGATGCTCCAGAATCAATGAGCCATTCATTTGAAGTAGAAGAAGAAGATGCATTATAGGAATAACCAGAAGCACAAAGTGCATGTCCATGAGAGGCAGATTCTGAAGACGAATCTAGGCTGATGTGGTGCTTCTTCATTGCTGCTTCCAAGGCTGCCATCTTCTTGAAACACTTAGATTCATCATGATTATCTTTCCCGCAATAGTTGCAATGACACTCAGTCTTCTTTCTTTTTGGCTTGGATCCTTTGTCATTTTTTAAAGAATGAGTTGACTGAGAGGGTTTTGGACCCTTGTTTGACTTATTATTGCAAAAATTTTGTTTCTTGGGAGGCTTGGACTTTTCTTTCTGTTGGGACAATAAGGCTTTCCCAGATGTATCTGCATTGTTGATTATTCCAAGATGAATGAGTTTATCTTGTTCTCTAATCAATGAATCACAAAAGGATTCAAGACTAGGCTCTTGATAGCTAGCTGCATTCAAGGATGCTTTCATGGAGTAAAATGTAGATACAAAAATAGAATATGCAGGTCCAAGTTTGGAAAGAATATGATAAATGCATTGTTTGTTTTCCCTCTCAATCTTACATTATGCACATAAGAGTTTAAGACTTTTGTACTTAGATAAATAATCTTGAATGCATGAAAAGTCACTTGGATTTAAAGAAATCAACTCATTTTCGAGTTGGTGACCTCGAATTTCATTGTGTTTACTAAACACAGATTCCAACTTGTCCCAAGCAGCATTAGGTTCATCAATTCTAGATATGTGGAATCGCAAATCATTAGAGATTGACATCCCAATCAATCCAGGAGCTTCATTACATCTATTTGCCCATTTTATTTTCTTATCATCATTAGTGGGTTATTTTTCTTTCTGTGAGGTAATTCTGAAAAGTCCCCTACTTCGTAGAACATCCTCCATACGAGATTTCCATGAGAAATAGTTGGAACTGTTAAGTAGAATATCACAAGGGGCGGCCATATTTGTAAATTAATGGCTGTAAAAGCAGAAACCAATAGTCTAGATGTGAATATCTCGAAAAAATAGGCGGTTTAAAAAAAAACGGCACTGAAAACTGACTCTGTATGATGAAGGTATGCTTGAACAAAGAAACTGTTGAAGATGTCCCCAATAGTGACGTGGCAGCTAGAGAATGTGCAGCAAAAAAAAAGAACCTCCCTCTTCCCAAGATGAACCTTTTGACAATCACTTTACAAGAAAGTTGCTTTAAGTGAACCACTTTTGTAAAATAAGTGATTTCACTTTTACAATGATATTACTTTTAAATAGTGCAACAATAAAAAAAACTTAAGTGTCTCACTTGTATTTTTATTTTTTATTATTTAAGTGAGATGCACTTTTACAATAAAATAACTTGAAAATAGAAATTGCATGCACTTTTTCTTTTAAAATTAACTTCCTAAGACTTGAACTCAAGACCTATTAAGGAATAAAGCAACTTTGAACCAAGTGAGATAGATTAAAAGGTATGTAAAATATGGGAATGAGGAAGGGGTTTTTTTTTTTTTTTTTTTTACTCTTCTTGCTCGTTTTGCGTGCTTGCCCTTTTTCCTACAAGACACACCACAATCGAAACAAAAAAAACTTTTCCACACTTGGCGAGTTAGATCTCGTTAGCTTTCCCGGAAAGTCTATGTTTTCTCTCTGTTTCTGATTTGCCAAGATCGCACAAGGTGCACGGCAAAGACCATACGCAGCCGAGAAAAACCTTTTCCCTTTCTATTTCTGATTTGCCGAGATCGCTCAAGGTGCATGGAAAAGAGCATACGCAGATGGGAAACCAACAATCCGAACCCAAAAAAAAAACTAACAGTAAAAAATGATAAAATATGAGGTAAAAAAAATGCATCACTGTAACATTATACCTTCAGATCTGATGAAATACGTGTTTCTGGAGCAACCGAAAACCGTTTTCGATCAAACAAAAACTATTTCTCAATGGAAACGACGCTCCGGATGCAATGGAACACCTTAAACAACCCAAAAATGCACATAAATACCAGAACTAGAAACCCTTTCAAGTTTCGGCAACAGCAGTTCAAGATCTAGATCATAACCGGAAGCGGCACTTCATAAAAGCTTTGATACCATGTTCGGGTACACAGGGTACTACCAAAGGAACGAACACCAAGAGAAACCACTTCACACAAACAGATCACATATCAACACACTGATGTTTTGACGTGGTTTAAACCCTCTTGAGGGAAACACTCCATGGCCCTGGCCAAATAGCTTCTACGGGGCAATTTATTATGCAAAGAAAGAAAGTTACAAATGAGCTTCTCATAATCGATCAACTAAACAATGACCCTCCATGCTCTTTAAATAGAGATCATGGACCAATTGGGTGTTAAGCCACGGATCAAGGTTAGGTTTGATATAAGAGAAGTTGAGCCGTCGTATCACTCTATGTCGGGAACATATCGTGACCGTCGGATTAAGTATTTACAAATGCATACTAAAGAAACACACTATCCCTAACGGATACATTACACAAGTTGATATTAACTAACTCCTAAGTGTCTAAATATCCTAACATCCCCCCTTAAGAACAACTTGGGATAGGATTGAAGGATTTACAAAAGTGACACTATTAGGAGAAGGAAGGAGGCATTAGAGCCTATTCCCCCTTAATGACAAGTTCCTGAACTCCTAACATAGATCGAAGTTTAGAAAACTTCGCTTCTGTAAGAGACTTGGTGAAGATGTCTGCAACTTGATCATCTGTAGGGCAAAAGAGCACTTCAAGAACACGATCATGAACAAGATTTCTGATGAAGTGCATATGTAGCTCAATGTGTTTGTTGCGTTGATGTAGAACTGGATCTTTGGCAAGCTTGATGGCACTTTGATTGTCGCACCAAAGTGGAGTAGGATGTTGCTGCTCGAATCCAAACTCTGAAAGGATTTGTCGAAGCCATAAAGCTTCCTGACTGGCATTAACTACTACTCGATATTCTTCCTCTGCTGAAGAAAGAGCAAGAGCTTGTTGTTTCTTACAAGTCCAAGTAATAGGTCCAAATCCCAGACTGAAAACATAACCTGTAGTAGACTTTCGATCATCAGGATCGTCGGCCCAATTTGAATCAGTGAAACCAACCAACAATGGTTTCCCCCCTGTACTGTAATGAATCCCAAACTGAACTGTACCTCGAATATATCGAAGTATTATTTTAGCTGCTTTCCAGTGACTTTCATGAGGTGTCTGCATATAACGGGCAACACGACCAATGGCAAAGGAAAGGTCAGGATGGGAATGAGTCAAGTATAAGAGACTACCAACAAGCTGATGATACAAGGTGGCATCGACTTTAGGTGAAGTACAAGTGGCAGAAAGTTTGACTCCAGACTAGAAGGGAGAAGGGGCTGGTGTACAATCTTCCATGTGAAAGCGACGAAGAAGGTCACAAGCATACTTAGACTGAGAAAGAAAGATTCCTTCATTGGTTTGTAGGACTTGGAGACCAAGAAAATAATGCAAATGTCCTAAGTCTGACATTTCAAAATTTTGTTTCGGTAGTACGACTGCCGTTACACCAAAACCTGCAGGTGATTGGAAAACTCACCACCGTCATATTTCAATGATCCATGAGAGGCGATTAGTCCCTTGTCACGATACACTGGGGAGCATTGACTACTTTCAATTTTGTGCAACAATCTCCCCCTCAGCGCGAGCCAAGTGTGTATCGAACTCGTGACCTCTAGCTCTGATACCAATTGTTGGTAGTACAACTGCCATTACACCAAAACCTGCAGGTGATTGGAAAACTCACCACTGCCAGATTTCAAGGATCCATGAGAGGCGATTAGTCCCTTGTCACGATACACCGGGGAGCGTTGACTACTTGCAATTTCGTGCAACAATTTTAACATCGGTTTTAGCTCTAATATGCTTTTCCTTGCGTTTAACCATTTCTCTAAGTAAATTGATCAGGATCTTGATTTAATCTTTGTTTATAGTTCAAATCTCCTTTTGGATTGACATGTCCTTGGTTCCTTAGCCTAGCCTTTCCCTTAGGATTTTCTCTATTTTGTTTCTACTATTCAAAATTATAGTTACATTTGAACTTGTTGGATTTATATCCAACCCCATTGTTTGTCTCTTAGGTTTACTACCATTGATATTATTGTTAATTTTTCTTCTAGCATAGCAATTATCTTGCATTTATTTCTTATTTTCATCCTTAAATACCCATTTAAAATTTCATGGTGAAATTGAGTAGTGGCCCATAACCTAACATGATACATAACATACATGGTTAGCCTAGAATATTTTACCAAGAAATGAAGTTCATTTGGACAACGAGAGACCTCTATAAATTATGTTGAATCCTTTTGAAGCATTATTTCACATATAACTTAGGTAATATTTGACCCCCCGAATGGTACACCTAGGTATCATAAAAATTCATCATCCTTGATATGTTATTAGAGGTGACTCAATCAGTCCAATTTGTCCTTAACACCGATTAGCCGAAACTGAAAGAGTGATAATAACTCATCATGCCTTTAACATAGATTAGCCAGAATTTAAGACTAATAATAAATCACTGATTAGTTCAAGAAACATCCAAACACTGATACTTTTGAAAGCCCAATCAAAAGGAGGTACTCAACAAAAAAATGGTTATTTAATAGTTTTCCTCCACCTAGAATGGTGGCTTCCATCACCTGACGTTGGGCTCTAGCAGAATCCAAATTATAAAGAGGGAGGCGAGTTGGGATGGAGGAAGGAGACCACCCTCCCTAGGATCACTACAGTTTCCAATAATTTTGCATAATCCTTTAGGATTATGTAACTTAGTTGCTTTGATTTGAATAATTTTCAGGCATAAATGTGTAGCATGCTTCAAACAATTCATGAGCATCTTGTGGATCATATGAGAATTTTTTTTCATTATGGACATGAGCCAATATGTGGCTTTAGCAAAAGTCATTGTAGGTCCTTAAGAACAAAAGCTAAATATGCTGAGCAAAGGAGAGGAACGAGTCCTTAGCAAAGCATATTTTTTTGTTCTTAATTTTTCAACTCGTTCCTCTCCTTTGCTCTTACAGGTCCCCTGCCAAAAGCTAAATATGCTGAACAATTTACCAAAATAGGATGCAAGTTGTGTTTGAACATCTTTAGGAGTGCCCAGGAAGCCGCTAATCATCAAGCAAGATGCCAATTACCACCAGCTTCACTTCTTGTAAGTTGAAGCATAAATTAATTTTCACCATAGATGTTTGAAACAACAATTTTTTCATTTAATAATTCTTTATAAATTCATCCAAAATCCGAAGAAAAATCCATGTAACATTTGTTTCAATTAAAAAATCCATCCTTGTGCTAATTTAGTTAAATGAAACTATTATTAATCAAAATAAAATTCACCCTTAATTTAATAGAAAACCCAAAAAATTTACTTTTAATATTATTTAAAAATTTCATCAAAAGTTTTAAATCTTTGGATTTATTATTTTTTATTGTTAATCAACACAACATTTCAAAATTTTAATATAATTCTATTTTAAGTTATTTTATTTAATGTATACATATGTTGATGTTCAAGATGTGTATTGTCTTCTTAAACCGATAACGCTTTTTTTCAATAAGTTAAGCTGATAACATCTATTTATATAATAATTATACATTATATTTTTTAAGATGTCATTTTTATTTTTGAATAGAGTAAAAATGAAAATATCATCTTTATTATAATGTTTATAGTTTACATATAATGTTTTTTTTTAAGTTATATGTATTAAATTTAAATAACTGATAATTCATTTTTATAAGTTAGTGTTGGAATATTCTCACCATCATTTTTTATATTTGCATGCCTGCATGCATCCAATCATCAGTATGGTAGTCTCCCAGCACCTAGTCCCTAGTTTTTCAGCCCCAGGATCCTGTTTCTGCTCAGTTCTATCCCTCCTAGCCACATATGCGCCCTTGTTTTCATCATTGGAGTACAAGTGCTCCCTCTTCCACCTATTTAGGAGATTCTTCAGTTAGTTCCTTGATTAGTGGATCTGTTCCTTGATTTGAGGACTGATTACTTGTTTAACTGACTGAACCACTTAGATATATCTCTAGAGAGACTAGATCAGGTATACAGACTATTGACAACTCCTCATGTGCCCACATTGGAGTCTCCTTCCCTAGATTTGTGCCACATGCACCAGTTAGACTCAGTTAGACTCATTTGACTGATATTTGACTACTTGTGACTACTATCACTGATTGGATGATGTCTCCAATGTCATCCAAGCCACACATTGAGGAGAATTTGAATGACCTTAGGAGGAATTCGAATTCATTTTGATTGTATTAAGTTATTATTCACTATTCACAGTGTCAGCTTACAACTGATGTATGATACAACAATTTTTTCCATTGCTTGTGTTAATGAGTGATTATTGATTCAACATTCTTCTTCTCTTCTTTGTTATTCTTGAGTGAGTTATAGTGAGTTTTTCTCCACCTGTGTGATCTCTCCTGTAAAATATCACATGGTATCAAAGCTGGAGTCAACTATTCGAATTGCAACAGCAGCAGTTACAGCAATTCTTTGAGCAGTTGTCTTTCATTGAGCACCAGAAGCCTCTGGATTTCCACAACAATTACTGGTGCAATTGTCTTGAATTCACTGGAGCAAGCCAGTGAGGTCTAGCTAGGTGTGAAGGATCCAGTCACATGTGCTCATTGTCCTAAGGCAGTGTTCAATTCGAATTGCGGAAAATCTCCATTTACAATTCTCATTGTTTTGCAGGTTATCTCCATCATTCGAATTCATCTTCAATTCGACTTCAACAGCTACCAATGGATCTAAAACTGAATTCATTCAACTATTTCGAATGGAAGGCCAAGATGGAAATCTTCATGAAGTCCAAGAGCCTCTCTAGAGTTTTGAATGGGACTGCAGTCGAACCCAATGGTGCAGTAGAGAAATCCAAATACTTAGACAAACTTGATGAAGCAGTAGGACTGTTGCTCCTCAACAATTCGGAAGACCTCCATTTTCAAGTCATAGATCTAGAAACTCCAAAATAGGTTTGGGACAAGCTCAAATCTCTTCTTGGACAGAAAGATGACTTGAAGGGTCATAAATTGGAAAATGAGCTCATATCCTTGAGCCCAAGCAGTTTCGAAACCATCATTGAGTTCCTCAATAAGTTCAAAAACTTGATTTCATAGTTGAAGAGATATGGGATAGAGAAGGAAGAGAAGCAACTCATCCTTGCCATACTATCAAAACTAGGCTTTGACTACTCAGTATTTGTCTCCACATTTCAGTCAGCGAAGTTGTCCATCCCAAAATGGAAGTTTCCCACTCTTGAAGACTTCATCCAGTCTCTCACACTTGAGGAGGAGAAGCAAGTTCATATGGGAATGATAAAACCCAAATTGGATTCAACTCTTGCAGTCACTGAGATGAAGAGATCGAATGTTAAGGGTAAGAAAAAAGCATTTGACAGAAAGTCAAATGAGCAGAAGCAGAAAAAGGCTCCAAAACAGTCAGATGGAGTTTCGAATCCTAAGAAAGACAAGCAAAATCCGAAGGGGAAATCCAAATGCATATACTACAATAGAGGATTCCATATTGAGAGTTCATTTATGAAGAAGACCATAGATCTCATGGCTTCACTTCTTGAAAAGAATAACCTTCCAGTACCTACATGTGCTATAAAGAAAGAAGGTGAACCATCAAGATAAGAGGACAAAGAGAGATGCCATGCCCTCATGGTAGGTGCATCAACACAATCCTCCTTCATCATACATTCAGGAGCATCAAGACACATGTGTTCCTCCAAATATCTCTTCACTGGTTTTGAATCCATTGTTGGACAGTCCATCATGTTGGGAAATGATTATGAGGTCTCCTCTAAGGGGATTGGAATAATCAAACTTGATCATGGGTACTTCTCAGATGTGCTATGTGTCCCCACACTCACTGCAAATCTACTTTCTGTCTACCAGATGGCCCATACTGGAGAGCCCAATAGGGTGATCTTCTCTCCAAATGAGGTCGAAATCCAAGACATGGTATTAGGATCTACCATTGCAAAAGGTGTTGCAAACCACAAGTCGAAACTATATGAGTTCTCCCATTTTCTACCTCTCTAAACATTTTGCTCTTCACACTCATGCAAATGAAGAGAGTAGGCTATGGCATGAAATATTTGGGCATCTCAACTATCAATACTTGCAAGACATGCATACTCAAGAGATGTTGAAGGCTTCCCCAAGATCAACTTTGCTAAGGGAAACTGTCATGGTTGTTTGATGGGCAAGCATCCTGAAAAGAAATTTGAGAAGGGGAAGGAAAGGAGAGCCTCTCAACCTCTAGATCTGATTCATAGTGATGTTGCAAGGCCATTTCCAGATCTATCTTTGAACAATGCAAGGTATATTCTTACTTGTATTGATGATTATTCAATATTTACATGGGTGTACTTTCTCATATTAAAGTAAGAAGTATTTGGATTCTTTAAGTTTTTCAAGTTTTCTGCATAAAAGTTTTCAGATAGAAAGATCAAGGCCATTCGCACTGATAATGGAGGTGAGTACATCAAGGGTGAATTTCAAACATTTTGTGCTGAAGAAGGCATTGAGATGCAACATATTGTTCCCTATACACCATAGCAGAATGGTGTTACTAAGAGGAAGAACATAACATTGAAAGAGATGGCCACCTGCATGCTAAAGTCGAAAGGGTTTCACCCTAGTCTTTGTGCAGAAGCCATCAACTGTGCCACTTATCTTCAAAACGAAGTTCCTCACAAAGGACTCAAAGATATGACTCCTTTAGAAGCATGGATGGGATACAAACCTGATGTGTCTCATCTAAGAGTGTTTGGATCCAAAGCATGGGTAAGGATTCCAACTGAGAAAAGGAGAGCCCTAGATCCACAAAGCAGAGAGTGTATTATGGTGGGTTATGCCTTGAATGCAAAGGCCTGCAGGCTTCTTGATCCTTCTAGTATGAAAACATTCCTTGATAGGAGTGTACAGTTTGAGGAATGGCCTCTACATGATGCTCATGTTGTTGAGCAAGAGAGCATGTCTACCACACCTCCATTGATTGATGAGCTCCAAGAGAGTGAATCTTCATCACATGACAGTTCAGATTCAGAGTATGAGAGTGAAGATGATGAAGAGAGAATGCTAGATCTGTATCCACAAGAACCTGAAGATCTAGCACCTATTAGTGAAGATGAGCGAATGGAAGACCAAGAACCAGATCTTGCACCTGATGATCCTCCTCTTCCTAAATGGGAAGCCACTACTCTTAGATCTGTCAGAGATCTTGTTGGAGATCCAGTTGATCCGAGGAGAACCAAATATGATTTTCAGAATGGAAGGTTCATCCTTCTCACATTACATATCCATTTCTTGCCGATAGATATTTCTTCGGTGGAGAAGTGCACTTACCATTTGGGGTCAGTGATGACATGCTACATTAGCATCCTTCAATCTATATTGAGGGGGGGATTTCTTCCCACTAGGTTTTCCCTCTTTCCTCACTTTATTTATTTAGATTGTTGTATGGGGTGACCTTTGGTCTTAGTTACCAGGGCCCTACCATTAGTTCCTTCAATTGTTCCTCATAGTTTGGCTTGCGGGGGTGTGTTGGAATATTCTCACCATCATTTTTTATATTTGCATGACTGCATGCATTATGCATGCATCCAGTCATCATGCATCTAGTCATCAGTATGGTAGTCTCCCAGCACTTAGTCCCCAGTTTTTTAGCCCTAGGATCTCATTTCTGCTCATTTCTATCCCTCCTAGCCACATATGCACCCTTGTTTTCATCACTGGAGTACAAGTGGACCATATTCCACCTATTGAGGAGATTATTCAATTAGTTCCATGATTAGTGTATATGTTCCTTGATTTGAGGACTGATTACTAATTTAACTAACTTAACCAATTAGATAGACCTCCATAGAGACTAGATCAGCTATACTGACTGCTAACAACTCCTCATGCGCTCACATTGGAGTCTCCTTCCCTAAATTTGTGCCACATGAACCAATTAGACTCATTTGACTGATATTTGACTACTTCTGACTACTATCACTGATTGGATGATGTCTCCAATGTCAGCCAAGCCACACATTGAGGATAATTCAAATTCATTTTGATTGTATTCAGTTATTATTCACTATTCACAGTGCCAGCTTACAGCTGATGTATGATACATAAGTTTTTGCCATTTCTTATGTTAATGAGTGATTATTGATTCAACATTCTTCTTCTCTTCTCTGTTATTCTTGAGTGAGTTTTAGTGAGGTTTTCTCCAACTGTGTGATCTCTCCTGTAAAATATCACAGTTAGAATGTGTAAGACTGTATTAAAAATAAATTGCTCCTTTACCAAAAAATAATACAGTCAGGTTTACGTGTATAAGCCTCTTTTAATGTGCATATTCAGTATATGCAATTTAACAAAGGTGTAGAGTAGAGTTGATGAAGGTCATATATTTTAAGTAAAATTTTCGTTCTTATATAGAATTGTAAGTTACAAAGTCCAAAAAATCTTCAGTTTCTATGAACATTCATAACATTCATTATTGACAGGTTGGTAGTTTCATTTCTGTGGAGAATAAACAAATTCTACCAAAAAAGAATAGAACGTCAATTTCAGTTGTATCACTAGGTTGTGAGATGGTTGGTGGTGGAAAGGATTGTTCTCCATGTTTGTCAAACACCATTCATTGCATTTTTTTTAACACCTTTATATCCATTTACACCATCATTTGATTTCCTAGAATAATTTACACATTAGATATTGGCCTTGATGGGTGAGAAGTTACTCAAGGAAGAGCCATAGGAACATCTCCTTGAATGTGTTTCTTCTTTCTTGAAGGTCCAACAATAGCACGATTCCTTAGAGCTATAGACCAAGATGTCACTAGTGGTGTGATGTAAGAGAAATATTGAGGCTCCAAAGGAGGTTTCTCATGTTGAGAGGGAACCATTAGAAATCCAACAGCTCTATTGTGATGTGAAGTGAATTGTAGAGAAAATAATTATAATGTGGAGAACTACTCAAACCCTTCAAATGTGATATGTTTTGTCAGTAATTTAGATTCTAAGTATTGGTGTCCAATTGATGTTAAATAAGGCCAAGAGAGAGAAGTGAGGATTCTGATTATTGATGTATGTATATAATTATTGAATGGAATGAGATTTCATGTCATTATGGATTGTCTCTGTGAGAAATTGTTACAAGAATTCTAGTCTTTGTGTAAAAACCTAGAATGCCAGAATTTCAGTAATAATGTGAAGTCTGAAATTAATTGTAGATTTAAATTACAAATTTGTCATGAGAAAGAGTAGATCCCGTGCAAGGATCAAAGGCTATCTAGTTTTAAGTGAAGGAAGAAGGATTCTATGCATATTCGTATATTTGTTGTGTGTATCTACAAGGAATCAAAGGAATTATTTATGTAACCAATGATTGGACATGAGTTAGGGGTTTTTATGAATTTAACTCTATGGAATTAGAGAAAGACTTGTTGACGGGAATAAGTGCATGTATGTGTGAAGGAGATAGAGAAGTCTCATTGAACAAAGGAGAAATACTAAAACAAGTTCGAGGATTCCAATTGTTGTTAGTGGAATGATATGGTTTCCAAGGAAGGGTCTGGCCAAATGTTGAAGGAAATCACCCTCAGCTGAAAGATTTCAGAAACACCTTTGAAGATCATGTTGAGGTAAGTGTTTCTGATTAATTGGTTAGCAACACACTCGAAATTCGATCCTTGGAGAATCAAAATTACTATTGTATACTAAATTGAAATGCGTTGGCAATCTTGCAATGGAAATATCAATTGATTTTTGGAACATGGGAATTGTTGTGTCTTGATTAACATTGCAAATGAAGGACTCAATGGTGAAAAGTGGTGTTTAGAACCAAATCGTGGTTATGGTATAGTGAGGTTAGTGTTAGAAATAGAGGACCGTTCTATTTGAAGAGGTGTTAACCCTTGAATTACAAGCAATTGTAACTCGATATCAATGAATCCATTTCCCAATATTTCATTGAAACCATCGATACTGATAATGTTTACTAGGAAGAGGTAGAGTATCAATTCCTATAGAAACTTGTGGACTTCTTTTAAATTTTCCAAATTAAAGTTGAGTCGTTGGGCCTTCTGATCTAGTGGTGTGGACTTGTGAAGGCGTGGAAGAGGTAATTGAGATTTTTGTTTTAATTTCCATCTCCAAATTTGAAGTCCTCTTTAGTTGTCCATGTGAAGCACCAAGTATATGAATGCTTGTGTATGCCACCAATTAGAACATATTTGTACCCAAATCGGTGAATGAAGGTAAGGATTGTTATATATATATATATATATATATATATATATATATATATATATATATATTACACCATTGTGTACATAAATGAAACTCAGGGTGAAATTTTATCAAGGAGGGCTTGATTATTTTTAGTTAGACATGTATTAATTTTGAATTAGGACTGCAGACCCAAGATGATGGACTTTCCAATAAATATGTATTTTCCTGCATCAATCAAGAGTTGCTTATTCTAGTTATCTACGCTAGCTTGATCTCCTTATGTTGTTCTTTGGTCCATGTAGTTTGTAATGCATTAACAATGATGTCTCATTTCATCAATTGAATATTTGAAGCATCTAGAGTTGCATTATTGTTAGTTGTTTCCTTATTCACCATAGAGCATGCTTTGGTTATCTATGTTAGTATGATATCCTTTGATTTGTACTTTCAAACTTAGTTTTTTACTTTCTGTTTTTGTTTGGTCCATGTAGTTTTTAATGCATTAACAGTGACCTCTTGATTCCTCTATTGAATATTTGAAGCATCTACACATGCATTAGACTTAGTTGCTTCCTTATTCACTGGAGGGGAGCATCTACACATGCATTAGGGTTAGTTGCTTCCTTATTCAATGGAGGGGATACTTTGGTTATCCACTATGGACTTGCGCATTCATCTTCGACATAGTGAAAAACATATTATTCATAAGTGAAATTTTTTCTCATGCCCACAGTAGCCTTTCTATTATTTTTTCTTCAAATTTGAGTCTCAGCTAAATTTATCAAACTCTTAAAGGAACTTTGCTCTCCTTTGGGTATTTTTTCCATTTATTTTTCTTTCATTGATTCAATTTTTTTGAATGATTCTCTTCATATTTTTTTTTTGTTTTATGTCTGTTCAACCTCTTCATCATTTTCTAGGTCATATATTTTCCCTTTTTAGTTTATTTCCTCATTGTGAGGCAAGTTTAAATTTTTCTTTTGCTTTCACTGAAGGTGCCGTGCTTAGGGACTGTCTTTTGATTGATTCATAAGAGTTTTAAGGATTGGTTAATTAATTTATTGGGTTGTGTTAGTTGAGGATGAGTAATCTCCTTGTTGATCCATTTTGTTATGTATCAATTCCTTCAATAATAGGTTAAGCTCATTTTTCCCCATCTTGTGATATTATGATATATCAATTCTTTCAATAGTAGGTTATACAACTCATTGATTCTTCCTTCTTCCGTATTAATAGTTACTTGAGGTGTGGTGTAGAAAGAGTGGAATTGTGCTTCTTATTCAAGAAATATATTTTTTTACTGTTTGCTTGATATATCCAAGTTTAGGATGGATCTATGGTTTAGAATATTTACCACAATTACTTTGCTATTTCTACTTAGGAATATAAACATTTTTTTATTGCAACTTCCCCAAAACAAAATATAGCATAAATCGTGAGATGACTTGTTTTAAAAGATCCCATCCAAGGGCCTTATACTTTGATACCAAATGTTATAAGCCAAAGCCTTAGAATAACATAATAAATCAAAGTACACACTATGTAAAAAAATATAACATGAACAAATACAAGATAGATAAGAGATATGATTTATATAATAACTCATTAAATAATACCAAAACCTCCTCCAAATATCCCAAGACATTCATATATCCAATTCACATGTTTCCTCAACAATGACTACTTGACCTCTATATATACTTATTCACTCAATGCACATGTGGACCCTTCACTAGGTTGAACCTATTACATATACATTTACTTTATTACATATACATTCAACCCCATATATGCCCCCCTTGACTCAAACACTGATGTCATCATAATTTTGTCAACCTTTGTCCATTGAATGCTTATTTATCTTGCTTAGTTATTATACTGGTCTTGACCCTTCCAACATGCACCTATCCAATTTGACATGGATCCTTCTTTTTATTCCACTTTTGCATGAGGAGTTCAATCCCATATCCCATTCTTACATCATGGGTTTGGTCGCCATTAGGCCAATTCTTCCATGACTTCGTGGAGAGTAGGTTTGAAGAAACTCATGTTGGCACTTAGCATGTGGTTGCATAAACAACAACTTGCCCTATTATCATAATAAGACTCCTAGAACTCGAGAGACATGGGATAATTTTTTCATTATAGTATGAACTTGTGCATGACCTTCTAATAAAATTTCATAGATTGGACCAATGTTGAAGTTGAACTCTAATACCACATTGTGGTGTCCCCACCCATTCACAATAATCTAAATATGTTCATGCCCCATTTTTCCAAATCTATTTTGTGGATCTCCCCAAAGGTATGAATGGTGTTTAAATGATTTCATGCAACTATGAATTATGGCATGCCCTTCTCATAAAATTGCCTTAATTGGCCCAGCGTTGAAGCTAAGCTCCGATAGTACCACATTGTGGTGTCTCCACCTAGCATTCCCAACTAAGAAATGGGTATACATGTTTAGATTGATGAAAACTTGAACCTCAATATATCATTTCTCCATACTAATACAAAAATGGTATTCTATTGAGACCTTGAATCCATTTAAATGCATTCATAACAATACAATAAAAATGTTGTGAAACTAAGAAGCATGAATCAATATATTTCATGTCGACAAAGTTCCCGTGTTAAAAATTAAACTTCACCACACACAACATGCATAATCCATATTAATTTATAACAACAAATAAAATTCAATTGCAAATTATTACATAGAGATAGAATAGTTATCCTTATCTAAATATGGTCTTAGCAATTGTTGCATATGATAAAGTTTCAACACAACCCTAAGAGTCTATGGAAGATTCCACCCCCAAAATCAGAAGTGTGCCACTAGGGTGAAATGAATTCAATCTATAGGATCCCAACACAATTGTTGGCACTAAGGTGTTTTGAACTAGTTTTTTGTTGAAAATGGGTAGCACAGCGAAGTGGTCAAAAGGAAGTGCACCCACAAAATAAGGATGGATTCCGACGTGGATCCTGCAAAAGATGGAAAGAGTAGTGATTGATCACATCAACCAAGAAAGTGGTTAGAGAAAGTTAGGGAGTAAGTTAGGATTTTCGGTCCACTTAGTGGTCCGTAGGGGCTCTTCCAATAGCTATATATATGTAACAGGTCGGGTAGAGTAGGTTGTTGATAATTTGGATGAAATGTTGATGAAAAGATAGTGTGATGAAGGGTTGAGTGATCCCACGTATTGTTGTTGAGTATCTGTAACTAAAGGGGTTTTTGAAGGGTTGAGGTCTACAGGCCATGTGTGTAGATCTGTATGAAGATGAAATGGTTTATGTAGTGGGATCAATGAATAAATAAATAATTTATGTGGTTTTCTCCCAGTTGGGTTTACACATAAAAATATCTATGCATTGTGTATGTGATTGTTGTTTTGATTTACAAGATATTGTTCAATGATAAATTCTCAATGATATGATAATAATACATGAATGTTCCAAGTTATAATATACTGCACATTTGATGTATACATTATGTTATATCTGTGGTTTAATTGATTTATTTCAAGGTTCGATTAACGATTATGGTGGTAGAATAGAGTTCTCTCCCCTCGCTACTGCAGAAATGTGGTTCTTGCAGTAACCATAGGTACTTCAGGTGAGACTTCTCCTATTCGCAGGTGATACCAAAAGGGCTAATATCTTGGGATTTTTTTGTTTGTGTCATAGTGAACCTTGGTATTCCCACATTAGAGCCAACAAATGGTTTCATTGTCCAGACTGAGATCTGTGATTGAAGGGGATGTGTAAATGTTTAATCTGACTAAACAAGAGATCATGGAGTAGATAGACAAGAAACAACTAGATTTTTCTGAAGAACATAATAGAAATCCATGGCTCAATTCAAAGGAATTGTTGGAAAGGTATGTTTTCTCAAATCTACATGAAATATTCTTTGGTGAGTTTCCTATTTTATTAGTAGAATGGTTGTTGAAGTTGGCAGAACATAAGAGATGTTTCCAAGATGGTGAGCCAACAATTTGGACTCCTGAGCTAGTTTGAACACTTAAAGGTATCAATAATAATATTTCGTATGTTGTTGATTACTAGCTTTATAGTATACTTGCGGGTTATATTATTGAGTTTGTTTTAGAAACTTTAAAATCTTATAGCGTAGTTGAAAGATAATTTTTCAAAGGACCGCGAGGTAAATATTTAAAGTCTATGTACCTGTGGATTAAGATGTTACTCTGTGAAAAAGGTGTCATGAGAATGGAATCTAAAGAGTAAGTTTATTCGCACATCGAGAACTGTGTATTGACCTAGGAACGGTATGAGAAGTCTGTGGAAGAAGAGTGAGTTAAAATGCTAAGGGGAGAAGAAAGTGTGACATATGAAGAGTGTGGATTTGTGTGAAGTGGGACGAGATTTTGGCATTGTAAGAGGAGAAATACTGCGATATGGAGAAAGGAGATTCGCAGTGTGAACGAATGACATGGCTACATCATCATACCAAAAATCAAGGAAGAAGCGTTTAGTACAGCAAAAGAAGAAGAGGAATATCATAAGCTCATATTGGAGGAAGAACCAATTGATTCATCTCAGACCAAACACTGTGACATACCCACGACCCTTTCTGCATCTCCTGAAATTGAGGTAAGTACTTATAGCCCATCACATATTGTGGAAGCAAGTAATAGTAGTAGAAGTTATCAAAATAGTGGTTCAACTAGTCAAGTTCATAGTTCATCTAGTCATAATAGTGGAATTTTTTGTCCTATATTTCAAATTCAACCGGTACCTCTGAGAAGGAAAATGGTAGGGGATGATATATATGAAACTTCCAGTTTTTCATGGGAATGGATCAAAATATCCAAAGCAACATTTGTTTCTTTGTGAAGTTGTCTGGAATGTTAAACAAGTAAAGGGTGACAATGTAAAAAGAGAGTAGTTGATCATGACCTTTCAGGATCATGCATTGAACTGGTTTTTGAAATTTTCTATTTTACCACAAGGAGGGCAACCGAAAAAATTGTAACAAATTAAAGTTGCATTGGAAGATGAGTTCAATAAGCCTAAGTCTAAGTTGCAATGTATCACTGAGATAAAAGAGATTAAGCAATCACTTAATGAGTCAGTATGGGATTTTGACTACCGGTTTAAAACTTTGATGGATTGTGTAAATTTTCAAATTCTAGATGTGCAACATAAAGAATGGTTTATAGTTGCATTGTTACCACATGTAAGGTTACCATTGATGCAACAGAAGGTTGTGTCACAGTCCTAGGTTCTTGAAATTCCAATGAAGTTAGAGGCATCCCCAGTAGGAGAGACTAGTATATGGATTTGTCGATCTAGACATAGTTAGCAAATTTGTCACTTCAGATCCAAGATATTAAGAAAGGAAAAGAGAAACGAGAGGAAGTTTGGTGTATCAAGTGCAAGGAAGAAGTTCACAATAAGGATAAATGTCTAGCGTTTCAAGATTATTTAGCTAGAGGGATTCCTAATCCATTGAATCATGGAGTTGGAGTCTAGTGTGAAATATCAAGACTAGAGGAAATCGACCAGAAGAATGTTACTTGTAGGTCTATAACTTATTTTGTGAATACTCTTAAAAAATTATTTTGTAACTTATGTAGGTCTGTAGGCCATGATGAAGCAAGCTGTCAAGCATATGATTTGCTGAAGGAACATATAGTTGCTTCCTATAGAATTAAAGGGGAAGAGCAAGCTAAAGGGGTCAATGCATAGTTCAATGCCCCAGGAGGAGGCTATAACCAAAGACTAAGTAGATTCAGAGGTCGTAGAAGAGGTGGATTTGGAAGAGGAAGAGGCCAAATAATATTTATAATTGTGGACAACCAAGACAATTGGAAAGAGATTGTTCAAACCCTTGTTCGACATGTATGTACTACAGAGCATTGGATAATATTGTTAAATATTTCCCACAATTGATAGCTAAGTGGCAAGCAAAGGGAAATTAGAATCAAAACCAAAAGATATATGTGGAGAAGCGAGAAGAGAAACCTACTATAGTAGTAGTCACACGTAGGGGATATGCAATAGGAGGTGATATGGAAACACAAGGGAAGAAGCATGAACCATGGGTTAGAAAAGCACCAAAATGACTGCTAGTGTTCAATCCTTAGAGTGAAAAAGAGACTTATGTTGAAGCTAGAAGGGATTTTACTCCAAAAAATCAAGGAGGATAAACTTTTGGAACTCATCTAGTATGTGGCATACCTCCAGTGTATGACATGACTCTACTTTATGATCATTTAATTTCAAAGAGACCATCAGGAAAGTTAAGTCCTTTAAAGAATTTATTGCAAAGTTGTCTAGATATGTTAAAAGATGAAAAGGCAATAAAAGAACTCTGCAGTTTGATTAATCAATTTGACCGATAAATAGTAGAGCCTATTGAAGAAAGAACTATCAATCATTTGCAACATAAGAAGAGGACATGTAGGGAACTAGGACTTAGTGCCCAGGTTGGGGATTGTGATATGGATTTTATTATTTTGGATCTGGGGTCGGATGTAAATGACTTACTAAGAAAACATTCGAAAACATAGGTAAGCCTAAGCTTGTATGGTCACCAGTACAATTAAGATTGGAAAATCAGTAGAAAGTAGTCCCATTTGGTATACTAGTAGGGGTTCCTGTCAAAGTGGAGGGATTGTGAAGCTTTGCATATTTTGAAGTTATTGAAATCATGGATGACACCAACACTTATCTAGCACTACTTGGAATAGATTGGGAAATGGATAATCAAGATATTATTAAATTGAAAAAGATGTTTATGACATATGAAGGGGGGAAAGTTAGATTTATTTGTCCCTTGGATCCTCTAGATGGTCAGAGATATGTTGAACCTTTTAGAGAAGAAAAAAATGCTCAAGAACTAGAAAATATTTATAAAATGACTTCAAGATTGGATGATTATATCAACCCTACAATAGATGGAAACCTGAGTTGGCATAGCATCATCTCATGTGCATCAGATTCTGATGAAGGACTAGAAAATTGGAAAAATAGACTACATGGGGTATCTATGAGAAGGTGTGCTCATGTTTCTAAATCACTACGCTGGATTGGGAATGAGGTATGTAACCCATCTATGTATTATGGATTAAAAAAATTAGATTATTTTATTTCTGATTTTGAATTACAAGTTCCAGAGAAACAAAGGGTATTAGATTTAAATGTAGCCATGAAATATACCCCATCGAGGTGGTGGACTACTCATAAGAATAATATAGAAGGTTGGTCGCAGTGTAAAAGGCTATTAGAAATTAGGTTTGGAGAAGGACTTGAATATGTCAGAGTGAAATATAATGGTTTGACCAGTCCTATGTAACATTTAGAGGAATGCACTACCATATGGAGGACTTTACCTAAGCAGGAATGGGTACACATGTTTGTTCTTACCTTGGATACATCACCAAGAAAATGGTATACTGAGTTGGATCTACTATGTGGAACAACAGATTGGGAAAATATGATCTTGAAATTTAAGGGAAATTTTAGTTTTGAGGATGAGATTTTAATGGTGGATGTAGCTCTACAAGTCGTTAAGGAGAAATGTTTTAAGGAAGTTCCTTTACCTATATACAACATTCCAAAGTGGGATGCGACACTTGAGAAGGAACTGGAGTGCTATAAAATTACTGGAGACCAAGAAGATGATGAACCAAGGGACCTGCATATACCAAAGACAGAGGGTAACCACGACATAGGAGGACCTGAGATAGAATTTGATAAATTTTTACAACCCTTTAAGACTAGAAAAGTGAATATTGGTTCAGAAGAAAATCTTAAGTTTACTAATATTGGAGATTACTAGGTTGACGATACTGTAGGAAAAATTACTAATTTATTGCACGAGTATCAGGATCTGTTCCCCACCAAGTTTTTAGAAATGAAGGGTATTGCTAGTGACATAGGAGAGATGAAAATTCCACTTAAGCTTGATGTGAATCCTATTAAACAGAGATATTATAGATTAAATCCAAGATATAAAGATAAAGTGAAGGCTGAAATTGATAGAATGTTGGATGCATGAATCATTGAACATGTTGAAGAGTCGAAGTGGATTATCCCTATGGTAGTTCAGGATAAGAAGATAGGGGAAGTTAGGATATGTGTTGACCTAAGAAACTTGAATGATGCATGCTTATATGATCCATTCCCACCCCTTTTACAGACAAGGTACTAGAGAATGTTGGAGGACAAGAAGCCTACTCATTTATTGATGGGTTGTATGGTTATCATCAGATCAAATTTCTAAGGAGGATTGACATAAACTATGTTTGCAACAGAGTGGGGTTGTTACAAGTATACAATGATTCCATTTGGGTTGAAGAATTCTCCTGCTATTGTTTCCAGGGTAGTTGTCGTAGCCTTCAAAGAGTTTATCCATAAGATTTCAGAAATTTACTTCGATGATTGGACAGTTTTTAGTTTGCTGAAGAATCAAATTGAGAATTTGAGGTTGATATTGGACTAATGCATACCATATCAAATCTCTTTAAATTTGAAGAAATGCATCTTTTGTGCTCCTTTTGGTATTTTAGTAGGACGTGTAGTATGTAAACAGGGTCTTTTGATGGATCCTTCCAAGATTTCTATTATTATAGATTTTCCACCACCAACATCAGTGCGACAGCTGAGAACAACATTGGGACATACAAGGTATTACAGAAAATGCATTAAGGGATATGCACAAATTACTGCACCTATGGAGAAATTGTTGAAAGAGGATACTAAATTCTAGTGGAATGAGGAATTCCATAATAGTTTGGACACATTGAAAGAAAATATGGTAACTGCGCCAATCTTGGTCTTTCCATATTGGAGAAAAGAGTTTCATGTACATGTCGATGCTTCATCCACAACTTTGGGTGCAGTTTTGGCACAACCTAGAGAAGGAGACATAGATCACCCAGACACTTTTTCCAGCAGATAGTTATCAACAACTAAAATAAACTATACTATGACAGAAAGAGAAGGTTTAGCATGTATACGTACTTCAAAAATTTAGGCATTATTTGTTTGGGTCTCATTTTAAGATGTATACTGGCCATTATACTTTAAGATACCTGGTCAATAATCTAGTGTTGGGGGGCGATATGCAGGTGGTTGTTATTATTCTAAGAATATGATTTTGAAATTGTAGTCAAACCATGAAATATAAATGCAAGCCCTGATCATTTGTCGAGGTTGGAGACAAGAGAAGAACCAGTAAGCTTAGGTGATAATTTTCCTGATGCACAGTTATTCTTAGTAAGGATGGTGGATAATTACTTCAAAGACACTGTTTAACTCTTGAGTATAGGTATGGCTCCTAAGGAATATATTGTGGCACAAAAGAAATAGTTGGTGGTAAAAGAAGAAGAATATTCGCTTACAACAGGACAACTATATAAATTGGGTCCAGATGAAATCTTGAGGAGATGTGTGTTAGAACATGAAATACCTATGATCCTAGAAAAGGATTGTGATGGTATTGCAAGGGGACACTATGCACATAAGGATACAACACATAAAGTATTAAGGGAAGGGATTTGGTGGCCTACATTACATAAAGATGCAAAAGAGTACTACAAGTCTTGTGATGTATGTCAAAGAGTTGGAAAAGCTTCCAGAAGAGATGAAATTCCATTAGTGTCACCGATAACATTACAAGCATTCGAAAAATGGGCTATTGAATTTATTGGACCAATCAAACCACCTACAAAGAGATGGGATCTAGGTACATAATAACTACGACAGATTACTTAACTCGATGGGATGAAGTTGAACCAGTTAGGGATTGCAACTCTGCGACTGCTGTGAGGTTTTTATTTGAAAATATGGTTACTAGGTTTGGTTTCCTAGGATTTTAATGAGTGATAAAGGAACCCACTTATTAAACAATACTATCAAATAATTATCATATGAATTTCATATCTACCATCAGAAGAGTACACCATACCATCCTCGGGCTAATGGAACTATTGAAGCTTTTAATATAATTTTAGAGAATGCCTTGACCAAAGTATGCAATGTGAACCATGACAATTGGGACTTAAGGATACCATCAGTATTATGGGTATATAGAACAACTTGTAAGAAATTGACTGGTCATACACCTTTTAGAATGGTATATGGGAAACAAGTTGTAATGCCTATGGAATATGTTATATAAAGTTTAAGGATTGCTTCATTTACAGAAATTACAGATACTGGAGCGTTAGAAGAAAGGTTGTCACAATTATTGAAGCTGGAAGAAGACATGATTATTGTAGGATTTCATCAACAAGTTAAAAAATTAAGGGAGAAGGCATAGCATGATGAACATATCAAGCAAAAGAAGTTCTAGGTAGGATACCTAGTTCTCATCTTTGATAGCAAGTTCTTCAAACACTCGGGTAAGTTCAGAATGCACTGGTTAGGACCTTATGTGATTAAGTATGTAACATAAGGGGGTGTTGTGCAATTACAAAAATTAAATGGTGAATTCATGGATGGGTTAGTCAATGGGAGTCGGCTGAAAATATATAGGGACAGCTGTACCTCCCTTCATCAAGCGTGAACATACCTATGACATCTAGGTGCCAAGTGCAGCTGAAATGGTCACTGTATGCTAAAAACAATTTGCACATAGGGTAGAAGTAGTAAAATGTCAAAGTTTCTTAGGAACGGACGTAGTTGTGTCATCGATCATTTAAAAAAAAACTATCGGAAGTAATGAAGTGGTGCATTAATGATAAAATGTATCGGTTGAATATGAAACAAAATATTTGCATTTAATGCAAGACACAATGGGATTGTGTGAAATGATTTTATGGTGTTAAGGAAAATAAATTTCAGATTGTTTAAATCTCGAGGGAGATCCGGTTAGATATGCTAAATCCTGATTTAATGCAGTGATGGGATAGTATGGTGGGGTGTTAAAATTGTAAAGGCATGAGGATCAAAGTCATTGTTTTTCGAGTGTTGTTAATAATTGAGCTAAGAACGGAGACGAAAAACCAGTGTGTTGTGCAAGAGTGTGTCCAAAGAGATTGTGCCTAAAACTAATTCATGGAGTTCAAAATACCATAGATCTCTATGAACCAAAAGTAGTATCAACAACAGTGCCATCAATGATGTACTCATAGCAATAAGGTTATTGTGCACAAATAATATTGAAGCTCGAACTAAAGGAATACATGATACAAAGGCCTCGTTGTCTGTCATGTCCCAAATTTGGAATTGGGTCAAAATGTCCTAATAACATTGGCCCTATTCATTAGAGTTTGTCAAATTGATGCTAAAGGTCAAATAATTGCCAAGAAGGAAAATTACTAGTTTCCTAGGTTTGGGGTGGAAGCTTTGGGATTTGGAATAATGGGGATAATAAATGATGTTTGAACATTAGAATGGAATAAATATTTAATAAAGGATATAAATAAATATATACAAGTGAAAATCAAAGTGGAATTTGATCATGAAGAAACATGGAGGAAGTGGGACCCACATATGGCTAGATTTCCCCACTACACTTGGCATCATTCTCTCACCAATTCGAATTCAAGGTGAATGGTAACATACTTGGGGGAGTCCAAAAGGTACTATTCATGGCTTGACTCATCCAAGGTAAAAAAATAGAGGAAGAGTAATTCCCATGGAAGAGGAAGAGGCAATTTGGAGCTAGTGAGACACTTGGGCTAGATTCCCTAGCTCTATGACAACAATGATGAAGATGCTATGACACCTATGACACAAATCAGACCTGAAGGCTTACATATGACATATATTAAATGTCAGGGCTAAAAATAGACTCCAAGAGGGCGCTCAAGGGTGTTAGGGAAGCTAAGATGCTTCCACGTGTGATTTGGTAGAAGTGGGAGACTAGGAATTGGTGTACAAGTGGCGTTCTTTGGAATCTCTTTCCAACTTGAGTTGGCATGAGTCTCTTGGAAGGAATTAGACCCATGGAGGACATTAGAACTTTATAAATGTCAATAAAAAATAAGGAAAGCATCTTTTGATCATTTGTAGAATTTTCAATTGCATTTGTGAAGAGGGAGAGCTAGTGGATGACTAGTTTCTTGCCTTGGCCAATTTCGAGGGTGAAAGATTCCCATCCAAGTTGGTAATTGGAAAGGCCATTCAGACCTTTCATTTGGAGATTTAATGGAGTCTTTATTTGTAGGTGTAAGCTACAGGGAAGCTCATGGTTTCTTCTATTGCAGCTCACTCCTTCAACCATTTCCATTTTTTATGGCATATTCTTGATCCTTGAGGGAGGGCATTTTTGGTGAGCTATTGTACTCTTTGGGGGAGATTTTAATGCCCCATTTCTTTTTTAATATGAATTAAATACTCTTTTATTCATCTCCAGAAAGTTTCAGGTCAAAATTCCAAGTAGAAATGTATAAATCTCAATTTTAATGAAAGAACAGTACCATTTCCCCACTACCTTGTTGTGAATCAATGTAATGCTGATGATTTCGAATGAATGGATTATTCTCTGATATATTTTTTATCAATATACTGCCATGGATGTCTTATACAAGTTTCATGTACTGTACTTGAGCATTTGAAGCATTTTTACTCAGTTTAGTTGTATTGGGAGGTGAAATAGTGCCATTTCCCCAAGGGTCGAATTGGGGATTTTTGCAATTGAATGGGAGAGGGTGAGAACAGTTGTAATAATCCATTAATGGTGCATATGAGACTTTAATAACATAATTAACACATTACATACCTCTATTCATAAATTTGAGTGTGTTTGGAGGCATTTGGGAAGCCATTTTCAGTACTTACCCCAGGGGGATTTGAACCCCAAATTACTAGTAAAATTGCATAATTGGTCAAGAATATTAAGAGAGTTTGCAGAGGTCTTTTGGTGGAAATATGTAATCAATAAACATCATATTCAAGTTCTAATATCATTCATACACCTTCCTTGAATATTTGAAGGCATTTGGAGTCAATTTGAGACCTAGAGACCAATGCTAGTCAAAGGGAAATCACTATTAAAGTTACCTACATTGATCAGAATTGAAAGAGGATTTGCAGAAGTATTTTAAAGGTCCAAATGCATCCTTGAAACACGTATTTATTTTCTAATATCATTCATATAACTTCTCAGAAGATTTGGGATCATTTGGGGCAAATTTGGGACCTAGAGATCAAAACTAGTCAAAGGTCGAACTAGGGGAAAAAAGTGGAAAATTGTCATTTTAATAAAATTCCTAACAAGGGACGTTACAGTGGTATCAGAGCATGGACCTTGCACCTGTGGATTACGTACATACATTCAAGAATAATTGGCAACCATGTCTTACTATTATGATGAATCCTATGAGTACAATTCTTATGAGGAATATGCATATGCTTATGAGCAATATGAAGCAGAATGTGAATGGTACGAGGAAGAGGTGCCATCATGCAACACTTCATACAGATTCAAGAGAAATGAAGATTATTCTTATGACTTTATATCTGATGAATATGAGTGTGTCACACCAACCAAGGATAATTCTATGAGTGAGTTCCAAAGATGGAGAGAAAAATATAAAACCTTGCCCCAACAATATAAAAAATATCAAGAATATCTTGCTTTGAGAAAAAATACACAAAATGCCATGTCTTTTGAGTATTATGCTGAACATGTTTTTGAAAATAGGCCCAAAAATGAAGATGTGGATTTAGTGAAGAAAGGTTTATGCCCTTCTTGTAAAAACCCTTGGAGCGAGTATCATATATGTGTGCATGAAATGATGTCCTCCTTGAGGAGAGCTTTTGAGATTTATTCAAGAAGAGATTCCAAATATACTGATCCTAAGAAAAACAAGGGGAAAAATGTATCAGCTTTATTTAAGGAGCAAAAGGAAGAGACATCACAAGAGCATGAAGAAGATTCTATTGAAAATATGGAAGATCATTTCGAGACACCTTCTAACTTAGACATGAACCAAAGAGCATCTACTGATGGATGCTTAAACTATGAAGGAGTACCTACAGATGGGTGCTCAAACCTCTATGTTGGTGACATAGAGATAACTTTTGAAAGTGTTTCTACAAGTATAAGTTTTATTAAGCATGATAATGAAGACCTTGTAGCAGTTGAAGAAGAACCAAGATCAACTTCCCCATCACCACTTGAGCTTCATGAAGTTCGTCCAGGAAAAAATGAAGAAGATGAGGAGGTTCATTTGCAAGAGCCTCATTTTCTTGAAGGGTCCTTAAAGATGAATGAAAAGAATATACAAGAGTCCCTCAGCATTCTCCATGACACTCAAGCATTGGTTTCAAATTCTTATTGGAGAGCTACTTCATTAGAGGAAACATCCTTCCTTGAATACATGGAGAAGATTCACAGAGCAATGTACCACATCAAAGGTAATTTCATGTCTTTGCTTTTTGATATAAACCATTTGTTTGAGCTTAATGAATTGTTACATGATGCATACTTGAAGAATAATGAGGATAATCATAAGCTCACAATTCAAAATGAGCAACTTCTTGAAAAGTTGCAAGATACTTGTTTTTCCTCCTATGTTTCAGATTGTCAAATGGTAGATTGTTTGGAGGATTCTCATGACATGGTGGATCATGAGAAATGTGAAAATTTGAATGTTCTTGATGTGTTTGAATATGAACTTGAAGAGATCCAAATACTTGATGTGGTGGAAGAGGAACTTGAATTGTCTCTTGATGAAGGTTATGCAATTTTTAAAGAAGAGCATGATTCCTCTACATTGGAACCAAACTATGACAAAGAGTTCACACTTTTGAAGGAGCTGCATGATACTACCCATATGGATCCTTCCCATGATGAAACTTCTGTACTTTTTGATCATTTGGGTGATTTGGTTCATTCTCCTACATCCTACAATTCCATGTTTTGCAACATTAGTCTCAATGAAGTATGGGTGAAAGGGTTCTTTTTTATGGTGCCACATGAGGAGTATGGAACTCCTAGATTTACTTTTTATGATGATATGGTTGAAGCACATTCTTATTCACATTTGCAGCAACATCCTTTGTTACCTTATGATGATGCACATCTACATGGATGCACCTATGATATGCATTTGAGTCACTTGAAGACTCATGGTTTTTCTTGCTCAACACTTGATTCATTTGATGTTGGAGGAACTTCATCCAACACTTGGGTGAATAGATTTATGATTGGAGAACATTTTTGTTGGAAGCCACATACTTTGTTATATCTTTATGATGATCACATTCAGGGATGTATGGGTGAGACTTCTTTGAGTCATTTGAAGTCTCCTTGTTTTTTCTACTCATTATTTGGTTCAGATTTTAGTGGAGATTCTTCATTCACTTCTTGGATGAAAGAATACATGGCTGAATATTTTGATGCATATCACATACTTTTGGAGCAGATTTATAGGACATGGGATCCTCACCTATGTCATTGGAGCATATTTGATTGGTCACTTGAATCTTGTATGCACTTGGAAAACGGTGGTCTACTTGCTTGGAGGTATAAGCACTTTCATGATTCTTTGATGAAGCACCTCCTTGATGTTAATTTTCATTATGTAGTTATGTACTTTGATGATATATATTTTGTACTCATTATGTTTGGGAGAATGCATACAAGAAAATGGGATCCATGAATCCTCTTATCTGATGGTATGGGTTGGAGACCAATCTTAATTGTTTGGGTGCAATACAAGCAATGGGATCCTAGAATAATTTTTGTCTCATTGGTTTCAATTTTTTTGGGGAAACAATAAGTATGGGAGATGGATTTCCCACTAAATAAAGTGATTTTTATCATAGTAGTGCAGCAGCAAGCATGGTGGTTCCTCTCTAAAATATTCATGGAAACTCGAAGATTCAAGGTTGGGCAATTCAATGGCAACTTCAAAGAATTATACAGAAAGCAGGTTCTTCAACACACATGTTTGAAATTGCTTGAGGACAAGCAATATTGGGAAGGGAGTATTTTTCATGTCCCAAATTTGGAATTGGGTCAAAATGTCCTAATAACATTGGCCCTATTCATTAGAGTTTGTCAAATTGATGCTAAAGGTCAAATAATTGCCAAGGAGGAAAATTACTAGTTTCCTAGGTTTGGGGTGGAAGCTTTGGGATTTGGAATAATGGGGATAATAAATGATGTTTGAACATTAGAATGGAATAAATATTTAATAAAGGAGATAAATAAATATATACAAGTGAAAATAAAAGTGGAATTTGATCATGAAGACACATGGAGGAAGTGGGACCCACATATGGCTAGATTTCCCCACTACACTTGGCATCATTCTCTCACCAATTCGAATTCAAGGTGAATGGTAACATACTTGGGGGAGTCCAAAAGGTATTATTCATGGCATGACTCATCCAAGGTCGAAATATAGAGGAAGAGTAACTCCCATGGAAGAGGAAGAGGCAATTTGGAGCTAGTGAGACACTTGGGCTAGATTCCCTAGCTCTATGACAACAATGATGAAGATGCTATGACACCTATGACACAAATCAGACCTGAAGGCTTACATATGACATATATGACATGTCAGGGCTAAAAATAGACTCCAAGAGGGCGCTCAAGGGTTTTAGGGAAGCTAATATGCTTCCACCTGTGATTTGGTAGAAGTGGGAGACTAGGAATTGGTGTACAAGTGGCGTTCTTTGGAATCTCTTCCCAACTTGAGTTGGCATGAGTCTCTTGGAAGGAATTCGACCCATGGAGGACATTAGAAATTTATAAATGTCAATAACAAATAAGGAAAGCAGCTTTTGATCATTTGTAGAATTTGCAATTGCATTTGTGAAGAGGGAGAGCTAGTGGATGACTAGTTTCTTGCCTTGGCCAATTTTGAGGGTGAAAGATTCCCATCCAAGTTGGTAATTGGAAAGGCCATTCAGACCTTTCATTTGGAGATTTAATGGAATATTTATTTGCAGGTGTAAGCTACAGGGCAGCTCATGGTTTCTTCTATTGCATCTCACTCCTTCAACCATTTCCAGTTTTGATGGCATATTCTTGATCCTTGAGGGAGGGCGTTTTTGGTGAGCTATTGTACTCTTTGGGGGAGCTTTTAATGCCCCATTTATTTTGTAATATGAATTAAATACTCTGTTATTCATCTCCAGAAATTTTCAGGTCGAAATTCCAAGTAGAAATGTATAAATCTCAATTTTAATGAAAGAACAGTGCCATTTCCCCACTACCTTGTTGTGAATCAATGTAATGCTGATGATTTCGAATGAATGGATTATTCTATGATATATTTGTGATAAATATACTTCCATGGATGTATTATACAAGTTTCATGTACTGTACTTGATCATTTGAAGCATTTTTACTCAGTTTAGTTGTATTGGGAGGTGAAATAGTGCCATTTCCCCAAGGGTCGAATTGGGGATTTTTGCAGTTGAATGGGAGAGGGTGAGAACAGTTGTAATAATACATTAATGTTGAATATGAGACTTTAACAACATAATTAACACATTACATACATTTTTTCATAAATTTGAGTGTGTTTGGAGGCATTTGGGAATCCATTTTCAGTACTTACCCCAGGGGGATTTGAACCCCAAATTAGTAGTAAAATTGCATAATTGGTCCAGAATATTAAGAGAGTTTGCAGAGGTCTTTTGGTGGCCATATTTCATCCATAAACATCATATTCAAGTTCTAATATCATTCATACACCTTCCTTGAAAATTTGAAGGCATTTGGAGTCAATTTGAGACCTAGAGACCAATGCTAGTGAAAGGGAAATCACTAGTAAAGTTACCTACATTGATCATAATTCAAAGAGGATTTGCAGAAGTATTTTAAAGGTCCAAATGCATCCTTGAAACACATATTTATGTTCTAATATCATTCATATACCTTCTTAGAATATTTGGGATCATTTGGGGCAAATTTGGGACCTAGAGATCAAAACTAGTCAAAGGTCGAACTAGGGAAAAAAAAGTGGAAAATTGCCATTTTAATAAAATTCCTAACAAGGGACATTACAGTGTCTATGCTTCCATCGGTCTTGGTACCATATGTGCCCCTAGGAAGCAAAACTTGAAACCAATAATATTGATTAAGGATGCAAAGTATACCCTACAGACACTAGAAATTCTGAAACGAGTAAAGAAGGAAGGTGATATGCTGGGCAAAGTGGCAAACCTTAAATATGCAGATCACAACTTGGACGATAGAAAGAAATTCCCAAATTTTTCTCTATAAAAATATTAGTGGAGTTATGTCATGAAGACATGACTGCTTGGGTCATTAAACCACAACAATGGGCGAGAGGATTGGAAAAATATGGCATATTTACCCTTATATAAATACCTCACTTTGGTCACATTGCGGAAGTCAATGCATGTGCTAAGCAACTATTAGTATGTGTTCATGGAGAATTTCTATGGCTAGACAAGAATATTTCAATATATACAAACTTAGTGTCGTAGATCACGGGATTTCCATCCACGGGACTAAATCCAATGACCTACTTTTTGGGGAAATAAAAGGATAAGGATCTTGTTGATAAATGAAGGATAAGTACGGGTTGGAGAAGATCACTCGAGGCTATGATGTAGCTTCTATTGATGATCAGTCAGTGAGATTTGTAAAATGGGATATGGATAGAAAATATTAAGGAAATGTCACCCTAATTAATGATTTTATGAGTGGTTTCCACGACGCACAAGGAAAAGGTATCCCCTTCCATTATTCCTAGTTATTAATTTTGATTGCATTAGCCGCTTGGGCCAAGCCAGAAGACTTCCAATTTGTGGGACAAGCAAGGACTTGTTTGGCTACGCGGTATGCATCCTTATGGTTCAGTGATAACACATACCGATAAAGGGATATGAATATCACATTTTATGTTTATAAGGAGGGTATCTAGCATAGTATTTCAAAAAATACGCACATGGAACCTCATGTCGTAGAGTTAATTAGGGGCATTGTCCGGTTTAAGGTGGGGCCACCGTTTATGTTCATGCAAGCATGAAGGGATCCTACTAAGGAATGGTTTCCTGTGCATTATACATTATAGGAATAATATGTAAGAGGGATTTTCCAAGAATGGAAGGTGCTAGTTCTTGCAGAGGAAATATGCAATATGTGTCATAGATAGCAGAACAACATAATGATACACTAGAGCAAGGGAATGACCAACAAGGCAAAGAGGTATCTGAATCATAATAAGGAGCAAGTGAAGAAAAGAATCCATAATAGGAAGGAGATAAATAATCCAATGTGAAGCATACTGACCCTACGGTCAGGGAAAAAAGGAAAGTTATGGAAATCGCTAAAGGAAATAGAATGAAGAGAAAAGCGCAAAAGGGCAGCACAGAGTTGTCCTTGACTAAGGATGACATTGAAATATTGAATGATAGTTTCAAATATAATACAATAGACATATGGAAAAATACATAATATAAGCACTTAGAGCTTTTTGGGGGACTCAAAGGGTAGTTGACTGAGTTGCGACAAGCACTAGCAGACATAAGTATTGCACCAGCTCAATTAGCAGTTGAGCAGCAGAGTCATTTGGAAAAAAAAGCAAGACCAATTCTGCAACCATCCTCAGCTGTGCAACACAGAGTTGTGTTGCTAACACCAAAAGCATTAAGTTTTTTAGTATAAGAGGTACGGGCCCATGTCCATGCCTCAATTCAAGTTGAGTTGAAGATAGCAAAGTTACCTATCTATATGTTGCATGACCTACACCAAGGTATTACAGAAGAAATAAAGGGCCACAAAGAGCATAGTTTTGTTGAAATGAAGAAGTGTGGCGCATAAATGGACGAGAACTCAGAAGGAAAAATTACAAAAACTTATGGAAGCGACTTGTAGCGCAGTCCCAAAAATTGAAATGATAGAAGCACCACCCATTGAAGATAGAATGTCGAGCCTCAACGAAGCTATTAAGGGATTCTAGGTCAAAATTAGTGAGTTGCAGGCATAGTTGGTTCCTAGTACACCTCTGGAAGTTTGAGAACAAAGAGAAGCTGTAGTGAAAGCATCAGTCGACTATATTAAGGCCTTAGAGGAGAAATGCGTGAATCTATTTGAGAAAAAATTTCAAGCTTGGGAAACGGTGATGGATAATGAAGAGCTACAAGGAGTAACAAACGGACTTGAAGACACCTAGACCAAGGTTGCAAAGCTGAAATATCTTATAAAGACCTTACCACCAATAGAAAGAATGACCAAGGTCGTAGAAAGAAAAATACTGCAAGCAGAATTAAATAACCTAAGGGAGGAGTGGTAGTGAATGATCCAGAGGCTCGAAAATTTGCAAAATGAAGCAGTAAGAATATCTAAAATCATTGGAGGAGGATACACAGAGATACAAAAAACTATGTAGATAGATCAAGCACGATTAAAGGTAGAAATAACTACACAGTTAGAAGAGGAACTACAAGAGTAGGAAGATAAGGTAGAAGGGACCGTCAAAGCATCAAATGCGATATATGCCGAGTGTTTGGCGATATGGTTGACTCCACATGAGAAAGATTGAGTTGCTCGTGACAAGCAACATGTAAGTGTTGGGGGCCTATTGGCCATAAGGTGTTTTGAATCAATTTTGTGTTGATATGAAAAAGGGTAGCGCAGTGAAGTTTTCAAAAGGAAGTGTGGCCGCAAAAGAAGGACAGACTTGGGCATGGAACCCACAAAAGATGGAAAGACTATTGATTGATCACGTCAACCAACAAAGCCATTAGAGTAAGTTAGGATTTTCAGTCCACTTAGTGGTACATGGGGGCTATGCCAATAACTATATATATGTAACGGGTTGCGTAGAGTAGGATGTTGATAATTTTGGATGAAATGTTGATGAAAGGATAGTGTGACGAAGAGTTGATTTGTCCCATGTATTGTTGTTGAGTTTTTGTAACTGAAGGGTTTTTGGAAGGGTTGAGGTCTATAGGCTGTGTGCGTAGATATGTAAGAATATGAAATGATTGATGTAATGGGATTAATGAATAAACAAATCATTTATGTCATTTTCTCCTAGTTGGGTTTCCACGTAAAAATCTATGTGCATTGTGAATGTGAATGTTCTTGTATATGCTTGTTGTTTTTATTTACATGATATTGTTCAATGATAAATGCTAAATGATATGATATTAATACATGAATGTTATCAGTTATAATATAATGCACAGTTTATGTATACATTATGTTATATCAGTGGTTTAATTGATTTATGTCAAGGTTTGGTTAATGGGTATGGTAGTAGAACAAAGTTCTCTCCCCTTTGCTACTTCATAAATGTGGTTCCTGCAGTATCCATAGGTACTTCGGGTGAGACTTCGCTCGTTCAAAGGTGATTCCAAAAGGGCTAGTATCTTGGTATTTTTTGGTTTGTGTCATAGCGAACCCGAGTATTCCCACATTAGAGCCAACAACACTCAACCCAACGCATTTTTCCATGGCTCAGTCATTTTTATCACCATAAATTACTCCAATCCTTTTATCCAGCCATGAAACAACCATGGCACTCTCTCCCACTACTCTATACAATACAAGGAAGATGTTTCCCTTATTTTCTCAATAGTCCTTCAGAGATATCCTTCCCTTCAAGTTATCCTTGATGTAGGAAAAAGGAGTCCAATCTACTAAATTTTTTCTAAGAATAGCATGGAAGAATAGATTTGGCTCTCAAACAACTAATGTGCAACAATAAATAGTTGGTAAAGGCCATATAACTTACCTATCATATTTTGTCACTTGCAACCATCTATCTCTCCATCAAGGTCTTTAATTATTTCCTTTGCAATGTTGATTTCATCCTTCCATATCAACTTCTTGGTTAATTGTTGATAAAAAGAATGGAGAGTGCAACATGAGGATTGGAAAAATATTCAATGTCAGAAGGAAAGATTCAAATGTTGCAATCATGAGAATGAATGGAATGAATTCCTATTAGGTAGGAGAATGATGACAATGAGAGAGTTGAGGGAATGGTGATTGAATTTCCTTCTAAAAATTGAATGAAGTACTCTTACATTTATCCCATGATGATAGTAGTCATCCATGCTCCAATAACTCATGAAGTAGACTTCCTCACCAACCTTCAACATCCATTTAATGAGTGCCTTTCTAATTCAAAGGAAGTGGATGGCTTCATTTAAGTAACGCAATAGAAAATAGATGATATCTTAGGCTAACACTTGGAAACAAAGGATTACTCTCCCATAATCCTTGCATTCATCTTCCCCTTTAGTGGAATTATACTCCCTCTCATGCTCTTCCATATATATCTTGGACCATTATATGTTATATTTCAACATCAATATTTACATATCTTGAATTCACAATTGCAAGCCTAACACACAATCGACATATGTGTATTTACATCATTTACACACTAGGTCATTTATTTAATCTCACATGGCTCAACTCACATCATTATAACCACACTTTTACAATTTATACAAAATTCAATCCAACCAAATAACCCCCAGAAAAATTTGAGCCCCCCAAGACCTCAACAATTAACCCTATACAAGACCAAGTAAGACCTTAACTCTTTTATCTATCCACTCATGTTCCAACCTATGCTCTTTCTTACCCTCCCTCTTAAACCGATGCAAAAACAATAGAAGAAAGGAAACCATGAAACAAACCTAAAATAAACTAGCAAGAGTCACTAAAGCCCCTACCTCATGGTCTTGCCCCCCTTTATATTACTTAATTTTTGTATTTTACACAATTTATTAATTCTTTCATGGATGACAAACTTGTCACCCATATTGCACCTAAATTAAATTTTAACTGCAAATTTTCCTTTTTATTTATATATATTACTTGACCCTCTTTAGTACTACCATGTGCTATTATATGTATACTAATGTCTAAGATTTGGTTGTTACAATAGATCCTTCCTACTAGTAGGATTTATTACAATTGAAGAGGATTCATCACATAGAATGGGGTGCTTCTTGTAAGGAGAGTTTATATGTTAGGATGCTTGACCTATGCACTTTCCTCCTAAATGAAATTGTTCTCTAAGATGTGATTTCATCTTCTAAACTTCTTGTTCCAAATTAGTGACATGATGCAGGCATTCCTATAATTGGAAAAGTCTCTTCACTAGTGAATAGTAGGGGATGTTGATGTCTATGTAACTTTGGAATGTATTTCATCTATGTGTTTCATATATATTTATTGTATCCTTATAAGAGATGTGTTATTCCTCTATAAGGAAGTGTCGTCATGTGGATTGACAAGTGTCGCAAGTGTGTGTACTTGCCGATGGGTTATTAGACCACCATGTGTGGGGTCAGGCCTGAAATATATATTATATTGTGGATGTATCTAGATAGACAAGTCGGCCCCATAGTGTAACTGAGCAAACAGGCTAGTATAAATAGAGATCGGGAGA
Organism: Larix kaempferi; assembly: GCA_027924585.1. NCBI lineage: Eukaryota > Viridiplantae > Streptophyta > Pinopsida > Pinales > Pinaceae > Larix > Larix kaempferi. The sequence continues at coordinate 12,392,485 of BSBM01000963.1, read as the reverse complement.
TCTCTATTTTGATCATTCGGAAAGTCACACTTCTCTCACTCAGAAAGTGGCGCACTAGTGAGGAGGAGGATCATCTGCTACTAGGAGACTAACTCAAGTGTATTTTGGTTGTACTTTGGTTGAGCCATTGCTCTCTCTATCTCTGAGGAAGTTGTGGGGTTTTTCACCTTAGGGTTTTCCCCACGGAAACTCTATGTCTCTTGTCTCTCATGCTTTTCATTCTTGTGATGATTGACATGCTTGTTATGATTGATATGCATTGATATACTATACATGTTATTCTCTCAGTGAAGATTCTAGAGTATTGTGAATTAATGCTCAAAATTTAACATGGTATCAGAGCTAACCTGAGAAGAAGACATTTTGCAGTGACGGAAACTTGGGTTTCTTGTTTATTGGGTTTCTCTCCACAGTTTTTGGAAAAGAAGTATAGTAGATTGACTCTACTCATCAAGGAGAATCTATATGTCCAATCATAATTCAATTCTAAGCATTTTCAGATTTGGCCCTAAAAATTAGGGTTTCCACAAAAATAGGAATTTCTGAAATCTGAAGACATAGCTGGAAGCTCCTTGCAAAAATCGAATTTTAGAGCTTTGGATCGATATTTTTGGCTGGGTAGATCTCCGGGAGTCTCAAACCCTAATTCAAGGCTCTCCTTAGTGAACCCCGAAGGACAAAAAGGCAAATCTGAAGGGTAAATCTTTGTTGATCTCAAACTCTGAATACACCAGGCTGATCAGCTCATCAAGGCGCATCTTTCTATCCTTTCAGAAAGTTGAAATTCACATTTTGAATTTTTAGGGTTTTTTCGACAAACCCTAATCTGGGACCAGATCCAGTTTTCAGCATTTCAAGTGGTAAGACCTAAATATTTTCTATTTCCATTTGAAGTACTCTTTAAGATGTCTCACCACACCAAGCTTGAGGATAAGCTTGAAGGGGATGATAACTTCCGAGCTTGGAAGTATAGGATTGGGTTAATCGTGGAAGAGAATGAGTTGGACTCATATATAAAAGAAGACATCCCTATCCCAGAGAATGAAGAGGCTAAAGTATTGCATAAGAAGAACTTGGTCAAGGAAAAGAGAATCATTGCTGATTCTATCAAAGACCATCTCATACCCCATGTGTCTTCTCTAAAGACACCCAAAGAGATGTTTGACTCTTTGACCAAGCTATTTGAAGGGAAGAACATAAATCGGAAGATGACCCCACGGAACCAATTGAAAGGAGTAAAGTTTCAGAATGAAGAAACCATTCAATCTTATTTTTCAAGGGTCTCCCAGATCAAGGAACAACTAGAAGCAGTGGATGAAATGGTGGAGAATGGTGAAGTTTTCATGACCACTCTGAATGGCTTACCTAGGTCATGGGACTCCTTCATTCAAGGAATATGTGCAAGAAAGAAGTTGATTTCCTTCAGTAGACTACGGGAAGAATGCTCACAAGAAGAAGAAAGGCTTGTGGCACGAGAAGAAAAGATGGGGAATGAAGATCAAGCTCACACCAAGAAAGGCAAGTCCAAGAGAGAGCCATCTCACTCCAAGAAATCTTCACATCACTTCAAAGAAAGAAGAATATGCTTCACCTGTAATGAGAAAGGACATATTGCCATAAATTGTCCCAAGAAGAAGAAGGGGAGCAAAAGAAGGTTTCATGCTCATGCTGCCGAGGATGATGAACCACCCAAGAAGAAGGCTAGGGCAGAAAGTGATGATAGTAATGATGACTCATCAAGTGAAGAAGAGTATGTTCTGATCTCTGCTCTCACAGGTACCATCTCCCATGGTTGTAATGATTGGTTAATTGACAGTGGGGATTCCAAACACATGACTGGGTTTAAGGAATCTTTTGTGAACCTATCTGAACATGAATCACCCCATAAGGTGAAACTTGGGGATGATTATCAATACCCAATCAAAGGAAGTGGTGAAGCCTCCTACAACCTAGATTCTAGAAAATCTTTGAAGATGAAAGAAGTCCTTTATGTACCTGGGCTCCAGAAGAACTTACTCTCCATATTTGGATTGGATGCAAAAGGTATGAGGGTTGCATTTGTGGATGGCCAAGTCCTAATGTGGCCAAAATGAAATACCATAGATGATGCAATAGTGATTGGAGAGCAAGAGGGAGGTTTATATAAATTGAAGGGACAACCTGAACATGCCATGGTGCATGAATCCATGGAACCAAGTGAACTTTGGCATAGAAGACTTTCTCATATGCACTATAGGGCACTTCCAATTGCAAGCAAGGATGTAGAGGGTCTTCCTGAAATCAAGACCAAACATGAAGGTGTTTGCAAAGGATGTGAAAAAGGTAAGAACATTAAGAAGGTTTTTCCAAGCAGTGAAAGCAAGGCAAAGGATATCCTGGAAATCATCCACTCAGATGTACGTGGTCCTATGTCATCCAATTCTCTGAGTGGGTATGTTTACTATGTCTCATTTATTGATGACTTCTCCAGGAAGACTTGGGTATACTTCTTGAAGAACAAAGATGAGGTGTTTGATAAGTTCAAGGAATTCAAAACCTTGATGGAGAATCAAACTGACAAGAAGATCAAAACATTAAGATCCGACAATGGTGGAGAATTCACCTCAAGTGACTTCAAGAAGCTTTGCAGTGATTCAAGGATTAAGAGGGAGTTGACTGCTCCTTACAATCCACAACGAAATGGAGTTGCAGAAAGGAAGAACAGAACAATCATGGAAGCAGCAAGAGCAATGCTACATGACCAAGATCTACCGATGCATCTATGGGCAGAAGCAACTAGAACAGTTGTATATGTGCATAACAGAACACCCCACAAGATATTGGACAACAAGACACCAGAAGAGGTCTTTTCTGGTAAGAAACTTGAAGTCAGCCATCTCAGAATATTTGGTTGTCCAGTATTCACTCATGTCCCAAAGGAAAAGAGGACCAAACTAGATCCTTCAGGAAAAAAGGGTATCTTTGTGGGTTACAGTGAAAGCTCGAAGGCTTACAGAATATACTTTCCAGGGTTCAAGAAGATTGATGTCAGCAAGGATGTGACATTTGATGAAAACTCAGCATTCATCAAATCAAGGAAGGAACCTATCGAAGTTTATGAAGAACCTAAGGAAACTATATTTCAAGACACTACCATGACTGAAGCAATTCCAGAAGTTGTTCGTGAGTTTGAAGATCCGCAAGAACCTATAGATCCACCCTGTGAAAATAAATCTCACAAGAGGAAACCTGCATGGGCTAGAGAGCTCATTCAAGATGCAGAAATATTTGGCATTCCAGAAGAAGAACACAGAGCAAAGAAGAGAACTAGATCACATACCAGGTATGTTGCTTTACTCTGTGATATTATGACCAAAGAACCTTCCAGTTATGAAGAAGCAGTGGAAAAGAAAGAATGGAAGGATGCCATGGTTGAGGAATACCAATCAATAATGAAGAATGATGTTTGGGATGTTGTCCCAAGACCTAAAGAAAAGTCTGTTGTGACTTCCAAATGGATCTACAAAATCAAGCATGTTGCAGATGGCAGTGTAGAGAAATACAAAGCAAGAAGCGTAGCTCATGGCTTCTCTCAAAAAGAGAGAATAGATTATGAAGAAACCTTTGCACCTGTAGCCAGGTATACTTCCATCAGAACAGTACTTGCCCTGGCTGCAGCAATGAAATGGAAAATACACCAGATGGATGTCAAGACTGCCTTCTTGAATGGTATAGTTGAAGAAGAAGTATATGTGGAGCAGCCACTCGGTTTCGAAATACATGATAGGGATTCATATGTGTGCAAATTGAAGAAAGCCTTGTATGGCTTGAAACAAGCTCCCAGAACTTGGTATGGTAGGATGGATAGTTTCCTATCTAGTTTGGTCTTTACCAAGAGTAAAGTGGATTCCAACCTTTAATACAAGGTTGAAGAAGGGAATCCTGTGATTCTACTCCTGTATGTGGATGACTTATTTGTAATAGGAGATGACAGATTGATTGCAGATACTAAGAGGAAGCTTGTTGCTGAGTTCGATATGAAAGATTTGGGAATGATGCATTATTTCCTAGGTATGGAGGTGTGGCAGAGTGCAGGTGGGATCTTCCTTGGTCAAGGGAAGTACTAAGTAGATATCCTGAAGAGATTTGGGATGATGGATTGCAAGGCCATGGCCACACCTATGGAATCGAATCTGAAGCTTCTATGTGATGCTTCATCTGAGCCGGTTGATGTCTCTATGTATCGTCAGATGAGTGGGTCCTTGATGTACCTGATGAACACGAGACCGGATATTTTATTTGCTATGAACACATTGATCCAGTTCCTAACGAATCCGAGGAGTGTTCACCTGGTTGCAGTAAAGCATGTTCTGAGGTACCTGAAGGGTACAGTGGATTATGGGCTCAAGTATGAAGCGAATCAAAATTTTAACCTGCAAAGTTATGTTGATTCAGATTGGGATGGAAGTGCTGCAGATAGGAAGAGCACATCTGGATGTTGCTTCAGTATGGGATCAGGTGTGATCTCTTGGTTTAGCAGGAATAAGTCTTGTGTGGCACTGATTACAGCTGAGGCAGAGTATGTTGCATCCTGTTCAGCTAGTTGTGAGGCAGTATGGCTACGGAAGCTACTGTCTGAGTTATTTGATCTCCCATTGGATGCTACTAGTATCTTCTGCGATAACCAGAGTTGTATGAAGCTGTCTGAGAACCCAGTGTTCATGACAGGTCGAAACACATAGAGATCAAATATCACTATATCAGGGATATGGTGCAGAGAGGAGCTGTGAAGCTCCTGTATGTTGCGACGGACGAGCAGATTGCAGATGTGCTGACGAAGCCACTAGCCAGGGTGAAGTTCGAGTACTTCAGGGAGAGGCTTGGTGTTCTTCAGATTGAGGACACTTCAAGGAAGAAGTGATGGACACATTTGCTAAATCCATTCCAAGCATGTTGGAAGGAGGATCCTTCACATGGTTGTGGATGTAAGCGCTGGATGATGAGCATCAGGATGATGTTCTAGTTTCTTCTTTGTATGATCAGTTGGATCATTTATATGTATATGTATGTACGCATCATGTTGGATGCTGGATATGATCAATGGGATCATTTATATGTATGTACGCATCATGTTGGATGCTTGGACCATGTATCTGTATATGTATCAAGTGGATACATTGTATGATCAGGTAGATCATGTATATTGATATGTATCAGGTATGATCAGGTAGATCATGTATGTTGATGGATACATTGTGTGGATCATGTATCTATGTATCAGGTGGATACACTATGTATGATGATATGTATCAGGTAGATGCTTGGTGTGCATCAGATGGATGCATTGTATGATCAGGGTGATCATGGATGACGAGCTTCTCCAGATGACATGCAGCAGGATGTTGCAGTGATGATGATCAGGATGATCATGTGTACATCAGGATGATGTATGGTGAGTATCAGATGATAATTTGTGGCCGTGGATCAGGTTGTGTAGATGAGCATGTCTGGGAGATCCTATAGGTCGGAGTTGCGTACCCATAACAGCATGGGATGCTCTTTCGAGACATTGCTCTAGGAGGACATGTAATTTGTGCCCTGGGAGATCTTCAGGTCGTATTTGTGTACCTGTAACATCCTGAGATGATCTTGCGAGGTTTTGTCCTATGGCATGTAATTTGCTCCTGGGAGATCTGGACAGGATGAAAAAGGCCTCAGATGCTTCAGCCAGGTTTTGCCATGACCACATGTAATTTTCTCCTAGGAGATCTGGACAGGATGAAAAAGGCCTCAGATGCTTTAGCTAGGTTTTGTGGTGGACCACATGTAATGTGCTCCTAGGAGATCCGACAGGTAGAGCTGTGTGCTCGTAACATCTTGGGATGCTTCAGCCAGGTTTTGTGGTGAGATCACATGTAATGTGCTCCTGGGAGATCCGACAGGTAGAGCTGTGTGCTTGTAACAGCCTGGGATGCTTCAGCCAAGTTTTATGATGGGTCACATGTAATGTGCTCCTGGGAGATCCGACAGGTAGAGCTCTGTGCTCGTAATAGCCTGGGATGTTGTAGCCAGGTTTTGTGATGCACATAATAAGTCCTGAGGATTCCACAGTATGGCCAGTGATGATGAAGACCTGCAGGTGGTGGGCCTATATCCAGTATGAAAAAGGACTGGATCTATAGAACTTCCTATGACGAGTAGAGTCAGAGATTGGTTGAGATAGCAGTAGCACTGACGATGATGATGACAATGCATCGATGACGATGATACTGAGAAGAAGACTTGTCTAGCAGAACTGTGTCGAGAAATACCTTCCTAGTTAAGAGGGAGTGGTGATGTATATGTAACTTCAGAATGTATTTCATCTATGTATTTCATATATATTTATTGTACCCTTATAAGAGATGTGTTATTCCTCTATAAGGAAGTGTCGTCATGTGGATTGACAAGTGTCGCAAGTGTGTGTACTTGCCGATGGCTTATTAGACCACCATGTGTGGGGTCGGCCCTGAAACATATATTATATTGTGGATGTATCTAGATAGACAAGTCGGCCCCATAGTGTAACTGGGAAAACAGGCTAGTATAAATAGAGATAGGGAGATCTCTATTTTGATCATTCGGAAAGTCACACTTCTCTCACTCAGAAAGTGGCACACTAGTGAGGAGGAGGATCATCTGCTACTAGGAGACTATCTCAAGTGTATTTTGGTTGTACTTTGGTTGAGCCATTTCTCTCTCTATCTCTGAGGAAGTTGTGGGTTTTTTCACCTTAAGGTTTTCCCCACGGAAACTATGTGTCTCTTGTCTCTCATGCTTTTGATTCTTGTGATGATTGACATGCTTGTTATAATTGATATGAATTGATATACTGTACATGTTATTCTCTCAGTGAATATCCTAGAGTATTGTGAATTAATGCTCAAAATTTAACAGGGGACAATACACTATTATAGATTAAGAGGCTCGGATTCCACCTAAAAAATATCTGTAAATATTTGACTATACATTCACCCTCTAAGTTTAAATTTGTCTCTGAAGATTTGGTGATCCATCCAACCACTAAGCATAAATTTGTCTCTAAATATTTGGTGATCCATACATCCACTAAGCCTATATTTTGCATTACACTACCACTCTTCTGTCAACCTACACCTTTCCACTTATCACTGTTTTCATTATGCCTACCCTATTACATATGCATTTACTTCATTACATATATGTTTAACCCCATATATGCCCCCCTTGGGTCATAATATAGTACCCTTCTTCAAATAACTTTTTCATCAAACCTTTGTAGTTGATGGATTTACATGCGATGAAACCAAGTAATAGGATTTCCTTATAATTGTTTTATTATTTCCATTGATGATGATACATCCATCCAAATTCGACTATTTTTTAGTCGTAATTCTTGATGGTTGGTTGTTCCATAATTTATTTCATTTGATTCAATATGCTGTCTTTGTGATTTCTCCAATTCATTGTAGTTTTTGGTGTATGATAATATATTTTTGAGTAATGGATTTATAATTCCATATTCCATGAATATTGTCAAATATTCCATCTTCTTCATTATTAGTATCGATGTAAATCTTCTTGTCTTTCTTGAAATATTTCTTGGTAATGAGGATGTTGATAAGGTTTCACATTTGATCATTTCCCTTCCTTTTGCACACCCATGGCAACGATCTTCTTTTCATAGATAATGGCATACTCTATCCTCTATGCGTAGTCTTTGATTACTCTTTATTTTGTGGTAATACCCTCATATTTGACATGTACATCTTCATGTATTTTCTGGTGACCTTCTAGAATCTTGTCTTCCTTCTCCTTTTGAAGCTAAAATGTGATGCCATCCATCAAATTATTACATCCTTCTTCAATTTTAGATTGCATTTCTGATTTTAGCTCATCCATATTCAAAGCTTCTTCAACCTTCTCACAAATTTTGTATTCAAGTATTTTTTGTAGTCTCTTCATCCAAGATCCCTGTTTTTCCTTGATTTTGACCATGCTTCTTTTCTTTTTTCAATCTATTGGCCTCATCAAGTAATTTTTTTATTATGGTTTCATAATCTACATATTTCTTCCTCGTAATTTTTCAATTCTTCCCTTGACCCATCCTTTTCCCACTTTCCTTTCCTACTTGTTTCTTGCTTCAATTTTGAACCTCCTTAATGAGTTCTTCATTAAGTACATGTATCTTGGACAACTCCCCGCCTTGTTCTTGAGTTCCTTTTTTGCTTCTTTCAATTCTTCTTGAGTTTTACTCATATCTTACATTTTTTAGTCCTCGATCCATTTATTTGAGAATATTTTTTCAAATCATTTCCACTTGGAATATAATCTAGTATCTTCATCAAAACTCTCCCACCACATAGAAACTTCACCTCAAAAATAATAAGCTACCCCAAAATGACTCATACCAGTTTCATTTATCCTCCTCTACCATTCCATGGGTTTGATTGCATCTTTATCATTATCTCCACTAAATGTAAGTATTCCATTTCCATTTATTCTTAATTGAGGTCTAACCAAACACATTTGTTAGATGGGTGTTTAGCAACATTAGCTAAGGCTTACCCTTCCTTTCCTATGGGATGGTGTGGTCCATAGACAACTGTAATATCCCTCTTCTTCCCCTAGGGTTTTGCAACAGAAAGTGAAATTGTGTACCCGCCGATGTCAAGGAGATCAAGGAAGAAGCTCTACAGGTAAAACTTTGTAAGTATGATTATGTTTTCCTAAGTTGTAATGTGAATTTGTAGACTTAGGATACTAAAAGGCTTGATGCAACGAAACGAAAGGGGCATGGAATCCACTAGGGGGAGAGGGTGAATGTCTTGATAGCCATGATTTTTTATAACAATTTTCATCCTAGTGTCGTGAGCACTTGAAGTGAACTATGATTCTCACTGAGAAAACACTTAAGTTTATAAGTGTTGTTAACTATTAGTCCTAGATAAAGGCGCCGGAGAAACTACTAGTCGCCACAATGCAGTAACAAGTTCCTATGACCTAACTATTAGCATGAGGCTAATTAATATTGAGTGCCATTAAGTAAAAGTAAGGAGTTAACCTAAATAGCATTGATATCCTAGCCTTGGAAGGGGATTTTGATTAAGCTTCTAAGTGGGAAAGGGTTAATATTTTTCCTAATTATAAATTAGGAATAAAGATAAAAGTATTTATTATACCAAGAAAATATATTGGTATTTATAAATAACTATTTAAATATTATTGCAAATAATTTAAATCAAGTTAGATTAAAGAAGGGTTGATTGTCTTTTATTAAAAATACAAATGCTTTAAAATATTAAAAGGCTATAAAAGCTTATCTACAAAAGCAAAAAAGATTAACTAGCATCTAATGCATGGGTATGCAAGGATAACTAGTAGCTAATGCAGGGATATGCATGGAATACTAACAACTAATGCATGGATAACTCTCAGCTATTAATGGATCCTATTATCTTAACTATATAAGGTGGAAGTTACTGATGAGTTAAGATAATTAGTTATGTTCGGATAAGTTAATTATCTTAAAAGTTAATTAATTAAAAATTAGTTAATTTAAGCTAACTAGTTAAAGATTGGATAAGTTAAGTCAATCAGTTAAAGTTAACTAAAGTTAATTATAAGAAATTTAAAGATAAGATCAAGCAAGAAATTAACTTGGGAAGTCAAAGTACATAAAGTAACTTTGGTTATAAAGAAGGCACTGAGGTGCTCGTAAAAGAGGATCTTCGGAAGCGAAGAATCCAAGGAAAGATGAAGAAGATTGATTTGAGAGAGGTTATGGAAAATTGAGTAATACGCTTGCACCCTAGTGGATTCGTGCCCAGCTCGGGGGTGGTTTCTCGATGAGAAAACCTACGTCGAATAGAGACTATTTGGATGGGTGGAACATTGCAGTCAAGTTTTCCGTCGCCCTGTTCTAATTGCTAAGATAAGTGTATTTTCCCATTAATTTCAAGTAAGTAAGTTCTATTTTATTTTATGCATGCTTAAGAATTTCATCAATGGTAAAAGTATGTTGGAGTTTAATTGTTATTACTTGTTCAGATTCACCGTTTATCATAGCGTAGCTGTGATTGTGCTAAAGATATAACTTAGGAGGTATGAATGTGTAATGCACCGTAAATTTTATAGCAGCAATTCATTCAAGATCATAGATAGTATCCAGTTCTTTATGGGTTATACAAAGTTAAATAGTTCATACTCCATTTTAGTATAAATATTAAATTCCTATTATTATTGCATAAACTAATTCGAGATTTAGAAATTAGTTTAGTAATGAGAATGATTTCTATTGATGTTATATGGAGTTAATATAATCTATGAAATCGATTAAACACATAGATTGAATCTTTGTCAATAATGAAAATACGATATTTTTATAGAGCTGCCTGGGACGTAATCAAAGATGATCTTAGAAAAATGTTGAATTGGACCCAGAACAAGGATAAAGTTGGAGGAGCCACAAACTCCTCCTTTCTGGCTCTAATTCCCAAGGATAAGAATCCCCTCTCCATTGATCGCTTCAGGACTATCATCGCTCGTAAATACCTCGTATAAAATTCTTGCAAAAATCCTGGCCTCCAGAATGAAGAAAGTGATGGGCCGCCTAATCTCAGAGACTCGAGGTGGTTTTATCGCCGGAAGACAAATCCTAGACAACATCATCATTGTCCAGGAAGCCATTCATTCCAACATGGAGCGCAAGTAGCAAGGTATGGAAATTAAAATTGACATGGCAAATGCGTTTTATAGGGTTAACCACTTTTTCTTGTTTGAAATTATGTCAAAGTTTGGGTTTTCTCAAAGGTTCATAAGGTGGATCAAGGCCTGCATCAGTAGACCTTGGATCGCCCCTTTAGTCAATGGCAGGCCAACCAGTTTTTTCCAAGCTTCATGTGGCATTCGTCAGGGCTTCCCGCTCTCCCAATTCCTCTATATTCTGGTTGCAGATTCCCTGAGCAGAAGACTTTAGAGGCTTCATAATTCGAGAGAGCTTAAAGGCCTCAAAATTTCCAGAGGAGTGCGAGCAACAAACAATGCTCAATTTGTTGATGATACTATCTTCCTAGGAGGAGCTTCCACTGTCATTGTTGAATGCTTCAAAGGAGTCCTTACAACCTTCCTTAATTCCTCGAATGGTAAAGTTAGTGAGCTCAAGTCTAAAGTGTATGGTTGGAATTTCCCACCACTCACCATGGCAAGGATTTCAAGAATGTTTTGCTTTGAAGGTCTCACAAACTGGAACTCTTTCACCTACCTCAGAATCCCTATCTTCAAAGGGAGAAAAAGAAAGGAAGACTGGCAGGGGCTAATCGACAAAATCAAAAAGAAAATTTATGCCTATGGGTTCAGATGGCTTAACCCTGTGGGAAAGCTCACCTTGATCTCGTCTATCCTATCTGCCTACCCGATATATGTTTGCTCTATCTCCCTTGCTCCAAAGTGCATCATTCAAGAAATAAATAAAGAAATCTGGAACTTCATCTGGAAAGGAGGCAAAGCAAGCAACACCAAAAAGTTCCACCTCATAAATTGGAGCACAGTCTGTAACTTGAAGTCTTGCAGCGGGGCGGGGGTGAAAGACCCTAACATCATGAATCTAGCCCTTGGGGATAAAATACTGTGGCGAATTGTTACTGATAAGGATGCATGGTGGAAGAAAGCTTTACAGAAAAAATATATGAGTGGGACTCGAAAGAGATGCATTGATAACATCAACCCTGAGAAGAAAGGAACCCCTATCTGGGACTTGTGCAAGAAGGCTGCCTCCATTATCAAAGGGAAAATACACTAGATCATTGGAAATGGAAAATACATTAAGATCTGGTACGATCAACTGGGCAGGTCCTCTCCTGCCAATTTTCGACAGGATTTAAGCAATCTCCAAGACTGGATGGAAAGAAAAAATATTCACTCCTTGTTTGATATATCCACCTGGTCCATCAGTGATCGATGGGTCGGTTGGAAGGATTTAGATACTCCTTCATATATGTTGGCAGACTACAAAGTTCTCCTCTCTCTTCTTCAGGACCAATGCCCCATTATCTTATCGCTCAATGATAAAAGGGGCTGGGGGAAATCGGGATCTTACTCGGTGAAGGAGGGATATCTTCATGTGCTCTCCAGCAAGGTAGGAGGCATAAGAGATTCTAAATGCTAAGGTTTGGTGTAAGGATGGCTTTCCTAAAGTGAATGTCTTTTTTTGGATTCTCGCCCACATGAAAACACTAACAGCTGATAATCTGAGAAAGAGAGGATTTAAGGGACCTTTGAGATGTTTTCTATGTAAAGCCACTGAAGAATCACTAGAGCATCTTTTTCTTGAATGCAGGTTTACCCTGGAGGTTTGGAACTACTCCATAAAATCTCTAAACATCAATCTAGTAATGCCAACCAACTGGAATGATTTATTTAAATGTTGTAAGGACTATTATCAGGGCTCTTTATACAGCAAACCAGACTTCGCTAGAGCTTGGGAAGCCCTTCCTAGGTTCATTAGCTGGAAGGTTTGGAATGCAAGAAACAAAGAGATCTTTGAAGGCACGGTCTATAATCCTCGACAGGTTTTCTCTGCCGCAAAAGCTCTCTGGATTGATGCCCTTTCTTCACAAGGTATGGACAATATCCACAAAGAGCCTCTGAATATGGATGAAAGGATTTGGTTGGAAGAATTCCTCCTCCCTCCCTCCTTTGGAAGAACCCAACCTAAGAACCTGAAATCGCTGCTTTGGCAGCTGAGGATGAACTCGGAGTATTTTCAGTAGTGGAAGTCCCATTTGGGATGCAACATGTTATTCTTTGATGGTGCCTTGAAAGGCAATCCTGGGTTGGAAAGTGCGGAGGGAGTGATTTTTTATTCCAAGGGGAATAAGCAGAAAGTGTTTTCCTGGGGTATTGGACAAAAGACCAACAATGGTGTTGAATGGATTGGTCTCATTAAAGGGATTGAGATTGCCATAACTCTGGGCATAAAGAAGTTGACGGTCTTAGGAGACTCTTTAATAATCATTAGATAAGCTAGAATTATTGTGAGAAAAAGAAAAATCCCATCCTCAAAAATGCACCACCTCTAGCTTTGCATCAGCAAGGAATTTCACCAGCTCAACTTCCTTCATATTTTGCGAAGTCTCAACGGGAAAGCCGACGAAATGGAAAATATAGGAGTCAGGCTCTCCTATGGCTCAATAAGCTATAAAAATGAGACCTTGGAAAACTCTTGGGTTCCCTAGGACAAGGCATGACCTTGGCAATTGGGTCAAGTCCCCCACTTATTGGATTTATAACTATAGAGATCATAGTTTTTGTATGCATAATCCTTCAAATTCCGAGGAAGCTCCCCTTGGCAATTTGGTGGCACCCTTTCTCCTCGATTATCCCATTCGCATGCAGGCATTTATGGCCACCTTACTGCTTGACAATTGACTGGCATGTGGGGAGGTTGGCGTGGGTTTTCTTCGTGGTCAGACGCATTTTCGCCTTCATTCTTCAGTTGGCTCTCGAACTCTGTCTGTGCTCCTGTTTTGTCTCTGTGCTCTCAGAAAAATGGACCGTCATGGTGTTTGTCCTCAGGGTGGTGGCGATTTCTATCGTGGTATTTGGCGCCCTCATGGTGGGGGTGATGTTATTATGAAGTGTGAGAGGTGTGGTATGATAGGGATAGGTCCCAAAGAAGGTTGTAACTGGGGTTTGCAGTTGGATGACCCGCAAGGGGACTCTACGGAGATGGAAAACCCTGGGCTCAGTCATTGCAGGCTTGAAAGGTGCAGACAAGTCAGGGTGGGGAATACCCACGGCCAGGAAGGAAATTGTAGCAGCCCTGACTCTGATGAGGAAATTCTTGACCGTCTGCAGGAATTGGAAATGCAGGTCAGAATGATCCGCAATGAGAATTTGGAGTGCAAAAACATCCTTCTTTGACTCTACAATTTGGTGTCCACTAATCATTTTGAGGTTAGAACTCAAAAGTCCAATCTGGCAGAGAAAATCGAACATCTGGAGGATTCCCTGGGTTTAGTTTTCTCTCGCAAGGCTCGAAAGAATGAAGTTTCTGGCAGAGAACTTGAAGAAATTAACAGGAAAATGGTGAAACTGTAGAAGTTTATGGCAAGTGCCAGGAACTTTTTGGATCTCAGTGCAGAGAAGAATGGAGCAGCAGAATCTGCTGGTGCTACCATGGATATCGGCCTCAAGTAGCTAGTTAAAGGTTCTAGTCACGGATTGGCCATCCTTAGTTTGTTTTTTTGTTTTAAATGCTTTCTAGTAATATGTTTGAGAACTCTATATTTAATAGTTTAGGCTTCAGCTGCAGTTATGGAAACCTGGAAGGTTTATTTCTCCAATTTTTGTATAAGGAAGCTCATACACAAGTTTCTATTCATGCTTACTTCTTTTAGGACAATTCGTAAGATATTATAGTTTCCATAAGACTGGTAGGTATCATGATTGTTATCAGCCTGAACTTGATGAACTTGGAGTGATGGATGTCTTCCTCTCATGGGAGCAATCTGCTCAGTTTTTTTCTATGTACTCTTCCTTTTTTATATAATCAAAACTAGCCATTTCTGTTAAAAAAAAAATAATGAAAATATGATGGTTAAACTTTATTTATAAATTGTATAATGGTTTTACTTTGGGATAAGATCTTATTTACATCGAACGAATGAATTTACACTATTTTAACATAATTAAAAACTGTGTGTGTATATATATATATATATATATATATGCATTTTTTAAAGTTTATGTTGTAGTTATATGTAATGTGTGTTAAAATATTGTGAATTTATGTTAGGATTTATATAATGAGTTATTCAAATGAATAATCATAGAATCATGGCGTAATTGGTTGGAAGAAGAGATTAATCCTTGAGTAGATTTATGCAACGTATGTGGAACTTGTTGTCCCATTATCTAAGGTTTTAGTATTTACCAACTCCATGGTTTAGCTCCATGGTTTTTGTCCCGTTACCTAAGGTTGGATTCTTGTTCTAGTCATTTTCAACAAGTAATATCTCTATTTAAATTTAGAGATATTAATGCCTTCCCTTTAATGCGATAATTTGGCGACAAATCGGTTGACATATGTAGGTTTGACTAACGGATCAATAATGTTGTGTACAAGCGATCGGTCTGTGCACTTACCGTTGTCAAAACAAATGTTTCCATACTTGACAACTCTTAGAGTTAAAGCACAGGAAGATGCTCAATTAAACAGCATGCACCAGGAGTAGTTGTCAAAACTTCGCCTCCACGTAATCACTAGTTTCTTTCGACATACTATTTCATATTCAAATTAATTTCACAAAGGTTACATTTCTATGCTTAGTGATGGACTCGATATGGTAATCATCATTTAGTTGGAAACTTGTTTGCATATTAAATATGTGCATTATATAATAGAACTGGCTTGTTAAACTTGATGTTAGAAGCTATATTTTATATGATAATAGAATAAGTTCATATGAGGATAGGACTTAAATGGGTCAACATATATACATACATGGGTTAGTCTAAAAGAATAAAAAGGGAAATGGTTAATATATATATATATACACGTATATGTATAAGAGATTATATATATATATATATATATATATATATATATATATATATATATATATGGGGTTGTGTTATGATAATTGATATTTTTTATTAACTAAGAGGATGATTATGTATTTTTGTGCAAAGCTTATTACTCAATATGAAATGATGCTTTTAATAAGTCGATCTTCAATAGTTAAGAAACTAAAAGTTCTCTGTTACACTAATTAGAGATACGTTACCTTTTAAGAACCGAGAAATTTGATGCATATTGCTTAGAACTATATACTAGCTTATGGAGAAGCTAAGTTCTTTATGAGTTCATTGGTTGTGGAACCAAGATGGTTATTTAACATGACAAATTTATTGTTCAAATGATAGCCAAGCTTAAAAGTGTTTGAATAATCTTAGATTATAGATAATTGACCTCAAAGTGAAGTTTGGAGATCTAAGTCTTATACTTTCATAGAAAGTTGTTCTTTATGTTGAATAGACTCTATGCATAAATATACTTGATGATTCGATAGATTATAAGTTAATCCTTAAACTTGTTATACGAAATTACGAGGTAAACGCAATCTAGCTATGTTTGAGATTGTTGATATTATATACTTTGTAGTTGATTAAAAACATTAACTCTTATGTATAGAGAATTAAATAATTAATGGTTAGATACCTTAACCCTAACAGAATTAAGGAGTTGCATAATCATAATACATGTTAGACGAAAATGTATATAATAGTAGTGTCGGAAAAGAACATAACTCTTGGAGAGAATGTAGATACAAGTTAGATAAGTCAATCAATTGTGCTTTAAGTAAAGGACGCAAGTTGAGTAATTAACGATATTTAAATCCTTGTATTGACTACTAAGAAATCAGGAAGATATGAAAGTTTCACATACAAGAAGAATATCAAACAACTTCTTAGTGCTAAAGTTAATTTACTTAATTACAAAGAGGACATCACTTAAGTGTTCATTGTTAAATTTAACATACATAAACATGTGTTTTACGACAATACAGAGACCCTCAAGAAGAAAAAAATTAGGGTGTATTTTGAGGGACATTACAGGTGGTATCAGAGGCAAGTAACAACACTACAGCCTATGGATTCACAAACGTGCAGGTATGTTTTGTACTTTGGGAACTATTAAGTGTTGAATGCAAGTTGTTTATAGTAGTGATTTACCTTATTGATATTTGCTTACCTGATTGGCATGCATGATATAGTAAATATGAGTTGAATTAGTATATCAGAAGGTTTTGTGGAAATATTTACATGATATAGGTTGAAATATTTCTTAATGAGATATCATGAGTAATGTGTGATCATTGAAATGTCTTACATAGGAAGTAAACTGCCTTAATGAAAGCCCTATGTTCTATGACCGAAGTCAGTTCTAAGTAAATGATAAAATTTAAGTTTTTAGTAGAATAACTTAAAAATCCTAAAGACAGAGATTGATATGGTTACCTTCTTGTATGAGTAGAAGGTCATGCATATAAATAAAATTTATCTTCTGATATAGAATGTCATGGGCAATCATGAGCGAACCATAAATTTATAAGTACCATGACAATGTGAAAGAGAATAAGGTGCATCTTGAATATCAGTATGATGTAGCTTACTTTCTTAGGAAAATAAATGTTTAAACCATTTGAATTCATGGTGTTGAAAGTATAAAGAAAATTGATATAATTAAAGTATGAGTGAGAATATTGTAGAAAAGCATAAACTAAATGTTATGATTGATAATGGCATGAAAAGAGTCTCGAAAACTTGACATGAGTAGTTGAATTCATGAAAGTTTTAAGTTATCATAAATATAGATGGTTTACTTAGTCATAAGGATTTGAGGTGATTGATATGTTTATCGATTCATATGTGGTTACCTTATGGACATCTGCATGGTATGTTGTGAGTACTAAAACACACAAACGAAACTAAATGCATTATGATAATAGTAGAATGGCATAGTAATGGAAATGGTCATTCCTATACAATTATATGTTCATGGTATGTTCACATGCATAAATGTTGAAGAATAAATTGCAAAAAGAAGTATAACTTGTGAGATTATGCTAGGAAGGTTATGCATATGGTGAAATTACATGAAAGTTGTTATTGAATACCTTGTGTTAAAGATTTCTGAGGAAAGGGCATAAATCTAGTAGTAGTACTAAAAGTATAATATGCAAGTTTATAAGAATATAAGGTATAAATTTTGCTTAAAATATTGACAGTGGAAATTTAGTAAAAGATACATGCAAATCCAATTGTGACTACATTTGTCGGAAAAACAAAAAAAAAGTAATGCATTAGAATTATGCATGGGATTGCAATAAGAATTTGTGTGCAATCAAGATAGGAACTTGATATATTTTATGACGAAATTATGATATAAATAACTTTTGGAAAGAGATAGTAAGTAAAGCATGCAGGTACACATGGGTACAAAAAGATTCACCAAGCGTAAGTAGATGGAAATCCGTACATGAGGTAAATTTCTAAATACGAATTGTGATTCAATGACTGATTTTTTTTTAAAGATAATAGGATGCTATTAGAAGCTGACGAAATAATAGTCAACTATGATTTAATTATACCGAATAAGAAGTTGAATAGGAAAATAAGGTGATAGATTTGAAATCCTATTATGAGAAATGTTAAGTTGAATCGATGGCATATGGTAGAAATTGATTTAGGAAATCAAGAATTGTTGAAATGATTGATACATGTTTTTACAAGATTACTAGGTTTATTATGTGGATATAATGATATGATGTTGAGCTGATGAGCTCTGGAGCATCAATACTATTTAGAATTTATATGCTTAGATTGATGTTGAGCTAGTGAGCTCTGGAGCATCAATATTATTCAGAATTTATATGCTTAGATTGATGTTGAGCTAGTGAGCTCTGGAGAATCAATAACATTCAGAATTTATATGCTTGTGAAAATCCTCACAGCAGATCTAAGAGATGATGTATACCTCACAAGAGTAATTATGATTAAACAAGAAGATAGAAGAAGAGTGGTCAATGCAGTGTAATGAGCAACAAAATAATAATACAGTAGAACTCGGATAGAAGCAAAAATACTTCACACACACTAATTAATTAATCACAATATGGACAAATAAATAGTACAATGCATGAGGATTCGAATGCCTAAGGTGGCAATTTGAAATACCCTTCATGGAGTGATCAAAAGAGCACTGGAGTGTCATCGGAGCACAACTAGTAGTCTATCTCATCATCAGTGGAGTCATCAATGCTCAAGTAACTGTCAACCATCAGTCAAAATGAGTCTAACTGGAACTAACTGAATGAAGGAGGTTCAGTGGAGGGTGCATGAGGAGCTAACTGAAGTCAGAATGGGCAGTCAAGTCTCACTGGAGGTCCATTGGAGTGATACAGTCAGTTGAGAGTCAATCTAGCCTTAAATCAAGGAGAGAACTGAAGATAACTGAAGATAATTGAACAATAGGTAAGGAAGGGCGCCTTTCTCATGTAGTAGGTGAAAGGAGGGCACACTAATCTCTAGGAGGGCTGAAACTGAGTGGAAGGAAGCTCCGGGGGAAAGCTAACTGAGGGCTAGGTGCTGGGACTGATGACTGGGATGCATGCAAATGCATGAAAACCCTAAATAATGCATGCAAACCCTAAAAGTGCATGCATGACTGAAAATGCAAATAATGAAAATGCTACTAGGACTAGGATGGAGTATAGGAATATCCTAACACGCGCCCTTAATCCATCCTGGGCCCTGGTAACTAAGACCAAAGGTCACCCAATACAATGAATAATAACAGTCAATAAACTGAAGAAATGGGGAAAACCTCATGGGAAAAATACCCCCCCTCAAAATAGACTATAAGGCACACACAAAAATAAATGCTCCAAACTCAAGTAGGTGTGATGCTTGGTCATATTGTGAAAATCCTCACAGCAGATCTAAGAGATGATGTGTACCTCACAAGAGTAATTATGATTAAGCAAGAAAATAGAAGAAGAGTGATACATGCAGTATAATGAGCAACAAAATAATATGGTACAGTAGAACTCAGATAGAAGCAATAATACTTCGGTCATACTAGATTATTAATCACAAATGGACATATAAATAATACAATGCATGAGGAATTCGAATGGCTAAGGTGGCAATTCGAATTAGCCTTCATGGAGTGATCAAAGGATCACTGGAGTGTCATCGGAGCACAACTAGGTGTCCTCATGATCATCGGAGCACAACTGGAAGTCTTCATCATCATCAGTGGAGTCATCAATGCTCAAGTAACTGTCAACCATCAGTCAAACTAACTCTGGTAGGTGTAACTGAGTGTAACTCAATGTAACTGAGTGTAACTCAATGTAACTGAATGTAACTGAATGTAACTGAATGTAACTAACTGTAATTGAGTGTAACTGAGTGTAACTGAGTGTAACTGACTGTAACTAAGTGTAACTAAGTGTAACTAAGTGTAACTGAGTGACAACTGGACTGGTAGGTGAAGGAGGGCAAGTTGCTCCCTAAAATCAAGGAAGAAGGGTGCATTAAGCAACTGGAGGGATAAAACTAAATAGTGAGAAGCTCCTGGGGGCTGGCTAACTGAGGGCTAGGTGCTGGACTGATGACTGGGATGCATGCAAAATGCATGCAAACCCTATAATGCATGCAAACCCTAAAAGGTGCATGCATGACTGAAAATGTAAATGATCAAAATACTGGTGGGACTAGGATGGAGTATAGGAATATCCTAACACCCCCCCCTTAATCCATCCTGGGCCCTGGTAACTAAGACCAAAGGTCACCCAATACAATGAATAATAACAATCAATAAACCAAGGAAGTGGGAAAATTTCATGGGAAACATACCCCCTCCTCAAAAAATAGACTGTAAGGCACACATAAAAAATAAAAGCTCCAAACTCAAGCATGTGTGATGCTTGCTCATATGTCTGGAGGTATCTTCTTCTTGGGAAGAAGTGGATCATGCTCAAAATGCATGTGCTTGTACTTGCTCTTCATATCGAATGTGATGAGAACAAATCCAACAGTATTAGAATGATCCTTGAACCTGTGATTCGAATCAGCTGAGGTAGGATCAAATTTTTGAATGTGCATATAGTCCTTTGTCTTCTCCTTCGAACCACCATGGGTGAGATTATGCCAAAAAGAACTATTACATGTTTGCTTGAAATCAAAATCAGATTTAAGACTTTCAAAATAGTTTCTTGAGATCTCCTTTGAACCAGCAGGGGTGAGATCAAAACTATCATATGCATGAGAAATTTTCCCAAGCAGTAATTGCTTAGAACCCAAATTAGATACAAGACTTGAATCATGGCTTCTTGAGATCTCCTTTGAACCATGAGAGGTGAGATCAAAACCAGTAGATGCATGAGAAATTATCCCAAGCGAATGGAAATGGCCATATTCTTCAATGACCTTCTGAAAGCATGAATTTATGATCATATAGTAGTATAAAAGAGATGTTTGCTGAAGAGGAGCGAATGCATTACCTCCATTAGCTGATTTGACCTCTGAAATAATCATGTGATCATGATGCAAACCAACAGACTCTGGTGCAAGAGAGGATTTAGGACCTTCTGCAATATCTAGAGTGTGAGCTGGCACAGAAAGAGAAGAAAGTTTGAGCATGAGCGGAGAATCTGCAAGTTCTTTGTCAACAACTTCAATATGAGATGATACTGGTTCATGATCTGAGAGACCATCAAGAGGAGCGAATGCATCACTTTGTTTTCTTTCGAATGGGTTGGGACCAAGTCCTTCATTCTCTCTGCCAAATTTTCCATCCAGGTGAGCCCATATCTCTTTTGGAGTCCATAACTCTCTTGGAATTTCAACACCATCACGGTATTTGAATTGGAATCTCTGATATGCACACAAAGAAAACATTATTGCTGCAAAGTGCATGTCTCTTTTATTTAACCAGTCAATCTTCTCTTCAGGGGATTTGAACTCTCTTTCAAAATAACAATAAAAAAGATCATGGATCTTCAAGTCTGCTATCATTCTTGGTTTCCATTCATCATAGTTGAGTGGATCAAGAGGAGTAATTCCTAATGAATACATTGAAGCTGTACAGGACCTGCAAAAACAATATAGAATAACTGCAACTGCTACTGCTGCAAAAATGCAGAAACTCTTGCAACTGCTGCACTCGAAATCTTGGTAATAACCTGCAAAAAACTCTAAAGAATGGAGATAAACAATTCTCTCAACATGCTCTGACACCATGTGAAAATCCTCACAGCAGATCTAAGAGATGATGTGTACCTCACAAGAGTAATTATGATTAAGCAAGAAAATAGAAGAAGAGTGATACATGCAGTATAATGAGCAACAAAATAATATGGTACATTAGAACTCAGATAGAAGCAATAATACTTCAGTCATACTAGATTATTAATCACAAATGGACATATAAATAATACAATGCATGAGGAATTCGAATGCCTAAGGTGGCAATTCGAATTAGCCTTCATGGAGTGATCAAAGGATCACTGGAGTGTCATCGGAGCACAACTAGGTGTCCTCATGATCATCGGAGCACAACTGGAAGCCTTCATCATCATCAGTGGAGTCATCAATGCTCAAGTAACTGTCAACCATCAGTCAAACTAACTCTGGTAGGTGTAACTGAGTGTAACTCAATGTAACTGAGTGTAACTCAATGTAACTGAATGTAACTGAGTGTAACTGAGTGTAACTGAGTGTAACTGACTGTAACTGACTGTAACTGAGTGTAACTGAGTGACAACTAGACTGGTAGGTGAAGGAGGGCAATTTGCTCCCTAAAATCAAGGAAGAAGGGTGCATTAAGCAACTGGAGGGATAAAACTGAATAGTGAGAAGCTCCTGGGGGCTGGCTAACTGAGGGCTAGGTGCTGGACTGATGACTGGGATGCATGCAAAATGCATGCAAACCCTATAATGCATGCAAACCCTAAAAGGTGCATGCATGACTGAAAATGTAAATGATAAAAATATTGGTGGGACTAGGATGGAGTATAGGAATATCCTAACACATATGTCTGGAGGTATCTTCTTCTTGGGAAGAAGTGTATCATGCTCAGAAAGCATGTGTTTGTAGTTGCTCTTCAGATCGAATGTGATGAGAACAAATCCAAAAGTATGAGGATGATCCTTGAACATGTGATTCGAATAAGCTAAGGTAGGATCAAAAACATGAACGTACAGATAGTCTTTTGTCTTCTCCTTCGAACCACCATGGGTGAGATTATGCCAAAAGGAACCATCAAATAATAGCTTGAAATCCAAATCAGATTTAAGACTTGAAGAATAGTTTCTTGAGATCTCCTTTGAACCAATAGGGGTGAGATCAAAACTATCATATGCATGAGAAATTATCCCAAGTAGTGATTGCTTAGAATCCAAATTAGATCCAAGACTTGAATCATGGTTTCTTGAGATCTCCTTTGAACCATAAGAGGTGAGATCAAAACCAATAAATGCATGAGAAATTATCCCAAGCGAATGGCCATGGTTTCTTGAGATCTCTTTTGAACCAGCAGGGTTGAGATCAAAACCATGATGTGCATGAGAAATTATCCCAAGCGAATGGCAATGGCCATATTCTTCAATAACCTTCTGAAAGCATGGAATAATGATCATATAGTAGTAAATAAGAGGTGATTGCTTGAGGAGAGCGAATGCATTACCTCCAATAGCTGATTTGACCTCCGAAACTTTCAATAGATCATGATGAAAACCAACAGACTCTGGTGCAAAAGAGGATTTAGGACCTTCTGCAATACCTAGAGTGTGAGCTGGCACAGAAAGAGAATAAATTTGGAGCATGAGTGTAGAATCTGCAAGTTCTTCTTCTTTGTGGACAACTTCAATATGAGATGTGTTTGATACTGGTTCATGATCAATGAGATCATCAAGGAGGGAAAATGCATCACTTTGCTTGCTCTTGAAGGGGTTTGGACCAAATCCTTCATTTTGTTTTCTGAATCTTTTATCCAGATGGGCACATAGCTCTTTTGGAGTTTCAACATCATCAATGATTTGGTACATTATGTAATCAGGCATAGCAAGCATCATCCTTCCAAAGGCCATGTCACCTTTATTCAACCAGTCAATCTTCTCTTCAGAGGATTCGAACTCTCTTTCAAAATAACAATCAAAGAGATCATGGCTCTTCAAATATGCTATCATTTTTTGTTTCCATTCATCATAGTTGAATGAAGAAAGAGGAGGGATTTCTTCTGAATACATTAAATCTGTAGAAGACCTACAAAAACAATAGAGAATATCTGCAACTGCTACTGCTGCAAAAATGCAGAAATTGTTGCAACTGCTGCACTCGAAATCTTGATAATAACCTGCAAAAACTTCTCAGGAATGGAGACAAACAATACTCTCAACATGCTCTGATACCATGTGAAAATCCTCACAGCAGATCTAAGAGATGATGTATACCTCACAAGAGTAATTATGATTAAGAAGGAAGATAGAAGAAGAGTGGTCAATGCAGTGTAATGAGCAACAGAATAATAATATAGAAGAACTCAGATAGAAGAAAAACTACTTCACACACACTAATTAATTAATCACAATATGGACCAATAAATAGTACAATGCATGAGGATTCGAATGCCTAAGGTGGAAATTCGAATTAGCCTTCATGGAGTGATCAAAAGATCACTGGAGTGTCATCGGAGCACAACTGGTAGTCTATCTCATCATCAGTGGAGTCATCAATGCTCAAGTAACTTTCAACCATCAGTCAAACTGAGTCTAACTGGAACTAACTGAATGAAGGAGGCTTAGTGGAGGGTGCATGAGGAGCTAACTGAAGTCAGAATTGGCAGTTAAGTCTCATTGGATGTCCATCGGAGTGATACAGTCAGTTGAGAGTCAGTTTATCCTTAAATCAAGGAGAGAACTGAAGATAATTGAAGATAAATGAACGGTAGGTAAGGAAGGGCTCCTTTCTCATGCAGTAGGTGAAAGGAGGGCGCACTAAGCTGTAGGAGGGATGAAACTGAGTGGAAGGAAGCTCCGGGGGCTGGCTAACTAAGGGATAGGTGCTAGGACTGATGACTGGGATGCATGCAAATTCATGCAAACCCTAAATAATGCATGCAAACCCTAAAAGTGCATGCATGACTGAAAATGCTTCCAGGACTAGGATGGAGTATAGTAATATCCTAACAATGCTTTGATTGTTGTTGATATGGTGAGATCTGGAGCATCAATACTATTCAAAATGTATATTCTTAAATTCATATTGAGCTGGTGAGCTCTGAAGCATCAATACTATTCAGAATTTATATGCTTAGATTGATGTTGAGCTAGTTAGATTGATGTTGAGCTAGTGAGCTCTGGAGAATCAATATTATTCATAATTTATATGCTTAGATTGGTTGGAATATTCTCACCCTCTTATTTTGGTTTTGCATGCTTTTCATGCATTCCATGCATCACTCCATGCATCCATGCATCAACAGTTGAGTCTCCTAGCACCTAGTCCCTATTTTGGGGCCCATGGAGCTTGTTTTTTTCCATAATTAGCCCTCCTAGCTACTTAGTGCACCTTCTTTCCATAACTGGAGTTACAATGCGCCCTCATGCACAGATTTAGGAGATATGACAGTCAGTTCCATGATTTAGGGAACCTTTTTCCCCTTGATTTCCCAGTTAACTAACTGTATATCCTAATTTGATTGCTACTAGGTGTAGGAGCTCCCTCCTTTACCACTGGAAGCTAGTTATGCACCTCCTTGGAGCCTCCTACCCTATTTTGGTTCCCACATGATTCAGTTATGCTCAATCCTACTCCAGTTGACTGATTATTCATCATCGGTGGCCACTAAACCTTATCGGGAGATGGTTCCAATGAAAACTAATCCTATACTTGAGGTGAATTCGAATCCTCCTGTGTGTATCGAATTCATTGTATTGTAACATTATTTGGTTTCCAACTTACAGTTGATTAATGTATCAACAACATTTTTTCATGTGGGTTTTATTTTTATGAGTGAATTGATCCATATTCTTGTCTAATTCTTCTCAGTCATTACATTGTGAAATTGTGAGGTTTGTTCAGCTCAGTGATCTACCTCTGTGGAATTTCACATGGTATCAGAGCTTATGAGAAATTTTTGAGTTGTAGCAGTTTATTGAGTAGATGTTTTTTAGTAGAGCACCATAAGCCTCTGGATTTCCACAACAAATCCTGGTGCCATTGCATTTAAGTCATTGGAGAAATCCTTTGAGGTCTATCCAGGTGTGAAGGATCTGGATAAAATTTCCTACTATCCTAAAGCAGTGTTCAATAGATTATGTTGTTAAGATTTAATATGCTAAGACAGAAAATATCAGCATTACATTCCATTTCACAATAATAGCATATACAGGATCACTGAAAGAACAACAAGCACAACATAA
The DNA here is from genome assembly GCA_027924585.1 of Larix kaempferi. Lineage (NCBI taxonomy): Eukaryota > Viridiplantae > Streptophyta > Pinopsida > Pinales > Pinaceae > Larix > Larix kaempferi. Next base: position 12,366,493 of record BSBM01000963.1, on the reverse strand, counting down.
ACACAAGAGACACAAATTTATCCTGGGAAACCCTCATGGGGTAGAAAACCTAGCAAAGCTTCCTCAATATAGATGACCAACAAATACAAAGATGTAATCCTCAACCATGAGCTCCTTCTCCTCCATAGCAGATTTCTCCCTCACCTATGTGCTAATCACAAGTGAGTGCAATGTGTGTTAAATGAAGAACACACCTCCTCTATTTATACACAACTTTGCTTGTATTCTACATTTACTAGGTCGGCCCCAACTTAATCACTTAACATAATGTGGCAGGGCCAACCCCACTAGGGTGGTCTAATGACCCCTTTAACCCACATGACTCATATAGGGCCGACCCCAACTAGGGAAGTCTAATAACCCAAGTTACAACATTCTCCACAGAGGAATAAACATCTCCGGATATACAATAAGGTCTTCACGGAGGAATGAAACATCTCCGGAATAATAAATATAATATTCTTAGGAGTTACAATATTTCAACATCTGTAACAATCCTCTAGATAAATTTCCATTGCTTTTGCAGGTTATTCCATCATCACAAGCGCATTCAGTAAGCTACTATGGATCTCACCTCGATTCCAAAACTCACTCCCTTCAGCTTCTTTGAATGGAAGGAAAAAATGGATATCTTCATGCATAGCAGAGGTCTCTATAGAGTGTTACAGGGAACTGAGGTCGAACCAAATGGTGCTACAAAAAATCCCAAGTATCTAAACAAACTTGATGAAGCAGTTGGATTGTTATGTCTCAAAATTTCCAAAGATCTACTCTTTCATCTCTCCGATCTGAAAAATCCCAAGGAGGTTTGGACAAAGCTCGAATCCTTATTTGGGAAACAAGATGATTTGAGATGACACCAACTGTAAAATGAGTTGATCTCACTGATCCCCGATAGTTTTGAATCCATCACATATTTCTTCACAAGATTCAAGAACGTGGGTGTGCAACTAAAACTATGTGGAATTGAGAAAGAAGACAAGCATCTCATTCTTACTATTCTTTTAAAATTGGGATCATAGTATTATGTGTTTGTATCCACCTTCCAAACAACAAAGCTTTCCATCCCAAACTAGAAAATTCCCACTCTATATGCATTCATCCTCTCTCTCACAAAGGAGCAGTACAAATTGGTGCATATGGGAGTAATAAAACCAAAGAGGGGTCAAGCTATTGCTGTAGGAGAAGGAAATAATGTGAATGGTAAAGGAAAGAAGAAGGGTAAGGAAAAGAAACCTTATGAGCAGAATTCAAGGGAGACTCCCAAACAGTCATAGGGAACCTCAAATCCAAAGAGAGGCAAGCAAAACCAGAAAGAGAAGACCAAATGTCCATAATGTAATAGAGGTTTTCATCCAGAAAGTGCTTGCATGAAGAAGAACATTGATCTCATGGCCCAACTTCTAGAGAAAAACAATCTTCTAGTACTTGCAAATGCTAGAAGAAAAGAAGTTGATCCTATATCAAAGGACAAAGAGAGGTGTCATGTACTAATGGTTGGCACTTCGAATGCAACCTCCTTCATCATAGATTCTGGAGCATCCAGACACATGTCTGCTTCCAAGGATCTATTCTCTGAATTCGAACCCACTATTGGGCCTTCTATCCTGATGGGAGATCATTCTAAAGTTTCCTCAGAATGGATTAAAAGGATCAATTCTGAACATGGATACTTCAATGATGTGCTCTATGTGCCTACCCTGGAAGATAACCTCCTTTCTATTTATCAAATGACCCATACAGGAGTTCCCAAGAAAGTAATTTTTACTCCTAATGCAGTTTAAATCCAATATATCTCTTATGGGAATATCATTGCACAAGGCATTGCAAATCACCATTCTAAACTCTATGATTTTTCTCACTTCTTTCCTTACTCAAAACAAAGTGCATTTCTTACTTATGCAAATGAAGTGATCAGAATTTGGCATGAGAGGTTTGGGAACCTCAACTACAAATATTTGCAAGAACTACACAATCAGAAAATGGTTGAAGGGATTCCAAACATTATATTTTCTAAATTCACCTATAAAGGTTGCTCAATTGGTAAGCAACTGGAGCACAAGTTTGAGAAAGGAAAGGAAAAGAGAGACTCATCTCCTCTTGAGTTGATTCACAGTGACATAATAGGACCTATTCCTCACCTATATTTGAATAATGCAAAATACATCTTAACATTCATAGATTATTATTCAAGATTCGGTTGGGTATATTTTCTAAAGTTGAAGTCGGAAGTCTTTGAATACTTCAATTTTTTTAAAGCTTCTGTAGAAAATTTCACTAATAAGAAGATCAAGGTCCTTCATACTGACAATGGAGGAGAGGATGTGAAGAATGAGTTTCAGTTATTTTGTGCAGATGAGGGTATTGATATGCAACACATTGTTCCTTACACACCACAATAGAATGGTGCAGCAGAGAGAAAGAATAGAATCTTGAAAGAGATGGAAACTTGCATGCTTGAGTCTAAAGATTTGGCTCCTAGACTTTGGGAAGAAGCTGTCGATTGTGTTGCATACCTCCATAATAGAGTTCCTCACAAATGGCTACAAGGAAAAACTCCTTTCGAAGCATGGATGGGATACAAGCCATATGTGTCTCATTTGAGAGTCTTTGGATCCAGAGCTTGGGCAAGGATTCCTTTTGAGAAGAGGAGAGCCTTAGAGCCACAAAGAAAAGAGTGCATACTGGTTGGTTATGCGCAAAATGAAAAGGCCTACAAACTCCTAGATGTATCTACCATTGTTGACACATATATGTCGACAGGGGTTCACTTTGCACTATGTCAACAAATGCTCGACACAAACTCCCATGGATATTAGCCCAGAAAGGATTTATCCTTTCCAACAACACTCGCAGAGTGAGTGAAGTATCACTTGAGATACCTAAGGGGGTTGCAGGAACCAAGCTTCCACAGGTATAAGAGGACATGCATCATTCACATTTAATCACAACATAACCCAAAGATCGACATAATTAGCATTCACACCATAGCACTATCGAAACATACTAATTAGATCGACGCAGTAACACATTATCTAAATATATTCAATGGATGAGAAATACATATCAAATCTATCCATACTGCGACAAAATACATCATATTGTGGTACAACACATAAGCGATAGAGTCATAGAAAAAAATTCCTTCTCATTATACATCAATCTATCTTACAAATCAGGAATACAAATATGCAAAACCCATCTCAACAGCTCAGGTCTAGTACAAAAGGTTATCCAGTGCAAAAGATAGATCAAAATTCCACAGATGTGAAGACACATTCATCGACCAAGATATTAGATCTGAGCAAAAGATTGGATAAGACCAACCAAGATAAGATGCCTAAAGGATTACAATGCTACTCCTATTTATAGGCTCACTGGTCGTTACAAACTTGGTCAACTTCACAAAGTGACCCATTAACTAACTAACTAATTAACTAATGACTCTTATTTTCCGGCTTTACTTCTGCTTTATCCTCCTTGTTGCACTTCACGACTCCTTTACCCTTGTCGTTGAACCCTTTGTCGTTGGTTGTACCAGAAATTTTGCGACTTAGCTCCGTTCCAACAACCATGCAAACATTTCTTGAGAGAAGTTTCCAGTTTTAGGAGTGGCCATTGCATGATTCCCACCATGTCGAAGAAAACATCTTTCCAACTACTCCATCGTGACAAATTGAAAAAGATAGCGAAGCATCCTCTCATAAAAGTTCATATTTTGACTCTGAAAGTGAAGATGAGCAAATGATAGATCTAGATCCACAAGAACCTGAAGATCTAGCACCTGAAGATCCACCTCCTCTTCCAAGATGGGCTACCAATACCCTTGAATCTGCAGGTGATCTTGTTGGGGATCCTAAAGATCCAAGAAGAACTAGACATGAGTTTCAAAATGCAAGGTTTGCACTCTCTCATATAGATCCGTTTCTTGCTGACAAATGTTTTCTTATGATTCAATCATATCCAAAAACCTTCTTTGATGCCTCCTAAGATCCAATATGGATATCAGCTATGGAAGAGTACCAATCTCTTCAAATGAATGAGACTTGGGAGCTTGTTTCTCTCCCTCCTAGAAGGAAGTTTGGGATTCGCTACAATACTCCACCAATCATCTATTGTGACAATCGGAGTGCTATCAGGATTTCTACAGATGCGGTTCTAAGACAAAGAACCAAACACATTGAGATACACATGCATTACATCCGAGGATCGATCCATGATCGTACCATCACACTGCTCTATTGTCCTACAGAAGAGCATATTGCAGATATTTTCACCAAGGCTTTTTCAATGAAGAATTTTACTCATCTTCGATCCCTTCTTGGGGTGAGTGCTACTTTGGTTTATTAGTTTTTTACAGTCTATATTGAGGGTGGGGGGTTTCCCACTGGTTTTGTTAGGGTTAACCTTAACTCGGGATTGAGTCAAAGTTGGTTCGTTCTAGCACATGTTTTTGGGCACATGGTTTGTTATAGCCCATGGTATTGCCCCATAGTATTGCATGTAAGGAAGCCTTTATAATACTTGAGGAGGCTCCATTGTAAAGTGACCTGGAGGTGAGCGGGTGAGCTCACTTGGCCCGGCTTGGCCGGTTTAGGTCAAGGGTAATGAAGATCTTCATTGGGTGATGGTTTTCCCTGCATGGGGTTTCTAGGGTAAATTATGTGTCTCTATTATGTGATTGCTTGTTTGTGTTTATTTCTCTCGAAGGTTAAATATGTATGCTCGTGTAATTACTAACAATTTAAAATATGTATGCTTGTGTAAACCCTAACAAGTAGTATCAGAGCCATGGTGTTTGAAGTCCCATTTGGAAAACATAAGGGGGGTCCAAGGCCCTCATGGAGGCCCTTGGCCTGAAGGTTCATGGGGGTTCAGGGACGGGAGCCCCTGAGAGAAAAAAAAAATGGCCATTTTTTTAAATCTAGGTGGTGTGAAAATTATCTTCTGATGTGGGCATTGTGAGACCTGGTCGAGATGAACATCAACGTATTGTCGGCGTGGAGTAGGAACTCAGGCTCAACAAACTTGAAACCTAATCGTTGAGGCATTGGTGCTGCTGGTTGTTTGAAGTGGGAACCCATGCATATAAGATTGAGCCGTGACAGAAGGTGCCGGAGAAGGCCGTTGAGGTCTTGACAATAGTGGTTCCAGAGCAGCTGACAAGTTGGGATTCCATGGTGACAAGCGTGATCCTGTAGTGACGGTTTGAAGCAAACCAGACATGGTTTTGACTTGTGTTTTTATTATTGAGAATTCTATGAGGAAGTGAGAAGGTCCTCGTAGAAGAGAGCATGTGATCTGGTGAATATCATTGGTTGTTCCCATCCGCGCAAGACTGGGTGTGAGGGAAATTCACCGAGGAAAGATTCTCCCACTAGACATTTTGTCCAAGATGTTTGTAGCACCGGATAAGCATTCTACGAGCCAAGGAAGGTGTTGATCCGTTAGCAGAGATTGTTGAATAAATCCATTGTTGAAAATAAAGGATTTCCATGAATGCTTCCTAGATGAATATATGCGTGCGTGAAGAAGCTCGTTGTGAAAAAGGGAACATCAACAGCCCAATAGCTTCCGTGAAGAGAGACGCCATCAAAACAGTGAAGTTCGGAATGCTAAAGCAATATTTGCCTGAGATGAGCGAGTATCTTACTGTGGTTCGCCAAGGGAGTCGCAGTGGGCCATTATGGGGCTACCTATAGGTGCGTATTAGAAAATATGTGGATATGTGGACCAGTGTGCAAAGGCATGTGCGTTAAGATGATGGAATGTGTCGATCTGAGGGTGTGAGGAATCCATGTGGTAAATGCAATCTGCCTAGTGATGAGAAGATTCCCCTCCTGAAAGATCAAATTGTTTGGAAGACAACCAAGGGATATGCATGTCAAAGGGAATCACCAAGCCACTAGAAGGAAAAGCTGAAGATCCAGCTCGTGTGAGGAGCGTACAATGTGGAGGTTACATTGGTAGAAGACGATGTGGAGAGAAGACATCCACGATATTGTTTGAAGCCACCATTCTGATATCAATACGTAAGAACGAGATTCCACACACAAGATAAGGAGCCCGGATTTGGGCATAGAGGACACGGTGCATAGTTGCCACTATGTAATAAGATTGCTGCAATTTTATTTTTTTTGGATCCGGTTGTGAGATCTCTGGGGTGTAGATCTGTGTAGACCGCCATCGAAGAAGTGTGGAATGTTCAGGCTTGCTGATAGCAAGAGGTCACGTTTTTGGAAGAAGTTCAAGTAGACCAAGCAATGAATGTCATGATGAGGCAGAGGTAGGACATGGAAGACGGAGGGCCAAGAGTTTAGCTGTAGAAAAGGGTGCAGCAAAGAACAATCATGGCAAGAATGAAAGGCATGGCATGATGAGAAAGAAAACGAGCATGGAAAAGAGAGAGGATGAAGCAATGGATTGTGATGGTGTAGTCACCATGAAGACACATGAAAAAAAAAGGAAATAAAATAATGGAGCGGCTTGCATGTAAAAGGGCATATGGCTGTAAGACTTGGTAAGGCATGCATACCCCTGGAAACTCACTGGTAAAGTCGGGAGAAAGACCTAGGTGATAGGGGGGTGTATGTGAGATTCCTCGTTTAAAACTTTGAGGGGGGTTGGTGATTACTCCAAGTCAAGTTTAAAGGGGGGATTGTTAGGGTTAACCTTGACTTGAGAGTCAAAGTTGGTTAGTTCTAGCACATGTTTTTGGGAACATGGTTTGTTGTAGCCCATGGTATTGCCCCATGGTATTGCATGTAAGGAAGCCTTTATAATGCTTGAGGAGGATCCATTGTAAAGTGGCCTGGAGGTGAGCGGGTGAGCTCACTTGGCCTGGCTTGGCTGGTTTAGGTCAAGGGTAATGAAGATCTTCATTGGGTGCTGGTTTTCCCCGCATGGGGTTTCCAGGGTAAATTATGTGTCTCTATCATGTGATTGCTTGTTTGTGTTTATTTCTCTTGAAGGGTAAAATATGTATGCTCGTGTAATTACTAACAAGTTAAAATATGTATGCTCGTGTAAACCCTAATTGGTTTTTCCCTCTTTCCTCATTTTTCTAGATTGATTGTACAGGGTGACCTTTGGTCTCAGTAACCAGGGCCCTATTTTCCATTCATTTACTTGTATTTCTCCTCATAGTCCGACTTAAGGGGGGGTGTTGGAATATTCTCACCATCTTATTTTGTTTTTTCATGCATGCATGCATTCCATGCAACACTCCATGCATCCATGCATCAACAGTTGAGTCTCCTAGAACCTAGTCCCTATTTTGGGCCCCCTAAAGCTTTTTTTTTGCCATCATTATCCCTCCTAGCCACTTAGTGCACCTTGTTTCCATCACTGGAGTTACAATGCACCCTCATGCAGATATTTAGGAGATCTGATAGTCAGTTCCATGATTTAGGGAACCTTGTCCCCTTGATTACTCAGTTAACTGGCTGTAGCTCCTAGTTTGATTGCTACAAAGTGTAGGAGATCCCTCCTTGACCACTGACGGCTATTTATGCACCTCCTTGGAGTATCCTCCCCTATTGTGGTGCCCACATGATTCAATTATGCTCATTCCTACTCCAGTTGACTGATTATTCATCATCGGCAGCCATTGAACCTTATCGGGAGATGGTTCCAATGCAAACTAAGCCTAGAATTGAGGTGAATTTGAATCCTACTGTGTGTATTGAATTCATTGTATTGCAACATTCTTTGATTGCCATCTTACAACTGATTAATGTATCAACAGCCGTTTTTCATGTGTGTTTCAGTTTTATGAGTGAATTGATCCATATTCTTGTCTAATTCTTCTCAGTAATTACATTTTGAAATTGTGAGGTTTGTTCAACTCAGTGATCTACCCTTATGGAATTTCACAAGATTGATGTTGATATGGAGAGCTCTAGAGCATCAATACTATTCAAAATTTATATGCTTAGATTGATGTTGAGCTGGTGAGCTCTGGAGCATCAATACTATTAATAATTTATATGCTTAGATTGATGTTGAGCTGGTAATATATGGAGCATCAATACTATACAGAATTTATATGCTTAAAGTGATGTTGAGTTGGTGAGCTCTGGACCATCAAAAAATTGTACACTTAGTATGTTTATTTGATCTTGGACTTGTGATCTCTAGCGCAATGAGATTATTTATATTTATTATCTATTTCGATTAATGTTGAGTTGATAGGCTCTAGAACATCAACGTATAACTAAAAAATATAATGAGTATGTGTTTAGTTGATGTTAAGCTGGTAGGATCTGGAACATCAGGTATAATTAGTGATTTGATGATTGTGGTGTTTTTCATTTATTCAGAGTTTTTAATTATATGCCATTGTGACTAACAACGCTTTAAGGTTATTGTGGGTAATGAGCTATGGAATCTTCAATAAGACCATAACTTGAGAAATATCTTAACTTATGAAACCTGCAATAAAGAACAATAAACTTAAATCCTTAACAGAGTTATAAAACCTTTGAGCTAATCACGGGGGACGGCTAGGATTATAAAAGCTCTTGGAAATTTTAAGAAAATTTCCCTACACTAAAACAAAAATATTTATCTTAGAGTTAACCAAAAAATGAAAGAAGAAATTAAATAAAATCATGTGTCGAAACAAGAGGACCTAAATTCGAATAAAGAGCCTTTCCCAAAACTAAAGTTGAAGAGAGTGGACGTTGCAAGGGGTAATGGTTCCAAGATCATTGGAGGGTCCAGTCATTGGCCTTTGAGCGCTCAGATTACCAAATTGATATTTTTGGTGAGTCCAAGAAGGACTGTGGGAACATCGGAAAATTATTTACAAGATCTACAAAAGTGTTGGTAAACAGGCCTTGCGACTACTCTGCAATAGTAATAAAGATAGAAAAGAACCCTGGAAGTGTTACCAAGTCCACGAAAAAGAGGTAAGATTCTTCTGGTATTGGAAAACTTTTCCAAGTACTTGATGAGAGTTTGGTGTTGAGCTTGTTGGCTTTGGATCACCTAAGCTACTTAGACTGGGTATGAGGTTTGGTGTTGAGATGGTATGCTCTAGAGCACCTAGATTGATCAAACTTACTTAGTGTTGAGAGGGTATGCTCTGGAGCACCTAGAATGATAAGTATTATTTGGTGTTGAGCTGGTATGCTCTGGCACAATGAAAGTTGTCATGCACTAGTTATGCTTAAGTTATGCATATGTTATGCACATTTATGCTTAGACTCTGTATATGTTATGTTATTTTCATGCACAACTCATGTTATGAGCATTGATATGATTGATTTATAAGGAAAAACAAGTAGATAATGACTAAAGGTACTTAGAAATAAGTACCATGACAAGAATTTTGAAAATATTTATCTTAGATCCAGATTTATATATATATCATGCATGATTGACAGATGTATAGGTACATGATATTACAAAGTAAAGCTTTGTAAGTAGATCAAACTCTAAGAGAGTTTCCATCCAAAGACAACAACATGATGTTGCAAGGGAGAAATTATTACTTGTGATCTCATTTATTTTGAAAAATCATATGTATGCATGTGTTTTATGATGAAATGTAGAGACAACTTGTGTTGTTTGTGAAAAGTACATGTATGAAAAGCAAGAAATATCGAAGAGATCTAGAAGAGATATCAAATTAAGTAAATATAGTTGAAATTTATACTTACAAAGACAACTGAAGGTTGAAGTTAAAGTTTTGAAGGATACGAACACCGAGCATGGAGTTATTCTTAAGGGGGGGAGGATGTAACATCCCTCTTCTTCCTCTAGGTTTTTTGCAACAGAAAGTGCAATAGTGTACCCGTTGATGTTAAGGAGATCAAGGAAGAATCTCTGCAGGTAAAACTTTGTAAGTATGATTATATTTTCCTAAGTTGTAATGTGAATTTGTAGACTTAGCAGACTTAAAGGCTTGATGCAACGAAACGAAAGGGGCATGGAATCCACTAGGGGGAGAGGGTGAATGGCTTGGTAGCCATGCATTTTGATGATAGTGGTCATCCTAGTGCTGTGAGCACTTGAAGTGAACTATGATGTTCACTGAGCAAACACTTAAGTTTATAAGTGTTGTTAACTATTAGTCCTAGATAAAGGCACCGAAGAAACTACTAGTCGCTCAAAGGCAGTAACAAGTTCCTACGACCTAACTATTAGCATGAGGCTAACCAATATTGAGTTCCATTAAGTAAAAGTAAGGATTTAACCTAATAACATTGATATCCTGGCCTCGGCGGGGGATTTTGATTAAGCTCCTAAGTGGGAAAAGGTTAATATTTTTCCTAATTATAAATTAGGAATAAAGATGAAATGATTTATTATACCAAGAAAAAATATTGGTATTTATAAATAACTATTTAAATATTATTGCAAATAAGTTAAATGAAGTAAGTTAGATTAAAGAATGAATTATTGTCTTTTATTAAAAATAGAAATGATTTAAAGTCTTAAAAGGCTATAAAAGTTTATCTACAAAAGTAGAAAAGATTAACTAGCAGCTAATGCATGAGTATGCATGAATAACTAGTATCTAACAGTGTTACAAACATCGGAGATATATCGCGATGTTTCCAGCTCGACGATAATATCGACAAAAATATCGCCATTTGAAAATATCACGATTTTTTTTAAAAATCGACAAATATCGGCAAAAATTGGGAAATATCAGAAAAATATTGGGTGAGTCAAAAACTTAATATTTTTGTATTTTGTAATTTCATCGATATATTGCCGATGTTTGCCGACATTTTCCCTGATAAATCCGATATTTTGTTTTTGGACCCTCGGCGATATATTCGCTGACACAATATTTGTAACACTGATAGTGTTACAAACATTAGTGATATACGCGGTGTTTCCAGCTCGGCGATAATATCGACAAAAATATCGTCATTTGAAAATATCGCGATTTTTTGAAAATATTGGCAAATATCAGCAAAAATCGGGAAATATCGGCAAAAAATGGCAAAAAAAATCGGGAAATATCGGCAAAAATCGGGAAATATCATAAAAATATTGGTTGAGTCAAAAAATTAATATTTTTGTATTATTTATTTTCGCCGATATATTGCCGATGTTTGCCGACATTTTCCCCGATAAATCCGATATTTTGTTTTTGGACCCTCGGCGATATATTTGCCAACACGATATTTCTAACACTGGTATCTAATGCATGGATATGCATGGAAAATTGGCAGCTAATGCACAAATAACTCTCAGATATTAATGGAAACTATTCTCTTAATTATATAAGGTGGAAGTTAATGATAATTTAAGATAATTAGTTATGTTCGGATAAGTCAATTATCTTAAAAGTTAATTAATTAAAAACTAGCTAATTTAAGCTAGCTAGTTAAATATTGGCTAAGTTAAGTCAATCAGTTAAAGATATGGTCAAGCAAGAACTTATCTTGGGAAGTTAAAGTACAAAAATTAACTTTGGCTATAAATAAGGCACTGGGGTGCTCATAAAAGAGGATCTTCAGAAGCGAAAAATCCAAGGAAGGATGAAGAAGATTGATTTGAGAAAGGTTATGGAAAATGGAGTAAGACTCTTGCGCCTTAGTGGATTCGTGCCCAACTTGAGGGTGGTCTCTCAGAAGGAAAACCTACGTTGGATAGAGACCAGTTGGATGGGTGGAATGTTGCAGTAAAGTTTTCAATCACCCCACTCTAATTGCTAAAATAAGTGTCTTTTCCCATTAATTTCAAGTAAAGAAGTTCTACTTTATTTTATGCATGCTTAAGAATTTCATCGATTGTAGAGGTATTTTGGAGTTTAATTATTATTACTTGTTAGGATTCACTCTTTATTATAGTGTATTTGTGATTGTGCTAAAGATATAACTTAGGAGATATGAATGTGTAATGCACCATAAATTTTATAGCAGCAATTCATTCAAGATCATAGATAGTAACCGGTTCTCAATGGGTTATACAAAGTTAAATAGTTCATACTCCTTTTTAGTATAAATATTAAATTTGTGTTATTATTGCATAAAATAATTCGAGATTTAGAAATTAGTTTAGTAATGCGAATGATCTATGTTGACGTTATATGGATTTAATATAATCTATGAAATCGATTAAACACGGAGATCCAATCTCTATCAATAATGCAAATACGTTGGTTAAAATGTATTTATTAACTATATAATGGTTTTACTTTGGGCTCAAATCTTATTTAGATTTAGCGAATGTATTACGCTATTTTAACATAATTAAAAACTGTGTATATATGTGTGTTTTAGAAGTTTCTGACTGCGTAGTTATATGTAATGCATGTTAAAATATTGTGAATTTAGGTTAGGATTTAGCGAATGTATTTACGCTATTTTAACATAATTAAAAACTGTGTATATATGTCTGTTTTAGAAGTTTCTGCAGACTGCGTAGTTATATGTAATGCATGTTAAAATATTGTGAATTTATGTTAGGATTTATATAATGAGTTATTAAAATTAATAATCATAGAATCGTGGCGTAATTGGTTGGAAGAGGAGATTAATCCTTGAGTAGATTTCTGCATTTTATGTGGAACTTGTTGTCCCATTACCCAAGGTTTCAATATTTACCAGCTCCACGGTTGTTGTCCCATTAACTACGGTTGGATTCTTGTTCTAGTCATTTTCAACAAGTAATATCTTTGTTTAAATTTAAAAGAACAAAACTCGAGCCTGTATAAATTTTCTTGCATAATAATGTCAAGCCTGTGTAAATTGTCTTGCATAATAATGTTTCAAAACTTAATATCTCTTACAATTATCTCCGTTTGCCTCAAGTAGGGCGTAACATATGTTAAGGGAGAGTACTCAAATTGTTAGTTCGTCATTGTCTTAGTTCTTTCTTGAATCTAGGATCAGAACAAAACTCTAGACTGGATTTCTGGAATATCGGGCTTCACCTTGTTGTGTGATACTTCCGCTATATCGAAAGACCTTGTTTTTGAGTTTAACATTGTTTCTTAGCAATCAATAACATATCACAGTAAATAAGAACAGAAAGAGAACAAGGAAAATCGTACACCAGATATATGTGGTTCACCCAATTGGGCTATGTCCACGGGAAGGTTGTCTTCTATTATCTCCAGAAATCTCCTTCAATCTTACAAGAGAGCAACTATAAATAACCCCAATACAATATAGCAGAGCTTCAGATCACAAAACCATCTGTCAATAATATCTATGAGCATATACCACTTTATCACTTGTTGTATCTCAGTACTTGTGATGTGACTCCCTTGACCCTATTATATACCAAGAGATGTGGAGGAATTACTCTCACATATTGCATGTGGGATAATATAATTCTCCATAATAACATCTCTTTAAATAATGATGGATATCAAGATTATACTTTACTATAATGTATATGGGATAAATGTATTACTCTTTTACATAAGATTGTGGATAACTTCCGACTTAATACAAAGACATTATTACCTTCCAAGGAATATAATTAATATATTCCAACGGTTGGGTGCTGAAATACATTATCTTTGTTACTCTTTAAACTCTGTAGTGATCAGGACTACATGTCAAAGGAGTATAATCATGGACGTAGTAGTTGGAAAATCACCCACGAAACAAGGTCATTCCCAAAATATACAATATCTTCCTGAGGTGGGCATACCCATGCTCAGCAGTAAACAAGCATGACCACGAACAATACACAGTGGATCCATGTCAAAAGCAATTTTTTTATAAGTGTAAACATGCACTTTGATGAGTACAAGAACAAGGTCTCCATCGTACTTTTGATATGGTAGTTTAATCTTGCACAACTCAGGCAATGCATCGATGCGTGATACAATTGTTTTTCCCAAGATATTCAATACAAACCGATGATAGTACGAGTTTGTATCATGCAAATGAGCTGATGTCGAGCATAATAAAAAACCATCTGATTACCAATCATTGATCTATACTATTAATAGATGCAAAGAGACCCACCGATAATGACGATGGGCTCCAAGGTACTGAGTACAATCTATCAAGTGTGAATAGATGTTCTGAAGTTGAGCACTTGTACACTAGTAGAAAAATGGGTGATAAATGACCAGGCAACTATAAAAGTTGGTCACCATGTGAAATAAATGACTAAACCACTAAAAACATCGGTCACCACAGTGTTTTTAAGTGAAATGTGACCAAATTTGAGCATTTTTAAGTGATTACAATTAAAAATGATTAAAATAAATTACTAATTTAGTCATGGGATAAAAATATGACTAATTTAGTTATGGGATAAAAAATATGACTAGACAGTCTAAGTTAATAATTATATAAGGTGTCCTAATTATCAAATATTTCCTTATACGTCACACACAAATTAAGAGTGTGTATATATAATATAATATAGGATTTTATAATTATATATATCATGTTTCTATACATCTCTAGATATGTCAATAGTGTAATTGACTTTATACACCAGATTAGTTTGCAATGACTAATTAGTTTGCATTAATGACAAGAAAGGGAAGAATGCTCCATGATATTTAGCCTACTCCATTTACTTGGAAATATAGTGTTCATGCTCAACATCGACATGATTATGAAGTGTTGAAACATGATTCCATAGGTGGATCTACTAAATTTTTTTGCAAGATCATTCCATCTCTATCATCACATCCAGTTCGTTGTGATTTTCATGTCCATATCTCATTTCACCATTTTTTCTTTTGTATTATCCCTTCGATAGATCAACTAAGTTGCATCATGTATTGCATCATCATAGTGTGGTTGAGTCAAGTCTTGGATTTTTGTCATCTTTCCCTCTGGGCATTCTCAATTGTTGCACGAAATTGCAAGTAGTTAATGCTCCCCGGTGTATCATGACAAGGGACTAATCATCTCTCGTGGATCCTTGAAATCTTGCAGTGGTGAGTTTACCAATCACCTACGGGTTTTGGTGTAACGGAAGCCGTACTACCAACAATTGGTATCAGAGCTAGAGGTCACGAGTTCGATACACACTCGGCTCGCGTTGAGGGGGAGATTGTTGCACGAAATTGCAAGTAGTTAGCGCTCCCCGGTGTATCGTGACAAGGGACTAATCACCTCTCGTGGATCCTTGAAATCTGGCGGTGGTGAGTTTACCAATCACCTGCAGGTTTTGGTGTAATGGCAGCCGTACTACCAACAATTTTCTCATGTCATAAAGTTGGTGTCATCGTATTCAACTCGTCATACTAGTCGCATTTATATTCTGTCTAAACAAAATCATTGTCATTTGACCCTCTCGACAATCAGTTAAAGTTTTGGCAAGTTCATGTATTTTATGTCATGTTATCTAAAAAATGTCAATTTCACAACCTCCATTAATTCTCCATATGCATCCATTCATCATGTTGCTTCTCGTGCCTGAGTTTTGAAACTTCTAAAGCCCCCCAATCAGTGCCCTACAAAATATCACCAATATATATATATATACGTGTGTGTAATATATTAATATTAACAAATTTGAAATAAATAAAAAATAAAAATAAAAATAAAAATAATAAAGAGAGGGAAAATAAATAAAAAGCGGATAAAATAGGGAAAAGCGAATGAGTGGGGAAAATGGATAAAATAGAAAAGACATTGAGAGAGAAAATAATAAATTAAAAGAGGGCATTTTTCAAGGGGAAGTTTCAATGGATCTATAGGAATTGCATCACTGAGAGGAAGCTCAGGTGGAGTAGTGAACAAATCCATGCTTCTGGAATGCGATACTTGCATAAAATCTCAGAATGGTCGGGTCAAATAGAGAATATGCCAACACAGTTCAATTCTCACAGGTTATATGGATCTCTAGGGTTTGGGACTCTTTTCTGAATTATTGTTTGGATATTAGGGTGAAATGATTCTTGTATATTTGTATCTCATTTGCATATCTTCCTTTATGTGTGCAGTAGAATTGGCAATATCAACAACAACCTCCATAGTCATACCCGACAACGTGGAACAATTACAACAGCATGCCTCTACTTGGCCCGCGAATTATAAATCGATGTAAAATCCTTAACATACTACTAATGTTGAATCGGTTGTTTTTTTTAGCATGAACTTTAAAGTACCTCCTCCTGGCACCATTCGTGATCAAGGCTATTCATACCAATTTCCTAGGAGGATAAGAGGCAGATAACTTTAGCCTGGGTATTCTCATCTTTGTGGTTGTTTGATACCTTCATAACTAGTTGTGGATAAGTATTTTTGGGTATCGGAATGTAAGGAGAAAGTGCCATATTTAATCCAAAAGTATCCATTTTGAGTAGGTTGATCGAGAAGGAACCTGGTATGTTCATACCTAGTGCCAACAGAATAAGAGATTTATTTATCTCTGATTTTTGTAAATAATGGAAACATTTAACTCATTAATACCTAATGATTTGTTTTAGGGATGGATATATTCTCTTGTATGCCTTCTTGTTTATCCCGGTTCATGTCTTCCTTCCAGGAGCTTCCAATATCCCTCTGTGGAATTCAAAAGGTATCATCGTTGTAATTTTGGATGAGATGGGGCCGCCATTCGAATTCATATATTAATGAGATCATAGAGCTATGCATAATCATTATCTATATAGGATGTACCATTCACACTACCACTCTTCTTTTGTAATAGAACCAATTACAATAATTTTGTTGCATTGAAGCTCCTATGTTATCTGAACATTTCAGTGTTGGAAAATGAGCTTGTTTTTTAGTTGTGTTCATCTATGGTACATCCATTTGCAGAACATTTGATGTATGTAGCCATGTTCTCCATATCTCCCCTCATTGCAGTCAAAACCAACATTGCTTCATTCTTCAATTTTGAGTTTGTTCCCTTGTGGAAATTTAAGGTCTTTCCTCCTCTAAAATACCTCATGTGCATGCCCTTGTAAGCAATTTACATCTTTGATATTATATGTACACCTCTACAAATATGCTCCAAATTTCTTTCAAAATAGTAGATCCCACAAATTTTGTGAAGTCTCTCTATTCACTGCTCTGTTTCCTCTTTTGTGTTGTTGGGTACCCAGCCACATCAACATCCGTAGATGATGAATCCATCAGGTGGAAAGATTAGTGATGTTAAATTTGTTTGTGAACCAGATGTGCTTCAGGCCTGATCATTTTGTAAATAAGATTAGGACTTCTATCTATTCATATATATGCATCAAATTTTTAGTCCGAGTGAGAGATTGGTCAAGCGAACCTTGGCCTTCCTCTCGAGTCTCAACTGCTTAATAAAAAAATAGTAAACTATGAAATATCTCATTGTGTTTGTATTCCATCATGTCAGAATTAAACTAATAAGCAAAGTGTAATAAATATTGCAATTAGGTCTTTGTAAAGAGAAATCTATACAACCATCCTTAATAATTCCCATAAATATGGTCAAGTAAAATTTAAAAAGTCTATGACAAACATCAATATAAATGAGTAGAGGATGAAGGAGAGAAACCTGAAGAACCCATAACCAGGCATCTTTTTTTGCTATAGAGATTGGATTCCGTGGGTCTCTTCTAGCATGAATTCTGTATCTCTCTTCCTCTGCGGCTCCTTCTTCAGCTTGGCCATGACTTGCACCAACTTTGCTCCCAGTGGAGCTTTGAATGGCATCCCGAATTGAATCATATATATCATCCATCAATTGAAAAGTGTCAAGAAGTAGGTCCAATATTTGATTATACTGGTCATCTTGCTTGTCCATGATATAGGCTATCAATTATATTTATTGGTATGCCAATATATGTTAATAGTGAAAGTACAGAGTAACCCGGCTTTGAGAGATACCAATTTTAGGAACCAACCTTTCTAGCTCTCTCTGTCCATCATGTGGATGTGAATTAGTTGTCTTTGGTGATGGAATCTCCCTTCAAAGTCATATAATCACTGTTGGGTTCCAATCTACAGGTGTAAACTAGACCTTCAGTTTAAATCAATCTGGAGTTTGTAAAACTTAGAGTCATATCCCAAATATAGGGATCAGTCCTAGACTTAGTCGAGAATCCAGTTGCTCATAAAATAAACCTAAAAGATGCTAGAATGTTGATGATGAGAAATGCAAAATCCTCCTTACAGAATCAACTTCGTTTGGTTTTCTAATCTACTCAGCAATTCGTTCATGAAACATTTTGTAACTAAAATCAAATAGAAACTTAGATTTTTAACAAGTGAATTACAATGCTCAATATGTTTACTGTTGGAAATAATCAACTACTGATTTCTTTTACAAGAAAAATGATTCACAGTGTCCAGCTATTCTCAATAGTCATGATATCAAGCTTTAAAAATGAAATCGAAACTACTCCTGCAACGTTTAACCATTCAATCCTGAATAAAACTCATAACCCTATACTATAATGGATTTTGTGCAGATATAATTTAACTCGAACTATAATGCATGAATTATCTATTGAAAAACAACTCTACTGAATTCCTTTAATCGTACTAAGACGCAGTAAAGAAAAATATGTGTGCAGGTTCGGCAATGGGGGCCCTCCAATGCTCCACTCACACACACAGAGGAAAGATTCACAAGCTTTTAATACCCAGTCACTTCATTATCCAAGCACAGTTCATACGCAGTGAAATTTCCCGAAATTCTCAGATTCTTAATTCAAAAATATATGTCTATCATCCAAGAGGTTTTCCTCTTTCAAAACAAATAGTTATATCACTCGTTTTTGAACTGAAATGCTATATCTATGGAAAATTAATGATGACATCGGAAATAACAATCTTCCTATATTTGAAATCGCCCATCATCTCCAAGAAAATAGGCTAGATCGCTAGAAAATCGAACTGCCTTGTTTTTATGCTAGATGACTGCATAGGTGGTCATCGTTGACCAGCATTGACTCACCACTTGTGAGAAAGATACCACAAGTTTGTTAGAATTTTAACCATCCTTGGATATCGAGGATCTTCTTCCACTCTTCAATTTGTGCCCAGCTAGCCTGCAATTATCCAACCTAGGAGAAATTACAGGAAGTTAGCACATTCTGTAATTTTGAATAAAATCTTAATTTAAATGCCTTAAAAATCTCATAATTCAACTTATTAAGAAGCAATGACATTTATACCTTTGACCAAAGTTTTGTGGATGAAATTAAGGTTTTATGGATCAAGTATGAAGGTTTATGGAGAAAACTGGAAGGTATTTAGATGGCAAAATAGGTGAAAAATGGTGCCCAACATCTCCCCCAAGAGGAAGCTATTGCATGTCCTCATGCACAAAAAGT
Source organism: Larix kaempferi (assembly GCA_027924585.1). Taxonomy (NCBI): domain Eukaryota; kingdom Viridiplantae; phylum Streptophyta; class Pinopsida; order Pinales; family Pinaceae; genus Larix; species Larix kaempferi. Next base: position 12,347,286 of record BSBM01000963.1, on the reverse strand, counting down.
ATTTCCAAAAATTTGACCCTGCTTATATCCTGAACAAAATTTTGTTGCTGAACCTCTACTTCTAATCCTCTGATGTACCTTCTGTCTGAGATGATGCATCTGTAGAAGTTCGAGCTGCATAAAGAACTTTCAGTTTTTCATACTTGGTCTAGTAAGTCCTCTTTTGTTTATGCCATTTATATGCATGCTTGGAGATTCGTGTCCTTTGAACTTTAATCTTCCTGTTATTTTCTTTTAACTTTTCATTCCTCAGTTCTAATTCTCTTACTTCCATTTTCAACTTCTTAATGTTTTTACTTATTTTGGAAGTTTTCTTCTTTTCCATCTTCATTGAAGGCTACTCAAAATTAGTATCCATCCCCAATTCTTCATTCTCTTGCACTGAATATCCCTTCTTTTCTTTTTCTATAGTTTGTTGCTCCAAGAAAGGAGAAGCTTGATCATCTGAAATTTCTTGTCCTAGAGGCTTTTTCTCTTCTTTTTCTTGTTGATCAAAGAAAAGATTAATTTTTTTAGTCTGCTTTATCACTTCATCTGAAATATTTTCAGTTTCTTGGGTATTTTTTTCTTCATGGACTTGCCCTATCTCACCTGTTGGACCTTCTTCTTGACTTTCCAAGGATTGTATGTATTCATACTGTTTTTGCTAGCTTTCATCATCCTCTTCTAGTGCTGACTTATTTCGAGCTTGTTGATGTTTCCTTGGCTTCTTCTCATGAGTGGTGAAGATTTGATCTTGCTTTTGGAACTTTCTTTCTTCTTTCATCATGCTCCTGGTTCTTATTCTTCTCTAAGGCTGTTTTGGGCTTGCTGCCTCAAAGTTATCTTCATCATCTATGATCATCAACGCATTTTCTTTCTTTTTCCCCTTAAGCAGTTTTGAGCTTGTTGCTTCAGGGTTCTGTTCTTCATCCTTGGGGTATGTTATCATCAACAATTTGTCTTCTTTCAAGCTTTCTTCAGGCAGCTCTTCTAGCTCTTCAAACTGATTATGAATTATAAATTCTTTCCATGTCAACTTTTGCTTCTGTAACTCATATGTGATGATTATTTTGATGAGCCCACAATGGAAAAGGATTGTTAGCTTGTCTTTTTCATGCTTTTGAATAACCTTAGCCATCTTGGAAAGGCTTTGTAATAAAAAATGGGGCATGTTAATATCACAATCACCCCTCAGATGTTGCAATATATTGATGTGATAAAGATATACAATGCTAAATCTCCCTTCACAGGTGATGAATCTTTGGATGATATATACTATTTCATCCCAGGGATGAACCAACCAACTCCTTGGTACTCCCTTCTTCCATTCCACAGAACCTGCCCTTGACCTGCATAGAAAGGGTGTCCATGCCTTCTCCTTGAATTGTTCTTTTTTAAAGAATCTCTCCCCCTACTGTGGTAAGCCAATGATCTATGCCAAAATATCTTCAGACGGTATGAAATTCAAATTTCCTACTGTGGCCCTCTCTCCATCAAATGAGCCAGCAAAGGCTAGGCTAACATTATCTTTGTGCCCATCAAACTTTTCAAAAAAAGACACCCACTGCTTCCTCTCAAAAATTTCCATACATTTCTCATGAATAACAGTGGGATCGAATTTCTCTGGTTCCAAACTAGATACCATTTTGCAATTTTAATTGGAAAAGAAATATGAAGTCGAAAACCCTAGCTTTGCAATTGGTTCTGTAAATGTTTTCCTATTTCAAAACGGTCCTTTGAAACTTGTATTGCTATTGATCTGGCAAATTCTTTTGACGAAAGTTCGAGTTTTACCTTTCCTCAGGCGTTTTTACTTCACGATTTTTCCTGTGCGTATGCATCCTTCAGAAAACAGTGCCTGCACCCTTCCTCTGTGATACACGCCTTCTTTTCCCTCACTGTGAAGTATTATCCCTGTACGCTTTTGCAATGTACAGCAATCGGGTCTGCAGGTGGAAGAGTGACGCTTGGAAAATTATCAAAGCAGAATGACCACTGTGATATACAATCCTAGTGTCATAAAACTTGGCAGTGCGATTTTCTATGCACATGAATATTTTCGTGGGAGCATACAACTATGATTCCCAGAGCATACAACTATGATTCCCATGTCTTTTGTAATAATTATCTGAACATGCCACCTGATTCATTGCTAACCTGCCACTTAACCAATGTTCTATGATCCGTCTTATATATTCCATATATATATTTTTAACTTAATGCATAATGCACTAGTATCTTTGTCCTAGAGTATATAATATGAAAACATAAAAACATTTGAATTCCATTGTTTTCTTGAAAAAAAAAACATTTTTCTTCCTGTCGAATGCAGGTCTGTAGAATGCAGTTTAGGTTTTGATCAATTGAAAATTTGCTTCTGAGATTGATTCTGACCACCATTTTGACACCTAGGGTAGGATAATGAGAAGTGAATGGGATGCTAGCATGGATTGTGAAGGTGATAGAGTAGACAATCAAGCTTATGAGGATAGGTAGATATGTCATTACTTAAAAACAAAGAACCATGCTACTTTTAAAGCATAAAAATTAAAATCCTTACAGACTTTGCTTGATATCCCTTTGTGTTGTTCTTGCCATTTGATGTAACTTGTCTGCTTGCCTATTGAGAAGAAAATTTACAATTTGTTACATGTCCTTCTGATGTCTTCTCTTCAAAAAAATGTCTGCCATCTCAGGTCCCTGTGTGAAAATTTCAATAGAAATGTACTTCTTTTCAGGTCCCTTCTGCTGTCTTCTGATGCAATGTCTCAGATTCCTTCTACAAGACTGGAAGTCGGGTCCCTCTGCTAAGATTGAAATCTGTGAAATAAAGCTTCATGCCGGAATGAAATTCTAGCATTTGAAGAAGGTTGGAGGGTTTTTTTTTTTAAATAGAAAGCATGAAATGCTTATCCCCCCAGGCCTATTTATGCACTTGTCCTCAAGTCAAAAAAAAGTTTTATTTTACTAATAGCCATGAAAGAACTGATGCTGAAAAGTAAAAATGTTTTTGTGAATTTTCAATGGCCAAGTAAACTTGGTTTTCCAAGGAAAATTCGAGTTTATGTTGTGCCAGTTGCCTGGTTTTCACAACTAAACGCCCTCTTTTTTTTGTTTCTATATATTTTTTTTCCTTTTTTTTTCTTTGTTTTTTTTTTTATTGAATCAGAAAATGGCTAAGAAGGAAGTGAAGGAGAAACACCAGTGTGTTTATCCAACACTTCCATCTCCCTTTGTTGTGAAATCTGCTGTATGAAATCTTCTTTGTTGATAGGCTTGGTGTAGAGTTTTAGCCGATGGCCATTTACCACAAATGTATGTGCTTCATCATCGATTGTTTGGAGTTTGACTGAGCCATTGCCATATACCTCTGCAATCTCATATGGACCAAGCCAATGAGTTGTAAACTTGGCTTTGAAGTCTTTGAACTTTGAATCAAACAATAAGGACCAGTCACCGATGTGAAATTGTTTCTTTTTGATGAACTTGTCATGCCATTGGGCTCTTTGTTGTTGTACCAAAATATTGTGTTCTACTGCAACCTGTCGCATCTCATCTAATTGATTCAATTGTAGTATCCTTTCTTGTTGTGCTTCAGAAAGATTCATCCCCAAATCTGCTGCTAACTTAAAGGTATGAATTTGAAATTCTATTGGCAACATGACCTGCTTACCAAAAACTAACTATGTGAAGAACCTGCAATAATTAATTAATGCAAATACACGAGATATAAGAAATAACAGAACTCAGAATCACTTTTATATTGATCACGGGCCACTTCGAGGGGGAAACCTCCTTTGAGCAAGCTCAATACAATTAACTTCACGGTGCCTTCATAGGCCTCAACACACACTTATATACTAAGTCTAGGTGCCAATACCATGGGTCAATACTATGTGTCAATACAAACCATGGGCTAAGTCTAGGCACCAATACTATGAGTCAAAACCATGGGACATATAATACTATGGGACGACTTACAAAGCATATGCGTCCAATACTATGGGTCAATACTATGGGCTAATATAAACTATGGATCAACAAGTACTACGGGATGACTTACAAAGCATATGCGTCCAACAACAATATACTAACAAAGTAAAGACATCGGCTCCTAACATCCCCTCTCCCTTAGAAAAAGCTTTGTCCTCAAAGCTTTAGATGTGGAAATTGATGCAGAATCTGAAGGATTGGGTCCCCTGTAGCATCCTCAGGTTGCATTCCAAGCCACTGGCGCCTTTGGAGTTTCAAGGAGGATTGCATGGAAGGCTGTAGACGAAGAAGAACCATATCAGCAATGTGAAAAGTGCACTCAGAATGGTGTTGATCGGCTTGTTGTTTCAGTCGAATTCTTGCCATGTGAAAATTGTCCTGCAGAATGAGAAGAAGCTGATCACGGTTTCGAAGAATTGAGTCAATTGCCTGAACTGGAGAGCTGTTGAAGGTGTATGGAAGAAGAACTGGTGGTCCCTGTCCAGAGACTACTTCATATGGTGTCCTTTGAGATGTGGTACTATACCACTGGAGTGCTTCTAGGAAATCCATAGAAATAGTTGTCCAAATCTGTGGAGGGACGGGTAAGGGTTCGAGCAGTCCCGAAAGGAGGGTCGTTTCACCCTTGTTGACCTGGAAAGTATCATAGTCAACCACCATCCGTTGAATTGTCCTTTTGAGTCCCTGCCAAAAGAAGTTACATTATTCCTGGTCATACGTTTTGAGGAACCCAGAGTGCCCTAATGATGAAGAAGCATGGAGTTCATAGAAGAGATAGCCCCGTTGAACAGATTGCAACCAATTTGGAACAAGCAGAGAAATAGATATAAGAGAGACTGGGTCATCAAATGTGCGAGGAGGAGCATCTTCCACCATATTATCCTTACCCTTCTGGTAAGTGGCCGCATAGTCATAACCCATGAGTTGGATAACCCATTTCAGGTGTGTTGGGGAGGAGACCGGTTGTTCCAGGAAAGTTTCCAGAATCTGGAGATCAGTCTTGATGCAGAAATAATTCCCCAATAGGGATGGCTGCCACTTATGTACTGTATGCAAAATAGTCATCATTTCCTGCTGAGAGGTAGATGCGGCTAAATTCTTACCGGAAAGGTCTCTTGAAGGAAACAAGCTCATTGGTTCAGCAAAGACACCTGCATATCTATCCAAGGAAGTAGTGGAGACTATTGGTGGGTGCATCTGAATGGAATGGAGCTGAGCGATGACACCATGTGAATTCTTCTTAAGTATTTTTTCCAGGCGATGTGAACTGATGATGCAGAGAGACCCTGATTGTAAGCCCATAAATTTGTGTTGTGCCCCATTGACTAAAAACTGCATCCAAAGTTCAGCAAAATCCCATAAGATGGGGCCAAGTGTGCGTAACCATGGAATGCCCAAAACCAAATCACATCCGCCTAAGGACAAGGAAAACATGTGAGAGCATAGGTTATAATATTCCATAGAGATACGCACATTGTGACACTTCCCCTTGCAAGGTAAGGTGCCCCCATTGGCAACCATGACTTCAAAGTTGGAGCAAGGATGGACAAAATAATCAGCCTGTTTGGCAATCCAAGGATCAATGAAGTTATGAGTGCTACCAGAATCAATGAGTATGGTAAGAGGGAGCCTCTTGAAGTATCCCCTGACTCACATTATTTGTGGGGTGGTGATGCCGGTTACAGCATGGAGAGAGATCTCGGGCGGGTCGTCCTGAGATGGGGTGTCAACAAGCGGGTGTTGAATGTCGACCTGATCATCTACTGTATCTGGAGCTTCTTCATCAATATCTGAGGTAGGCCGAGAATCCATATCCAAGAGATAGAGCTTTTGTTGAACACATCTATGTCGCCGAGTGAATTTCTCATCACCATTATAACAAAGCCCTTTTTCTCGGTGTGCCTGCATATCTGTTTCAGACAAATGCTTGATAGGAGTTGGTTGAGGAGCAAGCATGATGAGAGGTCGTTGGGAACCCATATTTCTGAAGGGAACAACGGTGGGTTTGGAGTGTTGTTGAGCTGCGATCTTGTCCTCAGCCAGCTTAGCCAACCCTAGGACTTACATCATTGTGTTGGGACAAAACATTTTGACCTCTGAGTGGATTTCATCCTTGAGACCACTGATAAAACAACTCCTATAGAATTCATCGGACAATCCTTCTGTGTGATTGGCTAGTTTCTCAAATTCCGAATGATACTCTCTCACTGTGCCAGTTTGGTAAAGTTTAGTGAGTGCTCCTGTGAAGTCGTCAAAAGAACTAGGACCAAATCGTGACAAAAGGAGTTGGCAAAAATCTGTCCAGTTTGGCTCGGGATGAGCTTTCATGTACCAACGGTACCATTAAAGGGCTTCCTGTTCCAAATGAAAGGATGTAAGTGGAACTTTCTGAACATCAAAAGTATTATGCAGACTGAAATATTGTTCTGCTCGGTATGTCCATCTAGTCGGATCAGTACCATTGAAGCAAGGAAAATCAAGCTTCGGCCCACGAAAATTGCTGGAAGAAGAGACCTGGTGGCTGCAAAAGATTCTGGCTGTGGGGTATTGTTCATGGCTGAATACTGAAGATGGAGCTTGAGAAATTTTTCATCCAGATGTTGGAGTTTGGTTTGGATGGCTGCAAGTGCGTCCTCCATGGTTTTTGCTCCTACGCGGGTGATAACCATAACCAGGATTTTTTTTTTTTTTGGTTGACTCAGTAGGAAAACAAAAACAAAAACTGCTTCAATAAAGGAAAATCTAGACTTGGGAAAAAAGCTGAAGGGTAATTGGGTATTGACGAGGTTTTGGACACTGTCGAATAGACAAGGAAGCAAAAATGAGGATTTCAGAAGCGAGGTGAAAGAATGAGAAAAATTGGTAGAGGGGGACAAAGAAACAGAATTCAGAAAGGAACTCTGTGGTAAAATTTGAAGGTGATTTGGTGAAATCTGAGGAAGTTATGGAAAACCCTAAAAATAGACAAATGTGGGATTTCGGGCTTTGGGAAGGGGAATTGGGGATAGGGTCCTCAGGAATGAAATATGCAGAATGGGATGACAGGGGTTCCCCGAAAATTTCAAGGGAAACAGAGTGAAAACAATGGAGATATGTTTTTTTTTTTTTTTTCCCAAACTAGAGCGGCTACAGCTCGGAAGGGATCTGGAACAGATAAATCTGCAACGACGCAGAAGGGATCGAAAACGGTTGGATCTGAAACGGCGACTGGATTTGGAACGAATTTCAGAATAGATTTGAAACGGCTGGATCTGGAGCGAAAGTGATCGGCAATAGTTCAGCTGAAAATAGATATGGACCCCAGGTATGTGCGGCTTCCTATCAGTTCAGGGGATTCACTTGGCCACCAATGTTGTCTGACGGCTTGCATATTGGGGCAGTACCCCTCACTCCATGGCTCAGGTAAAACTAATAACCGCTTTGCCACAAACGACAGCTCTTGGTTTACCTCACGGGTGGGAACTAGTCAATCAGGTAGGGGTCGTTTCCATTTTCGCTGGTAGGTCCTCTCAATGGGCTAGCTACTTTGGGGTTCCTGTGGTACTCCTCACAATGAGTTTTAGGGATTATGCCCAAGTACTTCCCACGGTTAAGCGGATAGGGATTATTCTCAAATCTGAAGTTGCAACATATGTGAAAAAAAAAATTGACAGAAATTCCACCCAACAAGCCCAAGAAAGTGCTCTGATACCAGATGTGAAGAACCTGCAATAATTAATTAATGCAAATACACGAGATATAAGAAATAACAGAACTCAGAATCACATTTATATTGATCACGGGCCACTTCGAGGGGGCAACCTCCTTTGAGCAAGCTCAATACAATTAACTTCACGGTGCCTTAATAGGCCTCAACACACACTTATATACTAAGTCTAGGTCAATACTATGTGCAATACAAACCATGGGCTAAGTCTAGGCACCAATACTACAAGTCAAAACCATGAGACATATAATACTATAGGACGACTTACAAAGCATATGCGTCCAATACTATGGGTCAATACTATGGGCTAATATAAACTATGGATCAACAAGTACTACGGGACGACTTACAAAGCATATGCGTCCAACAACAATATACTAACAAAGTAAAGACATCGGTTCCTAACAAATTGATAGGGTGAAAAACCAGTACTGTTTTTCCAAGTGATTCGATATGCCCATAAAGCTTCAGTAAGCTTAGATGACCAATCCTGTCTATGCATCTGGATAGTTTTGGTGATGATTCCTTCCAAATTTTTGTTTGTAGACTCCACTTAGCCATTGGCTTGTGGATGGTAAGGTGTAGATTTTCTGTGTTTAATTTTGTATTTTGCTGCTATCGCCTACACCAGTTTAGAAGTAAACTGTGCACCCTGATCGGTGACAATCTCTCTAGGAACCCCAAATCTGACAAATATCTCTTCAAAACGAAAGTTTACCACTGTTTGTTCCATGGCTCTTGGTAATGGTTTGGCTTCCACCCACTTTGTAACATAGTCAGTACATACTAAAATGTACTTCTTTCCTTGTGATGGTGGATTGAACCAATGAAGTCAAGAGCCCATTTTTCAAATGGTTCTATGAAGATTTGTGACCGGAGTGGCATTTCATCAGATCGTACTGGCCATCCCATCCGTTGACAAGTATCACAGCTCCTAACATACTTCTTATAATCCTTGAAAATAGAAGGCCAGTAATACCCCAAATTGAGTATCTTGTATGCTGTTCTTTTCTCTGCAAAATGGCCACCACACAGTTCATCATGACATGTTTTCAAAATATATAAAACTTCATCTTGTCATGCACATCTCCTAATAATTAGATCACATCCTATGTAAAAGAGATCGCCATTGACCCATATGTGTCTAGCACTTTGTTTAATAATATTTTTCTTTTCTTTGGATGACATAGATGGAGGTAGCTGTCCCGATGATAAATAATTGGCGATATCAGCATACCAAGGAGTGATAACAGAAATTTAAAACAAGTGTTCATCAGGGAAACTATCTAAAACAGGAACAACCTCACCGGAATTGTGTAAGTGAGACAGGAAATCTGCCACTTGATTTTCTCGTCCAGGACGATCTAAAATAGTGATATTGAACTCCTGCATTAATAGTAACCATCTGGTTATCCTGCCATTAGTAATAGACTTATTCATCAAATATCGTAAAGCGGAATGATCTGTGTGGAAAAAAATTTCGTAGCCAGTAATTTAATGACAGAATTTGTTCACAGCATGAACTACTGCCAACATCTCCTTTTCAGTTACTATATAATTTAATTCTGCAGGTGTTAGATTTTTGCTGATAAAATAAATAGCATAAGTCATGGTCTGCTCTTTTTGTCCCTAAGAGGCCCCTATTGCAGTATCAGATGCATCAGTAGAAATATGGAAGGGAAGTGTCCAATTTGGTCCCCTTAGAATGGGACCAGTTGAGAGCTTCTCTTTAAGTGTCTGAAATGCAGATTGACAGTTAGTATCCCATTTGAAATGGACATCCTTTGAAAGTAATTTAAATAATGGCAGAGCTATCTTACTAAAATTTTCAATAAATCTACAATAATAGGCTGCATACCCTAGAAAGCTTCTCACGTCTGTTTGAGTGGTTGGTTCAGATAGATTTACAATAATGTGAATTTGGCAGGATCTACTTTTATTCCAGATGAAGAAATGTGATGTCTTAAAACTATCCCTTCAGTCATCATCATAAAACACTTTTCATTGCTAAGGGAAAGATTTGATTCAACACACCTTTTTAAAATTTTCTCCAAGTTTGATAAGGAATCTTCGAAGGCATTTCCATGCATAGAAAATCGTCCATATAGACCTCAACACATTCATGAATTAGATCTGGAAAAATGTCCAAGACTGCTCTCTGAAAGGTAGTTGGGGCGTTACATAAACCAAAAGGTAAAACCTTATAGGCATATGTACCCCAGGGACATGTAAAAGTAGTTTTGTCCTGGTCTTCTTTTGCAATGCTAATTTGATTATACATGCTGAAACCATCTAGAAATGAAAAATAGTTCTTCCCAGCTAGGGCATCGAGAACTTGATCAATAAATGGCAATGGGAAATAATCTTTTAGTGTTGCCTTGTTTAACTCTCTGTAATCTACACATATCTGCCATTTGCCATTTTTCTTAGGAACAACAACTAAGGGAGAAACCCATTGGCTGTCAGAGCTAGGGTAGATAAATCCTACCTTTAATAACTTCTACAATTCTTCCTTAACTATTTCTTTTAGTATGGGGTTCATTCTACGTTGAGGTTGTCTGAGAGGTTTGATTTTATCATCTGTGTAAATGTGGTGAGTGCATGTTTCGTGATGAATGCCTGGCATGTCAGTGTATTCCCAAGCAAATGCATGAGAATATTTATTCAGTAAGGCAATCAACTGTTCTTCCTGTGATGTGGTAAGATGTGCACTGATATTCAAGTGTTTTCCTGGACTGATTTCAACTGTTTTGCTTTGGACATCAGTGATTGAATGAACATTAAAAATATCATGAAGTGCTAATGCTAAAGAATGTACTGTGCAATTTTCCTGAAAATTCTGTCCCAAAACCTAATTTGTGATAGCATACTGCATGTCTCTTAATTCCTCAGAGATATCAGGTTCAGCGATGAAGTAATCTAGCAAATCCTCATTGTTCTCTTCTTGAAAATCAAAGAACTGATTGATACTTAGGATAGGCTGAATGATTTCTTCTTCCTGTTCTTTGGTTTCATTAATCCATGATAACTGATCTGATACAGAAGGTCGTTGGGCAGAAGGATAAAGTGTGATTTGTTTTCTCTCTGCCCCATGTGAAATGAACATGCTTCCTGACCTACACCCTATAAAAGCATCAGCTGTTGCCAACCAGGGTCGGCCAAGAATCAATGGATGCCCTCCTAAATTAGACTTTGGTTGCAGCACTATGAAATCTACACGATACTCCCAGGAATCTAAAGAAACGATGATATCTTCTAAGATCCCTTCAGGTGTGATTTTAGACCTGTCAGCTAGTTCTAAAACTGTAGTGGTTGGTCTGATATTTTTCAAGTGTAGATATTCCATTGTTTCCAGTGTCATGACATTGATAGCAGCACCTAAGTCAATCAGTGTTTTTGGAATTGAAAAATTGTTGACAATTATTGTGACCATTGGGATTCCTGGATCAACGTATTTTTTAATAAAAATAGTGTTAGACATTAGTCCTGCTAATTTGCCTACCACATGAATTGTTGGTGGATCCTTCCTTCTCTTATTGAGACATAATTCCCTAACTGCTTTCGTATAGATTGGAATATCCTTTATAGCCTGCAGTAGGGGAATTTTTACACATACGTTGGTTAACTCATTCAAAACATCAAAATCAGGTAGGGAAATTGAAAGTTTTTCCTTGAACAACCTCTCTGGAAAGAGAGGTATGTGAGGTACTAATGTTTTCTCTTTTTGACTGTGATATTCTGACTGTGGCTTTTCTATATTTGATTTTTTTGAATTTTTCTCATTTTTTGTTTGTTCTTCTAAAATAACAGGAGATTCTTTTTGTAAAGTTTTTCCAGATCTTAAGTTGATATTTTGAAGTGGGAGGATTGAGTAGGGGAGTGTCATTCCTTCATCAACATTGTACATGGGTTTATCCATTTTATTATTTGGATTTGGTATTGGCTGGGATGGAAATTGTGTTGGTCTAGGTGGAGGCTGGTTGGATGGCAATTGAAGCTGTTGAGGTTGTTGGCCTAGTTGGGGAGCAAGATTGGGTTGTTGGAAAAATGGGGTTTGATTCTGTTGGTATTGGGGATATGCAAAAGATTGTTGATAAGGCTATGGGTAGGCCTGTTGGTATGTCTGGTTACCATGAGTATATCCTCGCCAGTTTGAAACAGGTTGGGCTTGTTGTTGTTGTTGAGGAGACCAAGTTTTCCAGGGCATGGGTGCACTCCATGAATTTTGAACAGGAGTTTGATAATTTGAATGAAACTGCTGCATAGGATCTTGAGACATACCTGAAAATCGTGGCTGTCAAGGTCTTTGTTATCCCATAAAATAGAGAGGCTCCATGCTTTGATTCTCCTCCATTCGGGCTGCCTACAATTCTTTCAATCTAGGGCAATCATCAATTTTATGATTTTCAGTACACAAACCACAAATTTGAACAGTATTTAGAGGGCATTCTCTTAATGGATGTTTCTTTCTACATTTAGGGAAGAAAATAGACAGGGCTTGATCTTGTTGGTCTTGTTTTTCTTGTCTTTTCTTGGTTTTTGATGTTTCGACCTGTGTTCCCAAGGTACTCAATAAATCAATCTTAAAATCTTCTAACAAGTTCCCAAGTTCAGCTCTGGATATGCCACTGGTTGCAGATTTTGTTACTTTGGAAGTTGCATCCCTCTTTCCATTTATGGCATTTCCTCTAGAATACTTTTGACATAAGTCTGTAATCTCTTCGAATGGTAGATAGGAGATGTCACCTTTGCCCATAACATTCAAAATATCCAGATATTCTTCTTTTATTCCTTTCAAAAAGAATGCACGAGTGATCTCAGATGTCAAAGAATTGTATTTAGACTTCTGCAAGTTATATGAGAATCTTTCAAGATACTCTTCCAAGCTCTCATCCTCCTGTTGAAACATTCTAAAAATATCATCTTTTGAATCTTTTGATCTACAGTAAGCTTGCTATTTCCTAAGAAAAAATTTTCTCATATCATCCCAACTGGTTATTGAATGCTCTCCTAGCCCCATGAACCATTTCAATGCAGCTGCCTTAAGGGTAGCAGGGAAGAGACGAAGTTTGTGGGTGTCATCAGTATACCCATAAGTACGACACAAGATATCAAATTCAAATAAGAAAGAGTTTGGGTCTTCAGAATTCATGCCATAGAAATTTAGTAGAACAGATGGTGGAATGTTTTTCATCCCTACATCTTCTCCTAGGATGATGCTAGTGTCCAAGATGGGAAATTTAAAAGTGGATTCCTGATCTTCTTCTGTTGTTTCATCCCTTTCATACCTTCTCTCTTATTCCCTTCTCTCTTGTCTTAGTTTATTTTCAATTCCTAACCTTCTCTCATACTCCCTTCGTTGTTCTGCAGTCGGCCCTTTTAATGTTTCTCCTTCAGCCATTTCTCTTCGTTTATTTTCAATCTCCATCCTATGTTCGTATTCCCTACGTTGCTCGAAGGTGAGTCCTCCTTTCTTAGATGTTTCCTCTTCAGTCATTTCAAAAGTATCAACAGTTGTAATGAATCCTTTTTGATCAGTTAAAGAAGTTTCTGTTACTTCTATTTTTGGGGGGTTTTTGATAAATCTTCCTTTTTCGTCTCTTTGTCTTGACATAAAACTAAAACCTACTCTATGTTTTTGAATTTTTTTTTTGAATAAGAGAACTAAGTTTCTTAAGTCTGCTTCTAGAATGCCTCCCCGATAACGGCGCCAAAATGTTGGGTTCCAATCTACAGGTGTAAACTAGACCTTCAGTTTAAATCAATCCGGAGTTTGTAAATGTTAGGAACCCATGTCTTTACTTTGTTAGTATGTTGTTGTTGGACGCATATGCTTTGTAATTCATCCCGTAGTATTTGTTGATCAATAGTTTGTGTTATTGTTGTTGGCGCATATGCTTTCTAAGTCGCCCATAGTATTGTTGATCCATAGTTTGTAATGGCCCATGGTTTCGACCCATAGTATTGGCGCCTAGAATTAGTATATAAGTGTGCGTTGAGACCTATGAAGGCACCGTGAAGTTATTTGTATTGAGCTTGCTCATAGGAGGTTTCCCCCTTGAAGTGGCATGTGATCAATATAAAAGTGATTCTGAGTTCTTTCATTTCTGCTATTTCGCATATTCGTATTAATTAATTGTTGCAAGTGCCTCACATTTGGTATCAGAGCACTTTCTTGGGCTCGCTGGGTGAAATTTTTTCCAAAAAATTTTTTTCGCATCTGTTGCAGGTTCGGATTTGGGAATAATCCCTATCCGCTTAACTGTGGGAAGTACATGGGCATAAGCCCTAAAACTCATTGTGAGGAGTACCACAGGAACCCCGAAGTAGCTGGCCCATTGAGAGGAGCTGCCAGGGAAAAGGGAAATGACCCCTACCTGATTGACTAGTTCCCACCCGTGAGGTAAACCAAGAGCTGTCGTTTGTGGCAAAGTGGTTATCAATTTTACCTAAGCCATGGAGTGACGGGTACTGCCCCAATATGCAAGCCGTCAGACAGCATTGGTTGCCGAGTGAAACCCTTGAATTGTTAGGAAGCCGCACATACCTAGGGTCCATATCTAATTTCAGCTGAACTGCCATCGATCGTTGCTACGCCGTTTTACATCCAGTCGTTCAGATCCATTTTGCAAGCCATTCCAGAGCCAGCCATTTTCAATCCATCCGGCGCTGTTTCAGATCCCTTTCGAGCCGTAGCCGCTCCAGTCTGGGAAAAAAAAAAGTATAAAATTCAGTTTTTACTCCATATCTCCCTTGTTTTCACTCTGTTTCCCTTGAAATTTTCGAGGAACCCCTGTCACCCCATTCTGCATATTTCATTCCTGAGGACCCTATCCAAAATTCCCCTTCCCAAAGCCCGAAATCCCACATTTGTCTATTTTTAGGGTTTGCCATAACTTCCTCAGATTTCACCCAATCACCCTCAAATTTTACCACAGAGTTCATTTCTGAATTCTGCTTCTTTGTTCCCCTCTGCCAAATTTTCCCATTCTTTCACCCCGCTTCTGGAATCCTCATTTTTGTTTCCCTGTCTATTCAACAGTGTCCAAAACTTAGTCAAACCCCAATTACCCTTCAGATTTTTTCCCTAGTCCAGATTTTCCCTTACTGAAGTAGTTTCTGTTTTTGTTTTCCTACCCAGTCAACCGAAAAAAAAAAAAACAAAAAAAAAAACTCCTGGTTATGGTTGTCACCCGTGCAGGAGCAAAAACCATAGAGGAAGCACTTGCAACCATCCAAGCCAAACACCAGGATCTTGATGAAAAATTTCTCGGCCTCCATCTTGAACATTCAGCTATGAACAACAAACGGCAGTCCGAGTCTTCATCAAACAATGGGTTCTCCTCTTCCAGCAATTTCCGTGGTCCGAAGCTTGATTTTCCTCGCTTCAATGGTATTGATCCAACTGGATGGATCTATCGTGCAGAATAGTAATTCAATCTGCATAATACTTTTGATGTTAACAAAGTTCCGCTGGCATCCTTTCACTTGGAACAGGAAGCTCTTCAATGGTACGGTTGGTACATCAAGGCTCATCCAGAGCCCAAATGGCCAGACTTTTGCCAGCTCCTTTTGCAACGATTTGGTCCTAGTGCTTTTGATGACTTCACAGGAGCCCTCACTAAACTTTGCCAAATTGGCACGCTGAGAGAGTATCAAACCGAATTTGAGAATCTAGCCAACCACACCGAAGGATTGTCTGATGACTTTTACCGGAGTTGTTTTATCAGTGGTCTAAAGGATGCCATCCGCTCTGAGGTCAAAATGTTCTGCCCCAACACAATGATGGAAGCCCTAGGGTTGGCTAAGTTGGCAAAAGACAAGATTGCAACCCAACAACGCTCCAAGCCCACTTTTGTTCCCTTCCGAAATATGGGTTCTCAACGACCACCTATACCGCAGGCTCCTCGACCGACTCCTATCAAGCATTTGTCTGAAACGGAGATGCAAACACGTAGAGAAAAGGGGCTTTGCTATAATTGTGATGAGAAATTCACTCGGAGACATAGATGTGTTCAGCAAAAGCTCTATCTCTTGGATGTGGAGTCTCCGCCTGCCTCTGAAATTGGTGACGAAGATCCAGAAACACTAGATGCTCCGGTCGACATTGAGGAACCGCCTATTGACCCTCCATCTCAGGATGTCCAGCCAGAGATATCTCTCCATGCTTTAGTTGGAATCACCACCCCCCAAACAATGCAGGTCCGGGGTTACTTCAAGAAGCTTCCTCTTACAATACTCATTGATTCTGGTAGCACTCATAATTTCATTGACCCTCGGATCGCCAAACAAGTTGATTGTTTTATCCATCCTTGCTCCAACTTTGAAGTCATGGTTGCCAATGGGGGCACCTTACCTTGCAAAGGGAAGTGTTGAAATGTGCGTATCTCTATGGGAGATTATACCTTGCACTCTGACATGTTTGCCTTGCCCTTAGGCGGATGTGATGTGGTTTTGGGCGCTCAATGGCTACGCACACTTGGCCCTATCTTATGGGATTTTGCTGAACTTTGGATGCAGTTTTCCCTCAATGGACAAAAACACACATTGACAGGATTACAACCAGGTTCTCTCAGCATCATCAGTTCACATCGCATGGAAAAACTCCTCAAGAAGAATTCACATGGTGTCATCGCTCAGATCCATTCCATCCAGATGCAACCATCAGCGGTCTCCACTACTCCTTTGGATCTACAACAAATTCTGGATCGATATACAGGTGTCTTTGTTGAACCAGTGGGATTGCCACCTTCCAAGCCAGAAGACCATCATATCCATCTCCTTCCTGGAAGCGTTCCTCCCAACATCAGGCCCTATTGGTACCCATTTCACCAAAAAACGGAGATTGAAATGCTCGTTCGGGACTTATTGAAGCAAGGTATTATTCGCCCAAGCACTAGTTCCTTTTCTTCTCCAGTTATTCTTGTCCGCAAAAAATATGGGTCATGGCGCCTCTGCATTGACTTCCGAGCACTTAATCACCTCACCATCAAGGATAAGTTTCCAATTCCTATTGTTGATGAGCTTCTGGATGAGCTTCATGGGGCTCACTTTTTCTCCAAGTTGGATCTTCGTTCTAGGTATCATCAAATTCAGGTTCATGAGGATGATATTCCTAAAACAGCTTTTCGCACACATGATGGCCATTATGAGTTTTTGGTCATGCCCTTTGGCCTCACTAATGCTCCTTCCACATTCCAGGCCTTAATGAATAAAATATTTCGACCCTACTTGCGGAAATTCATTCTAGTTTTCTTTGATGATATCCTCATCTACAGTAAAACATGGGATGAACATCTCCAGCATCTGGATCTTGTCATGCAACTTTTCTCTGACCATCATCTCCATGCCAAGCAGTCTAAATGTGTTTTGGGACAGAAGGAAGTTGAGTATCTCGGGCACATTATCTCAGCACAAGGGGTTCGCGTGGATCCTGCCAAAATCGATGCCATGAACAATTGGCCGCATCCTCAAACACTCAAGAGCCTTCGTGGTTTTTTGGGGTTGACTGGCTACTACCGCAAGTTTGTCAAGGATTATGGGAAGATTGCAGCTCCATTAACTGCTCTATTGAAAAAGGATGCTTTTACATGGACACCTGTTGCTCAGTGTGCCTTTGACAAGCTAAAACAGGCTATGTGTACTACACCTGTGCTAGCTATGCCTAATTTTTCCAAGCCCTTCACTATTGAGAGTGATGCTTGCAGCAATGGACTTGGTGTTGTTCTCCTTCAAGATGAACACCCCATTGCGTTCACCAGCAAATACCTTTCAGGTAAGAATTTAGCTGCCTCTACCTATGAGAAGGAAATGATGGCTATTTTGCATGCAGTACAGAAGTGGCGCCCATACCTATTAGGGAATCATTTATGCATCAAGACTGATCACCAGAGTTTGAAATATTTCTTGGACCAACGTGTCTCCTCCCCGGCACAACAGAAATGGGTTAGCAAACTCATGGGTTATGACTATGAGATCACTTACAAGAAGGGTAAAGACAATATTGTGGCAGATGCTCTTTCTCGCACATTTGATGCCCAAGATTCTCTTTCAGCTATTTCTATGCCTGTTCCAAATTGGTTGCAATCTGTTCAACAGGGTTATGTCAATGACTCTTCCTTATCTCAAATCATCCAACGCTTAACCAACAACCCTTATGTTGTACCACATTACTCTTGGGATGGTGCTTCTCTGCGATACAAGGGTCATCTGGTGCTTCCCCAGAGCACAGATCTTCAACAGGTTGTCTTCTATGAACTCCATGCTTCTCCATCGGCAGGGCACTCTGGGTTCCTCAAAACGTATGAACGAGCACGACGTAACTTATTTTGGCAGGGCATGAAGAGGACAATTCAACAGATGGTGGCCAAATGTGATACCTGCCAGTGCAATAAGGGTGAAACAACACTCCTTCCAGGATTGCTTGAACCCTTTCCCATACCTACACGGATTTGGACAGATATTTCTATGGATTTCATTGAAGGGCTCCCTAAATCTGGCGGGAAGACAGTGATTCTCATTGTGGTTGATCGCCCCTCCAAATATAGTCATTTTTGTGCTCTCAGCCATCCCTATACAGCCTCCTCCGTCGCTCAAATTTTTCTGGACCAGATCTTTCGTCTTCATGGCATCCCTTCTTCCATTGTCTCGGATCGTGATGCGACTTTCACCAGTCATTTTTGGACAGACCTATTTCGCCACACTGGCACCAAACTGAAGATGAGTTCAGGTTATCACCCACAAACAAATGGTCTGACTGAAATTGTCAATAAATGCTTGGAAACTTATCTTCGTTGCTTCACCTCGGAACAACAACATCAGTGGGAAAAGTGGATCCCTCTCGCTGAATGGTGGTACAATACCTCTTACCATACTACCTCTAAAATGACCCCATATGAAGTAGTCTATGGTCAGGCACCTCCAGCTCTTCTTCCATACACCCCCACCAGTTCACCAGTTCAAGAAGTTGACACAGTCCTTCGAAACCGCAATCAGATTCTTCGCATTTTGCGGGACAATCTTCACATGGCAAGAAATCGTATGAAGCAACAAGCTGATCAGCACCGTTCGGAGCGCACTTTTCAAGTCGGCGATATGGTTTTTCTTCGTCTCCAGTCGTACAAACAAACCTCCTTGAAACTCAAAGGGCTTCATAAGCTCGCTCCAAAGTTCTATGGGCCATATCGGATTCTTCAAAAGATTGGGTCTGTTGCTTATAAATTGGAACTTCCTCCTCCTTCCCGCATTCATCCAGTCTTTCATGTCTCTTGTCTGAAGAAAGTTCTTGGCACCAAAATCAGTGGACAAATGAATTTACCCGAACTGGATAATGAAGGATCCATCCTTTTGGAGCCAGAGGCCATCCTCAATCGACGCACGCATCAGCTTTGCTCTCGCTCTATCACAGAGGTCTTAATTCAGTGGCACGGCATGCAACCAGAGGATGCTACATGGGAACCACTCCTTCAGATTCAACAACAATTTCCACATCTAAAGCTTTGAGGACAAAGCTTGTTTTAAGAGGGAGGGGATGTTAGGAACCCATGTCTTTACTTTCTTAGTATGTTGTTGTTGGACGCATATGCTTTGTAAGTCATCCCGTAGTATTTGTTGATCAATAGTTTGTTATTGTTGTTGGCGCATATGCTTTGTAAGTCGCTCGTAGTATTGTTGATCCATAGTTTGTAACGGTCCATGGTTTCGACCCATAGTATTGGCGCCTAGAATTAGTATATAAGTGTGCGTTGAGACCCATGAAGGCACCGTGAAGTTATTTGTATTGAGCTTGCTCATAGGAGGTTTCCCCCTCGAAGTGGCCTGTGATCAATATAAAAGGGATTCTAAGTTCTGTCATTTCTGTTATTTTGCATATTCGTATTAATTAATTGTTGCAGGTGCCTCACAGTAAAACTTAGAGGCATATCCCAAATATAGGGATCAATCCTAGACTTAGTCGAGAATCCAGTTGCTCATAAAATAAACCTAAAAGATGCTAGAATGCCGATGATGAGAAATGCAAAATCCTCCTTACAGAATCAACTTTGTTTGGTTTTCTAATCTACTCAGCAATTCGTTCATGAAACATTCTGTAACTAAAATCAAATAGAAACTTAGATTTTTAACAAGTGAATTGCAATGCTCAATATGTTTACTGTTGGAAATAATCAACTACTGATTTCTTTTAAAAGAAAAATGATTCACAGTGTCCAGCTATTCTCAACAGTCTTGATATCAAGCTTTAGAAATGAAATCGAAACTACTCCTGCAACGTTTAACCATTCAATCCTGAATAAAACTCATAACCCTATGCTATAATGGATTCTATGCAGATATAATTTAACTCGAACTATAATGCATGAATTATATATTGAAAAACAACTCTATTGAATACCTTTAATCGTACTAAGACGCAGTAAAGAAAAATATGTGTGCAGGTTCGGCAATGGGGGCCCTCCAATGCTCCACTGACACACACGCAGGAAAGATTCACAAGCTTTTAATACCCAGTCACTTCATTATCCAAGCACAGTTCATACGCAGTGAAATTTCCCTAAATTCTCAGATTCTTAATTCAAAAATATATGTCTATCATCCAAGAGGTTTTCCTCTTTCAAAACAAATAGTTATATCACTCGTTTCTGAACTGAAACGCTATATCTATGGAAAATTAATGATGACATTGGAAATAGCAATCTTCCTATATTCGAAATCGCCCATCATCTCCAAGAAAATAGGCTAGATCACTAGAAAATCGAACTGCCCTATTTTTATGCTAGATGACTTCACAGGTGGTCATCATTGACCAGCATTGACTCGCCACCTGTGAGAAACATACCACAAGTTTGCTAGAAGTTTAACCATCCTTGGATATGGAGGATCTTCTTCCACTCTTCAGTTTGTGCCCAATTGGCCTGCAAGTATCCAACCTGGGAGAAATTATGAGAAGTTAGCACATTCTGTAATTTTGAATAAAATCTTAATTTAAATGCCTTAAAAATCTCATAATTCAACTTATTAAGAAGCAACGACATTTATACCTTTGACCAAAGTTTTGTGGATGAAATTAAGGTTTTATGGATCAAGTATGAAGGTTTATGGAGAAAACTAGAAGGTATTTAGATGGCAAAATAGGTGAAAAATGGTGCCCAACCATCACTGCAAAGTGGATGCTTTGTGGAATTCAACAAAACTTTCATCAATACACACGGCTTCTAATTTTTTGCCTCTTTTATGGGGCTGAGATGCTTCCTTTCCCTTATAGAGGCTTGGGATGCTGACCATGAATCTTATGTCCAGGTGGAGTCATCTTGGCCTCCTATGAATCGTGCTTGGGTTCCTTGGCTGTAGAAACCAGTTTGGATGGAACATAATCCATGCTTGCAACAGTGTTGGTGTTGATGCTCTGTAGTGTGCTAGCCATGCTAATGGATTTTTCTTTCTTTCTTTGCATATGTCATTGGTGGAGGAGAGCTATGGTGTTGATTGCATCCATCGGGCATATAATTGAGACCCTCCCACTTCCTTTCTTGTTATAGATTATTCTCTATTATGATGTCTGCCAGTTTCCTTGTGTACCTCTTACTTCAAATCCCAACAAATTCCTGCTCCCGACAACCTCCATCTCTTCTATGCAAGTTTGAGTTTTATTTGTATTATTAAACCATATTACTTGTAATATTTTAATCTTGTCAATATAAATGTTAAAATATGGTGGTAGAATATTGGATTCCACGGAGCTCTATCTTTGTCATCTCAATTTGTTGGCTCTTCTTTTCTCAGTGCTTGGTCACCAATTAAGCCCAAATCTAACTTTATGTAGGGCAATTTGTCTAGTTCATGGCAAAGGGACATAAATAATAGTCATCCGTATGCAATCCATTAGACTTAATATAACCATGCAAATCAGTGTTGATCAGTGTATATCAACACCTATAAAGTGGTTGTGCTAGTTCTAACCATAGTTACAAGAAACAAAATGTCACTGGAGGCAATGTTTACAAAAATAGAAAACAAGTTAGAAATGGTGTCTGGCATATTTTCTCATGAATCCTGAAAAACGATCTGAGTTTAAAAAAAATTAATACAGGGAAGGACAACAACAAAATTATAATTTCAGGGAAGGAGGTTAGAAGGTGTAAACATCTCAAAGGAATTCAATGCCTCGACTCAAATACCATGATGTGTTACAGCTTGTTACTATTTGACATTTTTAATTCCATATTCAGATTGTCCAAACATGGAGGAAATTGCAAGTGGTAGCGAGAGACTACATACGCCATGTTCATTAGTAAAATAAGAAGCATAAAATCTAGGTTACAAGAACCATGGGTCCAGTCAGAATCGGCTAAAGAATTTGGTACGGATTTGGCACTCACACTAAAAATGGAAATCTAGGAATCACAAACCTAACACTATTTTTTTATAAATATATATTTTATATTTATAGTTTACATTGCAAGGCCTATAAAACATTATCAATAACACCTTTGGGATTAATTCCATAGTAGATGGAAAAACTAGTATTTTTTTGACAAAAGAACCAAATAAGATACTACTAATAGGCATCGCTATTTAACATGCAATTCCAATTCTGATTCGAATGGGATTTTGACCCCTATTTCGACTCTTAGCAGGGGGATGTTTCTTTAACTCTGCATAAAATCAATCCATTCATTGTCTACAGTCTGCAGCATCTTTCCCTATTTTTTTTTAACAAAAATGGTTAAAAATAGAAGCCCGCACTCTGCAGTATATGTCACCATTTTTCTGCTCTAAAATGGTATCCCTATGAAGCCTATAGGCTGGTCCATTTATTCTTTCATATCTTGTCCTATAATACTTAGTTGAGTAGATTCTACAGAAGGCGCCTAGCAGCAAAACAAACTGACAAAACATAAATTGATACTATATTAGTAGGCACACTTCTTATAGCATCATCATGGGCTTGATTCAAGGGAAGTGAATCATGTTTGTTGATCTCTAGACCCTCCTAAAGCTGGTGAACATTTTCTTCTTTCTTTAATTTGATAAGAAATGAGCCAACCAAAGTATTCATACTAGCCAATGAGGATGTTGAATCCTTGTTGAGGGATATTACCATAGATTTGACCTTGGTGCATTCTTATTTTAAGTCCTATATTTGCCACTTCTATTTAACCAGTATGTCCATAATTATGGCATTTTGAGAGGTCTATAGATAATTTGTAAGCTTTTGTGGTAACCCAGTATATCGAGGTTTGATTTCCACTTATTAGCTCCTTTTGCCAGCTTAGAAACCTTCTAATTTCCTGAATATATTTTTGATAGTTGGAGGAATGGTCCTCCATGGTCACCCACCACATGCACAAACCCCACTTAGAATGACATTTTCAAAATCCCCAATTCAAATAAAAAGCAATAGGACAAAATAGGTCCACAAAATGCACAAACTGCCCAGCAATCCCGTATTGGGATTACCAGGTTTCAGTGTATCAACATACAATTTTAAACACCAATTCCATGTAGCAGAAATTGCATGTGCGTCATAGACTCTATTTAATTACCCCCCATTGGACTCTATAGTAGGGCCTAACAAAGTCAGACTTGGACCTAGTCATCTTCTAGGTTTATGTCAATGTTTGTATTTTCCCCATATATCTGTTTCTATTTTTTATTCTTGGAATTTGAATTAGTGTGCTTTCTCATTAACTCTTTATAGTCAAGCGGTTTCTTGCTTTGCTTTGAGTGATTTTTTTATCTTTCAAGCATGACTAGTCTTATGGACCTGTAGAAGCCTCTAATATGCTTTGTTTTCAGTCTTGAAACGTTTGAAATTGTGTTGCTGTACCAACTCTTGCTAGTGTAAGTTTGGTTTGGATTGTTGTATGGTTTGAAATTGATTGCTTGGATGGATACTTTTGTTTCCAAAAGTTGCAGAAATCTCTCAAGTGAGTAGAGTCATATTTGAATTTGATTGAAAATAGTGTTAAAAGGAATTGGGTTTTCATTCTCTTCATCTTTGAAGTACAATACTTTTATTTTTTTAGAAGATACATCTTTTGGATCTTGGATAATTGTATGAAAAACTTGAAAGAGCTAATAATTTTCCATGTTTTCTTCCTTTCGATATTTAAAATGTCTTTGAAAAAGAGAAGAATTCTTGGATTGATCATAAATTTTATATTTTCAAGCACTTTTGACAATTAGTGCATGTTCCAAAGATCTCTAAAATCGTCCGTTTAACTCCTTTGCTTCTTCATTTGAAATTGAGGTGTTTTGCAAATTAAAATATTCCATTGTTCTTTTATTTTCGATTTGCATTGTCAAATCTCTTTTGAAAAAAAAAATTGCTTTGGTGTTATTTTTGTATCATTGGATTTGATTGAAAGAGTGTTGCTCGCTTATGTCTTTTGGTTTTGCTTAAGGAGAAAAGTAAAAGGATAGTATTGCGTTTTGGGGTAGATTTCAATTGTTTCAACAAAAGAATAAAGATCTCTCTCCTTTAGTTAGATAGTTTTAATTAAAAAATAAAAGACTTGCATATCATTTAGCTTATTCATGCATATTGGTTCGAGTCTACACTTCATGCATCCACTTAACCGTACAAGATAAAATCAAGCGCTAGTCTAAGTTAAAATCTTTAGAAACGTGTGTGATAGGTTAGAGACGTGTTCTGGTGTCTTTAAGCATAACAGCTGTCATTCTTTGCTTGCACTACATCCCAGGGGCTTTCATTTCTTCCACGTACTACTCGATATATCGAACAGCCTTTCTTGTACCTAAGGGTATATAGAAAGGTAATTCACATACTCGACAGTATATAGGAAGGCTCATGTCGAACGGTTGTGCATTAGACAACACTACTATGGATTGGAGCTCCCATGTACCTTGTGTATATCGGGATACCTCACCAGGATCCTGAAACCATCTGAGTCAACCATTGGCCATCTTGACATTGCAATACACTGAGAACAACACTTGGGGAGCTACTACGCATGCACTATTAGGTAGTTGAATAATACGGTCAAGGGTACGGTCCTAATCCTCCCTGGTTAGTGCTCTTAAATGTTGGGCTGAGTATTACTTTTGGACCCTTCATTATATCGCGAGTTGCGATGCCTTGACACTCCTGTGAGGATCCATCTCTTTATCCCACTTGTCACATAAGTTTGTTTGCGGCTTTAGCTTGAGTAGGACTTGAAGTGTTTTTCCCATAGAATACTCTTAGGAGGATACTTTCATCAGCTGAGAAACCCTTAAGAAGATATCGTAGAATACAAAATTTGCCACATGAATATCCTCTCATCAAGGAAGGAAGCACAGGTGCAGATATGGACCAACCCACTACAACTGGTTCACACGAAGAAGGAATTCTAGTTACTAAATCAGGAGGGGATTTTTATCCTCCTTTAAATCCACCCATCAACGATATTATGGGACCATTGGTGGTGGAACAACCTTCTTAACGTGACACATATTTTCACCATTCACTTGAAGGACATCCTGGAGCCGTCGATTGGATATTCACTCAACCTCCAGATGACCCATTAGCGACTGCTTTCGGTCCAACCGCTTCATTTTTGGGGACCTCCCTAGGGAAATTTATTTCCTATTTTGGTTCACCATCAATTTTGGAGACACCTCCACCTCCGTTTCCTACCAGACTCATCTGGAATGAATATTTTTTCAGACCACTTCAAGATACCATATCTCGCTTACGGATACTTGGAGAACGGGTAAGGAGCCAAATTTTCCCTTTCCATACCACTTTAGAAGTAGTGAACTCTGAACACCGTTATACCATGTATTCTTATACTTTTCCTTCACCAATAATATATGTGCCCAACATGACCTCCTACAAACCAGGCCAACCATCTTTTCCATCGGTTTCACATCTAGTCGGTTCTAGACCATTTTTGACCTCAATGAATGGAGGGAAACCTTTAGCCACTATTGACTTCGTGATTGGAACCAAACCTTCGATACAAAGTATGATCAGAGGCTACCCTCTAGTTAGTGGTCAAAATATGACCATGGGGAAACCTATGGTTAGTGGTCTAATTACAGGGCAAACTTTGGTTGGTAGTCAAAACCTAACTGGGGGGAAACCTCAAGTTAGTGGACAAAATATAATTGGGGGGGAACCTCTAGTTAGTGGACAAAATGTAAGTGGACGAAAAACTTCTTTTATGACTTATAATATGATTGGGATTTCACCCCCAGCCATGGGACAACATTTGTGGGCACATCACATGGGGGGACCATCTGTATGGGCCCAACCCGCATGGGGTTACACATATCTGGGTAATCACTGTTAAGATTCAATATGTTAAGATAGAAAATATGAGTATTACATTCCATTTCACAACAATAGCATATACAGGATCACTGAAAGAACAACAAGCATAGCATAAACACAAAAGACACAGATTTATCCTAGGAAACCCTCATGGGGTAGAAAACCCAGCAAAGCTTCCTCAATATAGATGACCATAAAATACAAAGATGTAATCCCCAAACATGAGCTCCTACTACTCCATAGCATATCTCTCTCCTCCTATGTGCCAATCACAAGTGAGTGAGTGTGTGTTAAATGAGGAACACACCTCCTCTATTTATACACTACTTCGACTTCACTTTTATATTAACTAGGTCAGCCCCATCTTTAACCACTGGGTTAAACACCCCATTCAACTAAATTTGGGCTGACCCCACTAGGGAAGTCTAATAACCCAAGTTACCACATTCTATCGAAGGAATAAACATCTCCGGATATACAATAGGGTCTTCATGGAGGAATGAAACATCTTCGGAATAATAAAGTACAAATATAATATTCTTAGAAGTTATAATATCTCAACACTCCCCCTTAACGAGAAGGATATTATAACAACATATGCAGGAGGAAGGAGTCATCAACTACATGATACATGATACATCTATAAATAATTGGAAGATTTCTTTAATATCATCAGTAACTCAAACAGTTACTAGAATATCTTCAAGATCTTCAATACTAGAACATCAACATCTTCAGTACTGAGTCTTCACCTTCTGCAGCACTCGAACATCTACAGTAGCATCATCATCTGGATCTCCGATCAATAGCATCATCATCTGGATCTCCCGATCAACAGCATCATCATCTGGATCTCCTGATCAACAGCATCATTTCGATTTTTCGATCAACAACATCATCATCTGGATCTCTCGATCGAAAGTATCATTTGGATATCTCAATCAAGAGCATCATCTGGATCTCTCGATCAAAAAAATCATCATCTGGATCCTCTCGATCAATAGCATCATAGCAGCATACCCTGCAACACACATGATCTAATTATGGGATGATCAATCCCTCTCACTTTAGGACATAAGTCCAAGGATGATACAATCCCATCACGTACTTTTTGAACCAAAGGTTTAGGGATGATGCAATCCTGCCACGTACATTTTGAACCAACTATTCAGGGATGATGCAATCCCACCACGTACATTTTGAACCAAAGGTTCAGGGATGATGCAATCCTATCATGTACATTTTGAACCAACCGTTCAGGGATGATGCAATCCCACCACGTACATTTTGAACCAACCATTCAGGGATGATGGAATCCCACCATGTACATTTTGAGCCAAGGGTTCAGGGATGATGCAATCCTGTCATGTAAATTTTGAACCAAAGGTTCAATGGTGATGCAATCCTCTCACGTGCATTTTCAACCAAAGGTTCAAGGACGATGCAATCCTCTCACGTGCATTTTCAACCAAAGGTTCAAGGACTATCCAGTCCTCTCATGTACATTTTGAACCAAACGTTCAGGGACGATGTAGTCCTCTCACGTGCATTTTGAACCAAAGGTTTAGGGATGATGCAGTCCTCTCACATACATTTTGAACCAAATATTCAGGGACGATGCAGTCCTCTCACGTGCATTTTGAACCAAACGTTCAAGGATGATGCAGTCCTATCATGTACATTTTGAACCAAACTTCAAGGACGATGCAGTCCTCTCACGTGCATTTTGAACCAAATGTTTAGGGACGATGCAGTCCTATCACGTACATTTTGAACCAAACGTTCAGGGATGATGCATTCCTCTCACGTGCATTTTGAACCAAATGTTCAAGGATGATGCAGTCCTCTCACGTACATTGTGAACTAAATTTTTAGGGACGAAGCATTCCTATCATGTACATTTTGAACCAAATGTTTAGGAATGATGCAGTCCTATCACATACATTTTGAACAAACCATTCAGGGACGATGCAGTCCTATCACGTACATTTTGAACAAACTGTTCAGGGACGATGCAGTCCTATCACGTACATTTTGAACAAACTGTTCAGGGACGATGCAATCCTATCACGTACATTTTGAATAAACTGTTCAGGGATGATGCAGTCCTATCACGTACATTTTGAACAAACTGTTCAAGGACGATGCAGTCCTATCACGTAAATTTTGAACAAACTGTTTAAGGACGATGCAGTCCTATCATGTACATTTTGAACCAACTATTCAGGGACAATGCAATCCTATCACGTCTACTTAGACAAAGTCTAAGGACCACTTTCCGGAGACATATGTGTACGGATCAACTCAGGGACCGAAGTCCATGGATGATACAATCCCTCTCATCCACTAGGGACCACTTCTCGGAGACATATGTCTATGGATCAATTCAGGGACCAAAGTCTAGGGATGATACAATCCCTCTCGTCCACTTAGACCAAGTCTTAGGACCACTTATCAACCTTATCGTTGATATCATCGACCTCATCATCAAGACAGGTAACCTCATCATCGACCTCATTGTCAGAACGGGTAACCTCATCATCGATACATGTATCCTCATCATCGATACAGTATCCTCATCATCGATACAAGTATCCACATCATCAATACAAGTATCCTCATCATCGATATAGTATCCTCATCATCAATACAAGTATCCACATCATCGATACAGTATCCTCATCATCAACCTTACCGTTGATGCAGTAAATCTCATCATCAGCGACCATATCATTCCCACTTTCAAGGAGGGTCCTTCTGAACTACACCAAGCTTGTCTCGGAAATACTCAAACTTTACTCGAGACAGAGGTTTGGTTAATACATCAACAACTTGTTCGTCAGTGCTCACATACTCGAGCTTTATATATCCCGTATATATAAATATTGGATCTCTATGTGCTTTGAATTATCATGGAACACTGGATTCTTATTCATCTTGATACAACTCTGGGTGTCACACAAGATCATAGTGGGGTCCATATCCAAGTCAAACAATCTTGATAACAATTTTTGAAGCCATAGAGCTTCATAACTAGCAGAGAAAGCAACAATATATTCCGCTTCAGCTGTGCTGAGAGCCACACTAGATTGCTTCCTGCTAAACCATGAGATCATGGCAGATCCTAGACAATAACATCCTCTCGATGTGCTTTTCTTGTCTGATATGCTTCCTGCCCAATCAGCATCTGTGTAGCCATACAATCTAAATTCATGATCTCCAAGATAACATAGACCAAAGTCTATCGTACCATTTAGGTACATCATCACATGCTTTACAGCTATCAGGTGAACACGCCTAGGTTCCACTAGATACTGACTCAAGGTGTTCACAATAAAGCATATATCTAGCCTGGTATTCGTTAGATACATCAATGACCCAATAATATGTCTGTACAGAGTCACATACACTAACTCTGATGAGTCATCAACTAATAGCTTCAAGTTGGAATCCATGGGAGTGGCCATGGATTTTCATTCCAACATATCAAATACTTTCCTCGGTTGAGAAAGATTCTTTCTGGCCCTTGCTATACTTCCAAACCTAAGAAGTAATGCATCAATCCGAGATCTTTCATCTCAAATTTTGTAGCTAGCTTCTTCTTGATTTCCATGATCTGTTTCTCATTCCCTGACAGAAAGAGATCATCCACATACAGTAATAGTATGACAAGTTCATCATCCATAACCTTAAGGTAAAGGTTAGAATCAACTTTAATTTTGGTAAATCCCAAGCTTGTCAAAAAGCTATCAATTCTCCCTCTGTGACTGAACATCATTCACACTCTGCATTGAGTGACCTTATGCATATCTATCTATGCCATCTCCCGTCAGATGGGTATACTGATATGAGCCTCCAGATCATTCGAACTCTATGGTGAGTTCCTTCTTGCATCCATCTAAGAGAAAAATGTCATCTGTATATAGACACCATCTTCAAACTTGTAGCAAAGGTTGAAATACGCATCACCCATGGTGATCATTAATCTCATCAAATGACTATCAATCTTGGGCACCCATACAGAGATTTCTTCAATTACACCATTAAGAGAATGGTCTTATCTAGCCACTTGGAGCAAACATCTCGTTATAATCCTCTTCCTCTTTCTAAGATAATCTTCTAGCCACGAGCCTTCTATATTACGTTTGATTTGTAAGTCTTCTTGTTGAACATCCATCACTTGTTCGGTGTTCATCATCCTTATTTTGTAGATCATACCACACGATC
The DNA here is from genome assembly GCA_027924585.1 of Larix kaempferi. NCBI lineage: Eukaryota > Viridiplantae > Streptophyta > Pinopsida > Pinales > Pinaceae > Larix > Larix kaempferi. Next base: position 12,317,101 of record BSBM01000963.1, on the reverse strand, counting down.
TTTTCTACAAATCAAAGTTAATCACATGATTAGTAATACTTCATAATCATCAAATTATGTTGACATGATAACCTATTATGCATACAGATATGATTCACATAGTTATGCAACTATCTTGACCAATACTTTGGCACAACACTTTTCCATATCATGTATGCATACAGTGGTTATCTAGATGCCTTCCATCTCTACCAGAACATACTATCAAGAGCGTGCACAGCTCTCAGCATGTCAGCAAATAGGTTCCATTCTATATAAACAACAATGGAATGTTTGTCCAACTTACCCATCATATGCATATTAGTAGTATATTGTTCAATGCTATATGAATGCTTACACTCTACATGATATATTCGAGCAATATCATTGACTATTCAGTAATTCAAATAAAAACTCAAATACTTATCTTGTATGTTTGTGTGGTTGCCTCCCGCTTGATCTCTATATGTCTTAGAACTTCTATTCATTCTGTACCATTATGCATGCTTGAGTGTGCACTAGTGTCATCCTCATGATCTCATACATAATCATACATTCATTAGTATAATCTAAATACTATCAAAACGTTATGATTCTAAATAATCTTAAGTATGTATGGTCATGATCATTTCATACATAGGTATACTTACCTAAGATCCTAACACAAAGTAGGATTCTAACTTGATATAGGAAAACATACCTGGATTATCATGCTTGGTTATACCCAAACAATATCTTCTTTGTTCTCTTCAATTATTTAGATACCTTGTGCTAGAACCTGCATATCTCATAAGTTAAGCATAGTAGAACAAAGTCATACATACCTCGTAAGTAGAGCTTCAATGTGTTCAAATACTATGGATGAGCCTTTGTCTTCATGTCATCACAGTCATAGAACTTGATTTGTCTTTCTTGATGTACATGTGTCTTGTTAGCGGACAACATCATCCTCATACAACACCACAGGTGCATTAGTACAATCATAAGTGTCATAAACCTAATCAATGAATGTATTCTATCACTCACATGCATTCATTGTCAAACAATCATAATTGTACTAACCTCAATAACATGAAGACAAACATATTATGAACTTAATCAAGAATCAAATTTCAAAACATACCTGTGTCTTCTCAAGTCATACCTGTCGAGTAGTCTTCTCTATAAGGGTAAAACCCTAACCATCCAAGGTAGCTCACTTGTAAACATCTTATGTATGTTCATGGTGCTAGGATGATAGGATGTCAATGCCATTTAAACCTTCTTCATCGCTTCCGTATGAATCTTCCAACTTTGCTAAGGTTTCTTCTTACTTGGAAACCCTAATCTTCAATCTCCTTCCTCCCACGACATTTTGATGGAGGATTAATATATAAGATGAATGGATTCCAAATGGAATCCATTATCAAATCTTCCAATGTTGTATCAGGTGTCTCCAGCATTGTATCGGGTCCTTCCAGACCCAAAAACTAAAAACCCTAAGTGAGAGCTTCTTCCTCCTCTTCTTAGATTTCCTTCGTTGAGCCAATTCAGTTGTGTCATATTGTTTCTGGTGTATCTCTGCAATTTTGGATCTGCAGGGTTTGAAACTTCGTCTTGTGGTAGCCTGACCTGTCATATTTCCAACCCCATAGGTCTGAGATTTAATGGATTTTCTGAGAGAGATTAATGCCATGTGTCGCAACATGACCTATTTATGGGATGAAACAAAATAGAGAACTTGTACGGAGTTCCACGTGTTACTGTTTCAACTTCAGCCTCTGAAAAGAGGACCTGTCAAACTATAGTCCGTGCCCTACCTATCACTTTTTACGAAATCTCATTTGGATCTTTATAGCCCGAGATATGACCTTTTTTCCTAGGTCACCTGTTTATGACTAAGATCTGGAAGAGGCAGAAACCCTAACTTGTACTTATCATATCTCACAAAGTACAACGAATATGAGGCTTTCCTTCGGATACAAGGTACAGGGGGATGTTATCTATGACCTGTAGGAGTTTCATATCCTAAACCTTTTCCAAAATGGATTTATAGCGAAAGTTCCACAATGACTGGTTTTATCTATATAAAACCCTAACTTTCAAATTGTTGCAAGTGAGACAAGTGTTGTAAGTGCCATACATTGCCTTCCTTCAGGCTATCTCTGATACCATGTTAAGATTCAATATGCTAATATATAAAATATCAGTATTACATTCCATTTCACAACAATAGTATATACAGGATCACTGAAAGAACAACAAGAACGACATAAACACAAGAGACACAGATTTATCTTGGGAAACCCTCATGGGGTAGAAAACCCAGCAAAGCTTCCTCAATATAGATGACCAAAAAATACAAAGATGTAATCCCCAAACATGAGCTCTTACTACTCCATAGCAGATCTATCTCCTCCTATGCGCCAATCACAAGTGAGTGAATGTGTGTTAAATGAGGAACAAACCTCCTCTATTTATACACTACTCCGACTTCACTTTTATACTAACTAGGTCGGCCCCATCTTTAACCACTGGGTTAAACACCCCATTCAACTAACTCTAGGCTGACCCCACTAGGGAAGTCTAATAACCCAAGTTACCACATTCTCTCGGAGGAATAAACATGTCCAGATATACAATAGGGTCTTCACGGAGGAATGAAACATCTCCGGAATAATAAAGTACAAATATAATATTCTTAGAAGTTACAATATCTCAACAATCACAATATGGCAACGAGTCAAATCTATCAAACTTCTCCAAGAAACATTTATCCTGGAGTACCTTACCGTAGAAACCCAAACACCCCATGGGGGCATCATAATTTTCCACTGAATGGACCCCCATCCGGAGGCCCACCCCCTCCCCCACCACCACCACCACCACCACCACCTATCCCACCTCCACCTCCACCACCTATCCCAAATCCAACCCCACCATCTGGAAAACCCCCTCATCCGGAAGGAGGACCCCCATCGGTTACACCTCGTAACATGGGAGGACTGGGGACCCCCACCATATGACCAACCCTCTATGGGAGGACCTTACAATCAATCTATCTATGGTCCTATTGGTACTCAAATGTCATACCAATGTTACCAGTACCCACATCCAAACCGAAAATTACCATTTCTAGGTACACTAGATCTGTCAGATCTGTTGCATTTGACCAATGAACCCATTCAACATGGCATGAATTGGCCACCCATTCCTGTGAAGCTGCCATTGGACATACCCAAGTTTGATCGAAAACCCGGCAAGGATCCCAAAAAGCACGTAATGACATAGCATTTGTGGTGTTCCTCAAACTCGTTAATGGATGATTTTATCCATTTGAGGCTATTTCAAAGAACCCTCATCGGCACGGCCGCCAAATGGTATATCAAATTACCACCACACTCTTTCGCGGACTTTCGATCCTTGGCTATGAATTTTCTTACACATTTCCAATTACCAATCCATTATGAAACCAACTCGTATCTTTTAACTTCACTCCGGCAATCTACCTCCACTCATATTTTCGATCATATTCACAAATGGAGGAGAAGACGTCGACTTATTAAGGATCCCATTCTGGATCAATTATTGGCTGACTGGTTTACCAAATCATTATTGCCTATCATAGCCAAAGATGTCTCTATGGGCGGGGCAGTTATAGAGGAACAATCCATTGCATGTGCCTAGTAATTAGACTTAGTCTATGCACAATATGGCACTTTATACGACATTATTCCCAATGTCCCTCTCCCCACACATGAACCAACAAAACCATCCTCGGGATCACATGCCGATGGCATAATTGGTTCTGTTAAAACCCATCCTTCCACCCAATCGATTGGATCACCAACCCATATGGTTTCAAATCCAAATTCTTCACAGGATGGTAATAACACCAACCATTCACCCAATCCTACTCCCACCATGGAGGTGAATTCAATCCAATCTTCTTCATCTCAGAAAACTAGTGGTAAGAAGAAAAACAAAGGCAAATCCAAGAAATATTCTAACCAACAGGAACAAAAAACCAATCCATACTCTATTGATGCCAAACCGAAATGGAAGGCTAAATGTACATGTCTACTGTCCGGTGATGACCACTTCACGAAAGAATGCCCACATCGTGAATAATTCCAAAAGTTCCTAAAAGGAAACCCTCAATCCGCAATTTTAACGGACCCCTTCCCCACATAATAACAACAGATGGTTGCACAACAACCAACTCCTTCGCAAGGAGACACATCCACGATTGCTCATGTTCTCATGATGCATAGTGAAACGGTTAACTTATCTAACAGGGAGCACACTTATGATTATGTTCCAGATAAAGAATCTAATGGAGGTCATGCTGAAACATACTCCACATCCGCATCCACTATCCCTCCTACATAAGGTCCTTTGACCATAGACAAACCGATATCAGAAGTACCATTGCGTCCACCCAAAAGCACAATTTGAAAAGCGATTTTCAACCCCAACGCTTGCGCCACTCAAAAATACAACATTGTGGAAGATCTAGCCCAGGAACCATGTGCTATATCAACCCTTGAAGTCTTACAAAACTGTTATAATCAGCGTAAGACTCTACTATCTTCTATTGGAGAAGTGGATCCAGAATCATCTAACACCATCATTTTTAGACTGGAATACTTTAAGCTGAGTCTTTCCCACCAACAAATCATTACCAATGTCACTAGGAAAATATCCATCATACTGTTTTAGACAAAGGATCCTCTACTTCTGTAATGTCCTTGTCCTATTGGAGAGCCATTGGCTCTCTTGAACTGAAGCGTTCTCCCAACACTCTAAAAGCATTTGACGGACGCAGATTCCAATCACACGGTATTTTAGAATCTTTAGTCGTTGAATTAGGAGGCAAGATTGTTTCCATTAACATAGAAGTAGTCGCAGCGCCATTGGATTACAACTTATTGCTTGGTCAAAATTGGTTTTGCGTTATGACTGTGGTCACATCTTCTGTCTTCTGCATTGTGCAGTTTCCCCATCAAGGGAAAATTTCCATTATCGACCAATTAGATCTTTGTACACCAAACACCACAACTCATTCTGTGGATAATGTCCCTCTTCTAGGGAACTCTTCGCAAATATATGAGAGTTTGGGGGTATGAATCCTTAAGGAATCATCCCTCATGGGAGTGTTTCCAACACCTGATCCCCCATCATCCGTCACCATGGTGAACATGATCTCCTCCATGACCCCATCTTCCTCCAACTTAGCAGACTCTTGGCTTGTTCCTGATTCTATTTCCATCAATTTGATTGGAGATCAGATGCCTCTTAGCTCAGCTGAGGCTACTTATTATGCCATCCAATCGCTGTTCGATTTACCTGATGACCATCACGTAGTGGCATCTGACCCATGTTCTCTACCATCTTGGTTGAACTCATCCTCGCCATCGTTCGATCATCTCCTCTAGATATTTCCCTCCGATGAATCCATCATGGAGATTATGACCTTGGATGAGCTCCCATGGGAAGACCATCACCATTAATCGTCCTTCCTCCCACATTTAGACACGGTAGAGAATGATATTGAAACTATTATTTCACCAAATGTGATTTCCAACCCTCAGTGTCCTATTCTCACCTAGGATACAATAACTTAAGGGAATTTGGAAAACATTATGCCTACCACTACCATTGACATCTTGGAGAAACCTAATGTCGTGGAACATATCCATATTGGACAAACTTGTTCTTCTGAAGAAATCAAAACTTATATGACCTTGTTTAAACAATTCCGCAATGTATTTGCATGGAGATATGAAGAAATTCCTGTGATTGATCCTGCTATTGTTGTGCATGAGATCAAAACTTATCCCGACACATAACCTGTAAGGAAAAAATTCCGTCCAGTGCACCCTCAAAAGACTGTAGCTATTAAAGTAGAAATTGAAAATTTGTTTCATTTATCGTGTCCCCTTGACAGATTGGGTCTCCAATATTGTTCCTGTTAAAAAAATCAAGGAACCATCAGGGTCTGTGTTGATTATAAGGATCTAAATAAGGCTTATGCTAAGGACAATTACCCCACCTCATTTATCAACCAAATCATCGACAACTATGTCAGTAGTGTCATCTTCTCATTTATGGATGGAATTTCTGGCTACAATCGGATTGAGATCCACCCAACAAACCAGCAGAAGACTTCGTTCATCTTCCCATGGGGTACATTTGCATACCGCAAATTACATTTTGGCCATAAAAATGTTGGTGCTACATTCTAGTGGGCCATGTCGTATGCCTTTTACGATATTAAGGATTTCGTGGATCCCTACCTTGATGATTTCCAGCTCATTCAAATCATCGCGAGTTTCATATCGATCATCTAATAGTTGTTTTCCTCAGATTTCAACGTTATAACATCCAGCTAAATCCTCATAAGTCCATATTCTGTGTGGAGTCCATACATATTGATCCCCACGTGGCCAGGAAGCACGAGGGGAACAACAGTTCGACTGAATGATTCAGCTTTGTTATGGCAGAAGCTTAAGAAACAAAATGCGCAAAGTAGGAATACACTACACAGATAGAACACAAATATACACAGACAATATGCAGGAATGCGAACTGATCTTCTATTACTGGATATGAGATCATTGATTGATTATATGCTTGTATATTACAATAGTTTACATGCTTATATAGAGATTGTTGAGATGCTTGGGTGCTTTCCCGTTATGTTCAGTTACAAGAGAAGTTAGAATGGTTCGACAGTTCAACCGTTATAGTCGACTGGAAGACAGAGAGACAATCTGTTGAAGTTCGATAGTCACAAGTCGCAGATCGATGCTGCATGTCGATGTCGTGAAAATGTAAGGTAGCGGAACATGTTGAAGTCACGAAATTGTCGAAGTCATGTCGAAGTCGAAATTTATTGAATTTGTGTCGAAGTCGATGACTTGTCGAAGATGTGTCGAAGTTAGCATCCGACAATAATTCCAACTTCGATGTGGACCAGACCTCCTTCCTTAAGAAACAATGGTCCCCATTGTTTGCTCGTGAAGGTGAGGAAACTTGTCGATTAATTTAGTAGTAGAGTACCACTTTCCTTGTGCTAGGATCTGGCCAGCTTCAGAAACCTAAAACAAGGGAATTGTGTTCTTCCTTGTATGGCGTACTCATCGTCCTACAATGGTGTCGAAAGGAAGAGGCTCCTGAAAATATGGATTGATGTCGTCGGGTTCTGTTGTTGGTAAGTCATTCTGTTCCAATAGTGGTGCATGGTATGGTCGAAGTAGATCCACATTGAATAGTGATGCATACCCAGGCATGCAGGAATGTCAAACTGGAAAGCGTTTTCGCGAATATGTCAAAGAATACTGTATGGACCATATCGCAAAGGTTTGAGAATCTTGAATGGACCAATGAAGCGCTCCTTCTTGAGATGTAACTAGACTTTATCCCCAATTTGGAATGAATGAGAAATACGATGCTTATCATGTCGAGCCTTAGCTTTCTCGTTTGCTCATTGCAACATTTCATGTGCTTGCTTTTGGATGTCGCAGATTTGATCTCAAAACTTCAAGGCTTTATCAACTTCTCGATGGTTGTAGTCAGTGTCAGATCTTGGCTGTGTCGAGGAGATGATCAAGTCGATAGGCACTAAGGCTTGAAATCCGTAACAAATCTCAAATGGACTCTTTCCTGTAGAGCTGTGTTGAGCATGATTGTAACTGTGCTATATGTATGGAATACTTTCATCCATGTGTGTCGATGCTTGTGGTTGTACATGCGAAGTAGTTGTACGACCAAGCGATTCACAACTTCTGTCTGTCCGTTGGTCTGAGGATGTAAAGTTGTCGACAATGAGAGTCGTGTGTCCAGCTGTTTCCAGAGAGTCTTCCAAAAGATGCCGACAAATGTGGCATCTCGGTCGGAATTAATGGTTGTGGGTAAACCAAAGTGTTTCCAAACATGTATGAAGAAGAGTTGATCAGTCTGTTGCGTCATTGTGGTCTTCTTGCATGGTATGAGAATGGCCATCTTGGAAAATATGTCGACTACTACTAAGATTGCATCATGCTAATGTTTGGTAGTAGGATATCCCATCAAGTAGTCCATAGAAATAGATTCCCATGGTCAACTAGGAACTGGAAGAGGTGTGTACAATCCCTGTCGTCGATTAGGCGGTTTAGCAATGGCACAAACCACACATGATCGAATGTACTTGTTGATGTCAATATTAAGTGTAGGCCAAAAAAAATACTTCTGCAAAATAGAAAGTGTCTTTGCTACTCCAAAGTGTCATGTGGTCTTGCTGTAGTGTGCATCCCAAATGAGCTGCTTTCGATGCTCACCGGTCGGTACACAAAGCTGTCCAAGCTTGTATAACAAGGTGTATTTTAGGAAATAGTCGGTGGTCGACAACTTTTCAATCTGAAGTTGTTTATAGACTGGTGAAAATTCGATGTCTTCCTAATGCAACTGATGCCAAGTAGTGGTGTCATATCCCTACATACTCATCACTGTAAAAAGGAGAGTAATGGGCGGTTTGCTTAGACAATCGGTGGTAGTGTTAGCTTTACCTTTCCGATACTTAATCACCAACTAGAATTGTTGTAGGTAATTGATCCACTTAAGTTGTCGAGTTGTTTGTAGTTTTGACTGGGTCAGAGCGAACTATAGAGGCATATGGTCAGTGAGGATGACAGTTTCCTTTCCAAGTATGTAATGCCTCCATTGCTTAAGAGCTTGCACAATGGCGTACAATTATTTTTCGCACGTCAAATATCTTCTAACTATGTCGTTAAAAGTTTCGGAATGAAAAGCGACTGGGTGACCAGAATGAGTGATCACTGCACCCAAGGCATAGTCTGATGCGTCCGTCTCAATCTCAAAGGGATGATGGAAATCAGGTAACACAAGTACTGGTGTAGTGTAGAGCTTGTGCTTGAGCTGTTCAAAAGCTTCTTGTTTTGTCGATGTCCATTTGAAGACAGTTTTCCCACTTCCTTTCTTCAACTAATTCAAGGGCCAAGCTATGCGACTGAAGCCAATTATGAATCGTCGATAGAAATTCGCCAAACCAAGAAAAAATCTTATTTCTTGAAGTGAGGAATGGGACAATATTTGAGAATCTGTACTTTGTCCGGATCGATGTGAATGCCTGCAGAGTCAATTATAAACCCCAAATATATGATGTTGTTCATCGCAAAGGTACACTTGTTCATGTTCAAGTAAATTCGATGTTGTTGGAAAGTGTCGAGAACTTGTCGAAGCTGTATGAAATGTTCTTCCCATGATCGACTGAAAATCAATATGTCGTCGAGACAGACAATGACCCATTTGTCAATGAAAGGTCGCAGAATGTTATCCATGTATCGCATGAATGTCGTAAGTGCATTGGTTAAGCTGAAAGGCATGACTAACCATTCAAACAATCCTTCCTTGGTCTTGAAAGCGGTTTTCAACACATCTGAGGGCTCGATTGGAATCTGATGATATCTCGACTTGAGGTCGAGCTTAGTAAATAATTTAACACCTTTCAGACAATCGATGAGCTCGTCTATCCACGGCAGAGGGTAGCAATTCTTTACCAAAATTTTGTTGAGTTCCTTGTAGTCGATGCACATGCGCCAAGTCCCATCTTTATTTGGGATGAGGACGACTGGACTTCCAAAAGGAGAGGATCTAGGTCGGATATGACCTTTGTCGATCAAATCTTGGATTTGTCTACAAATCTCTTCATTTTCGAGAATGTATCTTCTGTAAACAAATGCTTTAGGAAAAGAAGAACCAGGAGCAAGTTCAATGGAGTGTTTTACCTGGCATGGTCGAGGTACTCCGTTTGGCTCTTGGAATAAACTCTGATACTCGTCGAGAACATTGTCGATCAACTACTTCTGTCAGGAGTTGCACTGGTCGGTGAGTCAACTCGTCGCTGCAGTCTTCCTAGAATGTTGCGGTTTGATCATGATTAACGCGAACTTCTGAGCATGATTGATGAGCTTCTTTGTATGTTTAGCAGATATCATTGAAACCATTGGTGTAAGTCATCGCTATGGAATATTTTACCATCGATTTTGAATTTTGACAATCACCTTTTGCAGTCGTGACTGATAACTTCCATGGTGATCCCATAGGTAAAGTTTCCCAAACAAGGCGTCAGCTACGGAGAGTGGTACTACATCGCAGAGTACTTCATCTTCAAAAGGATTTATGAAGTAGGTGAGTATTCATTGTCGGGTGATCCATAGTTCCTGTCCATCCTTCATCCAACCGATGTTGTAAGGCTGCAGTTGTGGAGTGGTAACAAGAACTAGTTTCTTTATGAGATATTCAGAAATTAAGTTCTTTTGGCTACCGTTATCCACAATCAGATGTAATAGGTTATGTTGGACCAATATCCATGTATGGAACAAGTGCTCTCGTTCCTCCTCGTCGATGATAGTAGAGGCTACTGGAGAGGTCGATGTCGATATCAAAAGGATCATTGCGTCTGGATCAGATTCTTCCACCATCTTGTCGAACACGTTGGATGTCGACCTTTTGGCCAAAAATTTCTTCCGAGCTTTGCATTCAGATGTATCATGCCAATATGAGTGGGGGTAATTGCACCATTTCCCGTTGGACGGTTGTTTGCTACGTTCCCTTTTCTAAAAAGGATTTTTGCCGTGATCTAGCTTTAGCGGGGTCGGCTGAGAAAATTTTGACTTGTCAAAGTCAGATGATGTCTTATTGTCAGGTGGTCGTCCTGATGTCGGCTTTGTTGCGAACCATGCTTTCCCTTTCTGCTTGGTTTCAAGTTTGCTAGCATAGTGGAATGCATCCACAAGCGTATTGACAGTCATAAATTCCATCTCTTGTTGAATATACTGGGACAATCCGTTGATGTACTTCAGAACAAGCAATTTCTCTTCTTATTGGACGCCAAGTCTAGCCATGAGTCGATAGAACTCGTCGGTGTAACTCTGTACTGATTGGTATTTCCATTGCCTTAACTGCTGCCACTTCTGATACTGTTGCTTGAGGTACTTGGGTGAGTAAAATTCCTTTTGGATGTGTTCGACAAATTTATCCCATGTGTCGATGGGGTCTCCGCTTTTCTCCATTTTTGTCGAGAGGTTCTCCCACCAGCAGTGCACAGATGTTGACATCTTTAAGGCTGCAATGGTGATATTGTCATCTTTTGAGAGTTTATTCACAGAGTAATAGGATTCCAATTGTTGCACCCAATTGTCGACGGATTCCACGTCAATCTTGCCTTCAAGATTCGGTATGTCCAAATTCATTTGCACTTTGAAGGGGTTGATTTTATGGGAGTGAGTTCTCGTCGAAAATCCTCCGGATGTTGAATCAAATCGCGTGATAATTTCATTGAACTGGGTGAACATTTCAGTCCATTGTCAAGTCAATGCTTACTCAATAAGTTGTTATGTCTTGTCGGCTACATGTCTATCGTATGTTTCTTCTGCCATTTCTGTAGGTAGTGTCTGCTTGGATTGCTGAGATTGCGAGTGTGTTTGAATAGGCATAAGTCGGTAACTTCACTGGAAGTGTCTACGCAAACTTAAGCATGAACAAAGAGGAGTGCTCTGATACCAATGATCCACACGTGGCCAGGAAGCACTAGGGGGACAATAGTTCAAATGAATGAGTCGGATCTGTTATGGTGGAAGCTTAAGAAACAGAATGTGCAAAGCAGGAATACACTACACAGACAATATGCAGGAATGCAAACTGATCTTCTATTACTGGATATGAGATCATCGATTGATTCTATGCTTGTATATTACAATAGTTTACATGCTTATATAGAGAGTGTTGAGATGCTTTGGTGTTTTCCCGCTACGTTCAGTTACAAGAGAAGTTAGAACAGTTCGACAGTTCAACCGTTACAGTCGACTGGAAGACAGAGAGACAGTTTGTCGAAGTTCGACAGTCGCAAGTCGTAGATCGGCACTGCATGTCGACGTCGCAAAACTATGAGGTCACGGAACATGTCGAAGTCATGAAGTTGTCAAAGTCATGTTGAATTTGAAACTTGTCGAAGTTGTGTCAACGTCGATGACTTGTCGAAGATGTGTCGAAGTTAGCATCCAACAATAATTCCAACTGCGATGTGGATCACGTATCCTTGGATTCATCGTCTCAAAATATGGAATTCATATTGATCCCCTGAAGGTAGAGGCTATTCTATCCCTACCCCCACCCATGGACATCACCGAACTTCAAAGTTTGCAGGGGAAGGAAAACTACTTGCGTCATTTCGTGTGTAATTATGCAGAAAAGACATAGGGTTATATGCGGTTATTAAAAAAGGGCGTCCCTTTTGTCTAGGATGACTACACCCCTTTGAAAATATCAGGCATGTCATTACCCATGCACCCGTGTTACAACCACTTGATTATACAAAGGATTATATCCTTTACCTTGTTGCTTCTACCTCGACTATTGGTATGGTTTTAGTGCAAGAATATACCAACACGCAAGAACATGTGATTTACTACCTTAGCAAGGGTCTTATCGACATCAAAACTCATTATTCACATGTTGAGAAGTTGGCTCTGGCAGCTGTTATCGCCGTCATGAAGTTCCGTCATTACATTATGTCCCATACAACTACTATCATCACTGATTCAAACTCTATGTACCACATCTTGACTTGTCAAGTACTAGGGGGGGAATATTCACACTAGATCGTGATTCTTCAAGAATTTGATTTACAGTTTGAAAAGGAAAAATCTAAAAAGTCATTAGTATTCACGAAGCTAATTTTTTATCTTCTTCGTGTTGATCAAGACTCTGATCCCATTGACTCTCTTCCCGAAGAGTCATTGTTCCTAATCAGTACCTATGATCCATGGTACAAATATATCACCTTGTACCTCCAAACACAATGCTTTAGGACTCACTTATCTCGTGATGAATGTTGTTGTATCTGCCATCATGCCAAATATTACCTAATCATCGGCGACACCCTATATCACTGTGGTATTGATTCGATCTTACGACGATGTTTGACTCACGAGGAGGCCGAGGGTGTTCTGAATGACTACCACTCAGAGGCATGTGGCGGTCACCTCTCTGGGATGGCTACAACCCAAAAGATCTTATGCACTAGATACTTTTGGCCATCCATTTTTAAATATTGCATGGAATTCATTAAGAGGTGTCCTCCCTACAAGTTTTTTCATTCCAAAAAGTGCACTCATCCTGACCCTTTACACCTAATTATTGTCATCAGCCCCTTTGAAAAATGGGGCATAGATTTCATTCATTGTAATCCTATCTCGGTCGAGGGGCACAACTATGATATTGTAGTTGTTGATTACTTCATAAAATGGGTTGAGTCTATGCCTACATATAAATAAGAAGGAAAAACTATCGCACTCTTCATGTTCAATCATGTTATTTCCGGATTTGGGGTTCCATGAGCCATTGTCACAGACCATGGCTCACATTTCCATAACCATATGGTAACTGAATTGAGCACCAAATTGGGATTTTTCCATTAACACTCAACCCACTACCCCCAAGCGAATGGCCAAGTAGATTCCATTAATAAGGTCTTGAAAACCATGATACAACACATGGTAGGGACCCATAGATCAAATTGGCACTTAATGCTCTTTTCAACCCTTTGGGAATATAGAACCTCCATCAAAACTGCTACCGGATTCACACATTTTCAATTGGTATACAGACTTGAAGCAATGTTTCCTATAGAGTGCGAGATCTCGACTTTGAAACTAGCCGTCGAACTCTTTCCAAACACTACCGCTGAAGAGGAACGCTTCCTATATTTAGCCAAACTGGATGAAACCCGTCATGATGCTGCTCTCGCTAATGAAGCACACAAGAAGTGCATCAAATCCCAGTACTACAAATTTGTTGAACCTCGCATATTCAGGGAAGGTGATTTAGTTTTGACATATGATCAAAAGCATGAAAAATTGGGGGAAGGTAACTTCGAGTCCATGTGTCATGGACCCTACAACGTGAAATGTGTTTTAGAAAAAGGGGCCTACGAGTTAGTTGATTATGATGGGATACCCTTGGGGGAGCCTAGAAATGGGCTCTACCTCAAGAGGTATTATGCTTAGGGAAATCCTGCATGAGTACCTTGTACACTTTGTATATGATGTATGTTTAACATGGTGTGAAGTTTTTCTTTCATAGGTTAGGGCCTCATCTCGATCATGATTGCTTGTACCATGTTCTGCTTGAATGCGCAGATGAAAACCTATTCAGTATTTGTATATAGTGTTATTTGGCATACTCAAAACCTTGCCTTGACGGCTTGGGTACTCTATTCCCCTACCAGCGAACTTATAAGCTCAGGAGGAACTTGCTTAGACCCTGAAACTAATAATACCCTCGAGCATCACATGGTGATTGGATTGTTAACTGACGCATCTTCCCTTAGTGTGGACCAAATTTTCGTCTATTTGGATTCCCAACTTGTGGTCTCCCATCTAAACCGAGTCTACGTTGTTCGCAACCCTACACTACTCTGTATTTTTCGACGAGTATGTCTCTTGGAGAGGTATTTTGAGTTCATTCAATACCTACATATTTCGAGACATATGAATACGGTTGTTGATTCATTGGCCAATTTTGTGTTAGATTGGTACATCTCACATTCTTAAACATTTTGTGTAAATGCATAACATGTAAATAATTTATATATAAGTAAGCATTCCACAGAAATCCAAATCCACCATAAGATCCATTGTATATAAAACCACTAAAAATAGTTTGTATATTAAGTGTGTTAAAAGTTCCACAAATAAGTACTAAGACAAAACATGAAGCTCATAGCTTTCAGTACATCATCATGGGAAAATTTTGAAGCTCATGGATTTTAGTACATCACTACATATATATAATAGGGCTAGTCGTGGCACTCGTGATAGCATATCACCACCCAAGATACCTAACGGAGTAGGCATTAGATACTCGAAAAAACTCCCACTGTGTGGCACTGGTACTGACAAGGAAGATCATCCAGTGATATGTCTAGGATATTAGCATCCAACCTCTCTAAGTTCTCCTCGGTCCCTGCAAGTATGTCACTTTCCTCTCGACCATGGGAAGAAATGGCCTACCCTCTCCTCGTCGTTGTATAGGGGAAGCTCCAAGTCGCCTCTCTGGATCCACATTTGTATTGGTAAAACACAAGAAGTGTTAGTACACCAAAAAATATTATATATTTGAAAAATACAAAAACACTTGAAAGAGCATGATTATTATTTTTTACCTATATCACACAACGCAGACCCTTCTGGTAGTTCCAAGTCGGGATATCCTCGGAAATCCGTTCCATCGTAAGCATAATCTTCTACCATCAGAAGCTTCTTGCGCATCCATCGAAAGAAAGCTGGCCCATAGCTATGAATCAGACCACCATGATGGCTAAACAATTCATCCCACCTCCTCATGCGTGGCTCCAGTAGATCGAGGCTAGATATCTCTATATGTTGTGGGTGGAATTGAGGAACCTGCTCTATAAAGAAGGATACCAAGATATACCC
The DNA here is from genome assembly GCA_027924585.1 of Larix kaempferi. NCBI lineage: Eukaryota > Viridiplantae > Streptophyta > Pinopsida > Pinales > Pinaceae > Larix > Larix kaempferi. The sequence continues at coordinate 12,301,643 of BSBM01000963.1, read as the reverse complement.
ATAACCAAACTGTTTAGTTCTACCTATCCGACACTTGGTCATTTGATCTTTCATGATGCTCAGGAGACTCTCACACCAATTAAGAATAGTAGGTTCCATGCATGCTAGGGAACACAACATCTGAGACCTGGCTTCCTAGTGTTGGGACTTAATCTCTGCTACTCGAACCACTGTGAAGAGCACAGTCCTCAATGATAGATCACAGACTTGTGCAATTGGGATCTTCCCGGCAGACTTCCTAGTCCTAGGCTCACAGTACTGGATAATGAGTTCATCTGTATTTCCGTCACCTCCACTTTGCCCAGTAACCATGGCTCAATCCCCTCTTCTTGAAATCCAGTCAAAAAATAAATGTCATTTATCTTAAGGGTAAGGATGTGGGTCCCTACTCGAAAATACTATTCATCGAGGTCCCATATGTCCACTAAGTACCCCAACAAATGCACTTGGGCCCTCATATTCGAAGTAAGGAATAATTTCTTTAAGCTTCACTCTTGAAGTGCCAACATTGTATTGGCATCAATTAATCCTTCCAAATCCTCCAATTCATGGTTTCGTTCCTTCCATTCTAGCACCATTTTCCTTGCTTGAGGATTTGCAAAACCTAAGATAGGGATTAAAAATCCTTCATTTCAAAGAAAATCCAAAACATTGTGATACATTTCATCTTTGGGGCCATATTTCACAGTCGACGTGACCCAAATTTGCACATAGTGATACATCGACATGCCTGGCCTTTTTGTGGACCGCGTCGATCAGCCACAACACGGTTCCCGAAAAAGGCAGGTTGCATCGAATAGTTCACACATTTTATGCTTAAAAAATGACCCCAAATCCAACAAAAACCATAAATTTTGTAGCATTTTAGCTTGGAAAATCAAATAAGAAGGTGAAAGTGGTTACCTAGAGTTGACGGAGCTCGAATCCATATCCTAAACTGCCCACAATCTCCAACACAAGCTTGCTACTACAAGGAGTTTTTTACCCTTCTTGGTAAAAACAAAGATGGAATGGTAAAATAAGTCACTTTCACTCCCTTTTATTGGATTGAGGGTGAATATTTTAATATTTTACATTGTGATTTTTTATTACCTTTTTACCATTTTTAATTTAAGAGACTCTTTATTGATTAATTTATATAGTTTTTTTAACACCTTGTTGTTGAGGTTACAGGTCAAACATAATAAAGAATTTATGGCCCAAACTGTCTTTCATACTCAGACACTATTGGAGTTTTCTTTAAGCCCTTTTTAGACTCTTGAAATATGAAAAGCTCATTGAGCGAACTTGCTTCCTTTCACGCTCATAAAAGGATTTGAAAGGGCACCTATTCAGTTTTAGTTTACCCCTTTTTGGGGCTGAGTAGTATTAATTACGAAAAAGGAATACCTCAGTCAAACTTTGACTGGGAAAGTTCTTCTAGGTATTCTATTGTACTTTTTTCGGGCCTGAGGACTAAATTTATGAAAATGTACACCTTGGAGTCTTCTTTATTCTTTTTAGACTCTCTAAACATGAAATGACATCGAGTTTACCTTCTTTGGACTCATTAAAATTTAACATTGAATGACCCTTATAGGGACGAACCCCTCCTTTCTCAAGTTCGTAAAACATGTGAGATTTGACTCGTCCAAAGGATGAGCTATATCGAGCATCTGTTATCCTCCTCAAGCTCGTTAATAAACAAAGAGGTATGCATCAATCATGAGGGGGAATAAGGGAAGGGAAATGCATCTATATCCACATTTATGGCATGCTGTTGTCACCCTTGAATATGGTACATGTTTGTATCTCATCTGAACAGTTGGGTAACCAACTTGTATTTGAGTCGTGTCAATTCTATGATTCTCTTTACTCATTTGGGTCATCCGGAGAATGCTCCATTCATGTTGCATTGTGTTGTGATCTCTGTCTCATCGAGTCCATGCTTCCAGGTCATTTTTTGTTCCGTAAAATGTTAGGGGAGTCCTCCATTTGAGTCAAACTTTGCAATTGTCAAGTTCTATGTTACATCAGTTATCCTTAAAGTCCGGGTACCTTGTGTCAATCCATACTCATTTGATTTACAACCCAAAATATTCCTCATGTATCAGTTTCGTGTCGATGATGTGGGATGCATCATGGCCCTCCTTCAATGAATATATCCTTGTCGACACCAACACATCATCCAGGGATTAGATTTAGATACCACCTAGTGCCTTGAAGCCTTCATACTTTAATGGAAGGTCTTATCGCTTTCCACAGTGGTTTTGCATCATTTACCTCTGACCAAACGATTCCACGAATGTTTGACTCCAACTCATTCATTCGCATTCGTTGGGATGTACTATGATACCTTGGGGATCATTATCATCACTTGTGATTTATCTTGCACTTGTTAATGGTTCACATCATTGGCCGATAATCAAGTGGTTTCTACTATGTTTGACTTCAACACCTTGTAATCACATGGTTAGATTCATATCGATTCAAGATTGGGTAGAAGACCCTGGGGATCCTCATTATCTGGTTACCTAGGTTGCATGGATATTTTTTGAGTAGGTTCCCACATGAACATCATGTCGATGGCCTCATTGATGTATTGTCACATGAATCCACTCTTGTATTGGTTGTGGTTGTGTCATTATCTCATCATGGATCTACGCTTGTATCTTAGTAGCCATGATTATGTTCAATTAGTCTGTATCAACATGGATATGCAGTGTATTGGTCGAAAACTGTTTTTTGAGTCATTTAGCTCCAAAATGTTAGAGCTTGTATCACAAAGTCCTTTATTATTGTCAACATTTCTCCCATCAATGGTTCCTTGCTCCTATAATCATATCAAAGTACTTCACCTATCACCTTTCTCTCTAGCTTCGTACTTTGGGGGCAATCTGTTACACGGAATTTCCGTCAGTTGTACAAGACCATGTGACCACATGTTTCCACAATCCCTAAATCCACGTCCATGATGAATGATCCTTAACTCTTTTTTCCCTACAAATAACCTTTTTTGTGACTTCGACACACTCTGATTCATTAGTAACATGCGTCGAATTCCAGCGACACGCTTTGCTCTACTTTCAACCTGCGTCGATGACTCAGTTTTCCTTCACGCCAACTCACATCAAGCTTATTTGGCGCACGTTGCTCTATGTCCAAGTTGCATTGATATCTGTACAAGAAGAAAAAGGGGTTTTCGAGAAGTCTCTAGAACGAAATCTTATCTAGATGAAATTTCCTCCCTATTTGCTAGGATCTCACTCGAATTCCTCACTTGTTGGGATCATATCTCATCCATTATCCCTAAATATATCATCTCTCCTCTATCCATATTGTCCTATAAATTCAAATCTTGGCCATGGGTGAAGGGGAGGAGGAATTGAGAATAGAGTTATGCTAGTGAAATTACACTAGGAGTGCTAGACTTTAGATCCTTATCCTTCCTTCATTGAAGTGACTTCTTGGAGCAAAGAGGAATCCATTGGAGAGGATATATAACACCAAGGCTTAAGTGGTTGTACTCTTTACTATTTATGTTAATACAATACTACATTTCATTTCCCATAAATGGTTTTTTATTCATTTATTGTATATCTCCTTGGTCATACATATAACTTAATCTAATCTTAGATCTAGTTTTCTTCTCACATTGCTTGGCTTATATGTTTTGTAGGTACCTCTTATAAGTGGACGAGCAAGCTTGTTGGAGCATTGGATCATTGAATACAACTCACATCCAAAGGTATGTCTTCTATCTTTCAATTTGTGATTGGATCAAGTTAGGTAAATGTATGTATGATTGCTTTTTTTGTTCTAGTTTAGTGATTAAAATAGGGAGGTCAGATTATGTCTGCATTTGCAGACTAGTCCTGAAAACAATCTCCTCTTCTCCTACTAGCACAAATGGCCCAATTACATCAATATGTCACTAATATTGGGCATTTGACATCATCCTGTAATGTACTCATTTTTTTATTTTATTTCTTATTCAATGTAACATAGATTTTAACCATGCAAAATTGCATTGCATGAAATCCATTTTGTAGACTATGTAGGCTTATTTTGATAGTCATGCTCGCCATGGAATCTTATTTAGAATTAATATCACACATTAAAACAATTGTTTCATATGTGCACACATATCATCGATTTACAATTATGTTTGTGGTGTCTAGTTATATATAATCCAAAATGTCTCTAATAAATTTACAGATTCTATATGTTTCAGAATCGATCGATATTTATATCTTAGTAATTTAGGGAGCATTACAAGTATACAAAAAAAAAATCTTAGGGAACACCCTTAGCATATTGTGTAGAGCCCTTGTGCATGTTGGGGAGGGTGTTTGACCTCTCGGACTTGATTTCCCTTTGTGAAATTGGTTCAAGTGGATGTTATTAGGATACTGTATATCTATTTAATGTTACAATATAGTAAAAGATTATGTGAAAATCATTCTTGTTGACAACTCATAAGTCATGATCAGTAGTACATGAAATGTAGATTTGCAGACATATCAGGTTTTTAACAACCAGTAGTATCAACTTTTAAAGATGGATTTCTAGATTCAATAGGTGTATGAGTTATCCTAAGCACTGAACCTCTAGCATAATGCAAATTGTAGATATGTCGACAAGTAATAAACCTGAGTCTTTTATGTCCCAGTGTTTTCAACAATGGGAGATAACTTTCCAAATTGAATAGACACAACCAAACTGTCTTGTCATTTTAACCAAGGTTTAGGATTAAATGCTATCAATGTTTCTGTCATTGCTCGTATCCTAGCAATCAAGAGATTTGGAAAGCCTGGAATGGGGTTCTCTCGACTAACCATCTAGACATTTTTGTTCTTTGTATAATTGTTTTATGGCCTATATTACTCCAGGCTTGTTGAGAACCAAAGATCAACTACCTCATTGAATGATTCATTTGATATCATGTAATCTTGTTTTGATATCTTGAAGTTTGTTTTCATTTTTGTCTATGTGCCTTGTTGGCAGTTTGTTTTGTTTGTGTAACATTTGTTCTCTTGAGCACAAAATCAAAAGGAGTTCAAAGCAATAAATCTTGATCAATGGTCATATTTTCTACGATTTTGTGACGAGGTATGTGATTCATAGCGCCTTTTTGAATGTAAGAGAATTCACTTATTTTTTAATATTTCCTTTTGTTAAATTCAAACTTTATCTTAGTTTGCACTTTTTAGAGAAATCCAATGACATCTAACATCGCTAGTCATTTCATTTCAGATCCATTACCCAGATTTTGAAAATTATGATTCAACCCTCGCTTGGCCCTTGATTTGGACCATTATGTTGAGTGGGTACAAGAAAGGCAAAGCGAAAATCCTGAAACATGTCTCATTCTTGATAATATAATGCACCTATTGTTGTTAGTTCTAAATTGTAAACTGTAAAAATTGCTTATGAGAGCAATACAATCATTATCATTTTGGGTTTGTATTTCTATGGATGTTTGTTGTTTCTTTTGTTTTCTTAAGGTTTTATGCCTCTAGCAATTAATTGAATTTCCTTGTCTACGAGGTTTTATGAATTTCACTATTAATCCTTTTTTAATTTGCATTGAGGAAATTCTAATACTTTGTCATTTTAAGCTAATGCATAAAAAGGAAATTTAGTATGAAATAAATGTTTATTGGTTGGGTGGAATACGTAACAATATTAACAAGGTTGCATGCTATCCTTGTGGCTATGCTTTAAATACATTTGGTGCAAGGTACATGTTCAGTCATTAATCTCATAATCTACCATTTTAACTTCTTTCATAACATTGAAAACTTGCAAATTCAATATCAATTGCTTGGAAAAAGATGACCCAGATCATTATGATAAGGGATACTAATTAATATATGCTTATGATTAGGATATTGATGGAAAATGCATTGGAAAAATATAGACCAAGTGCTTATAAATTTCAAAGTGGCTTAAACTTGGGGAGAGGACTTGTCTGTATCCACTCTGTAGAGATTATATGACTTTGAAAGGAGATTCCATCACCAAATACAACTCATTCACAACCAGATGATGGATAGATAGAGCTGGAAAGGTTGGATCCCGACATTGGTATCTCTAAAACCCGGGTTACTCTGTATTATCATTGTTGATATATATTGGCATACCAAGAAATAGACTTGATAGCATGTAGCATGGACAAGAAAGATGACTAGTATAATCAAATCTTGGACCACGTTCTTGACACTTTGCAATTGTTGGATTATAAATATGACTCAATTCGGGATGCCATTCAAATCTCCACTGGGAGAAGAGTTGGTGCAGGTCATGGCCAAGCTCAAGAAGGAGCGGTAGAGGAAGAGAGATATAGAATTAATGTTGGAAGAGACCCACTGAATCCAGTCTCTACAGCAGAGAAATATGCTTGGTTATGGATTCTTCCAGTTTCTCTCCTTCATCCTCTACTCATTTATACTTATGTCTGTCACAACATTTTTAAATTTTACTGGACCATATTTATGGGCCTTATTAAGGATGGTTGTATAGATTTCTCTTTACAAATACCTAACTACAAAGTTATTACTCTTTTCTTATTATTTTAATTCTAGCACAATGGAAGGAAACCACAATGAGATAGTTCACAATTCATTGTTTTTTTATTAAGCAGTTGAGAGGAAGGCCAAGGTTCTCCTGATCAATCTCTCAATCAAACTAAACTTCTTCTTTTTTTTATAAGCTAGATGCAGGTCCTTATATTATCATTTCAAAAATATACAGAGTTTCAGTGTCACCAGGTCCTCTCTTGAAAGAGAAAACAGACCTAAAAAAATAATGGATATGTATTTTAATACAGTAATCCTTAAAACAGTAGTCATAGCTATCGTTACTAGAAAACGAGATAACAGGATAGTAACAGAAGTAAAGACTATATTGATTGAAAAGCAAAAAATCCGAAGAAGCAGGCATGACTTAACTACTGGTGTAGTCCTTCTGCTCGGGCTGAGTAGTGGGGTCCTTGGCCAGAGTAATCTCGAAGCAACGGGCGAATTGTTGTTGACTGTACAGGAGCTGCTTCATCATGTCTTGCATCTCGTCAAGCTGCATAATGGTTTCCACCTGAGCTTCATTCCTATCAGTAAGGGCCTTACCCAGAACCTACTTGTGAGTCCATTGTAGGTCCAGGGTTTTCTGATAAAGGGTGGCCCTAACCCTAGTATTTCCTGGATCCAGGATGAGCTCCTCAAACTCTTCTCAAATTTCCTCATCTGTCAGGCAACGTCGAGAAACCCTGGCATTGTCCTCAGTGTCGGTGATCTCCGCTTGAGCTTGTATTGGTATTTCAATGTGATATTTGTGTGCCTTCTCCACCACCCCCCTTGTGAGCCGAATGGGAGGAGAGGAGGAAGAGCCACTAAGCGGCGCAGCGGAGGTCTGGCTAGTGTGGTGGCTTGGCGTCGAGTGGCCTGCAGTTGCCTGCGGGGTGTCTTGGCGGGTGTGGACCTTCCTAGGCGGCATGTCGGTGAGCGAACAGAGACTGAGAAAGTGACAAAGGAGCTGGAGGTTGCTAAGGTCAAGGCACCCAGGAACCCACGAAATAGAAGTGAGCATCCCGAGAAACACTCAAACTAAAATTTCAATTCATATATATGAATAGATATAATTCCTAATATTATTTACAAAATAATAGGCTTGAGGCACATCTAGTTCGCAAACAACTTTAGCATCACCAATGCTGCCACCTTCTTCAATTTTTTTTAAAGCTGACTTGACAACTTGGGAAAAAATTTAAAGCTAGCGATTGCATTAATGCTAGATTGATGTCAAGAATGATATCTTGATTGCATTGATGCTATATTGGCCTATCTAAGGATTGTACCTATTTGGGATTAATACTCCTTGTCCCCCACCCTTGGCGCTCATCAAAAATTTGGTTATTTGGATTATAAGAGAGGTCAGGGTATTTTTTTTCCTTCTAATTTGTGATTGTTCACAATTCTTGAGGTGGATCATCCTATCATAGGTTTGTGAATTCTTTATTTTAAAATTTGTTACACTTGATGCTTGATGTGTTGAGGTCTAGTGGTTTCTACCTCCATTATTATTTTCAACATCACAATATTTGAGAAGAGTTTGATATATTTTCATGATTCTCGATGCTCGAAGACTCAACTTTGCTTGTGATTGGGGTACAATGACTTCAAGAATTTGTGAATAAGAAAAAAATCCTTGATTAAAATCCTCTATGGATCAAAACCACTTAGTGTGATTGGTATTTTAAGTGATTTGATCTGTAAAATGTGGTACCTTGGAAAGTAGCTTACCCTCATCTTCTGTAGAAGTTTCATACCAAGCTATTCAAATGACTTCGACAAATTAAGATCAAAATATTCCCTTGGAGGAGGAATATGATCTGGTTACTTGGACTATTGGGGCTGTGAGCTCTCCTGGCTCACATGAATTATTGGATGGCATTTTATCATTAGATGAAGTTATCCTTGAAGTTTGGTTACACCCACCTAAGAACAGATTTTGTGGGGACACTAGGAGAATACTTGGTTTAAATCTACCCAAGTATAGGAGCATGCATTTGCAACCCAAACTTTCCCTACGGTCGAACTTGTTGGAAATTGGTGGGTCAACCCATCATATCTATATTTTCCACCATTTCGACAAAACAACCTACCAAACATGGGACACTATAGCTAGCATCCCATTGTATTTCTAGTTCCCATGTTGAGTTATTCTCATAGGCCTGGGAGTCCTTTTAGTACCATCGTGACTTGGAGTTTGAGACCACATATTTCTCTTTCATACATTTTTTACCATATCCTGATGGGCTCCCAATTTGGAGTCAATTTACACAAGCATGTGTTAAAATATCCATTTGAACATCTTTGCCTACTACTTCATTACTTATTGCTTATGTTGTGTATTTTCCTTTGTAGTCACTTTTTGCTACATGATGCCTATAAACCATTGCTTCTGTATATTTGACCCATACCCATGGAGGAAACACCCATATGAGTGTACATAACTAACTCATCCATTGTTTGCAATATGTATATTTGCCTCGGTCTAACCCATTCCCTTGAAATATAGGCGCATGCCCTTGAGACACTCATTTCATCTATTGTACCATAGCATGCTTTATTCTTTTTTCAAGCTAGTAAATGAAAAAGTATTAAAAATTGGAAAATACAAAATCTAAAAAAAGGGGATTATTTAATCTATTCATATTTCATCATGGATAAAATGGCGACAGTCAGTCCTTGTTTCCCTTGAACATGGCACATGTCCGTGCATCAATTATAAGTACACCATTTACATTTTCCTTAGGAAACTGTACCCATTTTTTGAACAGATCTCCACAGATGGGTTATCCTTCCCGTCATCAATAAAGGTTTTGTTAATGCATATGGAATTGGAATATTTCATTAAGTTTGATTACTTGAGTCTATGTTTCCAAGTTTCACTATGCATCATATTTTGTATTCAAGGGAAGTCAAAACAGTTTCAGTCATTCCTCAAATATTCCTCACCAATCATGTCAGCCTTCCTTGTTAGTATACAATGTTGGATCTCACATCTCTACCAAATTTTATCAGACTATTGATCTATGTTTCGTATCGGTTTATGAGGGATGCATTAATTCCCTCCTTCCGATGGATCTATTCCTATCGACGCCAAGTCATCATCTAGGAAATGGTTCTAGGAACCCTGGAGTACCTTGGATCTTGCAGTCATTAGTGGCAAGTTTCCTCGCAAATGATAGTGGGTATACATTAATGACCCATGATTATTTGATTCTACCACTAGTACAAAATGGGTGATAAGTGACTAAAAAAATGACTAAAAATGGGTGATAAATGACTAAATTTGGTCATGTGACTGTTGGTCATAAATTAGAAGTCACTTATCACCCAACCAAATTGGTCATTTATCGTTTGGTCATAAATTGCTTGAATTGCTTCATGCATTGGCCATATATTTAGTCATTTATTTGGTCATTAATTGTTTCTATTTGGTCATTTATTTGCTCATTAATTATCGTTGTTTAGTAGTGCATTTAGTCGTTTATTTAGTCACTGATTGTTGTTAACTGATAATTTATTTTGTCATTAATTGTTGTTAAATGGTCATTTATTTAGTCATTGATTGTTTTTAACTGGTCATTTATTTAGTCATTGATTGTTGTTAACGGGTCATTTAATTAGTCATTCATTTATGTAGATAGGGCACAAATGAATCGAACCACCAACCTCCTACTTGTAAGGTAGTTGCTCTTCCATTGAGCTAGCACCATTAAATAGAATCAATGTTCACACTGAATAAAAAATCACACTAAAAATTTATCACAAACTCTTACAAACATTAACACACTATGATTCCAAATATAATATAAAACATATCATAACACACATTCACAAAGGGTATCTATATGATATATAAGTGTGCTATCTAGAAGTCAATGGTTTTGATATTTCATTTTGCCATACTTTAGAAACTTGGTCGATTTGGCTTTGAATACATTGCGTGCTCTAATTAGAGTAACCCCTTGTTTGATGGTGAACTCTTTCATTATAAATTGGGCATTACTTCGTCATCTTTCTCCAAAATTAAGCATTGTGTCAAGGTTGCTTGCGATAAAGGTGAGTAATCCACTGGAATGGGTTTGGGAAAAAATAATAGTGGGAAGTAAGCCTCCAATGTTATGGTAAATATTGGAATATCTTGTGGGGTAGGTATTGGTGCATATCTTGTCCCAGAATAAGAATTTTTCTTACTCTTGTATTTCTTCTTCTTTCCTCTTGGGTCCTCAAATTGGACTGTAAAGATTTCAAAAGTTTGGGAAGGACTAGCAGATTGTTGCATTTCCTGGTCAGCTATAGGCTGTGAAGTGTGACAAACATTTGTCACATTTTTCGAGTAATATGATCAAGTTGGTTGACGGAACCCATCATTCTATTGACATGTGGTCCTTGCAGTGGCTTAGCAAGACTGGATGCAGGTCTTGCAGGTTGGCTCCAAAAACATTGGTTACTTCCTGGAATGTGACCACTCCATTGTGGAATGGGGCTAATGGGTGGATTCCCCCCTTACTGAGGTGGTCACCAGAAATATTGGTTACTTCCTAGAAATTTCCCATTCCATTGTGGAACCGAATTAAAAGGTGGATTTCCTCCTTGTGGAGGTAGCCCTAATAATATTGGTTACTTGTAGGAACCTGACCACTCCATTTATTTTGTACTTGGTTTGGATTAGCGTTCCAAGCTTGATTTCCTCCTTGTGGAGGTGGGCCCCAAGAAGATTGGTAACTTACTGGAACCTGTCCACTCCATTATAGAATGGGGTTGATAGGTGGATTTCCCCCTGGCATGCTACCTGTTGGGGGTATGGGATTTCCCCCAGGAATTGTACTAGGAAAAATAGGAGGAGGACCCCTAGGGGAAAATCTACCCATTGATGGAGGATAACCCCAATTGGAATTTATGTTCCATGATATGTTGCTTCCGCTAGGAATATTACCATTCCATGGTGAAGGGTTGCCCCGAGAAGTAGAACCTGGACAAGTATATGGTATACCAAGAGGATTTTGGTTTACTCCTTATGTGTTTTGACCTTAATTAGCCGAACCATATGGAAAACCGATGTTTAGTAAGGAACACTCACTAGTAGGGATGCATGTAGATGAAATGGACGTACGTCTGATATTGGAACTCGGAACTGTTCCAACTGGAACTGAAGTTCTAGTTGAACTTGTGCTAATGATGGGTATGTTAACTATTGGGATTGGTGTAGAGGTCAAAGTGGAAGCATTGTTGCCTCCTGCAACCATTTGAGGCTACATTGATGTGATCCCTTGAGATTCTGAAGAATCCATAGTGTCAAGTGTTGTATTTTGCATGTTATTAAAATATCTGAAAAGAGTACTGATATAATCCAATGACTCACTGATGTGAAGTACAACTGGGACTGAAGGACCTATTAAGGGTGGGTTTATGTGAGTAGTTTTGTCATTCTCTAATTTTTCAATTTCAAATGGAGCAATATCATCAATTGTTTGTGTATTATGTTCTTTTTTTTTGTAACTAGGGGAATCGACAACTAGGAAGGGGTTGGTACTTGCGTGACATGGGGTCTAGGGATCCAATCGTGTCCACTACCACTATACCCCTAGGTGCACCCACACAGCCCGCAAGCATGGGGCACGCATAAGCCGGGGTGATTTGAACTCGTGACCTCCATTTACAACATTTCCTTCATATCAAGCGAATCGTTGGTTGAGCTACACCCCTACAGGAAATGTGTATTATGTTCTTTATGTAATGATGAATCATCGAGATTTTTTTGATGTTGTTATTCTCTATTAAAATGTTAATTGAAATTCGAATTTATTTAGTTTCTAAGTCACTAGGATGTGATTTTTGTATCTATATCCATGATTTAGTGGGGGGGATTCAAATTTCAGTGGCTCACCTCCCTGTCACCATGACTGGCGGATCAGGAGATTAGCCACTTTGAATTTTTAATGTTAGGATTTGTTTATTGTAGTATATTAACAAAAATATAATCAAACAATCCTAAAGGAAATATAGACTCAACAAAAGCAAAGTGTCCACACATTAAAAAATGTCCTATGAATCCAAGCAAACAATCTACTTTCCCAAAGAACTGAAGCTCAGTGAAAATCTGGATTAGAGGGCCTTCTGAAACTAATAGTTCCCGAGGGAGCTCAAGCCTAAAAAATTACTAACAGCGAAGGTATGGGAAATAGTTACAATAAACTTTAATAACCATAGGTGCAAGTATTGGTTCTTAACCAATCACCCTCCCAAGGAGCAAAATCTTCAAATTATGTCTCGAGTACCGCAAATGTCCCCCACTCACAATAGCCCGTGATATATCCTAGAAACAACAAATAAGGTTACCACTTCACAATCAATGGTCGAGCGGAACAGTTGTAAGTCTAGGAAAAATCACATAAACCAGATACTCTAGAAAGTAATGTCATCCCGAGGACTTCTCACTTACATGGAATACCTTGATGTGTTCATGTCCCACTAAACAAGCAAGAGGGGGTACCATCCTTACTTATCTAGATTGACCTCGTGCTTGACACATGTTTTAGATGTGCTTTTCCAACAATTTTTTTTTTGCTACTAATGGATTTAATCACTCATTAATCAATACTAGTTTCATAATTCTATGGCACTGGAGTGTTAAATATCCAATCCTAATCCAAGACCTTAGCCTAATCTTGTTGGTGATATGAAAATCAAATATTGGTTATTTTTATATTAAGTGCCTATTTTAAAGGTAATTTTCTTAGTTTCAAGAGTGGCAATGAAATCGGTGGTCTTTAGACTCAAAGTATTGAACCAAACAATGCACAAATGCTCACTACTCTATCCTTTAAATCCATGAACTCTTTAATCTATTGAAGAGTAAAAGGTTCTTTGTAGGTATTTCAAACATGCAAGTATTGCAGACTTTTCAAAATGGAACCATTCTTTTAACTTGAAAAGGATTTTTTTCGAAAAAAAAGATGTTTTAATGTCACAAATTATTATTTTTCTCTTTTCAACAAGTTTTCGAAGAAAGGGTTCAATAGGTTGGTTTTAGTTTGTGACTCATGCATCCCAAATTGATTCAAATCTACTTACATGGAAATTAAATTTTGAATGATAAATGTTTCAATTAATTTTGGTTTCCAAAAAGTCTCTCAAACTAGTGTTTCAAACTTGGAATTGTGGTTCTATCTCGGTTCACAAATTGCATAAATTTCTTTCCAAATGTCTGAATAAGTGTCCAAATAAAGTGAATTTCTTCAATGTCTTGAAAAGGTGATGCAAAATTTTGGTAAATTGTTGAGGTTTTGGAACAATTCTTCTCTGAATTATGGTTAATTATTAATTTCAAGAATCTTTTTAAACTAAACCATTACCTAAAATGAAATGAATCCAACTCTTTACATCGGGGATCCCTATTTCTCATTTGCAAGACTGTCGAAAAGCACAAGAAAAGAGCATATGTAGAGCCCTTTGAAATTCTATGAATTAAACATTTACACTTGAGATCCACTTTCTCATTTGTAGGACTCCCATAAAGTGCAAGGCTGCAAGCAAAGAGGATACTCATGGCTTGAAAAATATGCTTCAAACTCAAATATAATTTATTACACTTGAGATCCACGTTCTCATTTGCAGGATCACTCAAAAGTGCAAGCAAAGAGGATACTTGTGGCTCGAAAGTATGCTAAAAAATCAAATCTAAACTATTACACTTGCGATCCACTTTCTCATTTGCGGGACCTCCCAAAAGCACAAGCAAAGAGGACACTCATGGCTCGGGTTCAATGTATCACAAGAAAGTTGAAATTGAAACAAATCTCTCTGATTGTACTCAAAAACCTCAAAAATTCAAAGATCCAAACTAAGAAATACACTAATTAGTCATTTTCTCTTGTTTCGGAGGATATTTTTTTTGAATTTATCTTAAGTGTTATGTCCAAAATTTTGAAAGTATTCTTCTGAATTCTTCACGAAATCATCCTAATATGATGTTTATTGTGGTTTAGATAGTGTAACAGGTTTGCAACTTCAAATAAATAGGTCAATGTTTCATCAAAATAGTGATCCAAGCTTTGTTCATTTTTAAAAAATTTCACAAATTAGTTACCAAATCTTCCCAAATTTAATCAAATCAGAAAAATCTCAACATTATTGATGGAATCGAGGATCTAAATGATAAAGAGTAACTTCTTAACCTCTGGATTTGATAAAAAAGTGAAAATTTTGAAGGAGTTTGAGCTTAATTTTCAAATTTTAGGGGGTAGTTGCACTTGCTAGGCCAATAAATGAGATCCTATGCTTTAAAGTCGCACATATCAGTCTAATAAGTGAGACTCTGCACCAAATTTGCCTCTGTCAAGCCAATAAGGGAGACTATGCACAAAAATGAGGGGAAATTTTGCAAAAACCTGACCCAAACGGGTCTATTTTCACTAAAATATTCCCTAATATTCCCCTACATGAGGTCTCTTATAGATTTGAAGAAATAAAATGAAGAATTGATGGCTAAAAACACCTAAATTAGGGAAAAGAAACAATCAAGAAAATTCAAACCCTTCCCCATTATAGTCGCCAATTTGTTAGATGGGTGTTTAGCAAAACTAGCTAAGGCTTACCCTTCCTTTCCTATGGGTAAGTGAGGTCCATAAACAACAGATACAAAGAAATTATCATAATTTTCAAATATTAAGCCTACTTTCATGGAGTTTTGAGAACGGTTGGAAGGGATGAAAATACCTCTTAAAGCCTTGAAGGTTGGTGAAGATCCTTGGTAGTTGATCTCTACAACTCCTTTAGATCCTCTCCATTCCTGCAAATCAAACCACAAATCCTTCCTACTCTCCTACTAACAATTGAAATTCAAGCTAGATCTTATGCATCCTAATTCAATATTCAAATTCAAACATGGAGGGGAAATTTTGAACAAGAATTGTAGGGGGGGATTCAGTTGATTCATATTAGAAGCAATAGAGAAATACTAATTACAAAACCCTTGTAGATGTCGTCCTTCTCATTTTCCTTTGATCCACTCTACCTTCAATCCCTTGATCATCAATTTCCTTTTGAAGTAAGGATATCCTTGCCTTCAATCCTTTAGCATGTCTTTGATCTTTCTCATGTGTGCCTTACTTCACCCCAAATGCCTTCTTTTATAGCATTGGGAATTGGGAAATCATAAACCAAACTTGAATGTGGGATACTACCTTTTTCCCAAATTTTGACTATTTTTATCAAAAACCAACTTTCTATAGTTTTTTTCAGGCTTTTTTCTCACAAATCCATAATTTTAGGCACAATGAATGCATATGCCATGCATTTCTTCCCACTCCTAACAGGTGGAGACTAGATCTGGGCCTTCAAGTGGGTAGTTCAATCATTGAACCTCGCCTCTTTTGGCTACCTATGTCTTCACTCAATCCTTCCAATTGTGGAAGTAGTGGTTAGATAAGAAGGTATCTTATGTACTTGTCTTATGTCTTCATGTTGCGGGCGAACATTAAATTGTGCTTCTAACCTTCACTTGCTAAGGGTGTTAATTTGATTGTTAAAAACCTTGAATTCCATCATAAACATATTAACAATAATGATACCAAATATTGATTATTATTTTTCCAATACATTTTCCTATTTTCCTCTTTTCAACATCTTTTGAATCACCTAAATCAAGCTTTCCATTCAAAATTTATGCAAATTTCATGTTAACGTACCTATAAAAACCATGATTTGGAGACTTTCTTGTTAGGTGACCTTCCACCTAAGGTAACTATAAAATTTAGGCCACTTTGAGTACAAAATTTTGTTTTGATGTGTCTTCTATGCAATGTCATAAGTTTGGCCAAATTTTGATGTGCCAAGAGAAAGTTATGATAACTTTTCCAAAACATTTAGTTTTTGTCCCATTCAGGAGATCCAATTTGTATGGACTACCACGTGTTCACATTTTCTAGTATGCTTATGCAATTTTTACCATAACCAATATGATCCATAGTATTATAGATTCAACTAATGGCACTCAATTTGGAGCTCACAAAAAATAGATAGGACAAATTTACCCATAAGACTTACTTGAGACTACTTTTTGGACTAGCAAAAAAGCCTGACTTCCACATACTATAACACCGAACTTATAGTGAACTAGAAGATGAAATATTCACCACAATTACTTTTTTATGTCTCCCAAAGTATCTGAAAATTTTGTTATTAACGACTTCCTAGAAAAAATTTATAGCAAAAATCCTAAGATGACTTGTTTTTAAAGAGCACACCCAAGGACCTTATGCTTTGATACCAAAATGCTATGAACCAAAGACTTAGAATAGTATAATAAATCAAAGTGAACACTATGTACAAAAATGTAATGTGGAGAACAACTCGAAGATAGATAAGAGATATGATTTATACAATAACTTCTGAAAGAATGGGAGAACCTCCTCTAAATACCCCAAGACATTCATACATCCAATTCACATGTTTCCTCAGAATTGACTATGTGACCTCTATATATACTTATTCACTTAATGCACAAGTGGGCCCTTCACTAGGTTGAACCTACTATATATACATTTACTTCATTACATATACATTTAACCTCATATATGTCTCTATTGGGATCATATCATATACATTTAACCCTATACATGCCTCCCTTGGGTCAAACATTGATGCCATCATAAGTTTGCCCACCTTTCCCATTGAATGCTTATTTCTCTTACCTAGTTATTATACTGGTCTTGACCCTTCCAATTTGCACCTATCCAATGTGACTTGGACCCTACCTCCTATTTCACTTTTGCATGGGGAGTTCAATCCCATAACCCATGGTTACATCATGAGTTTAGTCGCCATTAGTCTAATTCTTCCATGACTTCGTTGAATGTTGACACTTAGCATGCGGTTGCATAAACTACAACTTACCCGCTTAGCATAATAAGACCCCTAGAAGTCAAAAGACATGGGATAATTTTTTCATTATAGTATGAACTTGTGCATGACCTTCTAATAAAACTATATAGATTGGCCCAATGTTGAAGTTGAACTCTAATATCAAACTGTGGTGTCCCTAACCATTCACAATAGTATGAACATGTACATGTCATTTTGGGGCTCTCCCCAAAGGTATGAATGATGCTTAAATGGTTTCATGCAACTATGAATTGTGGCATGCTCTTCTCATAAAATTTCCTAGATTGGCCTAGTGTTGAAGCAAAGCTTTGATACCACATTGTGGTGTCCCCACCTAGAATTCATGGCTAGAAAATGGGTATCCATGTTCAAATAGATGAAATCTTGAACCTTAAGAGACCATTTCTCCATTCTAATACAAAAATGGTCTTCCATGGAGACCTTGAATTCATTTGCATGCATGATAATAAAATAAAATAAAATTTGTGCAACTAATAAGCATAGGCCAATATATTTCATGGCAAAAAAGTTCCCATGTTAAGATTTAAACTTCACCATATGCGATATGGTAATCCATATTATTTTATAACAACAAATAAGATTCAATTGCAAATTCATACACCGAGATAGAATAGTTATCCGTATCTAAATATGGTGTTAACAATTGTTGTATATAAGAAAGTTTCAACCCAACCCTATGCATCTATAGAAATATTCCACCCCCAAACTCAAATGTGAGGCCACTAGGGTGAAGGAATTCAAGCTATAGGCTCCAAACACACTCAACCCAACCCATTTATCTCATGGCTCAATCAATTTGATCACCATAAAGCACTGTAAGCCTCTTATCGAACCATGAAACAACCATGGCACTCTCTCCCACTACCCTATACAATATAAGGAAGATCTTCCCCTTTTTTGCTTATTAGTCCTTTAGGGATATCCTTCCCTTCAAGTGCTTTTCGATGTAGGAAAAATGAGTCCAATATACTAAATTTGTTCTAGGATAGCATGGAAGAATAGACTTGGCTCTCAAACAACTAATGTGTAACAATAAATAGTTGGTGAAGGCCATCTAACTTACTTATCAATTTTACTCGCCTACAACCATCTATCTCTTTGTCAAGGTCTTTCTTTCCTTCCTCTACAATGTTGATTGCATCCTTTCATATCAAGTTCATGGCTAATGGTTGATAGAAAGAATGGAGAGTGCAACATGAGGATTGGAAAAAGATTTAGTGTGAGAAGGAAATATTTAAATGTGCCAATCATGAGAATGAATGGAATGAATTCATATTAGGTAGGATAATGATGACACTGAGAGAGTTCAGGGAATCATGATCGAATTTCCTTCTAAAAAGAGAATGAAGTACTCTTACATTTATCCCATGATGATAGTAGTCATCCCATGTGCCAATAACTACATGAAGCAAACTTCCTCACCAACCTCTACATGCATTTAATGAGTGGATTTCTAAGTCAAAGTAGGTGGATGGCTTCATTTAAGGAACACATTGGAAAAGGGATGAGATCTTAGGATAACACTTGGAAATAGAGGATTACTCTCCCATAAGCCTCACATTCTTCTTTTCCTTGAGAGGAATTATACCGCCTCTCATGCTCTTCCATAACTATCTTGGACCATTATATATTATATTTCAACATTAATATTTGCGTAGCTTGAATTCATAATTTCAATCCTACCATGTAGTCCATAGAACTATATTTACATCATTTACACATGGGGTCATTTATTTAAGCTCAAATGGATCGACTCTCGTCATTATAACCACACAAATTTACAATTTATACAAAATTTGATCCAATACACTCTAGGGGTCAAAGTTGGGGTATTACAGATGTACAATAAAGGTTCATAAAAAGTTGAATGCATGTAATCAAGTGGGTGTCAACTAATAGGTATATGTGAAATCTATTTATAAACCATTGCAATGAAACATTCATATTTCAAAATATGTTAGTAAATTTCTAATTATTTTTATGTCTATGCAGATGCATGCTTAGGATGCACAAATACCTCTACATCTTGTTCCTCCATAACTTCTTGACATTATCTATCATTATCATGAGCATGAGCCCAATTATATCATTTGAATTATTTTTTATGAGATTGATGATTGTATTGGCTTGCCTAAGGACATTATTGACTTGAATGACTAGTGACCCTAAATATCATAATGAATCATTAAAATTCTCATGAGTTTCAACATTAATTTCGATGTAAATTTTGACATGACTTCCAACCATTTTTACATCAATATCAATTTCAATTCAAACCATTTGACAAAAATATCGATAGGAATTTCAACCTAAATTTATAATAGTTTGAAATTAATTTTGATTGTAAAATGATATTTTTATTGGAGATATAATTCCCTCCCACCCTCTCCACACTTAATGAAGAATGGGGAAGTTGGCACATCACTAGTGCCATTCCATAAATCCCCCCCTCTCTTCTCTAGGTTTCCAAATGGAAGGTGTTATTTATTGCTAGTTGCAATAGTGGTTCATGAGAATCAGTCTTGTAGCCTTCTTGGGCATTATGCCTTAGTGAAAGTGGTTAAACCAACCAAGCTATCCATTAAAGTTGATTTTAAAGTGATATGTTTCAATATCTATCTCAATTATTTTTATATACAAAACAAGTATTTCCATTGCATTTTTTACATAAATTCATATTAAATTTAGAATATATAACAACACAATAGATGAAAAATAGCTCTAAGATATAAGTAAGATATAAGTCAATGTGCTTTTGTAAGGAATTAGAACACATATTTCAAGTCATAAAAAGGTAATTGCTTTAAACAAATGGAACATAATTAGGTAAAAAATAAAATTATGGTTGTAGTGGTTTGAGCCTATTCTATGTTCTCTCCATTATATTCCAAAGATTGAGTGACCCAAAAATGTTTCAAAACTAAAATTAAACTAAAAAGCTAAGTCATAAGAGAATACATACAAATCTAAGAAGCTTCTTCGTAGGGATATGTCCCTCCTAATAGTAGCATTCATTACAATGGAAGAAGCTTCATCACTTAGAATGTGGCACTACTTGTAAGGAGGGTTTATATGTTAGGGTGTTTGACTTGTGCACTTGCCTCTTAAAT
Organism: Larix kaempferi; assembly: GCA_027924585.1. Taxonomy (NCBI): domain Eukaryota; kingdom Viridiplantae; phylum Streptophyta; class Pinopsida; order Pinales; family Pinaceae; genus Larix; species Larix kaempferi. The sequence continues at coordinate 12,281,080 of BSBM01000963.1, read as the reverse complement.
GTGTAATTGTTTTCTAAGATGGAATTTTATTTTCTCTAGGGAAACTTTTAGGGGTGAAATTTAGCCCATGTATTATTTTTCCATGTTTTTTTTCAAATAAATATTCGTCAATTTGCATTTTTTTGAAGCCCTATTTCGCCCAATTTTGATGGGGTAAAAAATTTTCACTCTAAAAATCACCAAATTATTATATAAATTATATAAAATTCTTAGAAATTGAAATATTTTTAGAAAAATATCACCAAATATTTTATAGTTGTCATTTTAAGAATTGATTAAATTCACCAACGTTTATACACTTTTAAATAAGTATGGATCCTTAAAATTTTCCTTGATCTTCTCAACTTCTTCCAAATTGGTAACATGATGTAGGCCTTCCTCTAGTTGGAAAAGTCTCTTCACCAGTGAACAACAAGGGACAATACACTATTCTACATGCATAAGCTCATAATCCACCCAAAAAAAATTCTATAAAGATTTTAATATCTATTCATTGCCTAAGCCTAAATTTGTCTCTAAAAAATTAATAATCCATCCAACCACAAAGCATAAATTTTTTTATGAAATTAGTGATCCACCTACCCACTGAACCTATATTTTGCATTCACTACCACTCTTTGGTTAACCTCCAGCTTTCCACTTATCACTACTACCATTTCTTTTGTCTCCTTTATACTCCTTTGACATTCTTATTAACTATCCATACATCCCCAATTTTAAGGCTATGCTTCAACGATCATCCAATTTTAGGGCGATCATTCAAGGATCATCCATGTTTTATTTATTTATAAAGCCACATATCTTAGTCATAGAAATTATTGGGGATGCTATGTTTTATTTATTTATAAAACCAGAAATTATTGGGATGCTAACTTTAAAGTTTATAACTCTCTAACACCCAAAACCTAATCATGCGTTGGGATAACATGTCATACTTTATGGTAAATTTCATGCTCTCAACTCGCTTAAGTGGTTATAATGACCTTAATTTTTCATTAAATTTAACATCACAACCCTAACCCTAGATAAACTAAACTACAATAAATACCATTCATAATTATTTACCAACCAATCAAGTCCTCAATTTGTGGCAAGCATGTTATAAAATAGAGAAAGGGCTTAATGTTGCATTTCCACTTTAACCATTGGCATCAATTTAAACTCATTTTGCTTATCTTTGTGTTGCTTATTTTATTTTATTACCCTCATAGATAAAACTAATGATTGAATAGCATCACACCTCACACATTTTCAAATGACTTTACACTTTTTGTCTGGAAAGAGTATAATTAGTTATTATGAAGGAAGAAAAGACTAACTTTTAAAATTGTGTTCGACACAAAGGGGTGTTATATAAGAACCTTCATATAATATATTAGTTATTTGTTACTTTATATTATATAATTGTAATGCATGTATCCATCATTGCATGTAGTACCTTAGTTCCTTCATTGATTTTGATTCATAAAGTATTGATGAACATAATTTTTAATAACTTTTTCTTGTCTTCGTATAGTACACACATGCCTTCTTACATCTCTTGTGCTCTCAATCATTTAGGTGAAGACCACGTATATGATTGAAAATCTTCAAAGATCCATTATCTATGTATGGAAAAATTTGGGAAAACTTCAACTCCATAATAGGTTATGATTGTAAATCTTTAATTTTTTATTATTATTTAGGAATGTTTTATAATAATTTATACATTTGTTGGAAAAAATATTTTGGATGTTTTTTTTGAAAGATTTCGATGAAGGATACATCAATTGTTAATTAATAATGATTATTTATTTAGTAAAGGTTTAGCTAAATTTAAACCAAAGTTATGTAAACCAAAGATCTTATAACTAATTTTATTTTGAAGTCTTTTCAAATCAATTGAGGGATTGAGTTAACCCACTTGGTGCATGCTCTTTCTCTCAAACCCCAAGTGACAACTTAGTTGCTTCAAGCATCATGGTGTTTTATTACCAACTTGGGTTTAATTTCTTTAATAAGGGTCAATGAGCTCAACCACAAGAGGTGCTAGAGACAAATCTTAAATTAAGTACAAGATGATGATGCATACTAGTTTACACCAACCAATTAAAACTGACCAATTTGTTAAGGATTCCATCCACAAATAGGAGACAATGTCTTTAAAGTTTTATTTTTATAAAAAACATTATTTTATATATATAAACATGTTCTTAGTTGAATATAGAAAACATTATTTTATATAAATTGTTTAAACATGTTTTTCATTGAATTTGAACATAGTTGTGTTTCCATTATGACGATGGAATATTAAGCTTACTCTTTTAATAAGTAAAATATATTCATGGCTTATCCATAAATAACAAGGCTAATTCATGAGTGATTGTCAATTAGGGTATTTTTTAAGGATGTTAATAGTATACTTAAGTATAGTATCGTAGGCGATTATTTTGGATTGAAAAAACATGTATATAGATAGGTAGGCGAATATTAAACATGAAACATACAATTTACTACTAAAACGTGTAAATTTTGGCGAATATTATCATAAAACAAACACATTTTATGTAAATATAGACGATATTAGAGGCTAAAAATGACCAAATAGCGAATTTATTTTTTGAAAAAAAGTCCAAAAAATAGCCAATTGGAGAAATTTCGCCCCTGAAAATTTCGTTATTGCCAATTTAACTCAAAATGATCTGTACTTTACCAAACACTTCGAACATTTGTAACCTATCAAAGTTCTCTTAATAATAGTAGTAGAATAGTATTTTGAGTATTTATATTTATTATTAATAAATATTAAATTTTAAATCAATTAATTTATAAAAAAATATTATTATTTTAATAATAATAATTAAAGATGATGGTGGTAGTTATTGTTCACTGAGATTAAATTGGTCTATCAAACCTTCAGAAAAAAGAAATGAACTGTTTGGATTTTTGTAAAACTTTATTCCTATGCTCAAAGAGCTTAGAAAAAAGTGTTCCTAGGTTGCCATAAGTTTTACAAAATAGAAGGTTAGGAAGGTTTGTATTGTAGCAAAGATTATGAAACTACGATCTAATGTGGATGTATGCATGGCACTCTAAAAGAAAGTGACCTTCATCTTCCATTCTCCCAATCTCACAGAGATAAAAAATTCTTTCCACCCATGGTATTTTAGGAGTTGTCCAGCGTGTTGTTTCACTATGAAGCTCATGAGAGTTCGTTTTTATCTTAGTTATATTGATTTTCTTCTTCAAACTAGTTAACACAAAGAAATAATTTTGATCTTCCATATTAGAATTAAACATCTTCTTATAATATCTTAATTTTATTTTAGCCTCTAGATATTTCTCGTCCCACATTGTCTTTATAAACTTCATTGCAATAATAATTTTAATATTATTGATGAAATAATTTAATTTTAATATTTTGAGAATTTATATTTACCAATAATAAATTTTAAATTTCAAATGAAAAAAAATCAAAAAATCAATTTATTTTTTAATAATTATTAATAATAAAATAAGTTAAAAGTTATATAATAATAATTTAATAATCAATCATGGTTTAATTATCACCCTCTAATTGTCCAATTTAATATAAAACTTTCTTTTTTCTTTTCTTTTCTTTTCTTATTTTTCTTTTTTCTTTTTTCTTTTTTCTCTTTTCTTTTTTCTTTTTTTTTTCTTTCTTTTTTTCTTTCTTTTCTTTTTTTTTTTCAGCAAAAAATTCACCTTCCTACTATTCCGAAGGAATCAAGGAAAGCTAACAATGCACGGGAAATCTCAACAAACTTCCTCACATATCGTGGATGGTAGGTTGAGCAAACTGTCAGTCGGTAATCCAAGCCAGAAAATGTCTCAATGGAATTGAACCTAGGTGGATGGAATGAAATCCATCTAACCCCACCAACAGGCCACCGTATCCTTGACTTAATATAAAGCTTTGTTAAAATCACCTATACTAAAATCCACGAATACTAAAATCCAACCATGCTAAAATCCTAAACCATGCTAAGGGTACTACCACTTGCCAACAAAAAAAAAACAATGCATCTTTCCTAAAAATCCAGTTTGAGTTTGAAGGAGCTTTACAAAATTTCAGGCTTTCCGTTTTGTCTATTGAAATCTACTTCTAAGGCCCTGGACTTATATTGCCTTACAAAATGTCCTAGAAAAACTACATAATAATAGACAATTAAAACATACTAAAAGTGGAACCAAGGAACTTGTTCTTCCATTTTGATCTAGGGAGGAACAACTGATGATGATTCTACCTCCTCCTTCTCTTTTAGTTTTCTCTTGAGGTCTGCAACTTTTTTTTCTAGAGTTTCCACTTTGGCTTTCATTTCATCCGCTTTGTCTTATTGTTGCTCCATCTTGTTTGCTAACAGGTCCAACTACAACTGAAAATTCCTTTTCTCCTCCATCCTTTGTTGTTGATCCTCTTCCTGCCACTCTTCCCTACGTCTTTCTCTATCTCTCCCGTCGTGCTCCATCCAACTAACCCACTGGTTAAGCCTGCACATATTTTTGTTTATCTTTTGAATCCCACATTCGTCACATCAATAAGATTCATGTGTTCCATCATCCCTATCCATATTCGCAATAGAAATGCGAGAGTACACTCTATTTGTCCAACGTCGGGACTCAGACCAAAATGCTCTCTTTCTGTGAATACCAACAGCTCGGAGATGATCTATAGCAAGTTTCCCAACAATGATATATAAAAAATCCCCTACCTTTGTGCCATTATTTCCATTTATGCCCATCCTTTCCATTTTTCCCCTGTCGTGCATGAACCAGTACTTAGCTTCAAATCTTCAGTAGAGATTACGCTAAGAAGGGTCGGTCTGCACGTGGGAGAAGGTGAGGAGTTTGCTTGTAGATTTCATTTCGTCATTCCCATCAACTGTTATCATATTCCTGCACTTGAACGAAATCATGGAAGTGTTTGAACCGATAATGAGCATTAAGAGCAATTTAATGTGTGAGAGAGTCACCTTCCTTAATCTGGAAATGCTAACACTCCCCACGTGTCTCTCCCACAGCCTCATGATGACAACTAGTGGGACGGGGTGACACCAAACTTCAATCCTTAGGTTGGAGGTTTCATGGGGGACTTTAGACCCCAATTTAACCTTCAAATTAATTTTCCTATGAAATGGGTTCATATTGCACCTCTCTGTTTTGAGTTTGAAAACTTCCTCCAGTTCTATTTGTTGCAAGATTGGCCAAAGAGTCTGCATGTTTATTTTGGATTCCTAACAGGTGATAGATATCAACTGTTTGGATTCAATGGTTTTTCCAGATTCTCAGTTGAATCCTTGCTAAGGCAGTATTGTGTAGAGGAGAATGAAACTTAGTAGCTTTTATCGTAGTACGAGAGTCACCAAGAATTATGGCATCATAAATCCTCTTTTTAATTAACACCTTAGTCCCCATCGAAAGCGCCAACATCTTAACACGATTGTTTGACTATGTTCCAAGACTCCATGAAAATGCTTCAATATTGTTTCCTTTAGGATCAAAGAGCATCCCTCCCGCACTTGCCACCCCATAATAAAATAAATTATTATAAATTCATTTTAATTCTATTTTTTTTCTTTTGAATATTTAATAGATTTAAGGTTAAAATATATTTATATTGATTTTAATTTAAAATTTGATAAATATATTAATGTAATTAATTTTTTGTAATTTTATATTTATATTAAATTTAAAATATGAATTTATGTTAATGTAATAAGCACTAATTTTATGACAATGAGAAAAATATAAAAATATAATCATCATTAATGGAAAGAGAAAAGGCAGAGATATTATGCATAGCAGTGCATATATTAATGCAATGTTCTAATGCCTATTTTTGTGTTCAAGGTTAGGTCTAAATTTTAGATAAATTTGTGAAAGTAAATATTCCATAACCTTAAGGTAAAAGTAATTTTTTTTGCGTGGTATAGTATTTAATTTAATAGTTATAATTATTATATATTAATTAAAAAGTTTGTTATAAATTATTTTAAAAATGATATTTTTAAAATAAATTATTGTGTTAAGTTTTGGTAAAGCAAACAGTTAAGACATGTTTCTTTTTGTAAGCTGAGATCAAAATTTGTTGGAGGCGACCTCTAAATCCAACAATACTATAGATTGGTACGACCCATAATTAAAAGATATTAAAACAAAACAAAATAAAATTGTATTCTTTATATTATTAAAAAGTTAAAGAAAAAAAAAATTATTTTATTCATTTTTTATAAACATATTATATTTTAATTATACCATATTTATAATATTAAAATTTTTCATAACTTATTAATTCATAAAATAACAAAGTTTATCTATAATTTTTAAAAATAAAATGATAAAGCAAATCACTTAATTATAAGTTTTATTGATGCTTGAAGAACTAAAGTAAGTCTCAATATAATAAAGGATAATCATTGATGTGATACTAAAGATGAATGTTGAAAATACTTTTTCTTAGGATGTTCTATGAACGGTCACATTAAATATCAATTTTAAAATAGTTATAGCATTATCTATCTTCCCAACTTGTTAAGTTATTAAATTTCTAAGCTTCTTCGTGTTTATTAAAATAAACAAATAAATTATTTATTATTTTTATTAAATTTAATAAATAAAAATACATGATAACAACTATCATCATTATCATAATTATTAAAATCTAATTTATTTTAAATATAAAATTTGTTGTATAAGAAGTTTTTTTTTAAAACTCTTTTGATTTCCATTATCTTGTAGGGTTGTGAAGTTTTGGGTTGCAATATTTTTAGAGAATTATGAAGCAAGATTAAACAAATCCAGAAGTGTTTCATAACGTATAATCTCAAAATTACAAGTAATACACCCTACCCTATTCTCCTTCTAGAAGTGGGTCTTTCCCCCATCAAGAGCATCTCTATGACCAGGTACCTGATGTACAAGTACATGATAAATAACATGGGATACCAAAGACTTTGCAAAATTGCTTTAAAATCCAATCAATACCAACTTCATCTCAAGAGAGGTTGGTATAAAGATGCCATAGCCTCGTTAAACCATTAGGGGATTCATGAAAATGCCACTTTGCAAGATATCAATAACATTAAAAATATTATCAAAACTAAGTTTATAGAGAAAATGTGGGGTGAGAAAGAATTAGAGGTTAAAAGAAAATTAAGATAATGTAAGGAGGTCATTACCCCTAATTTGAAAGATCAAAAGTATCTCTATGTGTTAACTAGTTCGAGAAAGAAAATGAATATAGCCAAGATAAGAACGAACTCTCATGAGCTTCACAGTGAAATAGGACAATGGGCAATTCCTAAAACACCGTGAGTGGAAACTTGGAAAGGACTTGCCATCTCTATGAGACTATGAGCGTTTAGGATGAAAGTCATTTTATCTTGGAATGCCCTATGTACACCCACATTAGGTCGCAGTTTCATAATCTTTGCTACAATACAAACCTCCCCAACCTTCTAACATGTCAAAACTATGGTGACGTAGAAATACTTCTTTCTGGGATCTTTGAACATCGAAATAAAATTTTACAACTATCAAAATAGTTATCATCAATTTAATAAAAATCTATACATAAATTATAATGAAAAATTATTATTACTAATCTTATATATTAACCATTAGTAATGAAAATTTGAAATTAACTTAAATTCCCCATATATATATATATAAACTTTTTCGAAGTTAATAAATAAACTAGCTCATTTTGCAAGGAATCTCTTTTGTCTTATTTTTATGCATAATATTATTAAAAATATAATTATAAATAATTTGTTATAAAGAAATTAATTATTAAAACACATAAAAATTTGCACCACATATAACTAAGTAAATGAAAGTAGTACAAAACAAATAAGGTATTCAAGTATTGAGTAAAGACAAGTATATTCCCGTGTAGGCAAGGGGGGTGCATGATTGAAGTGGATATTTCTGTAGTGTGTCTGTGTTTAGGAAACATATGTGAACCATGTATGCCTTGGTTGCCACAACATATATCATTGTCATTGTCACTAGTGGATATATTGCATCTATGTATATTTATTATTTATTGCACTTTTACATTGACAATGTTGTGGACAAGACAATATTCTGGTTACAATCCTTCCCATAAACGCTTCACATGTAGTTGGATGGGGTAAGAGAACCCAAACATCTCACTTGATTGTTATCCTATCCCTGCATTATATTATTTAAAAAATAATTTTTAATGTTTTTTTGGAATTGTAAGTAGAATACAATCATCAATGTAGAAACTTGAAATAATAATGTTGGTGGTTAATGTTTACTGAGTGAGATTAGTTAAATAAATTTTGATATATTATATAAATATAATAAGTGTAATAATTAATAATATATATTTCTTTTTTAAGTAATAAAATTAAATTTTGATTAAAGGAATAAGATAATAATATAATCAAATTCTTAAGAAAAGTGGATTATTTAGAACGATAGTACTTATCAACAAACATTATTAATTAAAAATAAACATGTAAAAAAATAAGATTACAAACATTGCTCGTTAAAAATAAACATGTAAAAAAATAAGATTTAAATACATATAAGAAGAATAACAACTTTTCCTCACAACTATTTAAATTATATTTAATTGATAAATATATAAATTGATAACCTTAAAATTAGATTATTATTCTTATTATTACATAAAATAAATATAAAATTATTATTATTAACTTTAGTCAAAATTTATATTTCATAAGATAAGTTTTATAGATTTTATATTCCAGCTAAACTTTTTAATTCTTTATCTAAATATTTAAATGTATGATTCCACCTAAACTTTTTATTAATTCTTTATGTGAGATATTTAAATGTGAGATTTTAAATTTTGACTACTCTAAATCAATCTCATTTCATATTTTATAATATTTAAATATAACTATTTTTATGAAAATTAAGAAAATGTGTTTTAATTTCTTTTTACTATTTATTTTAATGATGGATTGATTTGAGATAGATAGTGTTTTACATGTCATTTTAATATCTAATTTTATCAAAAGAATTGGTTCTCTTTCTTAATATAAATTATTTTAACTATGTTTTTCTCACCTTTACAAAAAGATAATAAAATATAAAAAATAATAATTAAAATATAAATTTTAATCATAATTATATATTTATTTAAAATGTCTTAAAATAACTCAAAAAACTATAATCTTCAAAAATTTCCTCTTCTCACCATTTTCATACCTATTAATAATATGCCAAAGCATTTAATTAAAACTATAAGATCCAATGCTTTAATAGCTGATTTAGAATTTATCATTCTTCTATATTTTGCGCCAAAGAGACCTAGTAGGAAGAGATGTGTAACTCCTTTTGTGCTCATCTTGGAGCTGACACATGTCTTTTTTAAAATATTATAAAATATTATAAAAAATAATATGTCGATTATTTAAAACATTTATAACGACATAATATATATAAAACTACAGAAATTAGATAAATTAAAATGCTTCCTCAACATTTGCACTCTAAAAAGAAGTTTGCACTCCTAGAGATTTGATCTCTCTCGACGCTTGGTAGATCCCCTTTAAGATGGATCTATGCTAGTACCATAATAAACATTTTCCTTTCCTTTGGATAAGAAGCTTCTTCCTAATTATGTAGCTTTCTCTTAAAATGTCAATCATCATCATCGCCTATTGGATTTAAATTTGAGGTTGGTTTTCTCAATAAATCAACCATTTAGTTGTTCTAGTATATTTAACTTCATTTGCTTTCATTGTTTTGCATATAGCTCTATAAATAATTTATATTTTGGAGAATGGGCTTGAAATTTTTAGGATATATTGTTTTGACAATTTTCAAATATATATGACATGTTATTTATCAACTATGAGAAAACATTCACCAATTTATTGCTCAACCACTACTTAATTAATGATTTAAATACCTATATCATTAATAAAATTGTTTTCAACTTTCTCCCTAGGTTATGTCTTAGTGAGAGGACCTCTTCTAACTCAACAAGTCTACACCTCAAAGAGTAGCTCTTAGAGCTTAACACAATTACATCATCATATCTCATAGTTATCCAACATTTATGATGTAATTGGAGGATTCATGCTTGTGTAACTTCATTATTTTTTGTTAGGTTGATGTTACAATGTGGTTATAAACCCATAACTCTTATAATTATAAATTTATAATATGACAAGCCAACAAAACACACCAAATAAGTACTAATTGGCAATCGCAAGTTCAATCATAACGTGGCATAGGTTCTTAGTGCAAATTTTCCAAAAGGAGCCATCATGGAGACTTCTAACCATAATCACTAAATGAGCCCAAACAATGTTGTAATCCCATGTACACTAAATTGGGCCAAGCAATGTTGTAACCCCATGTACATATAATATAATACATAGCTTAACAACATTTCTAAAACCAAAATTTAGAAATTCCTTATGCTAAGTATCTATTCCTTGACTTAGAATGTTGATCTTGAACCTTAAGGCAACACAATTACAAGCTTGCAAATCCAACACTTAGAAATTTATATCATGGCATGCAAACACAACTCATTAAACATGCATTGATCGGTGATCACAAGTTGAGTCATATCGTGGTATATATAGTTGATTTTTTCCCAAAAGTCACCACTACAGTGATGTCTGCCTATCATCACTAAGTTGGCCTAGCAAGTTGTAATCCCTATATACAACCATTATGAGATGTACTTTGGAGATGTTCTAAACTTAGATTTTTGATTTGGTAGTTGCATTATTTTTGTTAGATCAATGTTACCATATAGTTGCAAACTCAAAAATTCAAAATTACAAATTTATATCAAGACATAATGAAACAACACACCAAATCACATAAAATAATCACAAATTAAATCATAATAAAATATAAATTCTTAATTCAAATACTTCAAAAAAATATTATTATAAATTTTGAAAAATTGTTATTATAATTTTTCAAAAATTATTATTATAAAATTTCAAACTTATAACTACAATTTTTTTTATATACAAATGGTACAATCATAATTACAAACCAAAAAAATTATATCAGGACAAGCCAACAAAACACACCAAACAAATATTCCTAAACAATCCCAAATTAATTCATTTCAAATTCTCCAAACAGACTTCTAGAGAACATCACTAAATGGGTCCTAACTATGCTCTATAAATATGAATTCTAGGCATCATCACTCAATGGGTCTTAATTATTTTTGTAAACCCATGCAGATACATTATAATATGCAGTTTGGGAGCTCTTCTAAACCCCATAATCCCTTTGTCTCTTCTTCACAGATTAAATTATGCAAAAAGGAGGAGCAGCATATAAAGGATAAAATCTCAAAGTCCTTGAAGAATAAACAAATTCAACTTAAATAAAAAGTAGAAAGGAAATAAAATAAAATAATGAAAAGGACCGAAAGCGACGGGAGTAAAGCTGCCCTGCCGTTGACTAAGGTTTGACTGGCCCGTGCAGTACTTGCTTTGTAACAGCACGGCCCATGAAAATCAAATCAAACATCAAAATCAATAACATGCTTTTAGTTAAATTAATAGCTCACTTAATTCACAAAAAATCCTAAATTATTTAAGTATTATAGGCCTAATTTATAACTAGTTTAATCTCGCGGACCTCATCTTTTTATTTAAACGCGTTAAATGCGTAGGGAACCCCTTCCTCTGTGGGCCTTCTAGGGTATTTCTGCTGAGTTCCAGAGCCTCCCAGATGCTTAACCCGACCTCAGATTCTGGATTTTATCATTTGGGTCTGTTCAATTCCTCCCATTTACTATACCCACGTTAATAGTTTAACGAATTCATGGTGTTTCTAATAAATGAATTTTCATGGTGTTTTTGATGGGTTTCAGTGGGGTTGCGTGAGACCTGAGTATTGTAATTATATGGATTTTATTATTTTTGGGAGTCTGTTTATGCCAACATGTGATCTGGGTTCGATCAGGATGTGGTAGAATCCATGAAATGATGCAGAGTTATGGAGCTGCATGAGCCTTTTGAGGGTATTGAGTTTTATTTTACCTCATGAGTGGTTCTGAGCACTGAAAGACGAGAAATGGTGATGGGGATTTGTAATTATGAATGCTTCAATACTGCAGGCTTACAACATCCATGCTTCCTGCAGGGTAGGAGCAGCCATCTTGCATAGTTCCAGCACGTGCAAATGGTCAATGGTGCCATCATTTTGCAGTGAAAATTGTACCATAGAAATCATAATAGCCAGGTTTTATAGCTTAATACCTATGGTCACTGGTGTATTAGGATGGAGTGGATTCCAATGCAGTAAGCATTGTTTGCAGTAATTGAGTGGGTATATTGGGTCTGGGTTTTTGATGGTGGCATTGGGAGCTGAGCCCAGATTCAAATCACTTTGTTTTTTAGTCAATTATAATTAGCGTTGGTGATGAGTTGGGTTGTATCTAGTTGCCTAAATAGGCTACTGGTATTATTGGATCATATGCTCCAAGCCCAAAAGTTTACAGAATCAATATGAAACTTGAGCATGTGTATCGATATGGTTGTAACATGGGAGAATCAATGTCTTCTGAAAGATCTAGACCAAACCCAATTGCTAGATTTATATACAATAATGGTGTAGTATAAGCTAGGGAATTGGGATAAGATTTCTGTAGAGAGATATACTTGAGCATTTGTTTTTTTTTCTGCAGTGTTTGAAGAACTTCTTAGGAGAATAGGCAATGCTATTAACATGACAGACCCAAGCACTAGTGCCTTGATGAGAGTGGAGAGCACAGACACAGGAGGAGAAAGAGGAAGGGAGTACAGAAAGGGCATATGGACACTTGAGGAGACTCTGATCCTTTTGGAAGCCAAGAAGCAGGATGATGAGAGGAGAATGAGGGGTGGGGATAAGGAGAGGGGCAAGACTGCAGAGTTGAGATGGAAGTGGGTTGAGAATTATTGCTTCAAGCATGGATGTATCAGAAGCCAGAACCAGTGCAATGATAAGTGGGACAACTTGCTCAGAGATTACAAGAAAGTTAGAGAATATGAGAACAAGCTTAGTCCCAATCAGTCTTCATATTGGCACCTTGAGAAGCATGAAAGGAAAGAAAGAGGGCTGCCCTCTAATCTTCTGTATCAGGTCTACGAAGCTCTCCATGAAGTCGTTGACAAAAGATATGCTCCCAGGATCGCACATGCCCAGGCCTCAGGAGAGAAGCCAAGCATGTCCCTTCAACAACATGAACAGCAGCATCAGCATACTTCTCAACCCAATCTACCACAGCAGCAGCAGCAACAGCAACATCCACCGCCAACACATCAACAGATTCCTACTCAACAACAACAACAACCAGCTTCAGGTACATTTAATCCCTGGTCAGTTCAATATCAAATGCTATTATTCAGTCTGAGATTTAGTTCACGGGGTTGATTTTGTTTGGATGTTAACAATTACATCTTACCTAGAAAGACAAAGAAAGAACAAAAACGTGCGTGTTCTAGTCATCGAAGGGTGTAGTATTCTCCATGTTGAAAATTGGGCAGGATATGAATCGAACCCAGGATCTGCCCCTGGCTGGTGATTGCTATATTTAACAACCCCCTTCAAGTCACACTTTGGCTCATTCCTCCTACCCACCACCATTCAACTGGGTTCTGATACCATGTTAACGCTTGGATGGACTAGGAATTGAATCCAGGACCTTTCCCTGGCTGGTGGGCTGCTCTACCACTGAGCTACATATGCCCCTTTCATGATGGGCACCCATTCCAGTTCGACATTAAGTTGTGGATTGCAATCTTCAACTTAGGACTATAATATCCATTGGATTTATTTGATGTACAAGTCTCTGTCTGTCTCGTGGGCGGGATTGCCACTAATCTTAAAATGTAAATATTTACCTTTTGGTCTGGGGCATGAATCACTGCTAGTCCTAGTTAAACTTGAAGACGCTTATATAATCTTTCGATGGATTATCTATGTTCTTAATGTGCTAAGAAAATTCATATAGACATTCTAGACCAGTGATCTAGGATTTGAAGAAAAGCTAAAATACCATCTCATTGTCCATTACTTAGATCTAGTCAATCTACTGTTTTACCGTCCAATAAACCAGAATCAGAACGAAAAACTAGACCAGAGACCTAAGTTTCTGATGATACACTAATCAATGATGTGGCAGTCTAGTAACTGAGATAAAGCATTTCCAAGATTAGTGCAGTAGCAGACGAAGCATTGACACACATAAGAAATAGACGACATTTGGTTATGTATGACTAGATGCTCCCTAACTGCACTCTATCAAATAAGTCATCTGGTAATATTACTACGATTATTTTGATCCCAGTCAAATGCGGCAGTTGACACTAGACCCTCAAAGTTTCTTATAAACACAATTGATGCGATATGCATTCGTTTTCATAGTGTTGATAGGGGGAGTGTTTCTCTTTGCACTATTTTCAGGTTATTTGATGTATTTGTTCCTTTTGAACTGTGTAGGTGGCTGCTCTGTTGATATATCTGACAGTTCTGAGAGTGATGGGAGTGAACTTCCACATTCACCAGCTAAGAGGAGGAGGGTGTGGAGAAGCATACATGGCTTAGCCCCTGCCATGTCAAAGTGTACAAAAGATTTAGCCCAAATACTGATGAAATGTGAAGAAAAGAAAGATAAGAGGCACCTGGATATTTTGGGAGTAGAAGAAAGGAAGTTGAACATGGAACAGATGAAGACAGAGATAAGTAAACAAGGTATTGCAGGCCTCATACATGCTGTAGACAATCTCACTAGTGCTATTCTTACTTTGGCCTCTGAAAAAACTGTCACTAATGATTAAGATTATTCAATGAAGGCTAGTAGACAAGGTATCTCAGGCCTCAGAAGTGCTGCAAACAATCTCGTCAATGCTGTTCTTACTTTGGCCTTTGACAAAACTGATGCTCCTGATTATGGTTATTCAAGGAAGGTTTAGGATACTATTTCAGTAATGTATGGTTGTCTTAGTACTGCTAACTAGGAATTCTTTCAGGGAATGTCTGTTGTATTGTGAACTTACCAAATGATAATACCTAGCTCTAGGTGGCATAGAGGTATGCGGATAACAATCCCTGTTTTCATATTCAATGATTCCAATGCTATCATTTTTCATGTAATGTAATTGATCTTCTTGCATTGTGGGCAACTTTATTCACAGAAGCCTACTTAATCTTTCAGTTGAAGAATTTCAGTCAAATGTTTGCCATCTGAGCCGGTTGTATTTGGTTCCATTTTTACTGTGACACCTTTTTATATTGATGTTAAACTCGTCTAGAATTGCTAAAGATTAGAATGTTATTTTATATGCTTGTACTGTTTATTTTTTATGTAACTAGAGATTGAATCTCAACCAATTTTACCTGATATCTCACGGTGCAGACATGAAAATGTGCTTTAACTCCATGGTTTTCAATTATATATTCGAAACATGTTTATACTCTGTACCTTTCATCAATCTGTATGTATTGCAAATTTTAAGAATTAAAACTAATCCAAAGCAATGTGTCTGGATTCGAATGACCTAAGGACTACGATTTGATGGTGATAGGATTGACTACTACTTAACTATAATAATATCCCATAATCTAAAATGGTTCCTGAAAAATGTAAATGCTATTGTTTAGCTTATTTCTTAATTTGAAGCCCAACACCCTGAGCTGTGACTTGATGAATGGTCGTCTGATTTGAAATTTCATGTTGTAATTCTATGGGGGCCGGATTGCACGGGAATGTCAAAGTGGGGTTTAGTTTCATCATTAGATTATTGCCCTCTTCTCTGCATTGGGGCATGGGCATGGGTGTAAAGTTGCATGGATCATATTCTTGGTCTTTTGTCAAATATAAAATATACTTCTTTGACCTAGCATGTGTGGACCTCCAAAGCCACGATGAAAATATGGGTACCTAATCACCACGGAATTATGAATGCTTAATAACCACAGAATTATGTTTGTACTCTGAGCTCTGCAAGCTCAAAATAAAGATGGCTGCCAAAATAGTTCAGTCTGTGAACTGACCTGATGCAAAATTGCATTGAAGCACTTGAAAATAAGGACGCCCTGCTGGAGTTTAGCCTTTGTTTGGTTTGTCTTATCAGGAAATTCTGTTAATAAGAATAAAAAAGCTTATGGACAATGGTTTTGTAAACATTCTTTATATATCTGACCACAGTCGGAAAAAGTAGGTGTGCAAAATAAACTTCCGATTGTTATAAAAAACCAGTATGTCCACAGTACAAGCCCTTTCATGATTATCCCAAAATATTTTCCACAGACGAAGACAGCTAATTACTAAGTTCAGAGTTGCTATTTAATCATCTTCGAACTACATGCCAGATTTCTACTCCATTTGGCCCACCAATTCCAATCTGTATTTTAGTGATTGTTGGATAGTTCAATTCATGGGATTCTGATTCTGTACCTCGCACAGGTACTGGCATTTTCCATCAGTCACTGGCCTAAGGAGAGGCAGGTGCATTAAAGCCACTTGCAACTCATGAAGCCTCGTCCATGTCGGCATCTGCAACTGCCATGTCAGAAAAAGGCCTGTATGATACAAATTATAGATATGCAGATCTTCGGAAGGGGACAGTTTTTTTATATCTAGCAAGCAGAAAGTCAAAAAACTAATTCACTAGTCAAGACTGGCGAGTCCCTCTGTGCATAGGTGTACTATAAACATTGAATGAATTTGGAATGCTTAAATGTTGTCATCGAACAACTTGCTCTTAACTTTATATGTGAGAGTACATGACTATTTTAAAATATTGACTATAACTGTCGAAGCTCTGTAGTTGGACCAAAGTCATGACTGGGTGGTTATGGAAGAATCTTTCAGCTTTTAATATATGGAATAATCGCCTTTGGTAATGTATACACTGCATCTGGCTTACTGGTGAGCAGGGAAGGGAAGTCTGGTTTACTAGTAAGCAGGGAAGTCTGGTTTACTGGTAAGCAGTTAAGTGGTTTACTGGTAAGCAGTGAAGTGGTTTACTAGTAAGCAGGGAAGTCTGGTGTACTGGCAAGCAGTGAAGTGGTAAGCAGGAAGTGATTGGATTTGTATTAACACTAGAATTTAGGTTCAAAATCCTTAAGTGGGTGTGTATGAGACCGCTTCAAGTTTCAAGTGACTGTGAAATTATAATTTGTCAAAACTATGGTGACCTCGGAGCGTGTATTTTTTGAAGTTTTTTGAGCACATAAATAAAATTTTATAGTAATCCAAGTAATCCTCTTAAGGTCCAATAGACCAAAAATCATCTCAATGGATGTTAACTATCATCGTCGTCATCATCATCATCACTATAAAATGTCCATCATAATATAACAACTTAGAAAAAAATAACTGTAAAATATTATTTAAATAGTGGTTCAAAAAAATAACTGTAAGATATTATTTAAATAGTGGTTAAAAAAAATATGATACAATGTCGAAGATTATCACTAAAATGTCAATGTAGAATCAGATTCCTCTCAACATATCACTGTGTAGATTTGTAGATGATGCTTCCTTCTATTCATCTAGCTAAATTGATTCTAATAAAGTGAATCATGGCAATCACTACTTTTTTATGAGTGGGGATATAAAAAGAAATGTGATCATAGAATAAAAAACATTGAAAAATCATATATAAGAATGAAGAAATGTTATCATAGAATAAAAAACATTGAAAAATCATATATAAGAATGATATCCAAGGAAAAATGTATAAGAATGATATAAAATGGGTAATCGAAAAAAATCTTACACTGAAAAATCATATATAAGAATGATATAAAATGGGTAATGGAAAAAAATCTTACACTGAAAAATCATATATAAGAATGATATAAAATGGGTAATGGAAAAACATTCTTGCATAGAGAACTTCCAATAGAGACGAGGAGACCAAAGTGCAACACTACTTGACATATCAGGGTATATAAAACAAGCAATAACATAACTGTGAGTTTATGAATAAACTCACATGTGTTAACATGTTTTTGAGTAATATCTGAACATTTAAAGGAGACATAACATAACTATGAATAAACTCACATGTGTTAACATGTTTTTGAGTAATATCTGAACATTTAAAGGAGACATGAGAGCACAAGTTATGTCAAATATGTAAAAATGGGGAGGTAGAAAGTAAGTGTTCAATGTTTTCTTCTACAATTGTTATGTCAAACATAGTAGCATAATTCGAGTACAAATACGGATACGGATACAATTCGATACGGAAAAAACACGTAATAACAAAATCCAATACCAATAAAATACGGAAGTAGACTTCTTATATATGTTTAATCAAATATATAAACCAAATTAGCATAAATGTATATTGAAAACCATTGGTTTTTATAATAAATTAATAAACTGAATGTTATTTATATTTTATAGTTATTAAATAATTAAAATTTGGTTTTTTAAAATTGGTTTTTAAAATTTACTTTTTCATTAGTAAGAATCTATATTTGTATCATATCTACACCGAATATATCGAAGAATTCGAATTGCTCCGAATTTCTGTATGGGAAATGCCAATACTGTCGAATTATGCTACTATGATGTCAAATACGTAAAAATGGGGAGGTAGAAAGTGAGTGTTCAATGTTTTCTTCTACAATGTGCATTGTACTTGTAAATCAAGAAAATGTTGAATTTGTATATCATAAATTGAGAATCAACTTCTCAAAGAGATGGAGCAAGACTTAAAATAAATATTATTGAGAAAATTATATGGAAAGAAGACGATGATTGAGAAAAAAATCAATAATGATTGCTACACAAATTAAATTGTTTTAATATAATTTTATTCCATATTACTTTGTGTTCTAAAGTTATTCAATTAAATAAAATGATTGTCAAAATGTAAAAAATTAAATACAAGGGTTTATTAAAGAAAAGAAAAATGAGTATTCAGGGTGGTGTAGGTTTATTGGTAAGGTGTATTGTGTTTATGATGGTTATATTTTCGTTCTTCCCTCTTGCAAAGTTATCAAAGTCTAAGTAGGTTGTGTATGTATCAAAGTCTAAGTCTAAGTTATCAAAGTCTATGTATTTTTAATTAAAAAAATACATTTTCATATATATATGTATATATACATTAGGAAAGATTATTCAGACATTGATCATTATCTCTGAGAACTGTGAGGAGGAAGGCAGCACGGTGATTTGAAGGTTCTGTGTTTTGGTAATAGTGTGGGGTCTCTCTGGGACCTCCTTGGAAGGCGAGTCGGGAAGGAGATGGGTACAGCTACTGATGGGATGACCCTGACCTCGATGGGAACCATGGATAAAGACAAATAGGTAAACCAAGATACTATCTCGGGATCAGGGATTGAAGTTAATATGGCAGGTACCAGTACGGAGGTTACCTTGGAGCAAACAATGACAGAATCAAGAAAACCAGGGCAATGTCTGCCAAAGACACTCAAAATTCCGAAACTCCTGATAAAATCAGAGAGAATCAGAACGGATATTCAACACATGAAAGATCATGCGCTCATTGGTAAATTTGTAGGGATCTAGCCTACCGAGAAAGCTTTGGTATGGTGGATCAACACAACCTGGAAGCCCCAGGGACACTACAATCTCCAATTGGGAGCGAAAGGGTTCTTTACTGTAATTTTCTTCAATGCTGAGGATCGTACACGGATCTTTGACAATGGACCGTATTTTTTCAATTCAGTGGGCCTGTATCTAAGGCCATGGAAAGAAAGGTTTAACCCAGACAAAGAAAATTTAACTATTGCCCCAGTCTGGATAAGACTCGACTCCCTGCCTTCGGAGTACTGGAAGGAAGATATACTAACAGAGATAGGTAATGAGCTGGGAGTATTTGTTAAAATCTCTGAACAAACCAAGAAGATGAGGTACACATCTTATGCCCGGATATGTCTGTACCTGGATATTTCTAAAGACTTGCCAGCAGGAATAGACCTAACCTGGGAGGATGAAGATTGGTTCCAGGCTATTGACTATGAACAAATCTCGTTTTGATGCAGGAGATGTCACGAACATGGGCACCTTTTCAGGGATTGTCCATTGAACAAGCAGCGAGTAGGAAAAACTGAATTGGACAGCAAAGATAAAGAAGGATTCAAGAAAGTCATGAGCAAGAAAAGGCAAGCCAGGAAGGTCGGAGGACCGGAGATCCATAAAAAGACTATTACCTATAACAGATTCGAGATCCTGCAATCTGCAAAGGGAGGAATAGAAGATGAAGGGATTTCTACCAAGGAAAAGAACGAAGAGATAAACAAAGAACAAAAAGAAGATCACATGATTCAAGCGGTGGAAACTGAGATCCAGGGTAATGCAGGATCCTCGCAAGAGGAAGGAGGAGATGAAATGGAATTGGAGGATTTGGATCTGGAAGGGTTGGAGGAGGCATTTAAGGTGCCAAACCCCAGTCCCATAACACCTCATCAAGTCGCTCTTCTTGAGAAAGCGTTAATTAAGTCTAAGAACCGTAAAACCCTGGGGGTTATCTCTGAATCCCTCAAAGAAAACGATGGGAAAAAGCTAACCAGAGGGGAGAAAAAAAGCAGACGAAGCAATATGCAGAGAATACAGATGATTGGGAGGAACCTGGTGGCATTGGGCCAATACCCAACCATTGATGCGGTTTTAGTACCATCCAACCCAAACAGGTTATAATTTGTGGATTACATCCTGGAACATAAGAGGGTGCAAGAGTACTCTAAAAGTTCGACTCCTACGTTGGAAAATAGAGCTAGAGAAACTGGATATCATTTTTCTCCAAGAAACTAAGTGTTTGGAAATGGAACTCCAAACTATTGGACAGAAAGTATGGAAACTCTACAACGTGGTTGCAATAGACGCAGCCGGAGCGGCCGGTGGAGTAGGTATTCTTTGGAAACCTAAAAAAGTAAGTATGTCTGATTGGATGGCCTCCAAGTTTATCTTATCAGCTGCTTTCCATATTTTAGGAACCAGAATCAAAGGCTTCATATCCAATGTTTATGGTTCTTCATTAGTGAATCATAAGAGCTCTTTCCTGAATTCCATAAGAAATCTCAAAAATGAAGTAGGAGACAGATCCTGGATAATAGGGGGTGATTTTAATCTAATCAGAAACCTTGAAGAGAAACGAGGAGGTAGACGTTGTCTGCACCCTAGTAATGAGGAATTCTCCGATATAATTGAAAATTTGGCACTAATTGATATCAAAACATCCAACGGCATTTACACATGGAATAATAAACGAGGAGGAGACAAAAGTATTGCTTGCAGATTAGATAGGTTTCTTATCTCTGAATCCATCATGTTGGGAGGTGGGGATTTGACTGCTACTGTGTTACCGTCGGCAGGTTCGGATCACTGGCCTGTATTCCTGGAATGGCACAGGATAGGAGAAAACCTAAGAAGGTCATTCAGGTTTGAACAGTTTTGGCTTTTGCACCCTGACTTCTTTGACCAACTGCGACAGTGGTGGTAGACCTGTGACCCGATGGCAGGAACCAAGATGTACCAATTTCAGCAAAAGCTAAAATACCTTAAAGGAAAAATTAAAAAATGGAATAAGGACATCTTTGGAAATATCTTTGAAGGTAAAAATATTTTGGACCTTAAACTTCAAGCAGTACAAAAGGAGGCGATGGAACAGGGGTACTCTATAGAGTTGAAAACTCAAGAACAAACTCTTCTTTAGGAACTCAATCTTAAAGACCATCAGGAAGAACTCATCTGGAAGCAAAAATCCCGTAATCGATGGCTTAAAGAAGGTGAGTACAATACCAAGTTCTTCCATAAGGCCACCATCCAACATCGGCATGGGAACAGGGTGGTCAGACTCGAGAAGGAAGATGGAACCATAGTGGAAACTCAACCTGAGTTAGAATAGACTCTAATTAATCATTTTGAAGACCTTCTAAATGAACCTATTATCAACAGGCAAGCCAAAAGAGAGAAAGTTCTAGGCCATATCCCGAGTTTAGTAACGGAGGATCATAACAAACTTCTTATGGGAACTATAAGAATGGAGGAATTAGATGAAGCCATTAAGCAAATGGCGGATGACAAAGCCCCTGGGCCGGATGGTTTCACCACTAATTTTTTCCATGCTGGTTGGGATTGGTTAAAGGATGAAGTGCTAGCCATTGTAGAAGATTCCCGACGATCCAGAAACATTCTTAAAGCCTTGAATGCCACCTTTCTCACGCTCATCCCCAAAGAGACAAGAACGGAGGATCCTGGAAAGTTCAGACCTATAGCTTTATGCAATGTAATCTATAAGATCATCTCGAAGGTAATTGCAAATCGGCTTCGACCTCTCCTTCCTTTAATTATCTCTCCTGAACAGGCAGGGTTTGTGGAAGGTCATCAAATTACTGATGGCATCATTCTAGTTCATGAAGCAATTCACTCTCTCAAAACAGAGAAAATCTCGGGTATGCTCCTAAAACTTGATTTATCTAAAGCTTATGACAAACTTAATTGGACATTCTTAGCAGAAATGTTAAAAGCCTTTGGTTTTAGTTCATCATGGATTGATTGTATTATGAGTTTGGTCTCTTCTCCCTTCTTCTCGATTCTGGTCAATGGCACCCCCTCACAACCTTTTCCTGCTTCTCGTGGAATTCTGCAGGGGGACCCACTTTCCCCTTTCCTTTTCATTATTATGGCTGAAGGGCTAGGAAGAATGATACGGGCAGCTCAGGTGAACAATGACATTTAGGAGTTGAACCTGGGAGAAGGACTAATCCCTCAAACCCACCAGTAGTTTGTGGATGACACGATGATGATGGGACCAGCCTCGGTTCAGGAGGTCAGAAGCATCAAGGAAATTCTCAACACTTTTCTCAAGGGAAGTGGTCTTGAAATCAATAACGAAAAATCGAAGGTATATTTTTTCAACACCCCCAGAATCCATCGTATAAATATCCTTCATATTTTGGAATTCTCTGAAGGATCCCTTCCTTCGAAGTATCTAGGGGCACCTTTATCTAAATCTAGCATTCGTCAAGTTTCCTAGAAAGAGCTCCTGGACAAACTTAAATCAAAACTTGAATTATGGACATTCCGGGCCTTGAACTTCCCTAGCCGTCTCATTCTGGTTAAATCAGTTTTACAAGCCATGCCAGTCTATCTGTTCTCAGTGCTGGGAACCCCCAAAGTTGTCTTGAAGAAAATCCATAATCTACAGAGGAAATTTCTGTGGGGCGGCTCCCTCGATCAGAGGAAATGGGCCTTGGTGAATTGGGAGACTCTCTGCACTCCGAAACGATTGGGGGGACTGAGCCTTCGGGACCCGGTCTGCATAAACAATGTTTTAGGAGCTAAAATTTGGTGGCGTTGGATTACCCACAAGGAGGAACCCTGGGCTAAACTTTGGCACAAGAAGTACGCCCCTAGATGGCCTCAACAGGAACTTATCAGATTCGGCGAAGATCAATCTGGTTCTACCATTTGGCAGTTGGCCCAGGAAAACCGGGACCTAGTCAAAAATCATAGCTTCTGGGAAGTAAGAGATGGAAACTCCACATCTTTTCTGCATGATGCCTGGCAACAAAGTTCTAAACTCTCGGATGAGCATGACAATCAGGAGGTTGTCGCATTCTTACGAAGTAGCCCATGGGAGAAAGTAAATGACTTATGGGAAACAGGACATGAGGAACAACGTTTCAGACAATGGAAATCAATTCAATGTTGGAAATCCCTTATCCTTGATGAAAATATGGACAATTTCTACGAGGAACTTACCAAACGCCAAATACCCTGGGCCACTGGACCGGATAAAATCAGATGGGGCTACACTAACACAGGTAACTTCAATATTGCAGAAGCGGCTGGCTACCTAAATGCTCATGACAGGTTACCCAGGGATGATAAATGGAAGAAAGTTTGGGAGATGAACCACTGGACCAAAATAGCCACTTTTAGCTGGCTTCTTATTCATAGACGAATCCTGACATGGGATAACCTTCTCAAAAAAGGTTTTTTTGGACCGTCCCGATGCTATATGTGTACTTCCGAGAACGAAACCATTAACCATCTTCTGGACAAATGTCTGGTGGCCTTCTCTCTCTAGAACAAGGGGGAAGAAAGATTCAGGAAAACGTCTAGAGTCCTTGGCCGCCTGGACATGACGCTGGTCAACTGGCAGACATCACCCTTCAAAAATGAATATCTTAACAGAATATGGGAATTGTTTCCTGGTTTCGTGGTTTGGGAGATTTGAAAGGAAAGGAACCAGAGAATTTTTGAAGCAAAACAAAGAAGCCCAAAGATCATCTGGAAGACTCTCGAAAAGAACATCAAGGAAACTCTAAATTCCAAAACCCCATCTCTGGAAAGTGGTAATACACACCCGACTGAAAGAATAATTTTGAATGACTGGGGTATCTATAACATACCTAATGGCAACGCTGAAGTGTAGAAAAGCAGAGCAGCTCCTTCCAGCCCGGACTTCTGGCAACCTCCTCCAGAAAACACCTGGAATATCAACTTTGATGGAGATGCTAAAGGTAACCTGGGACCTGCTGGATATGGTGGAGCCATTAGAAACGCCCAGGGCCTGGTTGTAGGCATTCTTTGGGGAAACTTGGGAGAAACCACTAACAACATTGCTGAACTCGAAGGCATGGTAAGCGGCATCAAATGGGACATTGGAAAAAGCTGGGTTCCTCTCATGGTGGAGGGGGATTCCAATATCCTGATTTCCATTGCGAGCCGTATCCAAAGAGGTGCAGTTATATCTAAGGTTTCTCTAAACTGGAGATGGGAAGGCAGGTTGATGGAGCTCCAAACCATTCTCAGCACCTCTCCGACCATCAACTCCATGCATGTCTGATGCAAAGGAAATAAGCTAGCTGATGAACTGGCTAACTTAGGGGTTAAGGCAAATGCAACTTTTAAAGATGGCACCTTGCTCGAGATGGAAGATCACATGGAACGCGATAGATGTAAATTGATCGCAACCGTTGATCTTAATGCTAAACACCATACCACCTAGCCGAAGTACCATGAATCACATGGACTCGGGTTTGAAAGGACAAATGTGGAAGGTAACGATACGCATGTCAATCCCAAGTTCATATCATGATGCAACGTACCCAGATCATGTCCTTTCATCTTAAGGGAGAAAAGGTGGCAGAACGTCGAGCCTCTTTGATCACGTATATCAGGTCTTGTCATGGGTTATCATCCAAGCACCCAAAATATTTGTGTAATCATTCAAGCATGAGTAAGGGAGGTTATGAAGCAAATAATGACGGAGGTAGCTATTACTCCAGCCATGACGAAATGAAGGTTAGCATCATTATTTGCAGGTTTATCATATTTCATGATGGTAAGATCAGATGCCAGTACAGAATGTTTTATTTGCGCAATTATGAGAATTTATGGCAGGGCTTTCTTTCCAACCCCTGCCATAAGATCAAAGGTTATAAATCTATCACGGATTACAACAAGAAGAGTTACAATTCGCATAATAACTGCCTTTCTGTGCTTGCAAATAGTAGTTTGGAGGGTGTCGGTCGAACTATTCAATCACACAGATTAGTCAGAGTCTCGCCGATGCTCGATTCCAACTCTCTGCGAATTATGCATCCTCGGATCAGAATGAGAAGCAGTCGAGGAGGAAGCAGAAATTTGGGAGATAGGGGGAGACATCAAGATGAAGCCTCCTCTTCCCATTCCTCTCCCCACCTGAATGCTAATCCCCAATGTTTCAATTGGGCCAACTTTTATTTGGAGGAAACACCGAGGGATATTGGAAACCAGATATCTTTCATGGAGGTAGCGTTGCTGGATGAAGTGGAGTCACGACTTGGTCACCAGATTTCGGCGAGTCCCTTCTATGCCTGCCGAATTCTCCTGGCACAGGAACTTTAGATCAGAGAGAAAATCTCACGGAATATGAAAGAGTTCATTGCAGGCATGAAAGAAAATCAGCAAATTGACAGGGAGAACACTAAGACCTTGGAAGCTCTGATGGAAGACCTCAGCATTCATCCCCCGCAGGAGGCCAGTCAAGAAGTCCCTGAGACTTCTAGCCATGAGTAATAGGTTGGTTAGCTTCCTGGCCTTTTCGTGTTTTTTTGTCTAGTTTGGTTTTTATGGTTCTCAGGCTGGTGTGGCTCGTCTTAGTATGGGCCTTTTGGCTCCCTGAATAGCTCGGTCTAGTATTTCTCTATCACTTTTTTGGTATGCTTCGTTATCTTGTAATCCTGCTTCGAATAGTATGGGTTATCGACCCTTGGAGGTCTCTGTTGACAATTGATTATCTCGGTAATCTGTATATTTGGTTCCAGACTTTGTTTTAGGAGGTATTTTGGGTCTCCATTCTCCCCACAGGGATGGGTTTTTGCAGGTCCTGGACCTTTCTTGGGCCTTTGTAATTTAATGTAATCTCTTTACTCTACTTTTCTAATAGAATGTTTCTATCTCTTACCTACAAAAAAAATATATATATACATTAGGATATGTTAATTAAAAAAAAATCATATATGTCTATAGACAAGTTTGAATGGGCTTAATCTTCAAGAAAATGTGTTTCCTTTTAAAATGTTACAATTCACATTGAGAAGTTGATAGGGTTATGTATACCTCTTTAGATTTCAACATGGTTGGATACATCAATTTGGTGTGAGTGAACTTAAAATTATATTATTATTATTATAAACATTGGGTGAGGGGTTAAATTACAATTAGAGGTAGTATGTATTAACTTTCTTGAATATGCTATTTAGGTTGAAACCACCTCCCCTTTTGGTCTTGGAGTGAGATATAAAATTAATTCTAATTCACTATGAGCTCATCTTTATTGGATATATATTTTAACACCTTCAAATATATAAATAATTAAACATTTAATATATGCATATATATATATATATATATATATATATATATATATATATATATATATAAGATTTGTATTAAAAAACACCTCAACCATGTCGGGGAGCTTGGAAGTACACCCATCTAGCATATTTTGTTTTTTCTTGTCTAAAGGATGAATGGGCATCTAGCAATGATTCCTACAATTGTTCTTTGATACTATTTCTTGAGTACATGAATAAATTATTACAAATTGTTTGCATAAAAAAATGTAGAAACAATGCATAATTATCACTTTGAAGGGACTCGTTGCCCTTTTAAAAGGGTGGACTCCAAAGTTAACTGATAACCCAAGAAGCAATTTGTTTTAGTTTCCTTTTCACTTCGTTATCAATTGTTTTTTCTTCCTCGTGAGCAGAGAAGAGGGATGGGAACCTTTCTTCAGAATTCCAACAAAAGAGGGAGAATCTGTTGTGTCTAATGAAGACTGCACTAGGGTTGTTGCTCGAGGAACCCATAATGCCTTTGCTTCCACCCCTACTTTTTCTTCCTCCTCCTCTATGTCCTCAGAGTCTCTTGCTACTTCTTATTATTTCTCTGTTTCTTCCTATGTTTCCTTTCATCTATTCCAGCTTCCCTTTCCAACGGTGATGTCAGTCTTTCTGCTTCTTCATTCATTGTTGCAATGTTTTATGCTTCCAATATAGGGGTCTTCGAAGGATCTATTTCACCCTCCTCATTTTTCGCTTCCTCTATATGTTGAAGAGCCTAATACCTATTGTTGTTAGATGGCCTAGACATAGGTCTTGTAATGCCGTGTGATTCCTTGTTCTTCTTATTCCATACTATGTGTCCTTCTAGATCAATGTGGTCCATGCCACAAATACTATTGGAAGGACAGTTGTGGATGAGGGTGCGTCGACTTGTGTCATGGCTTTGTCTTGTTGGAAAGCTTTGGGCTCCCCAGAACTCGCTCGCTCACCGACATTGTTAACTGCTTTCAACGGTGATCTTTTTGACCCCATGGGATTATTCAATCCTTTCCTATCCAGTTGGGTGGAAAAATCGTTTGTGTAGAGGTTTAGGTAGTTGATGCCCCTTTTGGTCCCTGAGGCATACTAGGTTGAAAATAATACACACCAAAGCATGATGAGGCTCGACTTTTATAGATCCTAGAGCTAAATCCATGTGAGGTTATGCTATGAATTTAATTTTCTTGAATACATCTATGAATGAAACATTGTGAACTGGCTGTGGACAAATAACATCATCTCAGAGGAAATTTATAGAGTTTTAGAGTTCTTAGAATATGAATGGATATGAATTTAGTAGATGGAAAAAAATGAAAATACCAGGGGTGCTTGCAGGACAATTCCATGGTACTTTATGGTAGAACAACGTACTAAGATTTATATAAAGAATTCAACAACTATGACAAAATGTAAATATATCACAATTTTATGTGGATTTCTTGAAAGCATCACATGGACAGGAACCATAGTAAATGAAAACTTCAATTACAACTAGTTCACATACACATCTTGAAAATGAATCAAAGGTCATAAAAACATGAAATATCTGGTAACAATCTCAACATTAAACAATATATGTATTAACAACACAAATAGTAATGAATATGTTGCTCAAATATTTGTATTATCTCATGACATAGTTAAATAGAATGGAATAGATGTGGGAAAACATGAATAAAAATAGTTGATAGAGGAAGAAACATCTCTGCAATTACTCTGCAATCTTAGTCTCATAAAATTCAATTACATGTACAAGAGTTCATCGACTCAACAATCTCCTAAAGAACCTATAAGAAATTTCCAACCTATATTAATGAGTTCAATGTGCCTTTTATAGCCTTAAACTTGCAACAAATTTATGTTTCATCTCAACTGTTTTGTAACCAACTTCTAGGTCTGTCACTTTCATTTCAAATTTTACCCCTGTCTACCAACCTTGTTCACCTTTAAACTTCTCTTGCTTCAACTTTTCTTTTCTCCTTTACATGGAGATGTTTTCCCCATCATGTACACATTTGGTTTTGTAACTAGATTCCTAAATGATTGACTTGTTGGTTGGATTATTGGAGGTAGGCATGAGTGCCCCATTATCTGATGAATCATTTGAATATTGACCTGGCCTCCAGGTGGCATAAACGCTAATGGAGTGGGATGATTTTCAAATTGACCAGGACATTGTGCTAAGGGATGACCTAATGTTTAACTTAACGATTTCCCTATTGGTTGACTTGATGATTGCCCTGTTGGTGGGACATGACGTGGAAACACTAATTTATAGTATTGTACCACAAACTTCCATTCTTTGCCTATGGGGAATTTACGGGCTTTAAAATCCTCTAATGATATCTTTGCATTAGTGGTATTCTCATAAGATATAGCCCCCAATATCTTCCAAATATTCTTCAATTCTATCCAAATATTAAATTCATTTGTGAGCCTGTCAACAACCTTCTCTCCACTAACTTCCCCTTCCAAAATATCAGCCTAAATTATCTCATTTCTTTTTTGAGTTAGCTACTTTTTGTACTTTTATTTGGGATAAACCTCCCCATTTCCATCCCATGGAGAGGGTATTCCAAGCATTATTACCTCTTTAAAAAGGCCCTTAAAGTACTAATTTCCTCGGTTAGAGACTTGATATTGTCTTGCATTCTTTTCAAAATTGTCTACTTCATCACCATCTTCCTAGCTATTTTAATCAGCTAAGTTCTGTTATCAATTTGAAGATATACCAACTATCTCTTAGTTCTACTATTTAAATAGTCAATGATCTGAGTGGCCTGCTTTGACATTTCTCCCAATTTCTTTGCAACTGATCTGGCCTCTTCTTGAGCTATTGTGGCCATTTCTAGTTCATCTTGTATAACCTCAATGTAGTCCCATTTGCTTAGAAACAATTTTTCTATCTTATCCCACATTGTTTGAGTTTCCCTTCTTAGAATTTCTTCTCCCTAGACATCCAATTGTAACTTAATATTTGGGCTCTTGAATTCATTTATCTCAGTCTCTAAGTCTGTGATATCATCAACTTCCTGCTTACTGACTTGACCTTCCAGCTCCAAAAAAAATTCATCATTTTGGTTCACCTTAGTCTCCAGTTCTTTAATCTTGATTTTTTTATCATTTGGTTCATGCGTTGGCTATTGAACTGGCTTCTGAACTGTTCTATCGTCATCCATTAGATAAATCACCTCTTGATCTACAACTTGCTTCTTGGGATCTTGTTCAATTGATTCTACCTCTGCAATAGGATGTCTTTCATCTGATACTTTTGGAGATGAAGCTTGTACATTTGGATCAAGACTCAGATATGTATTTTTCAACTTCACGAATGATATTTGCATCTCCAGCTCATTTATTTGTGCTTCCCGTTCCTCTTCCAAATTCGTATACTACACCATGCTTGCATAAATTTTCTCCTTTTATGCTTGGACTTGCCTAAACTAAGAAGTATGAAGCTCTTTAGTGGGCATCGTTAACTGCTTTCATAGATGGGCTATTTCATTATCCTTTTTTGGTATTAATGGATTTAATTTGGCTTTCATCAACTGGATTATCCCTTAGGGCTATTATTTTATCCTCAATCTCATTAATTGTAACCTGTTTTGCTTTGGTAGTCCACTTTTCAGCCTTCCAGAGTTTCTGGAATCTTTCTAAAGTTGTTCACAATTTTCTATCTTCCTTAACTGATTTTACAACCTCAATGCAAACATGTCACTGGATTGCTTGTAAAAGTCCAGCTTGTCAAGTTTTCCAAATTTCTTAAAATCTATTGTATGTTCATCTACCCTCCATTCACTAATATTTGAAGGCTTTGGTACTTTAGGCTCTATGATAGAGAATCTGGAAGTGTCTTCATGATGATATTCCATTGAAAGGAGAATTTTCTTTGCTATTGGTACCTTCTATCTGGTGTCATTTATTAAATTCATACTCCTCCCATTGATTCCCATGTACCTTGCTTGCAAATATGTTTTAATTAGTTTAGGGATTCCTGAAGGGGATGCTTGTAAGCCTTGTGGTATTGTAAACTCTAGAGAGGGGTAATAAGTGTATCTAACTGGTGGCCCTCTTGGGTTGATTGATGGTTGTGATATCAACTCTACCAGATCTCTTGGGATCTCTTCAGCTTCATCCCCATCTACTACTGCTCGATTTGTCCCTTCAACTTATGTTCTAGATTTCTTTGACCGAGGACCTTGTTCTGGATCATCCACCTCCATATCTGTTTGGATCTCCTCCACTCCTCTTTTTTGTCCTAGTAACAGTTCTGTAGCATCTTGCACCTCCAAACTATTTTGAATCCACAGAACCTCCTCCCAACTTTCTTTATTAGCAATCATCTCCCATTCTAGTTTAGGGGCACATAAATAGGCAAAAAAATTATTTTCTAATATTTGATTAGATATAATCCGATGAGCATCATAGGCCCCTTTCTTTGCTTTCTCAAAATTTATTTGTCTTAAGAAACCATCCATATATTGTAATGAATTTAACCCTCTTATTTGGAAGGGTCCTACTTCTTTAGGGAAGAGAAAGGTCTGGTACTGCCTGAAATGCCTAAGATGCATTTCATCTAAAATGAACCTCTGCCTAACATATTCCATTGTAAAAATCCTGGGAGTTAGGAACAATGGGATCTTATATGGCTCCTCTTTAAATCCATACACCTTGATTGTTGTGTAATTTTCATGTAATAACTAGTCTCCAAACCTCATGTCTGGAGATAACTATACATGCTTTTTTTTTTCTCAGGGAACATCCTAGGGGGCATGGCACCAAAAATCAGGATGAGTATAATGATCATCACCTTGTTTGTGAATTCTACATCGTTGGAGGTGTTTGTTCTTCTCATGATTAAATCAGTCCACTCATAGACATGTTATTGAGTACCATGCTCATATGATATCCTCAAGTTAAGATGCTTGCATTGCTCATAGTTCTAGTACAAGAACATATAAAAAGGATGGAAGGGTATCTGAACCATTTTATGGCTGGAAGCTCTTCAAGTTATTCATGAATGGCTTCTACTAGGAAGTTGCATAAGTCAAATTTTAGAGGAATGAGGCCTGGTGCAAGGGTCAGGCCGAGGATAATTCCTAGGATGACATCATACACTGTGTTCTCATTCTCTAGACCTATTATGGTGCATATTACATAGATGTATTTCTTGGTATTTTCAGAGAAAACTGATGTATTGTAAGGGGGTGGAATTGTAGGGATATCTTTCCCCTTCTCAAGGTGTTGGGACAAGAATTGGTGTCTGTCAAAGGGTTGCAACGCTTGACAGGAAC
Source organism: Larix kaempferi (assembly GCA_027924585.1). Lineage (NCBI taxonomy): Eukaryota > Viridiplantae > Streptophyta > Pinopsida > Pinales > Pinaceae > Larix > Larix kaempferi. The sequence goes on along the minus strand of BSBM01000963.1, from coordinate 12,248,957 downwards.
TAGCAAGGGATTTTTCAATGAAGGCATGAAGGGATAAAAAATATGGGATGTAAAACATTTTTTGTAGGGTATCAATGCTGATGAAACAAATGGTTTTAGACAAATCAAAGGACATGATGGATCTTTTTCTTGGGGAATCGTGGGCCAAACACCAAGTCACGATCTCAGGGAAGTATACAGTTCTGGGGAAAATAGTTCTAGAAAGGTTTGAATTACACAGGTTGTAGTGTCCTAATCTTCCATGGCTAGGGATTTGGATTCTCTAATTGTGGAATTCAGGTATGAATTTGTGACGATAGTATAAAAAATGTCTCCTTGGTGGTCATAGAAATGCTCATCTCCAGATAATATGGGTTTAGGTAACTTGTCTTTGGATTTATGATCCATTTGGAAAGGTTTACTCAACTGATAGGTTAAAATGTTGGGCAGGGTAAATTGGGGCACAATATTAACTGCTTTATACGATGGTAAAAGAAGAAATTACTGAGATCTAGAAACAGTAAAATATCTGGTCAATAGATGGGTCGCAAACTTGGATTGGCGGTTGCTTGAGATCAACTGGTTAGGTACGTTGGAGATGGGAACCAAAGTCTTCTTTGAATAAATAATGGCTTTGAAAAGGCTAATTTACCACTTAATGGTTAAACAGGTTTGAAATTTGGCACTTGGAAGCCTTCTATTTGAAAATGCTTGATAATGAGATGATTTTCAGTGGGTTCCTCTTTGGCACATGTCTTTTAAATTTAGGTTGACATGGATGCCAAGTGGTCACCTTTTTTTGTGTGTAAACTTTATCGTATTCCACTTTGGGTGGAAACTACCCTTGTTTCCATAAGCAGTAATGCTCAGAAAGACTAGTGGTATTGAAAATGTGTTGTATGGAGGTGCGATCAACGCTCCCTTGGGATAAAATTAGCTGAGGTGCACTTTGTCACCGCACTATCAATTATAGCTGTCGATCTGCCATCTCTTTTCCTTGATTATCTCATCGATGCTTTTAATTATCTTGCTTGCACTTTATAAGAGCACTACTAATCTTGACCTTAGATCTCAAGGGATCTAACAATGTTCTGCTTGTACTACTTAGCACCCTATCCTTAGCCTCTGGTTACCAACCCAAGTTTATTCTGCTACTGTGCTCTCTTGAAGATATTTCACTTTAGCTCCTTAGGTCCGAATCTAACATTTTTTAGCCTTAGGGACTATTAAACCCCCTAACAAAACCTTGATATTTTCTTAGTGTTAACATCGTCTCCAATGGGGACAACTGTTTTTTTTGCGAAGTGCTGATAATTGTAGATTAGTGCCTTCACTATTGGGCTATGGAGTCTCTTCTCTCAAATATTTTCATTGGGAAAAATTCTTAGCATTGCAACATATTTACAAACCTGGAAATATAAAACTGGAAAATGGAAATGATGAAAATAAGCTTAAAAAAAGAACAACATAATTTTAAATGCTCTTATTCTACTATGTACATATCTGTCAGGAATTTTTTTTTTAATATTTTAGTATATTGAGAAACACTTGAGCAACCTTCCATTGACAACAACCTCCATGATTTCACCATTTAGTTCTGCAAGGATATAGGTATTGTTTCCTTGTATTGCTGCTATAGTATATGGCCCCATTTAAAGGTTATCAAACTTTCCATGCTTTCCTCTATCTTCTCTTCTAGAAACCCACTTTAGCACTATGTATCCTAGCTGGAAGTCTCTTTCTATATCCTTTTGATCAAAATTCATCTTCATCTTCCTTTTATTTTCTTTCAGTTTAACACTAACTTTATCTCTTTCCCGCTACAACCCTATCAAATCATACATCCTCCTGATCATGTCATTTTTCTCTTCTGACTCATTCTAGATTAGCTTTAACACAGGAAATCCTAATTGGATTGGAAAATTTTCCTCCTTTCCATACACTAGATGAAAAGGATAAGTCCCAATATATCTCTTCACACTTATTATGTCAACCCATAAAGCATATCTTAGATTCACATCCCAAGCTTTTTTATTTTATGACAACATTTTCTTGATGATTTTGAGCAGGCTTTTATTGGATAATTCTACTAGTCCATTTCCTTGAGGGTAGTATAGGGTGGAGTGCCCCAATTTAGTATTATACTTATGCCATAATTCTATCAACTTTACTGGCTTGAATTCCCGAGCATTATCATCTATGATCTTTCTTGGGAATCCAAATATAGATAAGTTATTTTCCTCCAAGAATTTTATGATCACTATGTCATTAGCTGACCTTGTTGGTACAACCTCAACGCACTTTGTAAAATAATCAGTTGCTGTCAAGATCCATTTGTGTTGGAAAATTGAATTTGGATTTATCTCTCCAATGAAGTCTAATCCCCATTGTTGGAAAGGAGCAAATGTCTTGATTGGATTCAAAGACAAAGGATTTAGCTTCTTCTTTCCTGCAAAAAATTGACACTTAATACATACTCTTATCATATGATTTGCATCAACAAACAATTTGGGACAATATTATCCAACTCTCAAAACTTTGTATGTTGTGGCTCTCCAAGCATGATGTCCTCCACATATTCCTTTATGGAATTATGTAATGATCCCCTCTGTCTCTTCTTCCATCACACAATTTAAAAATATGCCTTGAGGGTCTTTCCAATAGAGGTATTCGTCCAATATGCAATACTTAATTGCTTGCATCTTCAAATATATAGCCCATGACTTGCTCATATGCTCTAGGATCTCAAGATACATCATATAAAAGACAATGTCTTTATACCATGGGGATTCAAAAAATTTAGGATTTACTTTCATTGTATTTACTTGCAGATCTTCTTCATTTATTTTATTTTCTTCTTCTGCCAGCTCTGCCACTAGAATTAGATCCAGTGATTCACAATTTGATTCAGCCAACAACTTTTCCAATCCTTGTCCCTTGAATAGTTTGGTATGTTTGATTTCTAAATCATATTCTTGGATTTTGGCAATCCATTTACCTCTTCTACCCTCATTGTATGTATGGATGAGTATGTCTTTTATAGTGTTGTTTGGAACCTAAGAAATCACATGGGAATGTAATAAGTAACATTTGAAATATTTCAAGGATTTGACCATGGCATAGGCTTGCTTCTCCATTAGAATTTGTTTTAGCTCTACATCCGTTAAGGATTTACTAAAAAATTATATAGGTTATTTATATCCTTCTTGTTTCTTTTGGAGGAGTACATCTACAATAGTGTTAGATGAAGCAAAGGAGAAAACAAGGAAAGGTTTAGACTCTAGAGTAATATGGACTTATTAGTACTAAAGCTTCCCCCAAGGATCTTTTCAATTATTCAAAAGCCTCTCTTGATTCTTTGGTCCACTTGACTTCACTGTCCTTCTTTAGCATAGTAGTAATAGTTCTAATCATCTCAACCATATTTGGAATGAATCTCCTCAGGATTTTTTTTTTTCCCATGAAGGATTGTACCTCTTTTTATTTATGGGAATCCCTATTTCCTATATGGATTCCACTCTTTCTGGTTCTATACTTCTTCTTTTGAAAAAATATGTCCCAACAGCTTTGTTTCCTGCAAATAAAAATGAGATTTCTTAGGGTTGAGGGATAACCCATACCTCCTACTTTTATTAAAAATTTTCTTTAGGTGGATAAATGCTCTTCATCTTTCTTGGAAAAAATAGTCATATCATCAAGGTATATCACAATAAATTTGTCTCTTTCTCTCACAAAGGAAATGTCCATGGCTCATTGGAATGTTTCTCCTACATTCATAAGTCCAAAAGGAATTTCATCGTACATAAAAGTACCCCGGGCTGTGGTGAATGGTGTCTTTTATCTGTCTTCTTTGCTCATGGAGACCTAATTGTATCTCGAAAATCCATCCGTCATTGAAATCCTATTTTCTCCAACCACTCTTTTTCTAGAATTTGATCCATTTTTTGCAGTGGATAATTGTCCTTTAAATAACATTTATTTAATTAGTTTATGAAATCCATACATAGTCTTATTTCTCCACTCTTTTTTCTAATTGGCACCAGATTTGCTACCCACTTTGAGTATCTCAAAGGAATTATTATTTTTGCATCTAATAATTTCCTTACCTCCTTTTCTATTATTGGAAACAAAGCAGGGTTAGCTTTCCTTAATTTATTCTTAAAAGGATTCAATACAGGCTTCAAAGATATATTATGTTCAATGATGGATGTATCATAAGTTCTAATATCTTTATACTTCCGAGCAAACACATCTACATACTCTGTAAACAACTTCACATGCCTCTGTTTTACTTGATCAGGCAATAATTTGGATAGTTTGATGAACTTAGGCTCGTCTTCTATGCCAATATTCAGACTTTCCACATCCTCTTCTTTTGGTTGAACAATGGGTTTGATAGGGATGTCATTCTTGTAAAATAATCTTTCTAATGGGACCATACCTTTAGGAATGAATTTATTTTTGAGTTGCAAGATCTTATGACTGGCCACTTTGCCATTGAACTCTTGGTCTTCTTTTATCTCCTCTTGACAATCTGCCTCTTCATATTCATCATGATCTTGATCTATGAAAGTATTTGAGAATTCATCAATCATTTATAAAAACTATTCAATACAGGCTTCAAAGGTATATTATGTTCAATGATGGATGTATCATAAGTTCTAAGATCTTTATACTTCCAAGCAAACACATCTACATACTCTGTAAACAACTTCACATGCCTCTGTTTTACTTGATCAGGCAGTAATTTGAATAGTTTGATGAACTTAGGCTCCTCTTCTATGCCAATATTTAAACTTTCCACATCCTCTTCTTTTGGCTGAACAATGGGTTTGATAGGGATGTCATTCTTGTAAAATAATATTTCTAATGGGACCAAACCTTTAGGAATGAAGTTATTTTTGAGTTGCAAGATCTTATGACTGGCCACTTTGCCGTTGAACTCTTGATCTTCTTTTATCTCCTCTTGACAATCTGCCTCTTCATATTCATCATGATCTTGATCTATGAAAGTATTTGAGAAATCATCAATCATTTCTAAAAACTTTCTTATCTGTTGATAATCCTCGAATACTTTCCAATGCTTCTGGTAGTGAGGGATAGAAGGTCTGTAAATCATTTCTCCTTCATGCCTAAGTTGGATCTCTTTGGGGGGTTTGAATGAACTGGAAGCAACAACCAAAGAGTCTGCTTTTTGGTTCACATCTCTTGGGACAATAGTGATATTAAATGCATGAAATAATTTTTCTATGAGATCCCATACTTGGTTTCTGTATGCTCTCATCTTGGGATGTTTAGTCTGATAAACATTTTTTATTTGCTGCACAATTAATTCAGAATATCCATAAACAAAGATCTTTGTTATACCCATTCTTCTTGCAGCTTCCAATCCCAATGTGATGGATTCATATTCAAAAGCATTGTTCGTAGTCTCAAAGTTCAGCTTGAAATATAGAAGAATTTCTTCTTGATTTTGGGATAAGAGCACTACTCATGCCCCTGCTTCTCCTTTGGATGAAAATCCATCAAAATACATTTTCCAAATTTGATCTGATTCTAAAGAGGCAGCTTGAACAACCACTTCTATAGAGGAAATCTTCTGATATCCTTCATCTAGAGATAACATGCAGCATCCCATATCTTCTTCTAATGCGTAGACAACGTGATTTATGGGACTATTCTGATTACTAATCACATAGGAACTTAGCCTCTACGTATAATCTTCTAGTCTCTCATACAACTAGAGGTACTGTAGCATAATTCATGTCCATTTGCATATCACCTCACATATTTTTAGCCCAATTTATTTATAGAAACATCCCATATATGGCAGGCACATCTGCCACTGCCACATCCATCATGATACTCTTTGCAGGAAGTTGAGCTAAGGTGACCACCAAATATTTAATCATAGCAAAACACTTTACTTTCTTTGATTCAAAACTATATAGATCATGGTATGGTTTAGTAATATCCAATTCTTTGCTACTCCATAATGACTTTTGGCATGAGATTATGGGAAGCTCTAGAATCTAACATACAATTATGCAATAGTTTTCCATGTATACTCAAAGTAATGTAGAAAGGAGTCGTGTGTTCATCTTTTTGTTCTTATACCACAGAACCTACTAATATGGTAGGGATTTCATCAGCTAAATTTAATGTGTCAGGATGTGTGTTAGGATCAGCCATGTATAGGAATTTCTCAATTTTCTTTTGATAAACATGTTTTTTAGCCAATTCTGACAAAGGTATTGGAATTTTTATTTTGGATAACTCATTTTCAAGATCAAAAGGAGTATGAGATTGTTCTAGTTCCTTTCTTTCAAATTCTATTCATTTAGGATGGGAAATTTCAATTTTATTTTGTGTAGTAGGGGATATTGTCTTATTCACTCTTTCTTGGGAGGTAGAATACTTTATAGGATTGAATGGACTGTCAACAAATTTATCAGGCTTTGGATCTTCAATAGCCATTTTAGGAGAATGGATTTGTCTTTGATGTCCAACATTATTTCTTGGCCTCAAATTATACATTCTTTGTGATTCTCATTCTGATACACATCTTCTCATATATACCTCTCATAATCCTCCTATGTTATATGGATCATATCACTCGCATCCTACATCCATAAAATATATTCAGGTGGCTCTATGTATTCCTCATCAGGAGGCACATTTGCAAACTAATTATTGTTATTTTCTCTAACAGGAGGTTGTATAGGTGGATATTCATTTCTCCTTTATCTGTTCATAATATGAGGATTGAAAGGTATTCTATATTTGTTTGGATTCCTCTGACCTCCTCCTTGAGGATTTCTATTTGAACTAATTCCTTACACTTTCAATCTGGTAATATTATTTGACAGACCTCTAAGTAATCTTTACATCTCTTCTATCTTATCATCTTGAGAATATTTGTTCTTACCAGATGTATCAGTATTTTCTTTATACTTTTTCCTCTCAAAATATTGCTTATATCTCAGCTTTCCAGAAGCTATCATGTTTCCTTCCACATCCACTGCATCATCCTACATATTCATTAAGGTTGCAGATCTTCTTTCTCTCAGGATCATTAAAAACTTGAGCTCAAATGCACCAACATAATTGACTTTAGTAGCTACTTGTGAGGGATTTATGTCTTGAGGAATCTTATTGTATATCTTGTTAAATATTTTATTAAATTCACCATTTGTTTGCCCATTCTTCTTTCTCAATGCAACAAATACTGTAATATAATAGAGGTTATCCCTCTTTTCACCCCATTGCATATTGAAATAGTGTTAAGCCCTAAATATGGACACATTTGCCCCTATATTTTGGCTCATTACATTAGTTTTAATGTCGGCTTTGGTACATTAGTTGTAATTTTCATTAGTATGATTATATTAGTTACATTATCTTGGGTTAGTTAGTTGGAATTATACCTCTTAGTCTCCTATATATAGGAAGGAGACCTTTTCATTTTGAGTATCTTATCTTGTCTTGTCTTGTGTACTTAGTACATTGTATAAGGAGGTTTCCCCCTCGAAGAGGATTTATATTCATATATTTTATTCATTAAATTCGTGGAGCAATTTTTCTGATCTATTTCTGCTCATTTCATGCTATTTTTGGAAATTTGTTGCACAACATATGGTATCAGAGCTCTTTCCTCGGGATTGGTTTCTTCAAAATGAGTCATCTTGTCATTTTTACTATAATTGTTTTTATACAAGGTTTCATATATTGAAAATCAAACCCCATCTAGAAAAAAGGTCAAGCTATCTGTGTTCCAATTTTTCAGATCCTGGTCCATTATAGGTTCGAAGATATTTTCTGTGGAAGCTAGGGCTTCTGACTAGTCCAAAAACTAGTCTAAAACAAGTGTTATGGGAAAAAAGGTCATATATTGGGAATGCAAGATCAAAATTGAGTGAGACCTATTGCATCATAAATAAGACAAGCCATAGTATATGTGGTATATTTTTCAGACCCATATCCAAAATATTTGACATGTGGAATACCGTACAAGTTCGCTCTTCTAAAAGGATTGAAAATAAGAAGTGTTGGGAGATTTGCAATAACTTTATATTGACACTTTCAAATTAGGCCATACCTGCAGCATTGGAAATAGGACACATCAGGATATAACAAGACAAATTTTCAAATCCAGAGGAACCGTAATTTCAAATTTAACTCATCTCCAAGTCGGCCAGAAAACAATCTTCTAATCAAGGTTTGAAAAAGGTACGTCATTTTAAATTTGAATAAATTTAAGTAGAATGATCTATTTGAGGTGAAACATAGGGTGTGATATCTATTTATATTGTTCAAAATGATACCAAAAAGAAGTGTAAAATATCACACTCAACTCAAACCACTAGAGGACTCATCCCCGATGTACGATAAAAGGGAAGACCTATCGTTTCGAGTGTCCCAGTTGGAAGATATGATTAATTGATCTATGAAAGAAGTTGATTTAGTTAATTTAGAGGGGAAGTTAATGAAACATATGGATAATAATACGGAGGAAAATGTGAAAGGGATGATGGAACAGATGGAAAATATTGCTAATCTCATACACAATTCAAAGGATACTCCTTCTCCAGGTGATGATGTGTTCTAGGATACTCAAGAGGATAAAGATAAGGTCCACGTTGAAAAAAATTCCATGAATAAAGATTATTCCAAGAGGAAATGATTCTAATAATGGAAGTAATCAAGGATGGTCACCAAGGGGTACCCAAGTTCCCAATATTGACATGAGAAAGTTTGATGGCAATGATCCAATAACATGGATATTCCAAATGGAGTAGTTCTTTGATCTACACAAGGTGCCAACTTTGCAAAAGGTAACTATTGCATCTCTTCACAACATCACAACTGATTTCATAGTTCACAAATTGTGTACTAATTCATCATATTCTACAATCTGTGCTCTGGTTCAATATGCCATTCTGTTACTGCACATCTGCAACTTCAACTCATACTGCACAACTTCAGTAGTACTGTTTTTTAAACTCTGTGCATCAATATCGGATAAGTCTGTGCACCTTCTATGATATGTCCGTTATGTCTTGGTGCAACAACCTTGAGATAATATGTGACACTCTGTGCTTCATCTATGATGTCGCATTTCTGTTCTGCACACTTGTATTAGATCATCCTTATCATAATGTGTATCCTTTACTGTGCAACAACTCTATCTCTGTGCATCAGATAAACTACTTCACTTCGCGCACCTCGAGCTATACTTCAAGTTTGTCTTCACGCATTCATCTTAAATCATCTGTGACTATCTTCGTGCTATCTGCGAAACTATCATTTTTGTCTCACGCACTTGCACATCATCTGTAGTTATTCCTTCCCGTCTTTACGCAATTGTCACAAATAGACTTGCATCATACTGTGCACCATCAACGATTCCATTCCTCTACTTGTGCGCACTCGCCTCTTTGCTAGATCCTTTGTTTTGGTTATGGGAGCCCTTGATGCCCCAAAATAAGAAGCATGATAAATCTATATATTCTATCTTTCTTCTCACAAGCTTACATCCATTCTCTAACCTGGATTCTTATTTATACTTGATCTGTGCAGATGGTGATGTCCACAAGTTGGTCTTAGCGTCCCTTCTTCCTTGCTTCACGATTCCACTTACTTCACGCTTCCACCACTTGTCATCTTCTGTGCCACTGAGGTGTCATATCTTGTGGGTCTTGCACATACTTGGTCCTTTGTCTATTGGGACTTGCACCCTTGATGTACCGTTGCTTGTGGGACTTGTGCACTTAACTTATCCAACCACTACATTCTACTAGTACTTTTGCGCGCTTCAACAACTTGTATTCTTCTTCTGATTGGTGTATATTGTGCACTTCTGGGGCCTGCATAACTAATTAACTACTTCTTATTCTCAATCCTCTTATGCACTCTTGAACCTTTTCCAACCAATTATAATGACTTAGCCTCGAGGTAGCTTGACTTGGTGGACTTGGTACTTGCGCATGTACTGAATGTATTCCTTATGTACTTCTTCAAACTGACACGGGAATACTGAAACCTATTTGACATCAGTTGACATCAATGAAAACCAAAGTTCAACAATCTCAAACAATCTCCCCCTTTGGAATTGATGTCAACACCTCATGAAGCTTCTCTTGTTAATCATCTCATGAAGTTGTAAGCTTCATTTGTTCTTGTCGCAGTATACCCCCTGTGTGTACTCCCCCTGTGTTCTTTTCCAGTTTGAGCCTTTCCTCATCTATGCATCATGTTGTCAATGTTCTTATATTATATTTTACTTCTATGCGGATCACATGCTTTCATGACCATTCTCGGCTACTTTTCATCTTTGCATTGATTTCATGCTTCATGATCAGTCTCCCCCTTTGACATCAATGGAAAAGATATGCCATTTCTGTGCAATTATAGGTCCTCGTTTCTTCAGTTTTGCATTGGCCTTCATACATATTCTTTTATTGAATTAATCCCCCTATACAATTGCTATCTTCCTTCTATCTTTATATTGTGTTCCTATCATATCAACCATGCATATTTATTCCTTGCGCAATCTTCCATATCATCTACCTGTCATTTTCATTGTGCATTGCAGAATTCCATCTGTTTCTGGTTTTGCAATGACTTCTCTATCGATTTATTCCAACATGTAACTTGTTCCTTTTGTCACATTTGTTGCGCTTTGACCAACCCTTGTTTCCTTTTCTGACGTTGCATATCTCACCATGACAACCAAAGATTTTTGTACACATTTCCACCTGTCAGCTAGCTTGGAAATAAGGCGATATGACTTACAATCCATGTGGAAACTTTGACATGTCACATTCATACTTGAGCCTTTTGGGAAACATCATTCCAGTCGCACGGAACAATGAATCAGATTTCCGCTTTTTGTCCCTTTTCTCGAATTCATTAACTCATGCAATAACTTTCGACGTCTCCATAACCTGCTTCAAATCGCGTAGACATGAATGTGATTTACTCCTGTGTCTCTTAAAATTAATTTTCGCACACGCAAATAACTGCCTTTCTATTCTATAAGAGAGTTCTGAATTACCTAGTTCATCACCCTCATTCCTTCATTATCTCTATCTTGTGGCTTGTTTCCTCTGCGATTCTCATCATCTCTCATCATGTATTCCTTCTTTCAGAGGTTTAATGACTCACTTGATAATGTACGTCTTGCGATTTAGTCACATCAAGCAGAGTTCTCACGGATGAGAGTGGATATGGGAATTTGGCAAGGCCAAATGAAGGAATCTGAGTTCAATCATTGGTACAATTAGTCACAGGTTAATCACAGTATTGCTAAAGGAATGTATGGTTTGAGCGAGTGTGTGGACTTCCTAGAGCAGTAACAACAACACATTATTAACATGTTGGATTCAATTCGAGCTGAGTAGTCTAATGACAATGCATCATCTGCAACTCTGCAACTTTATCCCATGTAGCCATCCTTTGAATTCAACGACCCGATTTCAATGGATTTGGAGCTTCTACTTGCACAACAACCAACCAACCATGACACGAATCTAGACCTTGAACTGCAACTCTGAATTACACCTCTAATTCTCAATTTTTATTGATACGTCTCCCATTGTCGTTTTGAACTTGAATTTCCTTTTGGCCTACGGCCTCTGTTGTACTTCAACTTTGTATCTTGCGACATAGGGCTTATGTAATTTTGTAAAGACAATTTTTTTAAATATAATACAAATCTTCGTTCATGTATCTATGCAGACTCATGTTTGTTCTTTGAAAAATCTCATTTGAGTTTTTCTTTATTCTGTTACCTATGTGTGCACTCTATGCGACAATTTAATCTTACAACAACAAATTGAATATATGCACATGTCCTTTTTTTTTTTTTAACAGAAATAGGGGAGTTTATATATATATATATAAAAGCTGTGCACAGCCATTCATTACAAAATTTGAGCCAAGATTCTGCTTCATAGAGAGGGAAAATGCAGAATTTACAGGGGTTTTGGCTCTTAGAGTCTTTGGTTCTAGTCTTCCTGGAGTTTCTATTCATTTTACTGGGATATACCCTTACAAACTGTTTACATAGTAATAGGCAGAAAAACATTCAGAAAGAGGAGTTCATAGGAAACCTGTGGATAGAGCTTTCCTAAAATTTCTAAGAAGAGAAATTATCTGTAATTCTGCTGCAGAAAAGAAGCAGCCTCCAGCATTCCTTGATTGACGGATGGCACTTCCTGAACATGGCTGAGCTGGGTTTTGCTGATGAAAACATAGAGGTCTTCTTTGATGTTGTCAACCTTCCCCAAAAGATCAATGGTATTCCTGTCAATATCATCCAGACGAGACTCTACACAAGAGAGGCAAGAGTGTATGTACTTGAATTCCATATTCTGTTCTTTGTTTTGGTCCACTATAGAACAAACAGCCGAATACGTCCTGCTCAAATAGACCTTAATCTCCGAGGTGAGCTGGCTGAGTGTGGCAATGGCTTGCCGAATCCCTTCCATGTTGCTGGGATGTGAATTGCTGCAACGAGGAACGTCTTCGAGTTGCCGAGGGTCGAAATCTGCGACAGAGAGGCTCAGCTACTTGAGCTCAGGGCCGAGAGAATGAGAATTTGGCTGCTCCATGCCTCGTAACGGAGCCCTAAGACATCCCCGCTGCAATAAATGTTGGAGCGTGGGAGCATTAAAGCCCATGGTGAAGGCACATGGGAAAGGACGTGCCAACTGGAGAGGAGCTCAGGCAAGCGAGGCCGGGTTCCCACGACGGGGAGAACGCCCCCAAAAGACCATAGGGTTTGGTTTAATACTCATTAACTAACTCCTTAAGGGATGAATTTATACTCCATAATTTGGTTTTGCAATAAATGACCTTTTTCCAATTTAGCTCCAATGTTTGCGAGCCTATCAGCTATAGAACTAAGACTTCTGAGGACATGGAAAAAAAGAATGTCGGTGGGGAGAGGAAGAAGCTCGATTCTTTTTCGAAAGTTTTGGATCTTTGATCTTCTCGAGGAGCCATTCTTCATAGCCTGGATTACATGCCTGGAGTCTCCAAATACCTGTAACTTTGCAATGTTTAAGGAGGAGGCCAACTCAAGTGAATGATGCATCGCCAACCATTCTGCTTCATTATTAGTTCTTGTGCCTAATCCCCAAGAGAAGTCAGAAACTTTTCTTCCTCTGGGATCAAAAATAATCCCCCCCGCGCCTGCCTCCCCTATGCACATGTCCTTTTGTAACATTAATATGACAATTAGCTTCAAACATTCTGCAATACTTCACTAACACACTCCTTGAATTCCTAATGATCATCGTGTTGAATTCAAGGGTCTCACCAACCTCTTAGAGATTAACAAGATGGGAAACAATTACTAGCTGCTTTAGACGTACTTGGGTTTTCAAATTCTTCTCTGCATTTCTGGAGAGTTTTCCTTGCCCATTTCTTTATGTGCGCACTTCCATTTTTATTCCGCACTTGACCATCTCCCAATTTGGTGCTTGTATTGCGACATCTGTTAGGTAGAATATACTCATCTGTACAATTCATTGTTCTTCGACAATACATAGCCTTGTGCCCAAATCCATCACATGCATAACATATCAGAGTTTGAAAATACTTCACAATATGACCAATGTAATTACACCTTGCGCACTTTATTGTATTATTATTTCTTCTGGTAGTGTAACAAAAATAATTGTAATCACTGGAGAAATTATCATAACTGAATGACTTCATTCGATTTGGACCTTTCTTATTGTCGTAGACCTTCTCATATGTTCAGTCGTATATATCCAAGTCCTGTACGTCTTGTCTGTTGGTTATCTTTGATCATTCAGGATCTTATTCATGATTGATGTGCTGCCTGTGAACTTGTTATTTACTTCATCTTCAAGTCTAGCCTTATCACTTCCTGGATGTGCACAATACGAAGTATCACTCATGATGTGATCTTGAACTTGTTTCTTTCCCTTTATCTCGATCAAATTGTCTTCTAAGCGAGAGATATCTTTATCCTTCTGTTCAAGCTAACTTGTTAGTGATTTGTTGTTCAGTGCTAACTCTTCCAAAGAAGTATTCAATATTGATTTTTCTTCCTCAAGCACCTTGATCTTCTCTACTCCGCAATTCAGTTGTTTCTTGCAGTTCATCAACTTTTCACTAACCTATTTCTCAATAGACTCTTGAAACACCTTATCTTGCTTGACCTATTCTTCATATTTTGTCAATTGGTCCTGCAAGAGTTTATTCTTCCTTCTTGACTTCTTCAATTCATCTAATGCACTCACCAGTTCTCCTTCCCAATCAACCTTTGCAACTTCTTCTTCTTCAGATTGACTATTATATTTAATTTCTGCGACGGGATTTGGAGGTGTATTGAAGGATCCACTAAAGAAATACTTATCCAATGATCCTGGTGTATTCTTCTTGACTAACGAACAACTCTTCTTCTTTTCCTCACTTGTTTCTCCTCCCACAAAGGCCATGAATAATATTTCTTTTGACTTATCGTCACAGTAACTTCATTCAGATACGTTGTTGTCTTCCTCAATATACAGACTCTTTCTCTGTTTTGGAGATTTCTTCCCATTCTCAGGTCTGTCCTAAGTGCGTGTCATACTTTGTTCATGGGAACTGGTTTCCTCCTTGCTATCACTATATCCATCTTCCTTGTATGGACACTTTGATGCAAAGTGGCCTATCCTTCCACATATGAAACATTTGAAAGTTATTTTTTTATTATACTTACCACATCTTCTTTACATCTTTCTCACAGAGTTAGATTCTTCCTCATCGGATTCATCACAGGAGCCGTTGTCATGCTCATGCTTAGCCTTTCCAGTAGCTTTGAAATAATCTTCTTTTCTAATGGTATTTTCTTTTTATGTTCTCGTCTTGTATGCAGTAAAGATCCCTTGAAGCTCATCCTTTGTCAGGTCTACAAGATTGGATCTATATTCTAACACAAATACCTTTGCATTAAATATTTGAGGCAAAGTTCTTATTATTTTCTGCACTACCGATTCTTCTTCTAGTGTAACTCCAATACTCTTGATGGAATTGACTAACTCATTAAATTGCAAGAAGTAAGAACCAATATTTTCTTCATCTTTCATTTTCAAGGATTCAAACAATCTAGAGTAATTATGCAGTTTTGCCATCTTTACTTTCTCATCACCTTCATAAATATTTCAAAGTTTATCCCATACCTCCTTAGCTGATGCACAATGCATGACCTTAGTAAATTTAGTGTCTATTAACCCACATAACAGTGTGTTTCTAGCTCTTGTATTGCATTCATACTGTCTCTTTTCAGCTGGAGTAGTTGGTTCTATTGTTGGAACATTATAACCATCCATAACGGACTGCCGAATGTCAACTCTGAGGTATTGTAGATATAATTCCATCCTAATCCTCTGGAATATGTAGTTGGTAATGTAAAACCTTGGTGATCTGTTGGTGGAGGGACCTTCCTGCTTGTCCATATTTGCAAACAGATCTATCTTCCAGATGTTAATCTATTACTGAAGACACCCGCTCTGATACCAATTGTTGGAATATATTTAATACCGAGAGGGGGGTCAGTCAGTATTAGCATATTTATGAACATTTTTAAACTTCTTAACTGATTTAAACTTGAAATTAAATTATGCATCCACCATAAATAAAACATTCAACATCACATGAGCGAAATACATAGAACACACATAATTTTTATGTGGAAACCCAAACAGGAATAAAACCATAGAATGCTCTCTTATAATAAAATATTACATTCGAGGAAGCAAAACCTTCCTGAGTTCTCCAGCACCAACTGGAAGGAGGAACCAACACCATGGTTTTATAGGCACCGACTTGAAGGAAGCACCAACTCCCCGATTTACTAGCTTCATCTAGAAGGAAGCACCAATCCCATGCTCCTTGCCTCTTCATGTCGCCTTGATATAAAAGAAGATATTGCTTTACTGTTCTTCTGATTTGCACACTCTTCATATTGAATGTCATTCATTCTACTATGCGCACCTTTAGTATGATGTAACTTTTCTATCGTTGTATTGCATACTTCACTTGAATTATCTCTTCACAACATCACAACTGATTTCATACTTCACAAACTATGTACTGCTTCATCATATTCTGCAGTCTATGCTCTGGTTCAATATGCCATTCTGTTACTCTGCTTCTGCAACTTCAACTGATACTACACAACTTTAGTAGTATTGTTGTTTAGACTCTGTGCATCAGTATCAGATAATTCTCCACACCTTCTATGATATGTCTTTTCTGTCTTGGTGCAACAACCTTAAGATAGTTTATGACACTCTGTGATTCATCTATGATGTGGCCTTTTTGTTCTATGCACTTGTCTCAAATCATCCTTATCATAATGTGCATCCTTTACTTTGCAACAACTCTGTCTTTGTGCATAAGATAAACTACTTCACTTTGCACACCTCGAGCTATACTTCAATTTTGTCTTCTTGCATCTGTCTTAAATCATCTGTGACTATCTACATGCTGTCTTTGAAACTGTCATTCTGGTCTCACGCACTTGTGCATCATCTGTAGTTTTTCCTTCCTATCTTTGCGCAACTGTCACCGATAGACTTGCATCATACTACTCGCCATCAACAATTCCATTCCTCTTCTTGTGCGCACTCGAATCTCTGCTAGATCATCTGTTTTGTTTCCGCGAGTCCTTGATTCCCCAAAATAAGAAGCTTCATAAATATGTATCTTACAGCTTTCTTCTCACAAGCTTACATCCATTCTCCAACTCATATTCTTATTTATACTTGATCTGTGCAGATGGTGATGTCCACAAGTTGGTCGTAGCATCCCTTCTTCCTTACTTCACAGTTCTGCCACTTGTCATCTCTTGCGGGTATTGTGCATACTTGGTTCTTTGTCTAGTGGGACTTGCACCCTTGCGGTGTTGTCTTTTTCCCTTGATGTATCGTCACTTGTGGGACTTGCGCACTTAACTTCTCCAACCGCTATTTTCTTCTAGTACTTTTGCGTGCTTCAACAACCTATATTATTATTCTAATTGGTGTATATTGCGCACTTCTGGGGATTGCATAACTAATTAACTGCTTCTTGTTCTCAAGCCTCTTGTGCACTCCTGAACCTTGTCCAACCAATTCTAATGACTTATCCTTGAGGTAGCTTGAATTGGTGGACTTGTTACTTGCGCATGTGCTGAATGTATTCCTTATGTACCATTAGAGGAAATTTGAGGTCTAAAATGGGCCTTATAAGAAGACGAGCCATCATATAAGAAAATGAGCCAACCACAATTGCTTGATGAGTTGGAATCAAGAACCAATAGAATTTCAATAAAATGAGTCAACCATAATGGTTGATTTGAGATATTTGTTATAAAAAAACTACTTTTTTGGTTCTTATTTTCAACATATATCCTTGTGTTTTACTCAAATTTCAAGCAAGAGCACTTGTTGGATGCATAATTAAATTCCCCATCCAACGAGTGATCCCGCTCAAAACTTGATCCCACATCATATGTTTTCCAAGGATTTCCAATACACTGGTATATTAACCAACACCACCTTTACCAAAGTGAGACGACCACCCTGGGATAGTCATCGATGGGTCCAGTTGCTGATTTTTTTGTTAGTTTTTTTCAATAACGAGTTCCAGTAACTACAAAGGTAGTGATTTGGATTTAAATGGTAACCTAAGTAATACATCCCTGCATCCATGGATTCAATTATGTAAGGGAGAATTGAATTAAGTTGCTCAATGAAAGCATCATCAAATCCTATAACAAGGAAGGCAGACTTTTCAATGTTTGTTTCCATCCCCTATGGTTGAGAGAAAGTAGAAAGGCACTCTGCAAAACACTGCCAATTGCTAAAGACCCCTGTGCCAAATATGAGCATGTCATCTACGAAGAGAAATTGAGTTATACGTATAAGGTCCGTGATTTTTAAGCCCACAAAGGCTCCAGACACCATCTTCTTTTTTAAAAGTAAACTCATCCCTTCTATTACTAAAATAAAAATCCATGGCGATAAGGGACAACCTTGTCATACGCCCCGGGAGCTGTTAAAAAACTAAGAAGAAACACCATTGACCAAGACCGAGAAAGTGGCTGAAGTAATGCAACCCATTATCCACCGAACCGCTTCAACACCAAGACCAATCTGAAGCAACAAAAGTTTTAAAAATCCCTAATCAACCTGATCGGATTTTGCAAGATCCAGTTTTAAAACCACAACTTTCATTTTATTTAACTTGGTTGAGTGGAGACCTTCTTAAGCAATTCTGATGGCATCCCAAATTTGGTGATCCGCCTAAAAACTGAGCTGCTCCTAAGAAACAAAGCTAGAGAGAGTGGGTTTCATCCTACCTACGATGATTATTGAAATGATTTTGTGAAGTAGGTTGCATAAAGAGATAGATTAGAAATAGTTGAAAGATTGTGGATTCGAGGCCTTTGGAATAAGGGTCAAGAAAGTTGCATTAGTGGCCCCATTTAAAATTCCCTTTTTCTGAGATTCCTCAACCACTTTGAGCAGCATCGAACCCATCATGTCTTTAAATTCCAAAAATAACTCTACAGTCCAGCCATCTGGGCCTGGACTTTTATCTTTTGCAAATAAATTTAATACCCCCAAAAGTTCCTAGTAAGAGATTGGTGCTGCCACCTTTCTCCCTTCCTCCTCGGAGAAAAAATGAGGAAATATTCTGACAATTTCTAGTTGTTGGGGGATATTTTTTTTTCCTGGATCTTTCAAAAGGTTATGAAAATGTAATCTAGCTCCTTCCTCCAATTCTGGTTGATTTTGCATTAATACACCATCACCATCCTTCAATTTCCATATTGTTTTGCTTACCCTTCTCTGATTTGCTACTTTGTGGAAATAAGTTGTGTTTTGGTCCCCTTTTTCCATCCACATGGATCAGATTTTCAAACACCACCCTTCTTCTTCGCTTAAGAGAATTGGCTACCTTCTTTTTTCAAGCTCCTCTTCCCGGGATTTATCCAAATTTGACAAGCTCCCTGAGACATTTTCCTAGTAGATGGTTCTTGTCTCACTCTCAATTTCCAACAGTTCCTTCTTTTGGTCCAATTTCTTTTGTTTCATCCAAGCAATGACAACCTCTTTTATTTCTTTTAATTTAAAATTTAGATGTTCCATTTTTGAAGTAGTATGAATAGAGAGAACATGATTCCATGAATTTTCAATAACCTCCTTTAGATCATTTTCTTGTAGCCAATTATGGTTAAATTTATAGGTGAACTTTGGTTTCGGCATACATGAATCTAGCTCAAGATGAATTGGCATATGATCTAAGATAGGAAGGGTGACGATCCAGGATCGGAATCTTGTCACAGAGACTGTTAATTCAGCCGCCATCATGAACTTCTCCATCCGTTTTGCAATCCTGAAAGGCTCTTCTCTACCATTTATCCACGTTGGCGTTACGGGGATGGGAATGGCATCCACCAAAATCGTATCATGGAAGAGAGAGTTGAAGAAATTTGATAAAGGATTGGGATGAGAATGAGGCCCCAAGATCTCAGTTGATGCCAACGTTAGATTTAAATCTCCCACTATAATAAGGTTTCTTTCCTCCAAAATGTCGTATTCTTCTAGTTCTTCCCAAAATGTTTGTCGATTTTGATAAGGGGCATACAAGTTCAGGATTTTGAGGTTCTGGTCTAAACCCTTCACGTAGCCATCAAGTAGGATTCTACCACCTGAGAGATATGGAGTGAAAAAAGTTTAGTAGGATACCAAGCACATAACATACCCTCTGACAAACCGACTACATCGATAATACAAAAATACCAACTTGGAAGAAGGTCGGCACAAATGCTACGTGCCTTCTGGCCACAAATTGTAGTTTCCTGTATCAGTATAATTGTGGAATTAACTTCTGCAAAAAGTCTACAAAGGGCCCTTGGTTTGGGACTTCCTCCAAGTCCCTGCGCATTTAAGGATGTAATTATCATTTTGGAACCCTCGCAAGGAATTTTTGTGCTCTAAGTGCCTTGAACCCACCTTGAATGCTACCAACTGGAAAATCCTTTGATGCCACCCCCATAACTTTTTGCTTCGGAGAAAGACTGGTTTTACTTCTGCAAGGATCTAAGCCTCCATGAATAGTTACTTTAAGTGCTAGTTTTGATTTATGGCCGCTCTTTCCAACCCCCACCTGAACTGCCTCTGAATTCAAATCAACCACTGAATTTTATGAGCTCTTGATCACTTTTGGAAACTTCCTCAAATAGACCTGAATGGGTACTTTTAGCAGAGAATCTTTATATGACAGGATAAAGGAGGATATAAGATCTAAGTCCTCCTCTTGTAAATTCTTCGATAGATGGTTTGGTGGAGGTGAAGAATCGACGAGGAAGCCCGAGTTTCCAAAAAGGACAGGTGCTTCGGAGTTAAGAAGAGTACAAGCATCCTTCAGTGAAAAAACTTCTCCATGATATGCTAACAAAAGCGGCTCTTCATGAGACAAGGATCATATTCCCTTTGTCTCGTTAGACTTTAAACGATGATGTTCAGACCTTACCTCATTGGTTAGCCTAGGAGATTTAACATAATTCTCTTCTGAGCTATCAGGAATGATAATTTCCTAAAACATTTGTCTTTCCAATGTAGGAGACTTACTAGAAAAAATATTCTTTGCATCCATGATCGATTCTTTATGCTCACCCCAAAGAAGTTGTTTACCTAGGCTAAAGGTGGTATCAATAGGAGATCTATTCGGAATGTTTAACCTTAGGCCTTCTTCAACATCCTGGTTTGAAACCCCATTAGCCTCCCGGAATTGAGTCACAGGGGGAGTACCAATAGGTTTTGAAGTAGCCCTCATAGGTTCATGGCTTCTCTCCAAGTTTGAAAAATCCCCCTTATGGTATTGGGTCCACTCAGGAAGTGGATTATAATGAATTTTAGGGCAT
Source organism: Larix kaempferi (assembly GCA_027924585.1). Classification (NCBI taxonomy): domain Eukaryota; kingdom Viridiplantae; phylum Streptophyta; class Pinopsida; order Pinales; family Pinaceae; genus Larix; species Larix kaempferi. The sequence continues at coordinate 12,228,046 of BSBM01000963.1, read as the reverse complement.
GAAGCTTTGAGGTGTCCTGTATGTCTGCATAAGACACATCTAAAAGGGACTTTCCAATAGTCCAGCTTCTCTATAAAAGTCTTCCCTCGCCATTCAATGTCGAGTTGTTCGAGTAGTCCTTGGATGACATCCAGTTCAACCAGCACTTTACCTATACGTTTATCCCTGCCGGACATAATAGAGTCTTCCACCAAATGAAATCTACCCAAAGCATTTCCCACTGCTTCGAAGCATCCCCTGTGCCAAAGGGATAAGGGAAACCCCGGTAAGAGGACCCAAGTATTTTTCAAGGTGAGTTGTTCCAGGTCTGGGTCAAAATTAATATGCCATTTTTTTAGCATCAAACTTCCATAACCGCATAGCCATAAACCACCTAGGACTTTTGAGGTGTCCCACTCAGAATGGAAATGAAATCCATAACAACCTTTCATTAGATAAGAGACCTCTGATAACTGGTCCACAGTCGAGCTCCAAGTATCCTCCATCCATGAATCGATTGAGTTTCTGGGAAAAATCCATGGACAAAATTTCCCAACTAGGACTCTTAGAGAGAGTTTTGTAAGTTTGTCCAAACCAACATCCTTTCCAACAGTCAGTTTCTGCCTCGCAGCTCTCACAACTTGAATCTGTTGTTTCCTTTTTCTATACTCAGAAGCTTTAGAGTTGTTAGGTCCCTAAGAGGGAGGTAAAGGATTCACCGATGAGGTAGTATTTTCAAACTCCGACAGGGATGGAACAATAAAAGGATATTTCCCATTATCGATATGAGAATCTTGAGGTGAAGTTAATCAAGCCTTCCTAGGAGACCTATGATTCCTAGTGTTTAAAAAAGGAGGGGGTGTGAGAAACAATGCTTTATTGACCTGATATGGATTAATAATAGAATGACATGAATTTTTGTTAGAGTTAAACTTAGATAATTTCACCTCCTGACTATTATCAACCTCCAACCTACTAGGGGGGGCATTCCAAATCTCATCAGGTGAGGGATCCAATAAACTGGCTTTAGTTTGTTGGAAGAAATCCAAATAATATCGAAATTCCTCCTTCATTTTGAATACCCCTCGGCATTCTCGGGGAGAGGGTTCCGACAGAATCTTGAACAGGATAAGATCATCTTGATATTTGTTCTCCATTAAGTACTCAGTACCATTACTTTGATTTCCGCGTCACCATATATTCAAACCTTGTTATCTGCAACATACAACATCGTCGCCTTGCCTTCCTTAGCGTTTCTGCAACATCAATGCCTCCAATGCCGCCATTCCTAGGGTTTCCCAACTAATTCTTCCATTCCAAATTCAAAATGAGTCGAATGAATTCAATAATGAGTTTCTCTTATATATTCCACTTACCCTACTATTGAGGAGATCAATATAACATGTCCAAGGAATATATCTATATTTTAAAACTAGATTCAAACTGAGAGAAAGCGTAATTATATCAATCCAAAATTCAAAGTTCAACCCAACGACAATATCTCAACATGTAAATGTTATTAGATTTCAATAGAGTGTGAATTATGTTTTTGTTAATAGGCTTTCCCATGTTTTAAAAAAAGAATGTATTAAAAACTGGTTCTTCTATAATGTAGGACGATTCTTACCTTGAGGAAGTAATAAGTATTTCTCCAACCTGTTTGATACTTTACAAAATTTAAATTTTAAAATTTCTATGAAATTTAAGTGTAAATGTGAGGTTAATGTTGCAATATTTTAACGATTTATGAGAGTAATAAGGCATAATATGTGAATAAATGTTGATGTACTTGTTGGCTGCATTTTTCTTCTAACTTAGTGTAGCTTCAAGCCCGATTTCTTTTTTCATGTTATTTTTTTTAAGCAGAAAAAACTATTCCTTGTTATTCATTAGAATCAAAGGAAACAATAGATAATGCATAGTTAAAATATGGTATGGCTTTAATACATCATCATAGAATATATCAAGAACATATCTTATTAGAGGGCATTCAAACAAGAACTAAGTTCCCAAAATTTGCATACAAGACAAATACAAGTAAATGCTAAGTCATCAAGAGGTCACACAAAAAAAAGGAACATCCCATAAATAGGGGGGAGGGCCCACAAAATTATAGAGAGAATCTCTATATTGAGCCCTCGAAGATATTCTCACCCTCAAAAAATTCCTCAAAATCCAGTAATCCCACTGGAATCCCAACAACCTCTTTAGAGAGACGGTCTGTGATGATATTGTGCTCTCTAAATACATGATTGATGTTGAAAGAGAGAAAAGACTTCAACAACGATAAGGTGTGAGAGCTCCATTGCTCAAGTGACAATACCTGTAGATTAGAAAAATTATTAGCCTAGTTGAGAATGATTTTGGAATCTCCAAAAAAATGAAGGGTTGGGACACCAATGCTAGAAGCGAAGAAAGTTAATCCCTAAAGAGCAAGTAGCTCTGCTCACATGTTGGTGCCATAACTGCATCCAAGTTTTAAATTAAAAAAATGTACCTCATTGAGGGAAAGGTACATTCTAGCACCACTTGCATTACAAGACACCACGCCATCGAAGAAGCCGACAACAAACACCATAACAAGAGGAGGACCATCTTTCCTAGGAGATTTGGATAACTTCACCATAGAGTAGTCCTTATACATACCAATAATTTTGATGCTACTATGAAGAACATTATGCCACTGATCTTCAAATATAGACATATTCCTAGATTTCCATATTTCCCAACACATAAATATTGGGAGATATTTGTAGGATACTTTAGCGCGAGTCCAATGTTCCACATTTTCATTCAAAGTGGTACAAATCCAATTATGAGGAATGAACAGAAAATTTCCTGCCATAAATATTTTCCAAAGGGACAAGAAACAAAGATATGATTAACCAATTTCGCTTCCAATCTGCATAAATGACAAAATTTAGGCCCCAACCATCCCCTTTTTACCAGATTGTCCCAAGTTAAGATCTTATTTTCACAACATAACCAAATGAAACACTTAACTTTTAAGGGTACCTTCCAGTTCCAAATTTTTGATACCACCACCCTTGAAAAACAGGTAAAAGAGACTCAACAATATACTTATAGGCATCTTTGGCTGTAACTTGGCCATTCTTCTTGTTGAAGTCCCAAACACTTTGTCAACACCCTCCACTAACTGAATACCTTCTTTGTTCAGGTTATCTATAAACTTAGTCCATTCTACCTCCCAAAGTCCGTTAAGACCCAGAGCAACAGTTGTGAGATAGTAAGAGCTAGAGGGATGCAACTCACGAGGATTTCTAATGTGATACAAGGATGAAAATCCCATATCATTAAGATGATGAATTATAAAAAAAGATAAAGAGAAATCGTCTTCAACACCAATGAAAGGATCGACCCTAACCATAACACTCTTACCATTGCCAACTTTCCAAGTTAGAGCACTATTGATCCAGGAAAAAACACGGATGAAACCATTCTAGAAAAGGGAAGTGCCACGAACATACTTTATGTTGCATCTGAGCCAAGTAAGGAGAGGGATTTTGCGAAGAGATTTTGTATGAATCACTTTCTTCCATAATCTCTAGCTGAATAACACAAGCCACATACTCTTCATTCTAAGGGCCATACTGAACCGGTATAAATATTTTTTGATATCCCATCGACCTAGTAGATTTGGCTTTGCAATTGACTCCCAATTTATAACATGAATCTTCTTTCCTGAATCGGAACCGGCCCACAGAAAATTAAACATCTTTTTCCTTAAGGACTTCATGATGGAATTAGGAATACTAGCTAGTGAGAACCAATAAACCAGGATTCCCACTAAAATAGATCTGACAAGAGTTAATATCCCACCTAAGGAGAGCAGACGATAAGACCAATGACCTATTCTCTTTTCAAATTTCTTAATAAGCCACCACCAGTCACCAACTCTATAATTGAGAGGTTTCAATTGATAACCTAAGTACTTGAACCCTTTTTCATCGTTATCCATATTATAAGGAAACATCGAAAGAATATATTTTGCCACACCGAGATCCACACCATTCCTTAGAAAAGCCAAATTTTCATGACTTACCTACATCCCAGTCGCTGAGCAGAAAAGATTGATGATCGCTCCAAAGGTCGTCCATTCTTCAACATAACAAGAACTGAAAAGAATCACGTCATCTACAAACAATAGATGAGTGATGAAGATAGAAGAAGTTAATTTGATACCTTGCAATTTTCCTTCTGCTATAGCTGAATTAATCAATAAACTCAATCCTTCAGTAACCAGCAAGAAGAGCAGCGGAGATAAAGGACAACCTTGTCGCAAACCTCTAGAACAGTTGAAAAAATTGGATGGAGTTCCACACCACTTACTTATCAATGTGCTACATAAAGTAGGTTTGAACAAGTGGCATGCTTCCAACTAACATAGAAATAACACACACACATGCACACACTTTTTAATTTTTTATGAAAATATAAATATATATTGTGATATTTCCTTGTGGAATAATGTGAAATATGTTATGGAAAAGTTAATTTAGTGATAATGTTATTTTAGTGAGGAGAATAAATATAATCAAGGATATGAAAATAAAAGGATTTAAGTAACAGATATTAGTAATAGGTATAGATTTATATTTCAAGATGTATAGCATTATAGTATAATTAACATGTGCTTTGAGACCCAAAGTATTAGTATTATAGTCAATTCATATGCAAAATGATACATTTGTAAATATCTTATCGTATAAAAGCCTATCATTTGAAAGGCTTAGGAGACTATGTATATCCTTTGATTTATGGGGAGCTTGAAACTGGCCGAGCTTATCTCTCCATTGTACATCAACAATAGTTCAGACCGAACCTATGGTGGTATCATTATATTTGGCGTTGGAATGTTTCTCTTAAAATCCCTTGTTTTTTGTGGCTCACTCTACAAAACAGGATCTTAGTTCTACAGATAATTATATCAAAAGGGGGGGATTTGGACCCAATGTCTGCTCACTCTGTCTACAGGATGTTGAGTCTGTTGGACACTTATTTACTTCATGCCCGATTACTCTTCAACTGTGGTCGTATTGACTACAGTTGGGGATAGGATTCCATTACAAAGGTTTTACATAAGTGGCATATTGGGCAGCGGGACTCTATTTCCTTTCCCATTTATTTCATTTGGGGTATCTGGAAAATGAGAAACCACATTTTGTTTGATGGCTATGCCTTTAACTTCAGTAGTTCCCTTCATTTTATCATGAATATTCTCTTGGGGGCTTGTGTAACGAAGAATAATTATAAGGTCAAGACCCTTATTGGTCCAATCTTTGATGAGTCTGGTCCTTATGGATTCTTCGATGGAGCTGAACAGAAAGGCAGATGTGGGGCGGGTGGTGTCATAATTATCTCCTCCTTAGAACATTATGAGTTAGCATTGGGTTGTGGATTGGGAAACAACAATCGCGCGGAACTCTTGTCACTTTGGTGTCTTCTATACTTCATGAGAACACTACATATTACTAATGTGCATATTTTTGGAGACTCCTCTATCATAATTGGATGGGAGCTGGATACAAATGCGCTCAATGTGGCCTCCCTAGAACACTGGCAGAAGAAAGTCATAGGATTTTTGGATCAGCATGAAAAAATCTCCATTAAGCATGTCTCTTGATCCTTTAACCACATGGTGATGCAGGAGCATCAAGGCTTGAGCAGACCAGTCGAAGTTGATCGACATAAGGGAACTGACAAGCGATAGTGCTGATGACCACTGGTGTAGGAAGTAGGTTGACTTGTCGAAGTCAACAAGTCGAGCAGGAGTAGTTGGTATGTGACCGACCGAAGTAGCACACAACGGATGTTGTGATGGGTCGAGAGTCGACAGGTTATGGTCGACAGAAGATAGGGGAAAGCGAGACATCGAGTGGTCAATAAGTGGTCGAACTACGACATGACAGGTTTGGCGGAGCCAAGCGCAGAGGAAGGGGAGGACTGGCGAACCGCAAGAGATAAGAGTTGAGCCGATAGGAAGGTCGAGATGTGACCGACTACTGTAGCAGGGTCGGAAGAGCAGAAAGTCAAGAGGATTGTACTTGGTAGCCATTCGATTTTGCTGAGGAATTTATTATAGTTATTGCAAGTAGGTGAAGGACATGACAGATGTCGTCATGGACAGAGGCTGTGTTGCATGGCTGGGAGCTAATAGTTGTAGGTCTAAAAGATTTGGAAGGATCGACGGATAGGAGGATGCGTGTCTCGGGGATTGCAGTAGTCTTGGGAACAACAACAATGGGGGTAGAAGACAGATAGATCTTTGGTCAGCAGCATCAAAGAGCAAAGCCGAGAAGAGTTGTGAAGAGTCACACAGGCTGATAACAGGGAGTTGAGATCGAGCCATAGCTCAGTTTTCCGCAGTGAACCAGGAGAGGGTAAGGTCAACACATAGGGATAACACATCACAGTTACTTTTGTATTGTAACGGTTGAGGCCGATGATAGTTAGTTATTTGCTTTCAGTTATTCTGCATTGTAACTGATTTCAGAGAAGTAATATAAGCCATTTCTGGCATCTTGTTTTACACCTTGTTCGTGTAAGCATTGCGGTATGTGTATTGTATATTGTTAAGCAAGAACCTTATTCAGTAAGGCGACTTGCGTCAGTTGGTATCAAAGCCCAGAAGTGAGTCCAGTTGAGAAAGGAGACTATACCAACTTGACTTGCCTCAGTTGGTATCAGAGCCCGGAAGTGAGTCCGGTTGAGAAAGGCGACTATACCAACCTGACTTGCGTCAGTTGGTATTAGAGCGGAAGAATCCTTAGAATTTGAAGGACGTCCGTGATATTGAGCCTGCAAGTGAGTTGGACAGCTTCAACTGCGGTTGGGTATAGTTGTGCATGACTTGTTTAAAGTCTGGTTGCAATTTGATGTGTGGGAGTTTCACCAGAGGTTGAAAATGTCTCACATAGGAATTAATGTCCAAGAACGAAGAGCGCGTGGCGCAACAGCCATCACGGTGGATCGTGAGATGTTTGACGAATGTGTCAGAACGATGCGAACTTTGAAAAATGAAGTCGCAGCGATCAAGGAAAGCCAGAGGCGTGGTTGTATTCTTGAGGAGTTAGACCACAACAACGAGGAAGTCGAAGAGGTGGAAGCCCGGGAGGAAGCCGCAGAGGAACCCGAGGAAAAACTGATCAAACTTCTAACGAATATGAGAGTTCGGGCGAAGATAGATGTGCATATGTACTCGAGAAGCCTGGACCTAGAAGATTTGATCGACTGGTTCAGTGAAATGGAGAAATACTTCGACATAGAGCAGATCGAGGACCCTAAATGGGTTAAGACTGCATGTCTGAGGTTGAAAGGTCATGCCTCATTGTGGTGGGACAATGTACAGGATGATAGAGTCAAGAAAGGTAAGGAGAAAATCAAGTCTTGGGACATAATGGTCTCCAAGGTGAAGGGGAAGTTCTTGCCGAACGACTATGTGATTTCATTGTTTAGAAAGTTGTAGAACTTTTGGCAGAAAGAGATGACCGTGAAGGAGTACATGGAGGAGTTGTATCGATTGTCGATTCGGTCGGGACAAACCGACGAGGGAGAAGAAGCTGTCATCAGGTATGTGAACGGCTTACAATATGCTATTCAGGATGAGTTGAGCATGTCAAGATTCAGAGCAGTTGGTGAACCCTACCAGTTAGCTCTGAAGGCAAAAGAGAAACTGTCGAGGAAATCCGCAGCGACTAGGGGAAGGATGACTGGTCGGGGCGCAAAAATTGTCTCCGCGAAAGGCCAAAGTAGCGGGTACAAGAAAGAAAATGTCAAAGATAGCTGACATGCGAAAGGGAAATCGACAAGGGAGAAAGCACAAGAGAACCAACGTGATAGTCGTGAGAACCACGGTAGAGGTGCGTATAGTTGAAGTGTTCCATCCGACAAAAAGGGAGCTAACAGACCATCCATAATCTATTACAAGTGTTGAGGGATGGGACACAAGGCATATGAGTGCCCAAAGAACCTACATGCTACAGAGGAGTCAAAGCCCAGACGTCAAAAAGATGAGCAAGTCAACAAGAGGGAAGAGTCGGCTTTCGACAATAGTGGAGGTGAAAAAAGGAAGAATTGAAATCTGACGGTTTAGAGAGCCTTGATCTAGGAATATCAACGCAACCCGCTGGAGCCGACACAACAGAAGGCGATCTTTCGAACAAAGGTGCGGATCGGCAAATGGCGTTGCAAAACCATAGTTGATGGCGGAAGCACGGAGAATCTTGTGTTGACAGAAGTCATCGACAAGGTCGGTTTGAAGTGTTGAGAACACCCACACCCCTACAAGATCTCATGGTTGCAGAAAGGACACCATGTCAAAGTGACCAGACAGTGCCTGATCAACTTCTGAGTTGAAGGATTTGAAGACAGTGTATTGTGCGATGTAGTCCCAATCGATGCATGTCATTTGTTGTTAGGGAGACCATGGCAATATGATCAGAAAATGATCTATGATGGTTGGGCCAACACAGTCACAGTGTGGAAAAATTGCGTGAAAAGGACTCTTAAGCCGAGGTTGGAGGAACAAGTAGACAGTAAACACAGCGAGAGCAATCTTTGGGAAAAGTGAGTTTTGATGAGCACCGTGAAAGAATTCCTCGCGGAAGAGGAGAGACAGTCAGGATGTTTTGCGATCATTCCGAAAGGACCATATGTCGAAAGAACGACCATGGAGGAGGATATTCCGGTCAAAATCGAGGAGTTGCTCGAATTGTTTCGTGACATAATGGCTGATGAGAAACCAATGGGATTGCCGTCGATAAGGAGCATATCCCATCAGATCGACTTGATTCCAGGGTCAAGTCTGTCCAACAAAGCAACGTATAAGATGAGTCCGACGGAAGGTCAGGAACTCAACCGATAGGTCCAAGAGTTGTTGGACAGAGGGTTGATTAGAGAGAGTCTGAGCCCGTGCGCAGTACCAGCAGTAATGACGCCGAAGAAGGGTGGAGAATGGAGAATGTGTACAGACTCCAGAGCCATCAACAAGATCACAATCAAGTATCGGTTTCCATTGTCGAGAATGGACAACTTGATGGATTTCCTGAGTGGAGCGACATACTTCACAAAGATAGACCTGAAGAGTGGTTATCACCAGATTTGGGTAAGGGAAGGAGATGAATGGAAGACAACATTCAAAACGAAGGAAGGGTTGTACTAGTGGTTAGTTATGCCATTTGGGTTGACTAATGCACCCAGCACATTCATGAGATTGATGAATGAGGTGTTGAAGCTATTTTTGGGAAAGTTTGTTGTGGTCTATTTAGACGACATTCTGATTTTCAGTCGAACCAAAGCAGGACACTTGGAGCACATTCGACAAGTATTGCAAAGATTGTAGGAGGAAAAGCTAACGGTGAACCTGCAAAAGTGTTTCTTCGTGAAAAAGGAGTTGGTGTACTTGGGGTTTGTAATCTCGAGTAAAGGGTTGGTGATGGAACCAAAGAAGGTGAAGGAAATAGTAGATTGTCCAGAACTAACAAGTACGACTGGAGTAAGGAGTTTCTATGGACTTGCCAATTTCTACAGGAAGTTCATTTCGGGATTCAATCGGATTTGTGCACCATTGACAGAATGCATGAGAAAGGGTGAGTTCAAGTGGACGGACGCTGCCTAGAGAGATTTCGACGAGTTGAAGGAAAAGGTCACTGAGAGCCCGGTCTTGGCACTCCTAGACTTTGACAAAGTTTTCCAGGTCGATTGTGATGCGAGTGGGACGAAAATTGGAGCAGTGTTGAGCCAGGAGGGCCGACCAATTGCATTCTTTAGTGAAAAGATGAATGGAGCAAAGCAGAAGTATTCAATCTACGAACATAATTTTTATGCTATTGTACAAGCATTGAAGAAGTGGACGCATTATCTGTTTCCCAAGGAGTTTGTGTTGTATACAGATCACCAAGCCCTGAGGTATCTGAACACACAGGCGAAATTAGATCAGCGACACATGAAATGGGTGGAGTTACTTCAGAGGTATACATTCATGTTGTGACATAGGTCAGGCAAGTCGAACAAAGTTGCCGACGCATTGAGCAGGAGAGTTGCATTGCTGAACACGACAACAGTTCAGGCAACAGGGATAGAGTCGATAAAGGCGGAGTATAAAACTGACAAGGATTTTGCGAAAGCATGGAAGGCTTGTCATGAACCTTGGAGCGGCGACAGGACTCTGTACTTGAGTTATTTCATTCAAGAAGGCTATTTGTTTAGGGGAAGTCAGTTGTGTATTTACCCTAATCCGAGAATTTCATAATGACGGGTTAGCGGGACATTTTGGCATCGACAAGACTAAAGCACTGGTCGAAGAAAAGTATTTCTTTCCAGGAATGACGACGGATGTCGGAAAGTGGGTTCGACAATGTCAAGTTTTCCAGTTGGAAAAGGGAAGGAGTCAAAACACGGGGTTGTATACACATTACCGGTACCAGATACCCCTTGGGAGCATCTTAGCATGGATTTTGTATTAAGATTGCCGAAGACACAGCAGGGAAGCGACTCAATATTTGTTGTAGTCGACAGGTTTTCGAAGATGGCACACTTCATTCCGTGTAAAAAGACAAGTGATACCATAGGGATTGTTGTACTATTCTTCAAGGAGATAGTCAGATTACATGGGTTACCAAAGAGTATCACGTCAGATCAAGATACCAAGTTTATGGGGTATTTCTGGAGAACCCTATGGAAGAAACTGGACACGAAGTTGCAGTTTAGCTCGCCGTACCATCCATAGACATACGGACAGGCCGAGGTGGTGAACAGAAGTTTGGGGAACTTTCTGAGATGTCTAGCAGCCGACAGACCCAAGCAGTGGGAAAATGTGTTGGCACAAGTAGAGTTTGCACACAACAATTCTGTGAATCAGTCGACGGGGTTAAGTCCATTCCAAATCATTCAGGGGAGAATCCCACACAGAGTGGTGGATTTGGTCGAGTTACCAACAGAAATCAGGAAGAGCACGGATGCAGAATCATTCGCAGAGCATATGCATGAAGTTCATGAAAATGTGCAAAGCGCATAGAAAAGAGTAACGCGGCGTATAAATTGAGGGCCAACAGGAAGAAGAGGCTACAGTCGTTCAAAGAAGGGGACTTAGTCTATGCATACTTGCGGAAAGAGAGATTTCCGACAGGTACCTACAACAAGCTGAAGCTGAAGAAGATTGGACCATGTAGGATTCTGAAGAAGATTTCGGACAACGCTTATGTGTTGGAATTGCCGGATGACTTGAACATTTCAGCAACGTTCAATGTCTCAGATCTATACAAATTTGAAGAAGGGTCAAGCAGCAGAAGCGAAGAAGTGATAAGCATCGACTGGACGGACTAGATTCCAAATCGACACAAAGAAGAGATCTCAGAAGTAAACGAAGAACGCAAGGTTGGACGAACGTGTAGCTCGCGGAAGAAGGAATACTTAGTGCGATGGAAGGATGATGAGTTGTAGGAAGCAACATGGATTTTCAAAGAAGAGTTCAGGAGACTGACGAAGCAATCGAGTTATTTCTCACCTGGGGAGTCTGATGCAGGAGCATCGGGGCCTGGGCAGACCAGTCGATGTTGATCGACATAAGGGAACCAACCAGCAGTAGTGCCGATGACCACTGGTGCAGGAAGCAGGTTGACTTGTCGAAGTCAACAAGTTGAGTAGGAGTAGTCGGTATGCGACCGATCGAAGCAGCGTGCAATGGATGTTGTGATGGGTCGAGAGTCGTCAGGGAAAGCGAGATGTCGGGTGGTCGACAAGTGGTCGAACTACGACATGACAGGATTGATGGAGCCAAGTGTGGAGGAAGGGGAGGATTGGAAAACCGCAAGAGATAAGAGTTGAGTCAAAAGGAAGGTCGAGATGTGACCGACTACTGTAGCAGGGTCGGAAGAGCAGAAAGTTAGGAGGATTGTACTTGGTAGCCGTTCGGGGTTGCTGAGGAAGTTATTGGAGTTATTGCAAGTAAGTGAAGGACATGATAGATGTCATCATGGACAGAGGCTGTGCCGCACGGCTAGGAGCTGACAGTTGCAGGTCTGCAAGGTTTGGAAGGATCGGTGGATAAGAGGATGCGTGTCTCGGGGATTGCAGTAGTCTCGGGAATAGCAACAGCGGGGGTAGAAGACGGAGAGATATTTGGTCAGCATCATCAAAGAGCAGAGCCGAGAAGAGTTGTGAAGAGTCACACAGGTTGATAACAGGGAGTTGAGATCGAGCTATAGCTTAGCGTTCTACAGTGAACCAAGAGAGGGTGAGGTCGACACACAGGGAGAACACACCACAGTTACTTCTATATTGTAATGGCTAAGGCCGACGATAGTTAGTTATTTGCTTTCAGTTATTCCGCACTGTAACCGATTTCAGAGAAGTAATATAAGTCATTTCTGGCATCTTGTTTTACACCTTGTTCGTGTAAGCATTGTGGTATGTGTCGTGTGTATTGTTAAGCAAGAACCTTATTCAGTAAGGTGACTTGCATCACATGGCTGACTGTTTATTGAAGAAAATACTAATTCTGGACGAGGGCACTCTATAGGTTACTCACTTTAATGAGCAAAGGCCTCCGGAGTATGTGGTTATGCGTATTTATTAATGATGTATAACGTTTTCTGAACACTTTGTTTTTTGGTAATTTTGGGTACATGCCTTATTTTGGGCACTGTGGATGGTACATAACTTAGAATTATGGTAACTCTGGTATATTTGGCAAAGTCAGTTGTTATAGTATATAATTGGTAGTATTAGGTTATTTTGAAATATAGTCAAACTGATTGATCGTTCACTATCCATGGGATAGGATATATTGTAAATTTATTTGATTCACCCTTATGAATAACAAGAAAAAAAAAATCCTTTCACTTGGTAGTCAGTAAATTTTTTTGCAACAATAAAACATGTAAAAAGCTCATAAATTATGAAATTTGTTGTAATTTCTGTGTATTTCATGATATTCCTTATAACATTCCATGGTGTTGAAAAATTCAATGGAAATGATCATCTTCATATATAAAAACTACTTGGGAATAACATTAAACAATGTTATGAAAAAAGATTTAAAGTTAGCAATTATTATTTTGTAATAATAACATTTTCTTAGAATTTTATGAAAAATCTTCATGAATTTTGAGAATATGTTAGTTGGTCATACATTATTGTTTATTTCATTTGTTTTTGTGTTTTAATGATTTAAATTATTTTTATGTTGTGGTTATATGAGAATTTGTTTTTCTCTATAAATATGCATGGTCATCAAAATATATATATGCAAAGTTATCTTTGTGTTATTTTATGATGGGTAATTTGATTCGTTTAGTTATCATTGAGTTTATAAATATATATGGGTGTTCCATGAAGATATATGTATGTAAAGTTATGTTTAGGTTATTTTATGATGAGTAATTTAGTTTGTCTAGTTCTCTTTGTTGTCGTTTTTAGGGAAAATTTAAGGATCCATAATTTTATTAAAGTGTAGAAACTTTGGCGAATTTTACTAATCATCAAATTTCCAACCATAAAATGTTTACGATATTTAAAAAAAATAAAAAATTCTAAGGGTTTTATATAGTTTTTGGACAATTTTGGCAAATTTTAGAGTAAAAACAATTAATCCTATGGAAATTGAGTGAAACATATTGGAAAAAATGCAAAATGCCGAATATTTTTTTGGAAAAAAACATCCAAAATTAGTCCCATGAGCTAAATTTCACCCCTAAAATTTCCCTTCTTGTTTTTTGATGCATAAATTAGTTTTTTTTTTTTTATTCTTGACTTAAAGTTCATGTATTATGTTCATTTGGATTATTTAAATGGACAATATTTAATTGTTTTGTTTTTTGAGAAGAATATTTTAGTCAATTTATTTAAAATATAGGAATTAAATAGTTGGAAATGCAAAATATTTTTTTCATTTAGACAATAAAAAAGAATTGTTTTGATTTTATTTGGATAAAAATAATTTTTATTTGTTAAATAATTGTATGATGTACATATTTGTATTGAAAAATTTATTATTATTATTTTGGTTTTGTATCTTTATAAGTAATTGCTAGTTTACGTTTTATGGAAAACTATTTTTTTTGTTATGTTAGACATTAAATTGATGTATAAGATCTCTTTAGTTGTAGGACAAACGATCAATTTTATGCAACGATTTGACTATTTTAATTTATAAAGGTGTGCATGCCCTACTCTTCATTTAAATATATAACCTCCCAAAAAAATGGATTCATTTAAATTATAACATTATTTTCTCATCATCCTTCACCATTATCATAATAATGCCTCAAATGTATTCTCCAAACTTTTAAGTCTTCATCTACTAGCTATACTTTCGCTATTGTGTGTTGCCATCAAAATATATGATAATATTCCAATTTTAACCATGAAATAAAGTAGATTTAATTAGTTACACGTTTCAATGTTTTGATCAAGGAAAAATTTAGGGGCAAAATTTAGTTCATCAGTTAATTTTTGAGGTTTTTTTTCGAAAAAATATTCGCTATTTCCATTTTTTCCTAAAATGATTTGCCCAAATTCTATAGGATTGAAATTTTTTACTCTAAAAATTGCCAAACCTGTCCAAAAACTATATAAAACCCTTAGAAATTTGAATATTTTTTAAAAAATATCGCTAAATATTTTTTGTTAGAAATTTAATAATTAATAAAATTCGCCAAAGTTTTTACACTTTAAGAAAATCATAAATACTCAAAATTTTCCTGATTTTAAAATTTTAAAAAATATAAATAAAAAAAATTGACTTGTAATACTTTATTTCTAAATATTCTACTGCAAGTCCGAACAAGATGTGAATAACCAATGGTTATGTGTTCTATTTCAAATTTAATTGTGGTATTCTACTTCAAATGGTTAAGTGAAAAAAAGGAGAAAATGATACACATAAAAAAACCGCTTTAAAGTGGTTGCAAAGATACACTAGGAGAGTACGACTCCATAAGATGGAAGAGAAAATAAGTCCAAAATCATTAGAATAACGTTTTCCTACTTTGAAAAGATAAAATCGTTAGAATAATGTGTACATAGACGATATTGTCTTTTAGAGAAGTATTATACTTTATTAAAGAGTTCTTTCACTACCTTTAACTTAAGGTTTCTTAAGCCAATATGTGATGTTACTTGGAAGGCACGGCACCTTTATCTATTGAAAATCAAGAATGTGTAAATTTTATGGAGAATTTTATTATTTCACTTTCTTTTATACTAGAAGAATAGGTGTGTGATCACTCTATAGATGTTATGGATTTTAATTAAAAAATCTATAAGTTTGATATGACATTTTATAGAAGTAGGGGTCATTACTTGTAGGAAAAAAGGTATAATTGATTTTGAAAAGAAAATTTATGATTTTAAAGCAAGTAGAGAAATAATAAAAATCTATAAGTTTGATATGACATTTTATAGAAGTAGGGGTCATTACTTGTAGGAAAGATATAATTGATTTTGAAAAAAAAAATTCATGATTATAAGGCAAGTAGAGAAACAAGATGACATGTAACGTCATTACCCATTTATTAGGGAGATTGCTATCTATATACCAGCGTAGATCCATCTCAAACCCTGATCTATCAAGCACTGAGAGGGATCCAATTTCTTGAGGTATAATTTTTTTTGTTTTATCTTAAATTTTTTACACATTGAGAAAAAAATTACCCTCAAGAAATTGGATCCCTCTCTTTTAATTTTTTAATTATTTTTATTTTTATTTTTGATAAGTTATAAGCGAACATGAACTTTTTAATTACTTTTGATTTTTTTATAAGTTATGAGCCGACATGGAAACGTAACATGACAAATGTGACAAATGTGACAAACGTGACAAATGTGACAAACGTTACAACATCTCCCCCATACTGGGTTGTAACGTAACGTGACAAACGTGACAAATGTGACAAACGTTACAACATCTCCCCCATACTAGGTTGTAACGTAACATGACAAACGTGACAAATGTGACATGTGACATCCGTTACAGGATCTCCCCCATACTACAACCGTGACAAATGTGGCATGTGACATGTGACATTCGTTACAGGATCTCCCCCATACTATTACATTTTACATTTTATTACTTTTGAAAACGTTACATGTGACATGTGACATCCGTTATAGGATCTCCCCCATACTGGGTTGTAAGTACCTCGTTTACACTCGGTGCAATAATTTGAGATCTACCAAATTAGACATATAAAAGACAATCAACATATCAAAATCTATTTTCTTGTATTGGAGCATTGGAGAGAATTGATTCCTTAGAGATTGTACTAAAATAACATGTTGAAAGAAAGAAAGAAAAATTACAAATAACATTCCCATGGTATAACCATAAGAAATTTTGAACATTTTTTTGTACTTAACATTTTTTTTCCCAAAAGGAGAAATGGTGCGATGGAGAATTAGGAGAGTACAAGTCCATAAGAATGGAAGAGACAACAAGTCATTGAAAAGAGAAAACTATCAGAACAGTGTTTTCATATTGCCTTTTAAAGAAGTATTATATTTTTTCCTATGCTTTATTAAAGAGCTCTCTTACGTACCTTTGACTTGAGGTCTCCCAAGTTTAAAATATGTGATGTTACTTGGAAGGCATATGAACCTCATCCATGGAAAATAGAGAATGTGTAAATTTCATTGAGGATCTCATTATTCCACTTTCCCTTATACTAGAAGAATCGGTGTGTGGGCCTTCCATGGATGTTATGGCTTGTAACTAACAAGAAAAATCTATGAGTTTGACTTGACATTTTATAGAAGTTAGAAGGATCATTACTTTTAGGAAAAAGTTATAAAGTAATTTTGAAAAGAGAATCCATTATTTTAAAGCAAGTAAAGAAACAAGATGGCTTGTAAATCCATTACTCACTTGTTTAAGGAGATTGGTAACTATATATGATTTGAGATCTACCAAATTAAACATTTAGAAGACAATCAACGTATTAGAATTTATTTTTCTGTGGTGGAGCACTGGTAGAGCACTTGAGAGAATGAATTCCTTAGAGATTATGCTACAATAGCATTTTCAAAGAAAAACAAATAATTACAATAGCATTACCATGGTATATCCATAAAAAATCTTGAACGTTTCTTCTTAATTTACAATTTTTCCAAAAAAAAGAAATGGTGCATTGAAGCATTAGTACAGTATGAGTCCATAAAAAGGGAAAATAAAATAAGTCCTTAAATGAAGAAAATTATTAGAATAGTGTTTTAATCTTGTCTTTTAGAGAAGTATTATCCTTTTGCATGTGCTTTATTAAAGAGTTCTCTCACTTACCTTTGTCTTGAGGTCTCCCAAGACAAATATCTGATTTTACTTGGAAGGCACGTGAACTTCATTTATAGAAAATAGAGAATCTGTAAATTTCATATATGATCTCATTATTCCACTTCCCCTTATATTATAAGAATCAATGTGTGGACCTTCCATGGATGTTATGGCTTGTAACTCACAAGAAAAATCTATAAACTTGATGTGACATCTTATGAAAGTTAAAAATGTCATTACTTGTAGGAAAAAGACATAAATTGATTTTAAAAAGAGAAAACATGATTTTAAAGTAAATAATGAAGCAACGTGACCTCTAAACCCGTTACCCACTTATTTAAAATATTATTAATTATATATAATTTAACATCTACCAATTTAAACATCTCAAAAACTATCAACATATCATAATATATTTTCCTATATTAAAACACTTGAAAAAATGAAATCCCTAAAAATTATAGTACAATAACCTTTAAAAAAATCTTAATATTTATTATTGATAAACATAATAAATATATAAAAAATAACTTTTCAAAGTTTACATTCTTATGGTGTTATATAAGAACCTTCATGCCATATCATACTATATATTAGATCGGTTACTTTATGTTGCATATAATTGCATTTCACCCCGCCATCATCCCATGTATTAAGGGAGGTAGTGCCTTATACTTCTTCATTCATTATAATTTTTGAAAATAAAATTTTAAATATTTTCCCTGTGGTTTTAAACTATACAAATGATTATGATCTCATATATGGTAATTTCAATCATTCAATTAATTTAGAATAAATGATAATACCAATTTTCTTTCTTTTATATATATATGTTTTCCATAAAAAAAAATCGTATTATTACTATTTATTCCGAATCAAATAGTACAAAGATAGTCCCAATTCTCTTATATATATATATATTAAACATATAGATAAATATTAAGAAATATTTAGAAAATAAACTATAATACAAAATTATTATGATATTATTTAATAAAAATATTTTAATGGTATTTTAAATATTTAAATAAATTATTTTAAATTTTTTTTAAAAGATAGTATTTAATGGTATTTTTATTAAGTAATTTTTTTAATTTTTTTGTGATTTAAATATTTTTAATATAAAGCATTAATATTTTTTAAATGTTTTCTTTTTCTTTTTCATTTTTTAATTGTTGTTTTTTTTCATTTTTTTTAATAAATAGATTTTTTTTTTGTAATTAGGGAAATCAATAATTAGGATTAGATTTGTACTAGCGTGATATGGGGTCGATTTCAATCTAATATCACTACATCTTTAAGCATATCAATGTTACTCCACATATGACACACATGGATAATCGAAATTTAGACTTAGAACATCACAAAAAATGCCTTAACAATGTACCATATCATTAATTAATCTACACTCCGAAGAAACTTTTTTTTTCAATTATTAAAAATACTATTTTATTTAATTTTTCAACCATTTAACATATTTTTATATTTACTTCAATGACTAACTAATAGATATATAGGTATAGCCAAATAACAATACTTTTAAACATTTAACAAAAATATCTAGATTTAAAAGTTAATTATAATATAAAAAAAATAATACATTTTAGAATTTCTTTTATTTGAAATGCTATGTCAAATAAAGCATTTTAAGGTCAAAATAGGGGAAAATTCCAATAACATTTTTTACATCTTTTATAGATTTTGATGTATAAAATAACATTATTTAATATTATTTCCTCTAAAGTAATGATTCATGACGCCTCATTTTTATTTTGAGGATGAACACATTGCAGTATCAAGAAAGGACAAGGTAGCATATATTCAACAAATATGTAAGATATGAGTTACACTATGTGGAGTAAAGACCATTAGAACATTAAGGAGCATCAACCATGAAAGAGATCAAAACCATAATAGTGAGAAGGATTCCAAGTAATTGAGGAGTTGAGTGGCAAAAGATTAAAGACACCTAGCTGGAGTAGAAACATATATTAATTGGTTCATAAAGTCAAGACTAAAAGTAGGCTAACAAATTTGCTCAATTTGAATGTACCTCCACGCCATTAGGCACACTATGTTAAATGTAAGCCTCGGCCTATAAAAAGTTTTTTCCCATTGGTATGTTTGTGGTTGTTTGGATGTTATTGTTATTGTTGACTCCTTGTGATTCTTTATACTATTCATGTACCTTGTTTTGTTGCAATGTGAAGACCGAAGATCGGTCATGGATTATGTATTGGATTATATTGGAGATGAATGAAATAAGGCCCCCTTTAAAAAAAATTGTTGTCTTTACATTATATAGTGATGATTTCTTTTACTATTGTTCATTGCCTATGATGTTGAATAACCATAATCTACTTGAATATCTATTGTTCTTTTCTTGTGCTCTTAGGTTAGGATGATGGTTATGGTTAATATGATGATGTTTAATCACTAAATAAATAGATAGTTTTTGTCATTAATGGTTTAATACTTGCAACATATATTTAAAGTGGAAGTATGGATAATGGGTTGGGTGCTAGTCTCAATGATCATAATGTATGAGTCATGCAAAAACTTCAATCTCAACACAACACTTCAGGTGATACATTCACATTCAATGGGATTGAAAATGTCAATGCATAGACTATAAGGAACCCCCTTTTATTGGGCACCAATGTGGACCCTAGACTAAAATTTATCCAATAAATTGTTTTATTGTCGAGACCCTTCATAATGTGTATGGAGTTCTAACAGTATGACTAACAAGTTGACCCAGAGCTATGTGGAAGACTAATTGTTCAAGTAAACTGATCTCTTCAAGAAGTAGTGCATTATTGGTTATCAATACCATTAGATGCATGACACTTATGAAGTATTTCGGATAGAGTTTCCAATGGTATTGTTTTAATAGTTGAGTATATTAGGAGAACATTCGTAACCTACCTAAAAGAGGGGAACATAGATACAATGGAATTCCCATTGCAAATATTTAATCAAGAAGTTGCAAGATCTGTTGATTTTTGGGTTAGGCCTACAACAAAAGGTTACATTATTAGGTTCGTATGAGATTAGAACCAATCCTTCTTAAGAGAAAAGGAATAGTCAAGAAGGAAGATCATACAAGGTTGGTAAATGATATCCCAACTGAAGCGAAGATGTTTTTAATAAAGGTACATTATATGCCCTTAACTCGTCAATTATGGAAGCATAAGCACTTGTGCTCTAGGGTAACCTAGGATGGAGCTGGAGAAAATGAATAATAAAGGAGGAAGGTACCATGTAGTAATCACAAGCTCTCTCGAGAGAAAAGTGGGCTTTGAAGAGAGACATGATAATTGAGAAGTGGTGGTTGAACAAAATGTGGAAGGTTGACTAAAGAGAGGAAGTAGTAGAAGGAAGTATCGAAGTGAATTTTAAGGAGTTGGAGGGGTTGTGATAAATAAGAGAAAAGGCCAAATAGTGGTTGAAATAATAGTATTGGTAGCATATGAGAATCTAGAGAGTGGACCAAATTAAGGAGAGATGTCTAGAGAGTCAAAGAAGTCGACCAGAGGAAAATGAAGCAAGCGAGTGAGCATGTTCAATTAGATGGATCATGGATGGCACACCAAGAATTTGCATCTTAGGGGAATGTAGATTAGATATTGGATAAGGGTATGATCATCAAGACACAAGAATAAGAGGAAATCGATGGTGTATTTGGGTTTTTTAAACAAGAAGGATGAGTGATAGGCATGGTATGACCTAGGGATAATGGAACCAATCTATAATAGTCACCACCCCCTATGCATCTTGAGAAAATCGAGATAATTATTAATCTTGTTTCTAGTTTGAATTTAAAATAAACTCCTAATAATGGTTCAAAGAATATAAGTAATTGTGGATATCGAAGTGTAGGTTTGAATATTGTATTTATTTGTATTTCCAATTATATTAATCGTATTGTTAGTTATATTTATCGTATTTCCAGGTGAAGTTTTCACAACCTTAACCAAGGTGGGTTTTATATGGAGTTATCTATTGTCAAATAAAAATATGACACATAAGCATAATTGACTTCTAAATGTCCAACTCAACCATAATATGACCAAAGCTATTGAAATTCTATTGGTTTGAGAAATCCAACTCAATCCAACTCATCCATGGCACATTTTTTTATAAGGCCCATTTTAGACCCCAAATTTGCTCTAATCATATATGTCCATCTTCTAGCCACTTTTTCATTACATAGGCATTTACATTATGGGGTAAAAAATGGGGTGTTACACATCTATTTTAGGTCATGGAATGCAGAGTTACAGAGATGATAATTTCTTTATGGAAGAAAAATTGCTTACTTTCCCCTAGTACCTTACCAATGAATGATAAAGTAGCATAGGTAGCAAAGCAAAAGATGGAAATATCACTTACGGTAGAATATTTTGATTGAGTCTCAATGGTAGAGTCTTTAGGCACATATTCAATGATAAAGGGATAAGTAGATAATCCATTTGAAGAAAGAAATTCATCAATTGCGATTGAAGCTATAATTTCATTCATTGACCCAACAACTACTTCCCCATAAATTATAACTCTAAATCCATCCAATTACTAAGTTGTGATTTTATAAGTAGAAAAGTAAGATTTAGACCAAAGGAAACATAAACAAAGGTGAGAGTAGGAAAGGCAGGAGTAGATAATCTAATTATAGTTTACTTGGTTGAAGCATGACTAGAATGATAGGTTGTTTCTTGAGTAGCTCATTGATATAGAGTGGCCTCACAAGGAAATATATTTCATCCATGACCTATCTCAACTCCATGTGATCCTTTTTGTGAAGGTAAGGCTGAGAATTTATGTTCCAAAATAATCTCAATGAGATCATAACTTTGTTTTTTCCTACTTGATTTTTATGTGATATTTTTTTCCCACTTAGGTTATTTCATTCAATGCTTGAATATCAAACAACAATCTCCCAACATAAAATAAAAATAGTTCATGAGGTAATAATATGCCCTACTTTTTTCTTCTCTCCCTCGTTTTTTTTTTAAATGTTATGCACCACACTACCCTACTATAGTGGTTGCTTCTTGAAATGCCTCTAATGATTCTTTATATTAATCCTTTTGTTTCACCACATAAAACCTAGGTATGTAGGTGCAACTTTCCTTATGTGGGAATATTATCGATGATAGTCTCATCAACTTCTTTTCAAGCTCCTCCCATAGTCACCACATTAATCCCGATATTCCCTACCCATGCAATGTTTTAGGGTTCAAAATTACTAGGTTTTCATTTTGTTTGTCTCATCTTCATCTCTCACTTGTCTATTATATCATGATGAACCTCTATCACATGACCCATGATCTTTTGGTGGCCTTATTGTACCCTCATATGCCCTATCTTTTCATGAATATTATAACATCCTTTGGGTATTTCCTGACATTCATTTCTAACTCCTATGTATCCTCCTCCATATCTACCTATGTAGCCTCCACCATATCCTCATCGAACCTATCCTTTCGTTAGTTTAGAGTTTTCATCCTCCACCCACAAGAGGCATCTCTTACACCACTCTACAAGTTCCCACAAGGAATGACAATTTTCCATGGAATAAGTGTTTATCATCCATAAATTGTAGAGAATTCTTGTTAGGAAAAAAATATGCTTTGGAAACACTGAATGGATTTGAATAGGTTTTGTAGATATCACAATATTCACCTACCACATTGTCTAAGAATTTAGTAGGTGGAAATTTTAGGTTAGGAGGCACAACCCCAACTATTAACGCATGAAAATTGTTCATCATATGATTCTTTATGTTGCATATAATGTAATAAACTTGTTCCCTGCATGCCTTAGCATGGTTCATCTCCTAGATTTGTTCTATCAAGGATTACAACTATGTCTAGTATTGGGTAAGATTAGGTGTTGTGATAAATGAGGGAATAAATGGAATGCCTACTCTAATCACTCCTAGATACCATTTCATTGATTCAATATTCATATCCTAGGCCAATGTCTCTCATTCGGTGGTCCACTTTTGTTGCATAAGGTGCATAAGACCCTAAATGAATCACTCCTTGTGTAGGGTCTCATGGATTAGGTAATAGATTCTACTAATCATATAATGGACATGATCATCATGTTCCAAATCACTGAAACCAATCATTTATTTGATCAATTTTAGCATGGTGCAGCTTTGTTGCTCCGAGTTTCACCTCTAAAACTTAGCCACAAACCCTTCTTTCACCTCGTCCATAGTCGTAGATGTACCTTGAAGGTATATTTATATAAAATTAATATACTAATATAGATCGCTCTCCTACAATGTGGTGTGAAACTCCACCATTTTAGTGTCTAGATCCATGACCCTTTTGAAACTCTATATTGATTCACATAGGAACTAATGTAGCTTTACATCACTATTTCCCTTTTCTTGAGAACTCGGGAAGGTGCATTGTTGTACTGTCTAATACTCTATACCATTGGTTTAATCAGTCACTAAAATGAAACTTTGTGGACCTAGATGACTACTTAAACCAATTCCTTCTCTTGAAATAGAATCAACACTTACTACCACATTTATATTGCTAACAATATTCAAACCTGCACTTGGATATCCACCACTACTTATATTCTTTGAACCACTCTTAGGAATTTATTTTAAATTCAAACTAGAAACTAGATTGATAATTATCTCGATGTTATCAAGATGCATAGGGGGTGGTGTCTATTATAGATTGGTTCCACTATCCCTAGGCCATACCATGCCTATCACTCATCCTTCTTCTTGTTTAAACAACCCAAACACATCATCAACTACCTTTTTTTCTTGTGTCATGATGATAATACCCTTCTCCAAGATCTAATCTACATTCCCCTAAGATACAACTTCTTGTTGTGTCATCCTTGATCCATCTACCCGAACATGAGCATTCACTTACTTCATTCCTTTGGTCATTTTCTTTGAATCTCTAGACATCTCCTTAATTTAGTCCACTCTCTAGATTCTAATATGCTACCAATCCTTGTTATTTCAACCACTAGTTGGTCTTTTCTCTTATTTATCACAACCCCTCCAACTCCTTAAAATGCACTTCGGTACTTCCTTCTACTACTTCCTCTCTTTAGTGAACCTCCCACATTTTGTTCAACCATAACTTCTCAGTTATCATGTCTCTCTTCAAATCCCACTTTTCTCTCTCGAGATCTTGTGGTTCCTACATGGTACCTTCTTCCTTTATTATTCATTTTCTCCAAGCCCATCCTAGTTTACCCCAAAAAACAAGTGCTTATGATTCCATAATTGACGAGTTAAGGGCATATAATGCACCTTCGTGAAAAAATTATTCACTTGGTTTGCAATATCCTTTACCAACCTTGTATGAGATTCCTTCTTGAACTATTCCTCTTCTCTTCAGAAGGATTGGTTCTAATCTCCCACGAACTCAATAATGTAGACTTTTGTAGGCCTAAACAAAAAATCAACAGATCTTGCAACTTCTTGATTAAATATCTACAAGGGGAATTCCATTGGATCTGTGTTCCCCTCTTCTAGGTAGGTCATGGATGTTATCCTAGTATACTCAACCATTCAAACAATACCACTAGAAACTCTATCCTAAATACTTCATAAGTGTCATGTTCATAAGTTTCATGTTCGTCATGCATCTAGTGGTATTGATAACCAATAATGCATTACTTCTTGAAGATATTATTTTGCTTGAACCATTACTCTTCCACATAGATCTGGGTCAACTTGTTAGTCAAACTGTTAGAATTCCATACACATTATGAAGGGTCTTGACAACAAAACCATTTATTGGCTCAAATTTTGTCTAGGGTCCACATCGGTGCCCAATAAACGGGGTTCCTTGTAATCCAAGCATTGGCATTGTCAATCCCCGTGAATGTGAATGTCTCACTTGAAGTGATGTGTTGAGATTGAAGTTTGTACATAGCTCATACATTTATGATCATTGGGACTAGCACCCAACCCAATATCCATACTTCCACTTTAAATATTATGCAGTGTTAAACCATTAGTTTACAACAATTATCTATTTATTTATTGATTAAGCATCATCATATTAACAATAACCATCACCCTAACCTACAATATATATTCAAGTATATTATGGTTATTCAACATCATAGACAACGAACAATAGTAAAATATATCATCACTATATAATGTAAAGAAAACAAAATTGTTAAGGGAGGCCTCGTTCCATTAATCTCCAATATAATTCAATACATAATCCATGATTGATATCCAATCTTAACATTGCAACAAAACAAGGTACATTAATAGTATAAAGAACCATCAAGGAGTCAACAATAATAATAACATCAAAACAACCACAACCATACTATAATTCAATACATAATCCACGATTGATATCCAGTCTTAACATTCCAACAAAACAACAAAACAAGGTACATGAATAGTATAAAGAACCATCAAGGAGTCAGCAATAATAATAACATCAAAATAACCACAACCATACTAGTGGCAAAATACTTTTTATGGGCCTAGGCATTTACATTTATATTATTGTGCCCAATAGCATGGAGGTACATTCAAATTGAGCATATTCGTTAGCCTACTTTCAATCTTGACTTTATGAACCAATTAATATTTGCTTCTACTCCAACTAGGTGTCTGTAGTCTTTTTCCACTCAACTCCTCAATTACTTGGAATCCTACTCACTATTATGGTTTTGATCTCCTTTTGTGGTTGATGCTCCTTAATGTTGCTAATGGTCTTTACTCCACATGGGGCACCTCATATCTTTCATGTTTTTTGAATGTATGCCACCCCGTCCCTTCTTGATGTTGCAATGTGTTCATCCTCAAAATAAAAAAGAGGAGTCCAACATGAATCATTAGGGAAAATAATATATAAAATGTCATTTTATACATCAATATCTATAAAAAAAATGTTATTGGTTTTCCCCTATTTTGACCACACAAAAAAATGTTATTGGTTTTTTCCCTATTTTGACCAAAAAAATGTTATTGGTTTTTTCCCTATTTTGACCATAAATTCTTTATTTGACATAACATGTGAAATAAAAGAAATTCTAAAATTATCCTTTTTATTATATCTAACTTTTAAATCTAACTATTTTTGCTAAATGTTTAAAAGTATTTTTATTTGGATATACCTATTAATTAGTCATTGAAGTAAAGATAAAAATATGTTAAATGGTAATATTCTAAATTGTATTTAAAATGGAAATCAAAACTTTGAAAAATTAAATAAAATAGTATTTTTAATAATTGAAAAAAGTCACCCCTGGGTGTAGACTAGTTGGTGATATTGTTATACCTCATTTTGCCATTTTGGCTCATGCATGCTTTAAAACCATGGGAAGCGTGAATTCCATGAACTACGAGGTGTGTTAAATCCATGTTAAACTCATTATACATTTAATTTGGAGAAGTCACCTAACTTCTTGAAGCCGAATGCCACTTCACTAACCACTTATAACCATCCATGGAGGAATTTTCGTGCCCTGCTGAACCATGGAAGCGCGAAAAATTCTAAATTTTTGTGTTATCCTCAACTGTAGGGGCGTTACAACTATTCCGCGCCTTGCTCGGTGTTTGGGGCGCGATAATTTTGGTGAGTTAGTTATGCCTTGGATATAGGGTCCCTCATCTCGAGAATCCCATCATACATTTGAGATCCAATCTTGTTTTTCCTTGTAAAGAATATTGGGAGTTATGAGATCCATGTTATCCTACCAAGATCCATATCTTCCTCTCTTGATCCACACTCTTCTCCATGTTGGTTGGGATCCTTCACCCTATATCAAGGCCATTGCTCTATGGTTTTGAGATTAGACACATAGAGACTAAGTCTGAACTATAGTTGCAGATCTACTTGTGAAGAAGTCCTTATTTTCTCAAGGTTCTCAAAGGTGGCTTGTTGAAAGGAATAGGAGGGGATGCTTCCGGAATGCTGTCAGGTAAACTGTTGTATTGTATTACTTCCTCTTTGGATTTCTAATAAAGAACTTGGCATATTCTCCCAAATTGTGTGTTTTATGTTGAAATATTTCAATTTGTACTTGTTTAAATAGAGAAATTCAGCCTAACATGATTGTGTAGGAAAGACGATTCTCTCCTCTTCTTTGTCCACATGTTCTCTTACTTGGATCATCAAGCAAAGGGATGGATCAATAGAGGGAAGAGAAGATAATCATTTGGATCAAGGTAAGACATCTACCTTTATCCCTTTTCTCATTATGAATGCTTGCATGATTGTGTTGAATCTTGGGGAATAGAACCCCATTTGTTTCATTTCTATCGTGGATTGGTTTAAGGGTTCCATTTTGATATCCAAGAGATTTTCCTCTTATCCGTAGGAAGAAAATCTTATCACAGAAACTGGCAACCATACTAGGTACTTTCCCTTGTTTGTTTAAGCCTTCGGATATTTGAGATTTGGATATTTTTCCTCTTCAGACTACTTGGTCTTGAATTTTCTTTTCATTTTGGGCTTCACTGATAGGCTCTCTGAGTCTCAGACCTCATACATAGTCAAATTTGGTCTCATACATTCGCCCTTATCCTCAGTACAGGAATTTTCGCACCCCCTTGTTCATCACAGAGAGAAAATTTCCTAAATTGCGAGCCCATGCAGTAGTCCAGAGCGCGAAAATTCATACTTTTCGCACTGTCATAGTCTTCCAAGGAGTGAAAATTCCCTGTAGCTTACCAACATTGTTTAATTTTGCTTTATTGGTGTTTGACGTTTTCTTTTGGTATGTTCCCCTTTTACCTTCATTTAGAGTTTGGAGTCAATTTGTAAGCTTTGGAAGTGTGTTGTCAATTGAGGGACTGTCATAGCCTCCCCTACCATCCCATCATCTTCTCAAACCTATGAGTTTGGTTTGATAGCTTATGATCTCCTTTACTCCCAGTTTTAAGATCTAAAAAGTTGTATGGTTTGCTTGATTTTACACTTATTTGGTTTTGGTTTTTTGAGTGAAAAGTGACAAAAAAGCCTTAATCCTTTACATGGATTCTTGACTTGAGTATTGCAAAGACACTTATTCTCTTGCATCCTATTGGAAACAAAGGAAATCATTGCACATTTACCGCGTATTTGAAAGATTATTGGAAATTAAGGCTTAGTCTTCTATATTCAAAAGAATCGTTGCATTGGTTGTGAAGCCCAAGTCTATGCTTTGTTGAGCTTTGAAATTGCTTGGAAAGTTTTCAAAATATTTTAACTCCTTTTCTTCTTTGCTTTAAATTATAAATATTTGCATTTGAGAGAAGTTTGCTTCATTTAATTCGTCATCTTTTTCTCATTTGAAAAGAGAAAAGATAAAAAAAAATTATTTTAGTGTTGTTTTTGGAAAAAATTGGATTTGTTTGGTGTGAAAGAGTGTTTCATGATTAGTTTGGAATCTCGTTGGAAAAGAGTGAAATTTGATTATTCATCTTTGGATAGGATTGAATGAGTGTGTTCATACTATGGGAAAAAGAAAAGAACTCTCCCTTTCTATAGCTAGAATTTTATTGAAAAAGAGAAGACTTGCATACTCATCCACTTTGCATGGTTTTGGGTCGAGTCCACACACCATAAGTTGCACTTCCGTCTCCCTATTGAGTAACAACATCCTCTAAAATTAACTACCTTAACTCAACACACATTAACCTCACTTGAGGAAATCAAAACAATATGTTAGTTAGGTAGGACACTGGGGATAGGAATCCAAACAAATCCCCCTTGTCACTTTACATTTGAAACATAGAAGTTGTCCTATAGGGAGCTAAAATCCTCTTGTATTTGCTGACACGGTTATAATCCAATTTGTTGGGAGTGCCTCCCGTTCCACAAGAGTAAGCAGCGAGGACTGGTTCCAGACGGACTTTGTGGAATTTAGCACTCCACATAGTACCTAAGGACATCGATCTGTTGTCTTTCTTGTATTTTTCGGCCTCCATACCGATTGTGCAGGGGATAAAAGGATGAAGCTTCGGTAAAACTTCCCAGATGTGTCATGAACGAGGTAGCTTAGTGGCCAATATTCTAGGGTTTTTTAAGTCAGGATCCCTTTTGGTAGAGGGATATAGCTTGGCCTATATTGGTCTCTCATTTCGTATTGTCCAACTTGGATTTCATCACCTTACGGAGGATAGGATTTGTTGAGGTCTCCAGCTCTTAGCTAAGTGACTACTTGCTCCTTTTCCTTGTAGGAGGTCTTTTCTTTTTCAGGTAGCACTTATTTTTGGATTTTTGGTCGCTTTATTGTAGCTCATTTGTTGTGACATTGGTCGCAATGAAGTTTTTGAGCTTTCTTTTTGTCCCGTGTGCCTCTTTTTCTTCTAGCTCCCCTTTTGCATGCTCATTTTCTTTAGGGTTTTTTAGATCTTTTCATGATACTTAGCCCATATCAAATAGTTTTGTTCCATGGTGGATCCATGGAGATCCTGGAGAAAACCAGGAATGAATCCTGAGTCGTCCGCTCCTAGGACAAGTCGACCCCCAACTCCATGTACCCAAGCTCCTCCCACCGGATGAAATACTGGTGAGGAGGTTCTATCGGGATAGTCTAGTGAAACACCACCAGTTACTGCAACGCCGCAAAGCACTGCAACATCACCAAGTAGTGTATCATAAGAGGTTAAAGTTGTACCAGAGTTTTGTACTGCTTCAGAAACAAGTGTCTCCCCTGAAGTTAGTGCCACATCAAGGATTCCATCCCAAAATGGCCTACTCGAAGGGTATATCGAAACCATTAAAGAAGTAGATACTTTTCCTTCTACGACTATCTAGTTAGCAGATACTTTTAACCAACCATTTGTCCAATTGCTAGCACAAACTGTTGAACCTACTTCCCTCATTGTACCCAACTTCCAATCTGAGTCCTATAGTAGAAGGACATTCAGAATTCCAACCACTGAACTTCACACAGGTGAAGAAATGATGGCATCCATATGAGGGGAAATTGTTGCTTTATCACGTGAATGCGTGGAGACCAATTTGGCTAGACAAAGGTGCATTCCCTTGAACTCAGCAAGTTCACTACCTTCCACTTCTGAAGTGGTGGATCCTTATGGTCCCAGCATTCAATGATATGCTCCCCGTTATTCTACTTATGCTATGTCTTTTGTAGGCCGTTTTGGGCCCAAATATTGGGTGGCTACTCAACCTTTACTCTATGACCTGACAATGGTATAAATTTTCGGTCCATCGTCTTCTTTATGGAACACTACCTTAGGCCAAGTGCTTAATTATTTTCGCACTTCTGCATCAACTATGTAGTCGACTTTAGAACATCCCCCTAGAACTTTCCCACTTATATTACCAAGTGAAATTCTTGGTCGCTCATTAGGGATTGTTTCTAGCTAAGGGACTAATCTTATTATCCCTTCGATACCTACAGTCACTAGATTACGTGTACATTCATCGTCACAAGTTGGAAATAGTAACGCAGCCACCCAAGCTTCCCAATTCATTCCTTTGAATGCTTCAGTTGGGATTTCTCAAACCTCTTCTTTTGGGACACCGATCATAACTGGAAGTCAATCTTCAGTGATGATCAATACCATATCCAAAGGACAACCTTTTATTTCTAGACTTAACACAACCAATAATCAACCTCCACTAACAGGGCCTTCTATCTCATGGGCACAAGAACAACAAACTCTTGTTGGGGGGAAACCCATGGTAGGAAACCATAATCTTTCCAAGGGGAAAACATACCAATTTCAAATATTTTATACCCCCAATCCTAACTTACATATTGGTTTACCTTACCCCATTGTTGGTAATAATCAGTGGATCCCACCCCCTCCGATGCCACCTTTTAATCAAGGCATTGCAAATAATCAATGGGTTCCACCTCCCCCAATGCCCCCTCCTCAACAAGGAGTTGTTCCGCCCCTTAATCAAGGAGTTGTAAATAATCTGTGGACTCCACCTCCTATGATGGATTCTCCTAGCACAGGAATCACGGGAATTCAATGGGTCCCACCCCATCCTACACCTCCACCTATTAACCCTATGATGCATAACTTTCAACAACTAGTTAGCTCTATGATTTTGAATCAATCTTCGTTCAACCTGATGATTTCAAGACAACCTTTGGTCAATCGGATGAATCCTAGTCAACAATCAATTAACATGATGGTCCCCAAAGTACAAAGCTTCTAGCAGTACCCTGCGTGTAACATGTACGGGTAGAATGTACAACAACCTTTAGTGCAGGGCCCCACGGACATTATAGCACCCCATCAATATTATTCTTACCCACAACTGAATAGGAAACTCCCCTTTCTAGAAACATTGGATTTGCTTGACTTGTCAAAATTAAGCAATGCCAACACATTTGTCATGAACGTCATTGGCCACTTATCCCTTCCAAATTGCCATCTGATTTCCCAAAATTTGATGGGTAACCTGGGGAAGACCCGAAGAATAATGTTATGACATTCCATCTTTTGTATCCTTCGAACTCATTGATGGATGATTCCATACTTATACCAATATTCCAATGAACACTGACTGGGACTGAAGCTAAATGGTATATCGAGCTGCCACAATGCTCCTTCTGAGACTTCAACTCTCTCACTATGTAGTTCCTTACACATTTTCAGTTACTAATTAGGTACGAAACTGGTACGGACCTATTGAATTCGTTGCGACAATCCACTTCCACTCACATATCCTATCATATACATGATTGGAGGAGGCGCCAAATATTAATAAATGCCCCCATCCTCGATTAGTTGCTTGTTGATTGGTTCACCAAATCGTTACTGCCACATATCACGAGAGATGTTTTCATGGGAGGCGTTGTCACTGAGGAGCAAGCAATCAGTCGCGCACAATAGCTAGACATAGTTTATTCTCAGTCTAGAACTTTATATGACGTAATCCCCAATTCCCCATGCCATACCAATGATCCCTCCAGTCCCACCACTGAACCCCTTGCTGATGGCATAGTTGGTTCCGTAAAGGCTCAGCCTGCCACAAAGACAAGTGGATAATCAAGCCAAGATACCTCCACTCCATCACAGAACCAGGCTACTTCCAATACCAAAAACAATTCTCCCCCTTCTCAAGCCTCTGAGGTGAATGCGGTTCAATCCCCATCAAAAACATCCGAAGGCAATAAGAAGAACAATCAAGGAAAATCTAAGAAATATTCTACCCAATAGGAGAATTCCAAACCCCAAGAAACCAATGTTGACAATAAACCCAAGCGGAAAGCTAAGTTTCCCTGCTTGATCTGTCAGGAAGATCACTATACCAAATAATTCCCTTACCACGAGGAAGTTAATATACTTGTGAAAGGATATTCCCATCCTGCAGTTCTAACTGACCCTTTCCCACCACAACAACAACAAATGGTCACGCACACTCCCCTGCAAGTGGGAAATACAAATAATTCCAATCAAGTTGAGACATCCTCATCCACATAATTCCTCATGTGCAATGAGACTGTAAATATTTCAACTAGATGAAAGACATATGAATCCATTCCAAATTCAAATACAAATGGAAGTTCGAAGGACAAATCTCCCATTGATGATACTTCTGCCACCCCTCCACTTTTCGGCTCTCTTCGGATCGAGAATCCCATTTTTGACACAGTATTGTGCCCGCCCAAGGCCACTATTCATAAAGTGACCTTTAAACCTAATGCGCGAGCTTCCCAAAGCTACAACATCGTCGAGGATTTAGCTCAAGCGCCCTGCACTATGTCTACTTTGGAGGTTCTACAACACTGTCCCAATCAGCATAAAACCCTATTGTCAGCATTAGGAGCTGTGGACCCTGAAACTTCCAACGAAATTATGTTCAATTTGGAATATTTTAAATCAAGGCTATCCCAACAACTCACTTTCCATATGCATACAAATATTTGTGGTAAGAATATACATTGTACCGTTTTGGATGAAGGAGCCTCTACCTCTATTATGTCTTTGTCATGTTGGAGGGATATTGTCTCTCTCGAAGTAACACAATATCCAATGACTTTAAAGGCCTTCAACATCTGTGGTTTCCAACGTTATGGACTCATGCCCTCATTAGTTGTCAAACTAGGGGGCGAAACTGTTTCCATCCACATGGAAATCGTTAATGCTCTGTTGGATTATAATATCCTTCTTGGTCGTAATTGGTTTCAATGCTATGAATTCCATGGCATCTTCGGTCTTTCGTTTGGTGCAATTCCCTCACCAAGGAAAAACCATCACCATCTACCAACTCAATTTTTGCACTCTAGATATCCATTCCAACAACACCAACAACGTCTATTTGTTGGCACAATCCCAACATCACTATGAAGACGTTGTTGTTGGAATTTTAAAAGACTCTTCCATTATTCGGGTCCTTCCAGAACTTCCACCCCTAGTTTCCATAATCAACATGATTTCTTCCACTGTACAACAATCCCATGAATCATCTGATTCTTGGGTGGTACCCATCCCATCGGAATGTGAAACCATTGGCATCCATATTCCTTTCAATTTAAATGAGGAAACTTATGATGTGATTCAGTCTGTTGTAGACTGTAACCAACCCAATGACCACCATCAAGTGGCCTCAAATGAAAACCCTATGTCGTCTTGGATAGATAAATATTTATCCTCCTATGATCACCTCCTACATACTTTCCCATCTAACGAATCCATCATGGAAGTAATGAGCATCGAAGAACCCTCTTGGGTAGATCACTGCCATAGGTCCTCTTTCCTACCTGATCTCCAAACGGTGGAAATTGACATCACATCCCTCATTTCATATGATATCATCCTAACTCCTCAATCTCCCATCCTCACTCATAATGTGATATCAGAGGGAAATTTAGGTAACATTACAAAAACATTTCCGATAGACATATCAGTGAAACTTGGTGTCGTGGAACACATCCACATAGGAAAAACCTGTACACCAACAAAGGTCAAATTTTATACAACCTTGTTTAAGGAGTTCCGCAACATATTTCTTGGAGTTATGAAGAAATGTTGGGCATTGAAC
Source organism: Larix kaempferi (assembly GCA_027924585.1). Taxonomy (NCBI): domain Eukaryota; kingdom Viridiplantae; phylum Streptophyta; class Pinopsida; order Pinales; family Pinaceae; genus Larix; species Larix kaempferi. Next base: position 12,193,804 of record BSBM01000963.1, on the reverse strand, counting down.
CCTCTATAGTGGTCCATGAAATCAAAACCTATCCCGACACATGACCTTTTCGACAGAAACTTCGACCCGTACACCCTAGAAAAAATGCAAAATTGGGAAAGCTTCTAAAAGCTGGTTTCATTTATCCTGTCCGATTGACAGACTGGGTTTCTAATATTGTCCCTGTCACTAAGAAATAGGGAACTATTAGGGTTTATGTTGATTATAGGGATCTAAATAAGGCTTGTCCCAAGGACAACTATACTACCCCTTGTATCGACCAAATCATCGATAACTGTGCCAGAAGTGTCATATTTTCTTTTATGGATGGCTTCTGTGGCTACAATCATATAGAGATACTCTCGGCCGACCAAGATAAAACGACTTTCATCTTCCCATGGGGAAATTTCACATATCGGAAGTTACCTTTTGGCCTAAAGAGTGTTGGGGATACATTTCAATGGACCATGTCCTATGCATTTCACGATATCAAGCATATTGTGGATCCTTATTTGGATGACTTAACTGCTCATTCTATTCAGCGAGAATATCATCCCGACCACTTAGATCCATTTTTCTATAGTGTCGCCATTATAAGATCCGCTTGAATCCACAAAAATGTGTGTTTTGTGTTGAAGCAAGTAGACTATTGGGTTTCATAGTCTCCAAGGATGGTATTCGAATCGATCCTTTGAAGGTGGAGGCCATTTTAGCCTTACCCTCCCCCACTAATATTCCAGAACTCCAAATTTTGCAAGGGCATGCAAAATTTTTACGCCGCTTCGTTTGGAATTTTTCTAATATCACTTAGGGCTACATGTGATTGATCAAGAAGAAAATCCCATTTGTTTGGGATGATGAAGCTCAACAGTATTTTGACAATTTGAAAAAGGCCTTGACTAATGCTCCCTTGTTATAAAACTACACACACGATTATATGTTATATCTCACAAATTGCACTTCCACCATTGGCATGGTGTTAGTACAAGAAGATGATAGCGGTAACTAACATGTGATATATTATCTGAGTAAGAGTCTCGTTGACTCTGAAATGCGCTATTCACATATGGGGAAACTGGCTCTAGAAGTCATTTTTGTTGTCCATATATTTTGACATTCCATCTTGCTCCGCAAGACAACTATCATCACCAATTTCAATCCCATGTATTATATCCTCACACGCCAAGTGCTTGGAGGAAAATACTCATGTTGGATCATTGTCATCCAGAAGTTTGATTTGGAATTTGAAAAGGAAAAATATAAGAAATCGTTGGTCTTTTCCGAGCTAATATGTGCTCTTCCCTATGTCAATGAATAATCTGAGCCCCTTGACTCTCTTCTTTATGAGACATTGTTCCTCATTGGCATGTCTGATCCCTGGTATGGAGATATTATTTTGTATCTCCAAACCCAACTCTTCCGGTTTGGTCTCTCTCGCGATGAGCAACGTCGCATCCAACACCATGCCAAATATTACCTGATCATTGGTGATACTTTGTATCATCATGGTATCGATTCCATCTTGCGTCGATTCTTGAATTTAGATGAAGCTGAACATGTACTTAATGACTGTCACTCTGGAGCTTGTGGTGGTCACCTTTCTGGGATGGCTGCAACCCAGAAGATTCTACGCACTGGATACTTCTGGCATCTATCTTAAAAGATTACATCAAATCGGTCAAGAAGTGTCCACCATGCCAATTATTTCACTCAAAGAAGCGCTCCCATCAAGCTCCACTACATCCTGTGATTTTTGTAGGCCCTTTCGCAAAATGGGGCATCGATTAAATGCATTGTAAGCCTACCTCATATGGGGGGAATATTTATGTCATCGTAGCTGTTGTTCGGGAAATATACCCTATAGCGAGGAGGACACTACCAACTTCTGGGGTGACAGGTAAATACATTTATCATATCACATAGGCTTCTATAAAAGGAAAGAGATCAAGGTTCTTGAAGGCATACCTTATTAACGACGTTCGATCCTAGCTTTCGCTTGCTCCTTCGATCGATCCTCCACTTGATCTTTCGTTTGACGAACCTGCAATACAATAGATACCTTCCTCAGCGTATCTTGACTGATATAACAATGATGAAATTGAAATACAATTTAGACATCAAATTCAATCAAGCATTTAATCCAAACAAATATGAAATCCATTAGACATTTGATTGGGACGGGAAGGGTATTTCAAACTTTATTGTCAAAAGCAAATAATCAGTACAATTATACCTGATCATTCAGAGTGCTTGTGCAACCGGATCCTGGGCTCCTGCTCTTCACACTAACTTTGGAATTCCTCCAGCATAACAACCCTTAATGCATAGTTTCTCCTCCTTTATCTCATCTATCCCCCTTGTATTTATGGGACAAGGTAGGTAGTTTGGATCGAGAGGTAGTTTGATTGGAAGTTGGGGAAGTTGCAAAACCAACTGCAACTAATCTCAATTCGTCAAATTAATATATTTTTTATTACTTTTTAAGGTGTACGCTAGTTTTCTTAAGTGGAGTAGTGTTCAACATGCAACTTCCCTGCTTTACAACCAGCGTTTGCAAGATTTTTTGAGCTGTACGGTACTCTATTGAAGCAAAGTAGAATATTTCAAGAGGCAAACACTACTTTATTGAAGTGGAGTAGAGTATTTTAGCAGGAAAACACTACTATCACGCTTATAGGGTAGCGTTTTTCCCCAAAAGTAGGTGAAATGAGAGTTTTATCAGCTGCAGAGGGGTAAATCTAGTCCATTCATCATCTAAGGCCATCATGCTCTTCAATCCCAATTGTCCTTTTGTGTGATCGACAGCTAAAGGTGATCATGGACGGAGAAGTGCATATTTGACCTATAACAGATGCCCCCTAATGTGTGAGGTTAGAGGGAACCGATGGCCGAAATACATTATAATTCCAAGTCAGTGGAGGAGCAAGAAACCAAAGAACCAAGTCACAAAAGTACCTGAAATAAAGATCAAGGTCAACGAGCAATTACAATGTTGACATCATATAGATGTGTAGCATGATACAACATGATCTTTGATACATAACTAGGATATGTATATATAGCATGGCCACTGAAATACAAGCATGGATCCATGTCAGAATAAGATATCATAGCCATAACAACAAACTTGATCTATATATCATGGAGAGCCAAAATGAGTGAGGCTCAGTCTTGTGCAGCTTGGGTGATAACATAATGAGGTAATGCTATCAAAATCCCAAGGTCTTTATCCAAACAACCCAAGGTACAAACCCTAACCATGTGAATAAATGAGCTGAAGTCGAACATGGAGGGAATTGTTTGATTACCGGTCATTAATGTATACAGTTAACAAACGTGAGGGCTTCCACCGATAATGATAATGGGGCCCAAGGTACCTAGTACGATCCAACAAGTGTCAATAAGAGGACTTGAAGTCGAACACCTGAGGAACCCGTCGAATAAGAGACATTGATGTATTCTCATTATTCAACGACGAGGGAAACTACCACTGATGACTGCAATCCCCAAGGTACTAACAGAAACTCTAAACTTCATTCCTAGAGCAAAATGAGTTGATGTCGATGGGAAGAAGTCCGTTGGATGTTAGGCCTTAAAGAATCCTCTATCATCCAACACGAGGAACACTCAAATGGTATGAGCTGATGTGGAGTACGACATGTAACAAGACTGACACTAGGATGGCTGACACATGAGGTCAAAGTAAACTGCAGAATGGTCGACAAAGGTTGTATCCTTGAACAGTGAGCACGACACAAAGTGACTTAGGCAGTTTTCAACATGATGGGGAAGTGATATAAGCCTGCAATGTAGGAGACATTAGCAGACCCTCCATATGGTTGGAAGAATAACCAACCGAGGGAGTAAAAAACTCGGATATCAAGTTCGCCTTAAGGTCAAAAACTCAACCCAACTGAAATGATAGACTCAAATAGGTGTTGTGTTCAAGGATAAGACTGACTGAACTGCCTTTGAAACTGTAAGATGTGATATACCCTTCTTATCCCTTATTCTTTTTAGATAAAGTAATACCTTTCTTGTTGTTTTAATGAGTCCAAGAAAGAATGAAAACTCAATGGATCCAACCATGTAAAGAGTTTAACGAGCCCATGGGAGGAAGACTCGGGACCTTCTTCATTGTTTACAGAGTTCGAAGAAGAGATAGAATATTACTCTATAGTACTGATCTCTGGATTTTAATATCGAGCCGAGATCTGTTCTTGCTCGCCAGTGTTTTCAATTTTAAGGAGTTTAAAAAACTTAAACAATAACTCCATTCACCTACTCGTGGATTTTAATATCGAGCCCAAGTAGGTTAATGCTCACCGTTGTTTTCCTATTTATAGAGTCTAAAAAGCTTAAACAATCCTCTATACACCCTCTCGTGGATTTCACATCGAGCCCGAGTAGGTAAATGCTCGCTTGGTGTTTTCATGTTTAGAGAGCCTGAAAACCCTAAAGAGAGGCTCCAAAAGGCCTTTTTTGTATAGTTAGTCCCCTCCCCCGAAAAAGTATAAAACAATGAGAGGAGAACTCTTCTAGCCACGTATGAATAGAGTATTCCTTTTTCGTAGATGATCCACAAAGGTCCGGAAAAGGGGTAAACTTATACCTAAGTGGATGTCGCTTCAAATCCTTTAACGAGTCTGAAATGACAACTATACTTGGCAATCTTGTCATATTTAAAGAGTCAAACAAGAGCATAAAAGAACTCTATAAAGATCTTTTTCGTAAAGTTTTAACGAGCTTCAAAAAATTAAACTCGTGACCTCCTTACTGTTTTTAACGAGCTCAAAGGAGATAGAAAACAGCTCACAACTTCCTTACTGTTTTTAATGAGCTCTAAGTGAAGGTGGAAGAAATGCTCATAATCCTAATTTTATTAACGAGCTCGAAGTGAAGGTGAAAGAATGCTCATAACCTCCTTACTGTTTTTAACGAGCTCGAAGGAAAGGTGGAAGACTGCTTGTAACTTCCTTACTGTTTTTAACGAGCTCGAAGGGAAGGTAGAAGAATGCTCGGCAGTGGATCAATGTCCAAATGAATGGCAGACTGCATTATAGACTCTAGGAAAACTTCATCAGAAGGAAGTATATCATCCCAAATAGAACACATGTCTAAACATTCAGATGGAGACATCACCTAGTCAATTGTCGAGACCCAGTCCCGAGAAGGTAAGCATGAATTCAGAGGCTTCTTCTCAGTAGCAATTGGACTCAAGGAACAATATGCCACATAATTTGATTGTGACATGGTAAAGCCTACTGACGAGGGACATACTTGGTCTATAGTTGGGTAATACGAGGGATCAACAAATGTAAGCTGATCGACAGTGACAATGCTTTCGTTGTGAGGAAAATGCATCACACGAAAGAGTGTAGACACCACAGCCTACGTAGAATATACGTAATCACGTCCAAGGATCATATCAAAATCCATGGGGTCCTTTAAAACCATAAAATCAACTAAGACTATTTTTCCACTCAAAGTAACAGGTACCGAGGGAGGAACCCCAACGGTTCACTAGGTCTTCTGTCGAAGGTCAACGACCAATTAACAGCTGTAATAAGGTTAGGGAAACCTAAATATCTCCAAGCAAAAGGGGATAAGATACTAATAGAGGCTCCTTCATCTACAATACATCGTTGAACCACATGGTTTTCGATATTTACATTTATCTGGAAAGGTGTAGCAGAAGGAAGGCGAGGCCCAGTTAGACTATTCCAATCAAAGGAAATTATCCCAGAGCTTGGTAGGGGTTCACTCGGCACAGAGGAAGTGCCCCCAATTTCAGAGACATTTGAACTGGTAATGCATAAGACTTCAAGAACAGGTGCATCAGTCTCTGAAGGACTGATGGGATCGTTCGAAGATTGCATTGATTCGATCACTTCACTCTCCGAAGGAAAAGTGCGATTGACCAAAGATTGCATTGGTTCAACCACTTCATCAACCAAAGGTTGATCAGGCTGTTGGGAATCTATAGACAATTCAGGAGCAGAGGATCCTTCAAACATGGACCACACTCTTCGCACCTATGGAATAGCAGGGCACTAGTGAGTAAGGTGATCTCCCTTACAAATTTTACAAGGGAAATTTGGCTTGCGTCCTATAAGCTTAGACTTCGCAACAACAATAGTACTCTCATCATGACTAACATTGGCTAACAGCTTGCCCCCAACATGAATTGCATTGGTTGGTTGCTCAGAAGAAGAAGAATTTTGAACTATGGACCACACTCTTTGCACCTCTGGAATAGCAAGGCACCGATGAGTAAGATGGTCTCCCTCGCAAAACTTACAAGGGAACTTAAGCTTCTGTTTATTAGGTTTATCGAAAATGTCAACTTTCTCAGCATGACTTGCAGTGGATGATTCAGTGTCTCCAGTATGACTCACAGGAATCGGTGACATGTCATTAATATGACCAGAAGTGATCAATGATGTGTCCTCAACATGAGAACCAGTGGTTGAAGACATACTTCCAGTATGATTGGAAGTGACTGAAATTTTGCTCCCAGCATGACTTCCAGAGGCTGGGTAGCTGCCCCCAGCATGACCTTCAGAGGCTGGTTGGAGAGGTGATTTACAGTGACTGAGCGAGTTCTCCCAACATTACCACCAGAGGTTGGGTAGGTTCCCCTAGCATGACTTCCAGAGGCTGGGTGGCTGCCCCCTTGCTTTGGCATCTTCTTCATATTCTTCCTCCGTCTATTCCTTTTATACTGTTGGTTACTAGTATTACTACTTTCACCACATGAGGTAGAAGGAGGAGGAGAAGATGCTACTGGCGAAGAAGGCATAGGTTTCTGATGCTCTTGATGTGAGGTGCTTACTTGAGAAGCATCAGGAGAATGCAAGGCATTCGGAGTGGAAAACAACCAAACCATTAGCCCTATAGTGAATCCCGGAAGATTCAAGGTAGCCATTAAGGGAGTACCAATGTTCCCAATGAATGGAAAAGCACAACGATCCCCTTGAATGGGGGTCCCTTGATCGATGCTCACCGAGATGCTATCCATAGTTTGCAAGTCAACAAGCTAGAAATATCTAAGGCCAACTAAAAACAAGCAGCACAAAGAGAGCACGATAAATAGCACATGCACTGTACTTAGGTTGTTGAAATCCAACAGGTACCAAAAATGGATCATGGGGTCCAGTAAGAGGAGGGTTGAAAGGGGTACTAAACTTTCTAGAAGTTAGATCCTCAACCTTGATAGTATCAAAGACTTGTCGATTCGGTGTTCTGGGTTGTCATTCTCCAAGAACCTTTGTTTCACCTGTAAGTTCAAAAGAACTATGGGAAATTGTCCTCCTGCGTCGCGGTGGCGGTGGCGGCTCTACAATGAATGGGTGAAGGTTTTGCAACCTCCAAGACCGACGAAGATGTTGGTCCTCCACCACTATAACAAATCAAAACTAAGTAAAAACCTAGTGGCCACTACAACTAAGGGGAAAATAGCATACCAGTAAAAAAGTTCCTAAGTAATCAAACCAGGCAAACAATGGAAAATACTCTCGGAAGCAAGTTTGGGATGATCAGGGCCCAGAACAAACTAACAGAGTATCGACGGTCAGTTATGTGGCATCCTCCAAAGTTCCACTGGGTGCAAGCGCTTGAGTCACCAAGCCGCTTCCCCGGGCTTACTTCCAGAGGGTTACCTTCCATGTCTATCCGAGGTGAAGTGGGAATAACCGCTCACTCTACCTATGTAAGATCCTAGAGGTCTGATACTAAGGCTACCATCAATGCAAAATAACCTGGGGGGACAGTCATCAGCCTAGTCGAAATGCATGGGCAGGGTAGCAAAGCCCGAAATCCGTGAGGATCCCCGTACGCGAGTCAACTTTGGTTTATGGTCAAAGGGAAAGTGAGGGGATATCCTCAGCAGTTCAAATCTTCCACGGCTTCATGCTTAGCTCTGGTTTAAATAGAGTTTCCCAGGACTATTTGACAGAGATGGATTTACCTATAAGACAGTCGTACTACGATTGTTGAGTAAAGAAGCTAGTCTCGAGTAGTTTAAGGTGATTTAAGCTCGAAACTCTACCCTAATCTAGTTGGTGTCGTGTATACCTAAAAAGAAAATGTTTCCTAATTGATTTTATTAAAATTTATTTTTAAGGCTACTTTTTACTCAACGGGGCAGTGCATTGTGTGGAATGGTTTGAGAAAGTAAAGTGCAATAGAAATAACTTTCAAAGCAACAATAGATTATTTTTCCTTTTTCCGTTTATGCTCTTTCCAAAATGAAAAATAAGCAAACCTAAAACATGTTTTTTTCTTTTTTTTTCTTTTCAAATTCAAAACAAAGTAAACTACGTTACTTCGAAATGATTATAAGTCTCACTACTTTAAACTACCAAACTCATTTTTTGCCTTTTCTGATATATGTAAAAGAAAAGGAACTCAGAAATGGAAGGAAGTAAGACCTAAAAGAGAAATGTGAGTAAGTAAAAGCAACTCTAAGGCTCACAACAATCAAATCGATGACTTGACAAAGACTTGTCCTACAAATTTTTTCAAAGGAAAAAGCTTTGGACTTGGAAACAAAGTGAAAAGAAAGCAGGGATAAGATATGCTTGTAACGGAAAGGAAAACCTCATACGTTGCTCCAAAGCAATAAAAACCCTAAGAAAACACTAAGCCAAGCAAAAGGTAGGCAAGTGAACCAAAGATGACCTTACAATCACAAAGACTCAAATGGAAGCAAACTAAAATACTTCAACTTACTTGAACTGAAACTGACAAAGAAACCAGGAAGCGTCTAGACTCAAAAAGCTTTTGAAAACACCCTAAGGACTCCAACTTGGGGTCAAAACCTAAATCAAAGGCCAAGACACTGTCAAAGTATGCTTAGAGTTACAACAAATGTTACAAAACAAAGGTTTGTATACATGCAACAAGCATCTAAGGTACAGGAGTGCAACTATGTCCAACATTGAGGAACAAAGCACGGTCTTCAAAAAGAGCCGCAAACAAACAAGACACCTCAAAAGTACTCAAGCAAGCAAAAGATGACCTAAGGGACTTAGGAGAGGTAAACAAGACTCAACAAGGGCATAAAGACCTCAAAGATCAGTTAAGAAGACAAGGCTAGAGGCTGGAAATCAAACCAAACAAGTGGAAATCAAATCCCAAAAACAAACAGTGACTTACAGGAAAAAACTCTATTGTGCAGTGCATAAACCTACGCACACTGGGAGGTGTACCCTACTGTGCAGTAGGGAAAGCAGCATTTTTCAGGAGGTGTACTCTACTGTGCAGTAGTTAAAGCATCATTTTTCAGCAGGTGTACGCTACTGTGTGCAAGGGATACCAACGTTTATTCCAAAGAAGGCTTGAAACAAGCTTTAAAACTTTGAACTGGAATGAGTCAAGCAATGGAAACAGGCTACAGTAACCTACAGAGCCTCTCAGAGTATCAAAAAGATCAAAAAGTACTGGAAGGAAAGCTAACTATGTCTCCTAAAGCAGAAAACAACTGGTCCCCAGCGGAGTCGCCAATCTATTGTTCGGGAAATATACCCTATAGCGAGGAGAGGGACACTACCAACTTCTGGGGTGACAGGTAAATACATTTATCATATCACATAGGCTTCTATAAAAGGAAAGAGATCAAGGTTCTTGAAGGAATAACTTATTAACAACGTTCGATCCTAGCTTTCGCTTGCTCCTTCGATCGATCCTCCACTTGATCTTCCATTTGACGAACCTGCAATACAATAGATACCTTCCTCCGCGTATCTTAACTGATATAACAATGATGAAATTGAAATACAATTTAGACATCAAATTCAATCAAGCATTTAATCCAAACAAATATGCAATCCATTAGACATTTGATTGGGACGAGAAGGGTATTTCAACCTTTATTGTCAAAAGCAAATAATCAGTACAATTATACCTGATCATTCAGAGTGCTTGTGCAACTAGATCGTGGGCTCCTACTCTTCACACTAACTTTGGAATTCCTCCAGCATAACAACCCTTAATGCATAGTTTCTCCTCCTTTCTCTCATCTATCCCCCTTGTATTTATGGGACAAGGTAGGCAGTTTGGATCGAGAGATAGTGTGATTGGAAGTTGGGGAAGTTTCAAAACCAACTGCAACTAATCCCAATTCGTCAAATTAATATATTTTTTATTACTTTTTAAGGTGTACGCTAGTTTTCTTAACTGGAGTAGCGTTCAACATGCAACTTCCCTGCTTTACAACCAGTGTTTGCAAGATTTTTTGAGCTGTACGCTACTCTATTGAAGCAAAGTAGAGTATTTCAAGAGGCAAACACTACTTTATTGAAGTGGAGTAGAGTATTTAAGCAGGAAAACGCTACTATCATGCTTATAGGGTAGCGTTTTTCCCCAAAAGTAGGTGAAATGAGAGTTTTATCAACTGCAGAGGGGTAAGTCTAGTCCATTAATCATCTAAGGCCATCATGCTCTTCAATCCCAGTTGTCCTTTTGTGTGATCGACAGCTAAAGGTGATCACGGATGGAGAAGTGTATATTTGACCTATAACAGTAGCAATTGACTATTTTACTAAGTGGGATGAGGCTATACCTATGTATGCTGAATATGGAAAAATGACAACACTCTTCGTGTTCAATCACATCATTGCCAGGTTTGGAGTCCCTCAAGCCATTGTAACCGACAATTGTTCCCATTTCATGAATTGTATGATGGCTGAGATAAGTACCAAATTGGGTTTTAATCATGAAAACTCATCTCCTTATTACCTCCAGGCCAATGGACAAATAGAGACAATTAAAAAGGTCTTGAAAAAAATGATGATCCAGCGCATGGTGGGAACTCAGAAGTAAAATTGGAACTTAGCTCTCTTCTAGGCTCTATGGGCCTATAGGACCTCCGTTAAAAACTCAACCAGGTTCACACCTTTTCAATTGGTCTATGGTTTGGAAGCGATACTTCCGATTGAATGTGAAATTCCATCCCTCAAACTACCCGTGGAAATATTTACAAACACCACTACAGAGGATGAATGATTTCTACACTTGACCAAGCTTGATGAAACTCGTTGTGACACTGCACTTGCTAACGAAGCTCATGAGAAGTGGATCAAGGCCCAAGATGATAAATCTGCTCAGCCTCGTACCTTTAATGAAGGTGACCTAGTTTTGACATATGACTAGATGCATGACAAACTAGGGAAGGGAAGCTTGATTCTATGTGGTATGGTCCCTATATTGTGAAACGAGTTATGGAGAAAGGGGCCTACAAACTGGTTGACTGTGATGGGATCTACCTGAAGAGATTTTATGCGTAGGTATATCCTGCGTATGCACTTTGTATATAGTGTATTTATTGGTGTGCTTTTGATTTCTTTTTGTGTGTTAGGGTCTTATCTTATCCGTGACTATTTATCCCCATTTGTGCTTTCATGCGCAGATGTCGGTGTATTCCGGATTCACAGATGGATCCAGTCGACACACCCAGAATATTTCTTTTGCAGCATGGGTGATCTATTCCCTTACTAACGAGTTATTCAACTCAGGTGGAATCTGCCTAGGTTCAGCCACTAATAACATTGCAGAATACTGTGCAATGATTGGGCTTCTCACTAAAGCATCCTCTCTTGGTATTGAACACCTCATAATCCACCTAGATTCCCAACTTGTGTTGTCTCAGCTAAATCACTTTTACACTGTCCACGATCCCATATCACTTCATTTGTATCGAAGAATATGCCTCCTCAAAAGGCTGTTTGATTATATTTCACATCAACACATACCAAGGCAATTAAACACATCGGCTGATTCATTAGCTAACTACGTGTTAAATTGGCATCTAGTTCATTAGCTATCTATGTGTTAAATTATGCAAAGTACAAATCATCATAAGTAAATAGCCAAGATATAGGTCCATGTATATATCATGTAAAAAGTTTAATCATGTCAAAAAAGAGAAAATGTGCTAAAGAACAAAATTGGGACTATCTCCCGTACAAAATTGGGATTACCATTGGTACATCATATAAATGTTGCTAATACTAAAAGATCCACTGCCTAGACCTAGTCATGAGGATCACGGGGATCATGATAACATACTACCTCCCTAACAACACAACGGAGTAGGTGACCTATACACTCTGACACACCCACAATATGCCTCTGTATGTGATACATAATCTCGGGCAACCTCATAGGAGGGACCCCCCATAGTTAGTCCCTCTAGGTTCCTCTCTACATCGCAGAGTCCTCCTACCTCAACTTCCTCTGCTAGGAACTCCTCTCCTCGTCGCCGCAGTGGTGAAGATCTTACTAGCCTCGCTAGTCCACAATCTACAACATTACACATGTACATATTAGTTCTTTTGCACGACAAAAAAAGTAATAAAATGTTTCAAAAATCTAAAAATCACATTTAAAGGTCACATACCTTACTCATCCCAGTCGTCGTCCTCTGGTAGAGCCAAGTCAATGCTGACATGAAATTCTACCCCAACATAAGGGTAATCATCAATCATCACGATATATTCCTCTAGCCATGAGAAGAAGTTTGCTTTGAATGATAAGAGTTGTTTCCCACGTAGCCGCCTAACATAATCACTCCACCACCCCATCTGTGGCTTAAATGGAGAACGATGAGGTCTATCTATCTGCGGGCATAGTAGTGGCACCCTATCTAAAAGGAAGGTGACTAGAATACTTCCATACCCAAATTGCTTGATCTGTCCCGTGTGACACTTGGTGACCTAGTCCTTAATGTTGACCAAAACCCCTTCACACTAGTTAAACAACCTTGTCTCCATGCACTCCATGATGAGGCCCCACACTCCCAGCCACTCGGTAATGGTGTACAAGACCGTTCTCAAAGGAATATCTCTCACATAATCTATGAGTATCTTCCCGCTTTTCTTGCGGGATCCCTGTCTGCAATAACAAGCTATGTAGTCCTCTATATCCTCCTTGGTGCTGCGATTCCCAGCTATATTAACTCATGCCCCTCTTTTGGAGAGGTCGGTCAAGAATTATATGTCCTCGAGCTCTATCTCAAGGATATGCTCTCCTTTCCGGAAATCTTGTTGATCTGGGTCCCACATTTCTATCAGGTGGTTCAGAAGTGTCCCTTGTTTCCTGATGCCTCTTGTATTGAAGAAATTCAACCATCCACACTCCCTAAGTGCAGACAAATTAGCATCATCATTGAGGATGGCATCTTGGTCATCCCCCTCATGCTCTCTCTCTTTCCATTCAAACATTTTCACTTTTGCCTCTTGGAAACTCCCGAAAATCATTAAAGGAAGCCATGATTAGAGCCTTGAAATAATGTTTTTCCCAATGGAGGAGAGGCAAACTATTGAAAATTCACTTCTGCGTATTTTTCGATCCCTGACAATAGACTATGACGTGAAAATTATCAGTTTTCGCAACCCTACCACATCCCAGAATGCGAAAATTCGAGAATTTTCGCTCTTCGCGATATAGAGACGACGCGAAAATTCTCGGGCGCATAAAATTGTTCCCTAAAGTGCTTGCTTCTCCCCCAAACCAGCATGAAATACAAAAAGCAAGACGTGAAATGAAGAGCAGAGCAAGAGGACTAACCTGCTTCAAACGACAACTCGAATAGTGGCTTGGATCTCCCGAAATCTTCAGTTGAAAATTGGTCCCCAACAAAGGTAAAAATCCTCTTGAGGTAAAAATGACTTGTTTTACATTTTACTCTCTTTTATACTAATGGAACTAGTTATTTTTTAGCTATGTTCACATTTATGACCTTTGTTTAAGACCTTTTCCACATATTTTTATTTTCTAATGTTATTTTCTAGGGTTTTGACCAGGTTTGAGCAGGTTCATTAAGGATGTTCATACCAGAGGAATAATTTGATGAACTTTCGAGCTTACTTTTTATTTTTCATGCTTTGGATATGAAACATAAAAAAGATTCCAAGCATTTTTCACACTTTAGTCATACTTGTTAAAACCAAGTAAAAAGTGTCGAGCTTAGTCTACATTACTCATACACGTAAAACGATGAGGAAAGTATCGACCTAGTATTATTTTATCTCTTTTTCGAACTAAGATGATTAACTCACAAAAAAGGAACCCCGTGAAGTTTCCTTTAAGCTCTTTTCAGACTCCCAAACTAGGAAAAGATTCCCAAGTGAACTTGTCTCTTTCACGCTTGTAAAAGGGTTTGAAAGGTTGTCTATCTGGTGATAGTTTACCCCTTTTTCGGATCGTGTAGACTATTTATGAAAAATGAATTCCTTAGTCTACCATTGACTAGGAGAGTTCCTCTAGGTATTGTTTTATACCTTTTCGGGACCAAGGACTAACTTTTACGAAAAAGTCAAATCTTGGAGTCTTCTTTAGATTATTTCAGACTCTCCAAACATGAAAAATCGTCGCGTTTTCCTTCTTTGGACTCGTAAAACTAAGCATCAAAGGACCCTTATGGGACCGAACCTCTCCTTCCTTGGGTTCATAAAATGTGCAAGGTTGGACTCATCCAAAGATGAGCTATATTGAGCATCTTTTATCCTCTTCAAGCTCGTTAAAAAACAAAGAGGTACTCATCAATCATGATGGGGGAAATGGTAGAATGGGTGGAATTTGACTATTACAGCAGTCCGTGAGTCATTACCTTTGAACATGGCATCTATTTGTGTTTTGTCTTACGGTTGGGTATTCAACTTCTCCTTAATTCATAATCAAAGTCATGAGTCTTCTTCTCCTTTGATTCATCCAAAGAACACTACAGTTGTTGTTGTGTTACGTTTTGATTCTTACCTCCTCGTGTCAATGCTACCAAGTCATATGTCATGTCGTTGTATGTTCAAAGGAAAGTGTTAGCCTGAGTCAACCTTTGATCCTTGTGTCAGCATTTACTCATATCTTCATTCATCATCACTACCTTGTTACGGTTTCGTGTCGATGATGTGGGAATCATTATGGCTCTCCTTCGACAAGTCCATTCTTGTCGACATCATCTCATCATCTAGGAGTTTGACTTAGGAACCAATTCAATACCTTGGTACCTGCATACCTCAATGGTAGGTTTCCTCGATTTCACTAGTAGGTTTACAACATTGGCCTTTGACTGGAAGATTCCATGAATGTTCGACCCCAACTCATTTATTCACATTTCGTTGGAATGTACTATGATGCCTTGGGGATCATTATCATCATCGGTGATTTCCCTCGCATTTGTTAATGGTTCACATTATTGACCGGTAATCAAGTGGTTCCTACCATGTTCGACTTCAACACATTGTAATCACATGGTTAGGTTTGTATCACTTTGGATCGGGTAGAAAACCCTGGGTTATCTCCACATGTCATACCCAGGTTGCGATGGAGAATCTTTGATGTACTGTCACATAGATCCACTCTTGTATTGGTCGTGACTATGTCGTTATTTCATCATGGATCTACGCTTGTCTCCTAGTAGCCATGATCACGTTCATACTGTAAGTCAATGGTCATGTCCTCGGTCGATGCCAACATGGATATGCAATGTATTGGTTGGAAACCATGTTCTCAGTTAGTATGTTCTAAGCATGGGGATTCCTGCCTCAGACATGATCAGAGTATGTTGGTTTTTTGCAGCTCTCTTCCAACCTTTTCTTTAGGTCGTCTTTGAGAATCTGCAAGTTGGTAAAGTGTTTCAGCCATCAGAATTTTCTGACCTCACACTTTAGGGGGCACCTGTTATACCTCATTTTTGCATTTTCAGTCATGCATGCTTTACCACCATGGTAAGTGTGAATTCCATGACCTCTGAGGGTGTTAAATCCATTTTTATATTTTAAAATCATTATACATTTAAGCTGGATAAGTCACCTAACTTCTTGAAGCCAAATGCCACTTCACCTAACCACTTCTAACCATCCATGGAGGAATTTCTGTGCCTTGCTGAACCATGGAGGCGTGAAAATTCCAAATGTTTGCGTTTTGCTCACCTGCAAGGGCACAGAAAGTACAACTATTTCGTGCCTGGCTCAATGTCTAGGGCACAATAATTTTGGTGAGTTAGTTATTCCTTGGATCTAGGGTCCCTAATCTCAAGAATCCCATCACACCTTCGAGATCCAATCTTGTTTTTCTTTGTAAAGAATGTTGGGAGTTATGAGATCCATGTTATCCTACCTAGATCCACATCTTCCTTTCTTGATCCACACTCTTCTCCATGTTGGTTGGGCTCCTTAATCCTATATCAAGGCCATTACTCTTTGGTTTTGAGATTAGACACATCGAGACTAAGTCTGAACTATAGTTGCAGATCTACTCGTGAAGAAGTTCTTATGTTCTCAAGGTTCTCAAAGGTGGCTTGTTTAAATGCATAGGAGGGGATGCTGCTGGAATGCTGTCAGGTATAATGTTGGATTGTATTACTTCCTCTTTGGATTTCTAATAAAGAACTTGGCCTACTCTCCCAAATTGTGTTTTTCATGTTGAAATATTTCGATTTGTACTTGTTTAAATAGAGAGATTCATCCTAACATGTTTGTGTAGGAAAGCAGATTCTATCCTATTCTTTGTCCACGGGTTCTTTTACTTGGATCATCAAGCAAAGGGATGGATCAACAGAGGGAAGAGAAGATAATTGTTTGGATCAAGGTAAGACATCTACCTTTATCCTTTTTCTCATTATGAATGCTTGCATGATTGTGTTGAATCTTGGAGAATAGAACCCCATTTGTTTCATTTCTGTCTTGGATTGGTTTGAGGGATCCATTTTGATATCCAAAGATTTTTCGCTTATCCGTACGAAGAAAATCTTGTCACAGAAACTGGCGACCATACCAGGGACTTTCCCTTGTTTGTTTAAGCCTTCAAATCTTTGAGATTTGGATCTTTTTCCTCTTCAGACTACTTGGTCTTGACTTGTCTTTTCATTTTGGGCTTCACTGATAGTTTCTCTGAGTCTCAGACATCGTACACAGTCAAATTTGGTCTCAGACCTTCGCCCTTATCCTCCTTACAAGAATTTATGCGCCCCCCTATTCATCACAGAGCGAAAATTTCCTAAATTTTGCACCCATGCAGTAGTCCAGAGTGTGAAAATTCCTAAATTTTGTGCTATCATAGTCTTCCAGGGAACGAAAAATTCCCTGTAGCTTACCAAAATTGTCTGATTTTGCTTGATTTGTGTTTGACTTTTACTTTTGGTATGTTTCTACCATCTGACATTGATCAACTATGTGTGATTCTGATTTGATCTCTACATATTGATCATCTTTTACCTTCATCTCATGTTCTGCTTCAAGTCCATGTCACACGAGTACAAACATAAACTTAATTATTGATTCCTCTAGTTATAAAAAAATTCTATTTATAGAAAAAAAAGTGAAAAAAAAACACCCGTTAAAAAAGAAAAAAAGAAAATACAACATTTAAAAAAATGTTAATACTTTATAATTAAAATTATTTAAAAGTAAAAATAAAAAATGACCATTAAATATTTAAATGTCACTTTTTAAAATGACATAAATATAACGAGTAAATACCATCTTTAAAAAAAAAAACTTTAAAATATTTTATTTAAATATTTAAGATACCATTAAACTATTTTTATTAAATAACATCATCATAATGATTTTTTTATTAGATTTTATTTTCAAAATATTTTATAATTATTAAATATTTAAGATACCATTAAATTAATTTTATTAAATAACATGATTTTTTTATTAGATTTTATTTTCTAAATCTTTTATAATTATAAATATTTAAGAAACCATTAAACTATTTTTATTAAATAATACCATTTTTTTAATTAAATTTTATATTCTAAATATTTTATAATTATTAACTATTTAAAATACCATTAAACTTTTTTTATTAAATAAGATCATCATAATGATTTTTTTATTATATTTTATTTTCTAAATATTTTATAATTATTTAAATATTTTGTAATATTTATTCATACATTTAAAATAACATAAATATATATATATACAGAAAATTTGTAATATCACTTATTCTAAATTAATTGAATGATTGAAATTACCATATATGAAAGCATTTGTACAATATAAAAACAATTAAAAAATCTATTTTCTAGATTAACAATGAACGGAGACATTTAAGGCACTACCTCCCTTATTACATGGGAAGATGACGCGATGAAATCCAATTATATATAACATAAAATAATTGATCTGATCAAACATATAATATGACATGAAGGTTCTTATATAACATCATAATAGTGTAAAATTTTGAAAAGTTATTTTTTCTATTTTTATTAATAATAAATATTAAGTTTTTTTTCAAAGTTATTGTAGAATAATGATTAAGAATTTCATTCTTTCAAATGTTAAGAAAATAGATTTTGATATGTTGATAGGCTTTTAAATGTTTAGTATAATTTAGTAGATTTTAAATTATATATAATTAGTAATTTCTTTAAACCTGCAGGTAATGAGTTTATAGGTCATCTCGCTTCTCTACTTGCTTTAAAATTATGGATTTTTTCTTTAAAATTAATTTGTCCTTTTCCTATAAGTAATGATTCCTCTAAATTTCATAAGATGTCACATCAAACTTATAGATTTTTCTTGTTAGTTACAAGCTATAACAACCATGGAAGGTCTACACATTGATTCTTCTAGTACAAGGGGAAGTTGAATAATTAGATCCTCTATGAAATTTACACATTCTCTATTTTCCATGGATGAAGTTTATGTGCCTTCCAAGTAACATGACATATTTGGATTGGAAGACCTCAAGCCAAAAGTAGGTGGGAGAGCTCTATTTTCCATGGATGAAGTTTATGTGCCTTCCAAGTAACATGACATATTTGGATTGGAAGACCTCAAGTCAAAGGTAGGTGGGAGAGCTCTTTAATAAAGCACTGACAAAAAGATAATACTCCTCTAAAAGACAGGATGAAAACACTATTCTAATAGTTTTCTCCATTCAAGGACTTATTTTATCTTCCCTTATGGAATCGTACTCTCCTAGTGCTCTAGTGCACCATTACTCCTTTTGGGAAAAAAAAAAGCAAGGAGAAACATTCAAGATTTATTATGGATATGCCATGGTAATGCTATTTGTAATTATTTTTTCTTTATTTGAAAATGTTATTGTAGCACAATCTCAAAGGAATTCATTCTTTCAAGTGCTCCACAATAGAAAATAGATTTTGATAGGTTGATGGTCTTCTAGATGTTTAATTTGGTAGGTCTGAAATCATATATAGTTAACAGTCTCATTTTTTTGAAAGCTAGTATCCACGGAGATTTGAATGTGTGGCCTTCCATTTACAACTTCTCATCTCAATTACTCATCACCAATTTCTCTACCCCTCACGGGTTAGTTACCAATCTCCTTAAATAGGTGGGAAATGGGTTTATAGGTCACCTTGTTTCACTACTTGCTTTAAAATAATGGATTCTCTTTTCAAAATCACTTTATGACCTTTTCCTACAAGTAATGACCCCTTTAACTTTTATAAGATGTCGTGTCAAAATCATAGATTTTTCTTGTTAGTTACAAGACATGACATCCATGGAAAGCCCACACATCGATTCTTCTAATATAAGGGAAAGTAGAATAATGAGATACTCCATGAAATTTACACATTCTCTATTTTCCATGGATGAGGTTCATGTGCCTTCCAAGTAACATCACATATTTGTCTTGGGAGACCTCAAGTCAAAGGTAGGTGAGAGAGCGCTTTAATAAAGCATAGGCAAAAAGATAATACTTCTCTAAAGGACAATATGAAAAAACTACTCTAATAGTTCTCTCTCTTTCAAGGACTTATTGTCTCTTCCCTTCTTATGGACTTGAACTCTCCTAGTGCTCCATTGCACCATTGATCCTATTGGGAAAAAAATGTAAATTGAGGAAAAATGTTCAAGCTTTCTTAAGGATGTACCATGGGAATGCTATTTGTAAATTTTCTTTCTTTCTTTGAAAAGGCTATTATAGTACAATCTCTAAGGAATCAATTCTTTCGGAAAATAGATTTTGATATGTTGATTGTCTTCTATATGTCTAGTTTGTTACATCTCAAATCATATATAGATAGAAATATACCTAAATAAGTGGGTAATCGGTTTACATATTACATTGTTTCTCTATTTGCTTTAAAATCTTAGATTCTTTTTTCAAAATCAATTATGTCATTTTCTACAAATAATGACCCTATATCTTCCATAAGATATCATATCAAACTCATAGATTTTTTTGGTTAATTAAAAACCATAACATCTATACAATGATTACACACTTATTCTTCTATTATAAGAGAAAATGGAAAAATGAAATTTTCCATAAAATTTACACATCCTCGATTTTCCATGGATAAAAGTCCTATACCTTCCAAGTAACATCACATATTTGACTCGGAAAACCTTAAATCAAAGATAGGTGAGAAAACTCTTTAATAAAAGATAAGGTAAACAAATAATCCTTCTAAAAACCAATATGAAAATATTATTCTAATGATTTTATCTTTTGAAAATATGAAAACATTATTCTGATGATTTTCAAAGTACTTATTTTCTCTAATGATTTTATCTTTTGAAAATATGAAAACATTATTCTCATGATTTTCAAAGTACTTATTTTCTCTTCCATCTTATGGACTCGTACTCTCCTAGCGTACCTTTGCAGCCACTTTAATGCAATTATTTTATGTATGTCATTTTGCCGTGGAATACCACAACTATTTGAAGTAAATTTGAAGTGTTCGGACTTGAAGTAGAATATTTACAAATAGAGTATTACAAGTCAATTATGTCGATTTATATTTTTTAAAATTATTAAAATAATAAAAGAATTTAAAGATTTATAATTTTTTTTAAGTGTAAAAATATTGGTGAATTTGAGTAATTATCAAATTTTTAACACTAAAATGTTTTACGATATTTTTTTAAAAAATATTCGAATTTATAAAGGTTTTGGACAATTTTGGCAAATTTTAGAGTAAAAAAATTAATCCTATGGAATGTGGGGAATCATTTGAGGAAAAATGAAAAAAGGTGAATATTTTTTTGGAAAGAAACTTCAAAAATTAGCTGATGGACTAAATTTTGACTCTAAAATTTTCCCATCAAAACATTGAAACATGTAACTAATTAAATCTACTTTATTTCATGGTTAAAATTGGAGTATTATCATATATGCTGATGGCAACACACAACATAATTGGGGAAATATAGCTAGTAGATGAAGACTTAAACGTTTGGAGAATACATTTAAGGTATTATTATGATAATGGTGAAGGATGATAAGAAAATGGTGTTATAATTGAAATAAATATTTTTTTTTGGAGATTATATGTTCAAATAAAAAAAGTAGAGTATGCATACCTTTATAAATTAAAATAGTCAAATCAATATATAGAAATGATCACGTGTCCCACAAATAAAGAGATTTTATACATTAATTTAATGTGTAACGTAACTCTCATTTTATATATATAAACTAACACTTACTTTTTTTCCTGCGAAAAAAAGCGTACTACTGTTATTCAAAATTTGAATCAAATAGTACATGATAATGTCTGACTATAATCCGGATAGATCATATGTCAATCCTTATAAAGGATTGTCTCAAAAATATACAGACTACTCATAAATATGACAAAAAACTAATGTCTAATCATCGACAAAACAGCACCAAATCAAGATGTCATATGATCCATTAGCAATCAGTTTTCCCTCCCAGAATTCCTCCCAAAATACAATATCCTCCATGCCTTCAAGAGCAAGTTTTGACAGTGTGTCAGCCAAAGCATTATGTTCTCTGTAGATATGCTTCAGTGTTGCCGACCCAAAAAGCCTGAGTTCCTTCTTAATTCTCCAACACCAATGAGCCAAATCCAGAACATTAATCTCATATTCACCACGTGCCCATTTGATGGTGACGCGTGAATCCCAAAAGATCTGCACGGAAACTAAGCCAAAGATATTAGCAACTCTAATAACGCACCACAATGCCATGAGTTCTGCCCTCATATTCAAGCCTCTACCACACTTCAGCCGAAGTGTAAAGTGATGGACTTGGTTGAGATAGATGACACCACTAGCACCACATTCTCCAAGATTAGCTGCCCCATTGAAGAATAGAACAAGATCCTTAATAATATAACAAAAATCCCCCACCAACCGAGGATTCGAAGCTGGCACATCAATCTGAAACTGAGAAAAATGTGATAGGATACTGTTAACAACACCTAGTACATTAGGAGCCAAACTTTCAAACATAGCCTTATTACGGAAATACCAAATAGTCCAGCATATAAATAAAGGCAGGGTTTGTAGATGTTTGTACTTCCTCGACCACTCCAGAAGACAGGCATCTATAGAATATCCATTCCAAATATGAACAAAACCATACTGTTGTGCAAGTTTGTGCCAAATATCCACAGCAAAGGAACAATTAATAAAGATATGTGATGCCGACTCTTGTGCTGTCATGCAAAGAATACAATAGTTTGGTCCAATCCACCTGCAGGCAGTCAAGTTGTCCCAGGTCTTCAACCGATCAAGTAACAAAAACCAACTAAAGCATTTTAGTTTCAATGGCATACTCCATTTCCAGAGCTTATGGAACCACCAATTATTAGGAAAAATGCATTTTCTCCTAATAAAGCAATCATACGTCGATTTTGCAGTAACAGTACCCGATATCTTATTACCGCCCCAAACCACTAAATCCTCCTCATCAGTAAGACAAATGCCAGCATCATTTAGGCCATGAATATACAAGTCCCATTCAGTAATCAAATCCTGAGGTAACCTCAAGTCGCCACCAGAAATCCAGTAACCAGAATCGTCATTTTTGACAACAAAGTTTAAAGTAATCTTTCCCAGTCTTACCAAAATATTGGACAAAGCAAGCGATAACAGATAATTACCTTTGTGCCCAAGAATAGGATCAACGCCTATCGCCACCTCGGAACCATTACCAACCTTCCAACACAAATAATATGCCAATTAACAGTAGTTTTTCATAAATCCTCGCCAAATTGGAGATACATCTCTCAACTTCTTATTGGACTGTCTAAGCCAGATAGAAATCTTCAATTTAATATATTTGCAATGAATAACCTAAGACCAGAGTGATTTCCCAAATACTGCTCTCCACATACTCTTAAGACGCAATGCAGCACTGAATGCATTCAAATCCTTAAGCCCCCAGCCTCCTGATGAATGTGGAAGAGAAATTCTTTTCCACCCGACCATAGATAGTCTGGCACGATTCATACTTCCTGTCCAAAGGAAATTGGTAATAATTCTCCTTAATGTACCAATTACAGAGCACGGGACAGGTAACAAAGAGAACCAATAGACCGGTGTCCCCAATAGGACAGATTTTGCCAATGTAAGTTTACCACCAATGGATAACAGCCTGTAAGTCCAATGGGTGACTCTTGCTTCAAAACGCTTGATCAACCAGACCCAATCTTTCACCAAATAACCATTAGGTTTTAGGTGAAAACCCAAATAGGTAAAGCCATCCAAAATCATATTGCACTTATAAGGAAGGACAGATAAAATGTTATCAATCCTGTCATCAGCCACCAGATTCTGATATAGATAGGATTTAGATAAGCTAACCTTTATGCCTGAAGCTTTGCAAAAGAGATTAATGATATCTGAGAGAGCTCTCTAGTCTTCGACATTTGCAGTCCCAACAATAAGTACATCATCGACAAAGAGAATATGTGTCAGAAAAAAGATCTTTTGTAATTTTAATCCCTTTGAAATTTCCTTCCTCATGAGCAAGAGAAATCAGTCTTCTAAGACCATCAATCACTAATAGAAATAGAATAGGTGACATAGAGCAACCTTTGCGAATTCCTCTGGAGCAACTAAAAAATGAGGTAGGAGCCCCATTAATCAGAACCGCCATATTCATAGTATTGACACAAGCCATAATCCAGTTGATAGCTAATGCTGGCACACCTATCTGTATCAAGAGGATCTGCAGAAAATCCCAGTTGACCCGATCGTATGCTTTCTCAAGATCCATTTTAAGCATAATTGCACTCTGTTTCTTGCTCTTAATAGTATGAAGGATTTCTTGTGTAGTGCCAACAACATCATGAATTTGTCTATCCTCTAAGAAACCAAACTATTCAGGAGAAATAAACTTAGAGAACACCAGCTTGAGATGCCCAACAATGATCTTCGAGACAATTTTATATGCAAAATTACAAAGCGCAATAGGCTTGAAGTCTGCAAAGGTCTTAGGATCATTAACTTTTGAGATAAGAGTAATAAAAGTAGAATTTAAGGCACCAGATAAATATCCCTGTAATCTTGTAAAATCTACCATTCTAACAATATCATCCCCCATTAAATCTAGAAAATGCAAAAACAGCTCTACAGTCCAACCATCAGGCCCTGGACTTTTCTCTTTAGAAAACATTTTCAAAGTTCTTTCCACTTCATCAAGAGTCACCTCCGAACATAAGGCAGCAGCATCCTCCCTATTAAAAAAGCATGGATATAATCTAGTCACATTCAGTTGTGAAGATAAATCACTACCCTTGTCATCAGAAAAAACACGACTGAAATGTTTAGTAGCTAGTGACTGTAGCCCCTGAACACCAGAGATTACCGATCCATCCTCATCCTTCAATCTCCAAATGGTATTATTATTTCTACGAGCAGAAGCATAGGAATGAAAGAATCCGGTATTTTTGTCCCCTGATTTAACCCATAAGGCTCTACTCTTCAACCTCCATTCATTCTCCTCAGTAACATAGATTCTTTCACGCTCAGCTTCAAATTTCCTCAGCATAACTAGTGGAGGGCCTTCTAAAGGCTGAGAAATATTAAGCTGATACAGTTCCTGCAATTTGGTTTCTACTTCAGCCAGAGTGCGTCTGTCACCTTGTTTTTTCTGATGTATCCATTTTGACACTTCACATTTAAGGAACTTCAACTTATGACAGAAAAGATCAACAGGATTCAAGTCCCTATCATTGCTGAAATTTAACCAAACATTTCTGACCAAACAGTCAAATTTCGGATATGTAAGCCATGAGCTATCAAACTTGAATGGATAATTGCAATCCAAAAAATTCTCCTCTAGCTGTAAAAAGATAGGCCAATGGTCCGAGACCTTGGAATCACCTACCCAAGAATGATATCGACTGCACCCCGCAAGCAGAGAGGAGTTCACCAGAAATTTATCAAGACGCTTATGGATACCTTCACATCCATCATGACCATTAGACCAAGTAGGGACCATAACCCCTATACACACATCAATGAGATTGTTGTCAATAAGGAAATCAGAAAAAAAGGTAGCCAGATCATCCAACTGAGCCTTAGAGCCCCAAACTTCTTGTGCCAATCGAGTGAAATTTAGGTCACCCGCAACCACAATATTGTGCAATTTTAAGATCCTGGAGCTTTGTAAACCCTTCCAAAAGACCTCCCTATTTCTATAGGGAGCATAACAGTTTAGAATAGTCAGAGGGAGGTTTGTGGCCTTGCATGTACCCTCCAAGAGAATACCCCATTGTGTATGATAAACAAAAAAAGAAAAGATACGAGGATCCCAAGCAGCAACCAATCCCCCTGAAAGACCATTTGCTCCAACCGCAGTGATTTCCAATCCCAGTAGCACCCCCGCAAATTTAGAAATAGCAGGAACATCCTCACACATCGTCTCTTGAAGCATCAAAATACCAGGTCGAGTAGTAGCAATTATGTTGGATAGAGCCCTCACTCGAGCAACTCTACCCAAACCACGGATATTGAGGGAACAGATAGACATTAAGTAACCTTATCACGGGGGGAACAAGCTCTAAGGCCCCCAGATAAAGCAGAATCCACCTTTACAATTGTAACCCCATCAGGAAGTAAAGAATCCCCCAAAGCATCATCAATCCTCCCAGAAATATCCTTCAAGCCATCCACATCCCCCCTAAGTTTAATCTTCTCAGACACCAAAGCATAAGCTGGAACCGAAACCTCATCCATATTCATCCTATTCCTAGCAGATTTCTTAGCTTTACAAATCGTAACATTTTGGAATCTGGCAGAGTGAACAGGCTGTACATGAGGATTTTGTGAAGGGGCTTTAGAGAAAATGGGTATAGAGTCAATAACCCAGGAAATGTCTTATAACCCGCATCATTAAGGATATCAGAATCACATTCTGTATGAGGACCCCGCTCTGGCGGAGAAGAAACAAACCTATGACCAACCGGTAAGTCATCAGGGACATTAGACCCAGACACATTACAATTAGTAGCCAAACCCGAGGCCAACAAATCTCCATCAGGAGGGATATTAACATTTTTAAAAGGGCTAACAGGGGGGATGTCCACCACAGCTAAAGACACGGACTCCTCCTCAAACAGCCCCCGATAAGTTTTGGATTTTGACAGGAGGGAATTAGACTTAATGAAAGAAGATGAGGACTCTCTATGCCCTAACTTCAAGACAATATCACTAGAAGCAATTTTCTTATCAAGAATCTCATCAACTACTTGAGCCAACATTAAGTCTTCCTCAGGAACATAGGGAATAGGAGAACTAATAGGAGGAACCTTACCCGATTTAGTAGCAGAATCGTCTAAGACATCAGCCAAACTAGCGGAGACATCTTCCGATGAACCAGCAGGATCAGAAGACTGCCAACCATGCTCACGAAACTATAAATCCAGACACTGAGCTTGAATGTGTCCAGTTTGCTGGCAAATATGGCACCAGAACAGGATACGATAATAATCTAACCTCTGGAACCAAACCCGAGATCCCCAAATCAACTCCACTTCAGTTGGAATCCCTTTAGCTATCTCAAACTCCACCATAACACAAGCAGATCGGCGGTCGAACCCATGGAGAGAAGAATTGTCCAACCGAACAAACCTCCCAACCGAATTTGCAATACCCATCAAAATATCTTCCGTCCACAGCTCTATGGGGAGACCAGGTATCAAAAGCCAGAGATGTCTGATGTTCTGTTTCTCCCGAAGGGGGTCAAATGTTAAATGCCAGTGCTTCAAACATAATGAGCCCTCCTTGAAGCACCTGAAACGTTTAAGTATCATCCCAACGTGTTCTTCCTGGGTAAAAATGAACATAAGACATCCGTTCAGTAATTGTAAAACCCTAGGCATATCGCCAACCACAGGAACCCAATTTTTGCGAACCCAGTCCACTAAGTCTTTTTGCTCACCATTAGTAAATTCAAAGCGCCCAACGATGGCACGTTTGCTTAACATCTCAATACAATTCAGGTTAGTATTTGCCGGAATACAGAAGTGAATAAGACCCTCTCTAACCTCCAGAGTCTTCACAGACCGTCTTTTACGAGCCTTCACCCCCTTACACTGATGGGGCCAACCCAACTGGGTCTTTGGAGTATTCTCCACAGGCGGACTACCAGAACAAGAAATATCGGCGGGATGAGCAGTCTTCCCAGTCTTACCCTCCAAAGAAAATGGTAAAGGCTCCCCAAATGCCGGCGAAGGGGATAACCCATAGAGAGAGTTCTTCCGTCCCATCAGGGTTCACCCCCCAACCTACACCGGCATGTGTCACCTCCCATGAGCAAGTAACCGGAAAATGTCTGCAGGGATGACAAGGACAGGAGCAAACAACGACAGCAGTAGAGAGCCCCCACCGACTACCAAAAATAGCACAACTGCCAAATACCAGAAGCCACAGCCAAACTAAGAAATACAGGCTAAAATACACATAAAAAATGACGAAACGTACGCCCGTCTTCCCACTTATTTTTATACTTGGTTGGTACTATATTAGCTCAGTTGAGCTAACGTGACTCCAAGTCGTTCATCAATCTCTATGCCATGTTTAGCCTGCAAACTTAGCCCGTGCCAACTAGAAAAACTAGGAGAGTTCAACTGTATAGCACTTACTTATAAAAATGCAAAAACATGCTAATAGAAATAATAATAAAAATCTTAAATTGTCAAAACAAATGTATACCTAATACAATTATTTTACAAATAAAATAATTTTTTATAAAAATAAAATCAAAACAATATTTTTTTTTTGTCAAGATGACAAAGAACATTTCGCATTTTAAATAAATTGACTAAAACATTCTTCTCAAAAAAAAAAAATTAGATAATATAGATGTAAATAATTGAAATGAACATAATACATAAACTTTAAATAGAGAATTACTTTATAAAAAATAATATTAAATAATTTCATTTTATACATCAAAATCTATAAAAAGAAAATGTAAAAAAAGTTATTGGTTTTTTTCCCTATTTTGATCACGAAATGCTTTATTTGACATAGCATTTGAATATTGCGAGATTAGCTAATTTTCCAGTTTACCCATCATGTAGTGGCACCTCTTGGTGCAACTCATTTAACAACATCTATTGATGATGTCATCATGTCTTAATGTATTTAATCCAAATGACCAATTGTTATTTAATCCAAATGACCAATTGTGTTAGTTTTTTATGTGAATAAATGATATTATTGAAACATAAAAAAATGCCACCATTTTATTTTCAATTAGTGATGTATATAGTTAATATTGTTATATTTGTAATGATATAACAGTATAATTTTTATCTCTTTCAACTTTAACTATATATAATTATGTATAGAAATACAAGAGATACAATAATTTACTTTGGGAAAACTCAAACTTAGGAAAAACTCAACGAACCTTTCTTATTCAGAGTTTCAGTACAAAATACAAGTACAACCAGATATAGAAGTGATCTAGTACAAGAGAGATCACATAAAAGATGATCCCAAATAAAGAACCCCATAAATAACAGTCTTCTACAACCCTTGAGTGAATTTCTCCTTGCTTGAACGAACTTGCTTGAGTGGTGCAAATAAGGAGGGCGTCATATCTATTTATACTTGATTTCTAGATGACTTTTCCAACTGGGGCTGACTTGTCTTCTTCAACTTGGTTGACTTGTCTTTTGAGCACATACATATTGTTTATTTGTTTCTTTATGAGCTGACTTAGCTAGTGAGGATACCTCATGTAGCTACTAACATCAACACTCCCTCTTATCTAGGGAGGTATCATCACGTTGGAACACATCTGGATATCATCTGATCGTCACGGCTTGTCTAGTACATCTCTTCATCATAAGAAAGGTCTCTTTTGATCAGAACAATTGTTCACATTGGAACCTTGTTCCCCACTAGAACCACAACATCTTTCCAAATATGATATCCGATCCATTTGATTAGCCTGGTCATCCTAGATCACAGAGGATCACTTCCTCAAATCACTTCCTCATGCTTTATCACTCTAAAACCAAAAGGAGGTTTCACTCCTCAGGAAGATACTTCTGCCAAGCACTTTATCGATCTCAAATCGAAGGGAGGCTACACATCCCCAAGAAGACTCTTCTTCCAATTTACCAGTCATTACAACTAGAAGGAAGTGATGACTGCAACTAGTCCACCCCTCTGGGCCCAAAATCCACATAGGAGCACTCTCCTCATATGAGAACATCCCTTACAGGGATCATCCCACATAGGGATCCACTGCACAAAGGAGTCCTCTCCACACAGGAGAACATTCCACACAATAACCTTCCCACACATGGATACACTCCACAAAGCAGTCCTATCCATACAGGAGAACATCCCACACAGGAACACACTCCACAAAGGAGTCAGGCACAAATATCGACTTGTGCCTCGTCAAAAACCATACTAGTCATCAATCTCCCTTACTGAGGAAGGGGATCTCCACCACCCAATATTTTCACAAAAGTATGCAAACTTCACTCTGGACAAAGGATTGGTAAGGATATCTGCAATCTGCTCATCTATGGAGATATACTGGAGCTTTACTACTCTCTTCTGAACTATGTCTCCGATGTAGTGATATTTGATCTCAATATTTTTGGATATATCATGGAACATAGGGTTATCTGAAAGCTTTACATAGCTTTGGTTATCACAGAATATCACTGTCACATCAAGCTCGTGACCATGCAAATATGAAAGCATATTTCGAATCCATACTGCTTCCTTGCTAGGTGCATTGGATGCGAGGTACTCTGCCTCCGCAGTACTAAGTGCCACATAAGACTGTTTCTTACTAAACCAAGAAACCATATCTAATCCTAAGATAAAACAACACCCATAGGTGCTCTTTCTGTCAACAGCACTACCAACACAATCTGAATCTATGAATTCCACCAAATTCACTTCATTATCTGAGGTATATCTCAATCCATAACCAATTGTAACGCGAAGATATCTTAGCACATGCTTAGCTGCTACCCAATGTACTTGTCTTGGCTCGACCATGTGCTGACTTAATGTGTTCACTGCATTACATATATCTGGCTTGGTATTAACCAGGTACAACAAGGAACCAATCAACTGGAGGTACACAGTCAGATCCACTAAATATGAAGATATGGTAGCATCATGTAACTTCTTTAGATTTTATTCCATGGTTGTACCCATGGACTTACAGTCCATCATGCCAAATATTTGTAAGATCTCAATAGTATTCTTCCCTTGTCCAAGGAATATCTCATCAGGTCCCTACCACAACTCTAAACCCAAGAAATAATGCATCAACCCCAAATCTTTCATCTCAAATTCACGATTCAACTCCCTCTTACATATGACAATCATACTTTCGTTCCCTGTGAGAAACATATCATCAATATAAATTTCTAGTTTCAAGGTACGATCTTCAACAACCTTGTAATACATATTATTATCTGCTTCACTTTTGGTGAAGCCCAACTTTGTTTGGTATCTGTCAATTTTGGAGTACCAAGCCCGGGGTGATTGCTTAAGCCCATAAAGAGCTTTCTTCGACCTACAAACATGAGACTCTTTCTCATGTATAACAAAACCCTCAGGTTGCTCCATATATGTACCTCTTCCTCAATTATACCATTGAGGAAAGTAGTCTTTACATCCATATGATGTAATTTCCAACCCATGTTAGGATCAAGAGAAATAATGGACCTCATAGTAGAGTACCTGGAAAATGGAGCAAAATTATACTCATAATCTATTCCCTCTTTCTAAGAGAAACCTTGGGCTATGAATCTAGATTTGTGCTTCTCAATGTTGCCATCTGCAACATGCTTGCTCTTGAAGATCCACTTTTAATTCACTACTGACTTCCCTTCAAGTCTCGGAACAATATCCCATACATAATTCTTCATGATGGATTGATACTCATTCATCATGGCATCTCTCCACACGTGATGTATATATTCTAGGGCATCACCATATTGATATCAGCATAGATGTGACTTTTGATGAGGAGGTGGCATTCAGGAGATCTCAAGAATCTCACTTGCATAATGATACTGAGTAGGAGGCTCCTATTCCCGAGGACCATGATCCAGATCATCAGGAGATCCCTTTAGAAATTATCTTAGAGCTAGATCCTCCTATAGATTTTACCCGAAAGAGGACAACATGGCTTCTTGATTCTTTGCAAGATGGAGAAGGACATGCAGCTCCTAAAGGTACATTCAGAGAGAGCAAGAGACCTAACATATACTCAGGATATTCATCCTTAATGAGTCACATCAGCGATTCAGAGCCTTCTGGTTTTGAGGAAGCAATTAAGAGCCAACATAAGATTTTCATTGTTCACAGAAAACCATGGGGGGATATTGTTATTGATCACTACTACAAGCCAAACAATCTAGATGTTGTTTGGTTGGGAATATGGGTTGATGCCATCAATGGATATCCTCAATCGGAGGCTACGTACTTCATCCTTGAATTTATCGGGCCATGTATCCTCTATATGATTCATGGCTATTGAATCTGTTGGGATTCACATAACTCCTTCCTCACTTTGGTTCAATGCATGCCATCCCTGTAACATAGATAATTCTTTGCAACGAAAGAGCCTTTGAATCCTTGGGATTATAGGCATGAACCTCAATATCTTATGAGGAGGACCATGTGCTTTAGCCTTATTACTCAATTCTTTGTATCTGTCATGCCCACATTTTGGACATATCGCTTTGTATGCATATTCGGCTCTATATAGAATACAATCATTGGGGCATGCATGATAAGATATGTACTCTACACCCAACATTTTCAACATTTGTTTTACCTATGCGCAACTTCCGAACAAGACATTATCATTCAGAAGTACCTTATCTTTGAAGAACCTACAGTTAGTGGGAAGTACAAATGTACAATGTCATTTAACGTTCATAAAATCAACCATTTTCAATGATGGTTGTGTCACAATATTACTCAAAATATAGTGTAGTTGATAGTCAGTTACCTCAACATTGCCGAGAAACATGCGTCTAGCATGCTATACTTTTCTTTCAAGTTGCATAGTAACATTTTTTTCCCCCACTGTGTAGACTTTGACCGACCATATCCAAATAGAGGTGTGGTGGAAGCCGATTTAAGGCTTTCAAAGAAGGATTTAGCAATATGAGCGTTATCCCCTAGCTCATTGTCTTGGAGTGTATGGAACAACATTGCATCCATGGAACTCCTTTGTCGTAATAACTCATCCATACCAACCTCTACTTCATTGCCTCCATTTCCAACATGTGAAGAACTACTATCACTATAGGCATTCTTGATTGGTGAGGGTGGGCGCAGTGGAAATTGAATAAGTGGTTGATTCAACCATGCTTGGTATGCTTCCTCTCCGAGTTGCATTCTTTTTTTAGCCTTCTCTCGATTTGATGTTGTATTGGGGTGCAACGGAAGATGGTAGGCATGTCGCTCATCATCAGAATCTTGATTTCAAAAATATTGAACATTACATCAATGATGTTAGTAAGCACAATGCAATTGGTTTGATCTCGCATTATAGAAAAGAATTATTACAGAAGCACGAGAATCACTTCCAGTAGAAAATGTTAAGTTGCAATCAATTTATAAAGCAGACATTCATATTGAGTGATAAATTAACATCAATTCCACATTAAATATGAAAATTTAAAATTGAGTAACACATTTTAAAATTGAGTTTATAAATTAAACTAACAATTTATAAAACATAATTTCAAACTGAGCAATACATTAATATGAATCCATTGAAAATTAACAAATACAATTAATCAATTTTTTTTTGTCTTACGCCCCAAGGGAATGTCTAAAGGTAATCCCAATGCAAGGTGTCTCTGACAAGCAGTTGGTGGTCTATGGAAGTTGTAGTTTATTAAAAATTCGCCACTAGGAGACAAACTACGTATTGCATGTACAACAACAAATATGGACGCTTTCCTTTTTCATAAAGAACTCCTAGTCATTGAAGTGTTCCTCAAATGAACAATTTGGAGAAAATAAAGAGCACCTAGAACTATTTATGAAACCTACAATGTTCCCATGAGTGCGTGGACGACCATCTATTCACAATAGGTTCTTCCTGTTTAAGTTTCCATAAATATAACCATTCATGCACATACTATAAATGGAAATGTTGTGCTTGTATTTAACAATATTCAAGTAATCAGACAAACAATATATATGACCACAAAATGGCATAAGTGCTAATGACTGTTTGGGAGGAATAAGTACATGTGAAACGATAAACAACCCAAGATTTGTAGCATCTATATTAGACTTGGTAATCATAAAACGATTACCACGAAAGGAGAATTCAGTTCCAACAGCCGACACAGGTAGAGAGGACGACTAAGTGCCATATAAAGCACGGTTGTATGAAGTTTGATATTTACTTTGCAAATTCACAGGAATGGAGAAATCATCGCTACCCTCTAACAATTGGACGGACCTCGGTGTGTACTTGGACATTTTTTCTTTAAATTCATGCAACTTTTTATATCTTCTAGTAGAGATGGGTTGGGTGGCATTCATATCATACTTTGGATTACTAGAACTTTCATATGACTGGACATAAGCTGAGGGGTTCGTCAATTTAGGATGAGACATAGTTATTTTGGCTTCCAACTTTTTCAAAAATTAGCATAAGGAAGTGTTCTTGGGTGTCTTTTATATATCACCTACTCGATTTTTTACTGCAGTAGGGGGTATTAGAGCATCGACATTAGGTAATCTATCATTGGTGTAATGGGTGAGTGTGACACGCAGAGGGTTCTCCTTCAACCCTTGACATTTTGAACACCACAAACTACTGGGATGTCATAAAAGAGTTCCATCTTGCGATGAATTACCGTCGATGAACCAGGATGGCAGCTTGAAGATGGCATGTTACAATTGGTGGGGTAAAGAGGATTCCCATTTTCATCCACGAACTGCTTGTGGTATCTTGCTCCTGATAAGAGCTTACGATGTTTTGAAACTGGTGGAATGTCTTGTCCATCCGAACTTGAACCCAAATTGTGATCCTGCAATATAGAATAAATCGATATTTAGATTCACATGGATAAGTAACATAAATTCAAATAAGTAATCAAAAAATAAATAAAACCTGAACTTACCAAGGATGGAATGGGAGAACTCGTCGAACTTTGAACAAGATGGTACGAGATGGAATTTGAAGAATTGGCCCTTTGATACTACAAACTTTTCTTCCTACATTTGAGCCAAATCAACAATCAACATTTATATACTTTTCTTCCTACAATCGTACGAGTTTTTAAATTATTTGAAAGATGGTGCATTTTGTGTATGTATGCACCAGTGCGACTTAACAAAAGGCGCACCGAAACTGCCAAAAATCAAAATTTTAAAAAATCGCACAAACCGTTTTTTCCCTAAAGTAAAAAGAGGGTGGCAATTTTAAGTTCGAAAAGTAAATCTAAATAGTCTTTAAAATGCAAAAACCTAAAAAATTAACTCATTGTTTTGCAAAAATTTTGAGGGGAGAGTTCTGGAAGAGAGACTTATGTGGAAGGAATTTGGAGAAACTAGAAGGAGTTATGAGGGTTGAAATTTCTTAGGTATGGTGAATCAAACCAAACCATGCATGATATAAATTTCAAGCATTTAAGTATTATTGTAGATCTTATAACCTTAGTTAGAGTTTAACTAGACTTAGAAAAGAAAATTTTCATACTTACCTTCAATGTTGCAACCATTATTTTCTCCCTACTTGTTTTCATTTTTTGTGGCTGCAAAATTATCCATTAGGGGTTAAATCCCTCTATCGTTATACAAAATTACGATTTCACCTTTCAGGGATTTTGGATTTATTGAACTTGTGATCATGTATAGAAACAGTAGGGTGATATGGGTCCACTTTCTTGGTCAAATCCGTAACCATATCGGCCCTGTCAATTCTTTGGGTTTTTTTAATTAAAAAAGGCAAGCGTCAAAATTGGTGCATTTGTATTACATGAACGCATCAGTGTGTTCATCTAAATAACGCACCGAATTTGACCTGCATTGCATCATTTTTAATTATTTTATAAAAACACAAAAGTCATTTTCCATGTCTCAGTTTTATGTTCCCGTTGCATCACATTTAATGTAATGCACCGGATTTACTATAACGCGTTGTGTTTTTATTATTTTACAAAAACAGAAAAGCCAATTTTAGTATTTCGATTCCTGTTACTAATGCGACATATTGGCATTAACGCACTGGTGCTATTTTGTCACTAACGCACCAGAGTGTTTAATGTATACAAGTGCACCGAAATCAAATTTATTCTTTTTAATAAAAAAAAATTCACATTTTGAAGGTCTATAATTTGTTTGTATAAAATATTGATAGCTTATGTATTTAATGGTACATGTTGTTTATAGATAGAAAATGCATGCTATGAGTTCAATGAACAACAAATTTAATCAACATAATGAGATGACATCGAGAATTATGAAGAAGGCAAGTGATTTTAATTATAGTCTAGATTCAAATTAATTTGATTGAATTATTTGTAAAGTTAACTAATATGTATTGGTTAATGTGTGACATGCAGTGCCAAAAAATGAGGAAGCTCGGTAAGATTCTTACCAAACTAACTTCAGAAGAGCGTAAAACATTGATGGAAAAGTTGCAGATGGATGAATCAGGTGAATAAAAAATAAGTCAATATGAATTATTTATTGAAATCTGAGTAATAATATATTTAATTAAGAATATTCACTATTATGTTTCAAATAACGTATTTCACATATGATGAATGTTATGCAGGTACTGACAGCAACATAAGTCAATGTTATCATAAGAAAAAAACAATTATGGAAGATGCAAATGATGATCAATTCGTCCTTAGCTCATTTGGAGTGGTGCCAAAAGTTAATAGAAGGGACAAAGAATTTTATAATACTATGAGGGATTTAGTGGAAAAAACGTATAGACATACTTTTCACGTACAATACATAAACCAATCAAATGATTCAAAGAATCAGGTCATATGTAAACTACAAGAGGCTTTCCCAGAGCAATGGTCAATGAGACCTGTCAGTCTTGCAATAGAAAATACATACAACAACAACAAAAGAATAATTCAAAAGGTAATATTCCTAAACATGTCTATGTAGAATATGTATCTGAAACTATTACAAAGCATCATTCATTCAATAATTTTGATTATATCATATTTATTTTTCATATCAATAGAGAAATAGTTTAATGTCATTTTACATTTTCAGGAAGATTATGAGAATCCCAAAGGATGAACAAGGTGATATGCGAAATGTGCCAGTAGGGATGTCCAAGAAAGTGTACAAGGATATGGTCAAGGAAATGGACATAATTGCATCGCAGAAAGAGCCATCTCAACAACAACGTACTTCAAATGTATAAAATCATTGGTTTTTAGGTTTATGTTATACATTTCATTAATTAAATTGACATTAAATATTAATTTTCAATTGTTTTGTTGCAGAAAAGAAAAGAATATGGAACCCAGTTAGCACACAAGACATGACGACAAGGAAAAAATGGGTTGAAAGCAAAGTTTGTGAGTATTTTTTTATTTCGTTTTAAGAAATAAACATTTCATAGTGGTTGTGATATATATATATATATATATATATATATATATAAATTTGTTTTCACTGGAAATCCTTGCATGCCTTCAAACAGGTGTTAACATACAAAGAGGAGCCCTCAGAAGAATTGATTGACATTGGGTTAAGCAAGGGTTGTGAGTATATGTTGGTGTATCAAAAAATGAATTGTGGATTTTGTAAGTCTCTATGTTGTTTTACTTCTCTCATTTTATAATTAATAAAAAACCATTTTTCTTTTATATTAAATCTATGATTTGTGATAGGGCATAACACTTTCACGAAATAAAGTATGGAGTGGAGCCAACAGAAGACTTGTTGATAGAAGGCATGAGATTTGGTTTTGAGAGAATGTGCATCATTCATAAGTCGATTATTTCTATGGTATGTCACTTTTCAATTTACATTAGTGTATACTATCTGTTTATTTTTCATTCTTCTCGTTGGTAATGTAGATACACTCAGTATACTTTATTTTTATGTTTACAGATGGAAGTTGAAGAAGAGGAAAACAATCGAGCCAATCAACAAAACATTCCGCCAAATAACCCAGTTGATTCAAGTGGCTCGAGCACCAATAACAGTTCCAACGAAGAATGATGCTCCATATTAAATTTTGATGTTAATGCAATTTCTTGTAGCTTGTTGTATATTTTGAAATAATTGTTTGTGAAAATCACACATTTTGTATAATGATGTACTGGACATAGTGTCCAATTTCAATGATGAGGTTACCACTAAGTGTAACAATAATTACATGCAAGTTGACATTTTGATTATTGTTGTCTCTATGTTGTCGTATTTTGTATGACAAAGGCACTCTTATTGATATATATAAAATAAAATTTTGATTCTATTGCATTCTTCAATATTATTGTCAAATGTAACATGTGAAACGGTACATTGGTAAAAAAATTTCCAAGAAAAAACTGTGTATTTTCATTCAAGATAGAGCAAAAATAAATTATTCACTATCATACAGTAGCCGTAAATGGTAAATTGGTAATTAAATGTATGGATGATTAAATATTACAACAGATTCTTGCATCTATGATATAAGAAATTAATCCAAATAAACAATTTCAATAATTAAAATTGAAATGAATTTTACTATAAACAAATATTTCAATTTAAGATGAAAAATGCAATTAAAAAAATAAAAAATATAATATATATATATATATATGAATGGAAAATCAATAGCCATTCTTCAAATAATCGTATTACAGTGCATTTAAAATACCATTGTGCCCCGATGCGTATATACTAAACTTGAGCACCAGTGCATTTACAACACTGAGCACTGATGCATTTACATCATTGTGCACCGGTGCATTTACAACACTGAGCACGGGTGCATTTACATCATTTTGCATTGGTGCATTTATAACATTGAGCACCGGTGTGTTTTATTATATGAATCACATCGGTGCATGTAGATTGCTTATGTGTACCAAGAACAATCACAACTTATGCCAACCGGGTTTTAGTTTTTAAGTCTGGCGGTGTGTTCCATGTGTTTAAATGCATCATGCCAGGTTGATATTTTGTAAGCACCAGTGCATTCTACTATTAAATGCACGGGTGCATTCATGGATGAAATGCATCGATGCATCCAGATAAATGTATTGTACCGTTAAATCTAAATATAATGAAAAAATGTACAGTGTGAATGGTATAAAATATCGCACCGGTGCATTTATTTTGCACAGACGCACCAGTGCATATTTAATATACTTAAGCACTGGTGCAACGTTGCAATTTGATTCTTTCTGGTGCTTGTTCTGGTTGAGTGCATCGATGTGTTTGTTCTAAGTATACATCATCGGTGCATCATATGTGAAAACTCACCAGTGCGCTTAATTTATGTTTTGCACACCTATAAACTAACCTCTGCTAAAACCTCCGGCCACCGAGTATTTTTTAGTTATAAATTGTATCCATTATAACCTCCGTAAAAACATCCGCTACCATTGGCGGAGGTCATAACGGAGGTATTTTTTGACAATTTTTGACAATCTTGTAACACTAGAAACATCCGCTATGACCTCTGCTACAGGGCGTTTTCTTTGTAGTGAAGAATAAAAGAACACCTATCAATTTGAGAAAGATGGGAAGAAATTCAGTTTACATCCTCTTAACGAAGAAGTGGAGAAGGATGGGAAGGGGGTGATCTTGGCATATGTGAAAGGAGTGGAGAAACAATAATATGTTCAACAATTGGTTGAAGAAGTTAAATAACTAAGCATGGGTTCTACAACAATGGCATTATTTTAGGAGGAGCATATGGGAGTTTGTCATTCTCATATTGTTCTACACAGTTGTATGTTTGT
Organism: Larix kaempferi; assembly: GCA_027924585.1. NCBI lineage: Eukaryota > Viridiplantae > Streptophyta > Pinopsida > Pinales > Pinaceae > Larix > Larix kaempferi. Next base: position 12,154,674 of record BSBM01000963.1, on the reverse strand, counting down.
AGGCGATGCAGTAGAAAGTGTGAAAGATGTGGCCATGAGGGATACATCCAAATGTAGAGTTGATAGAGAAGAGAATGTTGTACTTATGAAATTAGTAAAGTGGGTAATGAAAATGATGCTTACGAGGGAGGACGGTAAGGAAATAGGCATCATTGGGGTAAAAGAAATTGAGGTAGCACAAACTTGTGGAATGGATTCACAAAAAAGGGAAGAAACGTTAAAGAGTGAGGTATATGCATAACAATGATGGTTTAGAAGATTGAAGGAGATGTTGTAGATATTAGCAGTACAAATGGGTATTGGAGGATGTCCAATCTACACATGTTTTTCACCTACATTTTGAGCAAGATGCTCAAATTTCAAACCAGGGAAGTGTGATATTGGAGCATCCCTGTTGCAAAAGGCTATCTTGCACATCAATTTCTTTAGTAGCTTAGATAGGCTCCATAACATTTTTATAGATTGTTACTACAGAATGCATGGTGCTAAAACTCTGCAAAAGTTGCTATAGAACAGGTAATGCTACAGATCTGCAGAGTTTCCACAAAACATTGGGGTCAGTGCAAGCTAATGAGGGTCACTTTTGGCACGTTAGATGCAATAGAAAACTGAAAAAGCAGGCATCCCTCAACTTACTTGGATTTTTTGATTTACTTACGGAAAATATCTTGCATTGAGTAAAAAAGATGAAATGTAGGAAATTGAATCACGTTTCTGAATATATAACTTTTATGTATTGAAAATTTGCATAGCTATGTCAAGTTTCAGTTTTCCTAACAGACACTTTTTATTTTTCAGGCAAATGATAAGGTATATGTTTTTGTGGGTAGAGCCTTTGAGGGCCTAAATGATGGAATCAAGCTACAAAAATCGGCATGCATGTAGAGAACACATAGCACTTGTGCGCCATTATTTTTCGAAAATTAAATTAGTAATTTTATAATTTTTTTATAATTGTCTAAGTGATCAAACCTCAAAAATAGTACATCTTTTGTGGGTAGAGCCTTTGAAGGTCTTAATGCAAAATTCTTGAAATGGGTTTTTCATAGAACGTGGAGGTTAGTGTCCTCTTGTGCACCATACAATTTTTTTTTGAAATGATTGAGAATTGAAAAAGTTATGGAAGAAACACTAACAATGTGTTTCACGAGTTAAGGAGGTAGGACAGAAAATAAATTGAAAGAAAATAGGAAAAATTAATATTTCAAAATAAAAGTTACATATTTGGAATCTGCAAAAAAAATGCTATTTGTGTCTAAGATTTCGTCAAAAATGACTCTGTGTAGCATATTGTAACGAGTGGCTAAGCACAGGCTTCTCCAGAAACTGGAAGAAATACCCAATTAGCTTTGGTTTTTCATTAACATAGCACAGGTTTGGAATTACCGAAGCAAACTCCAAAGCATACACATAGGATTATTGTTGACATGTGAGCATGTGACTCGGCCTGTTTAAATTCAAAAATATTGCCGCGCTTTTAGATTTAAATAACGCGTACACGTTATATAACTAAATAACGCGTGCGCGTTATATCAATAATTAACGCGTACGCGTTATATAACTACATAACACGTACGCGTTATATAGTTACAAAACGCGCTCGCGTTATTCAAATCATAAAATACATGTTTAATACTTGAGAAAGAGGGGGTGTAGAAGTCAAGGGAAATTTTGTTTAATATTTGAGAAGGGGTGGGGAAGGGTCAAGGGAATCTATGGTTAATATTTAATAGGGGTGGGAAAGGGTCAAGGGCTTAGAAGGATGTTGGAAGCTTGAGTGGGGAGAGATGAAGGGAATGAGAACATGATGGGCTACAGGGGGTGAAGGGAAGTGGAGCTTGAGAGCACTATTAGGAGTAGAATAGGTTCTGAAGAGGTATAGGGTTAGAAGTTGAAAGTGAGACTTGAGTGACAAGGGGGATGTGAGAGAGAAATAAAGAATACAAGGGGGGGAGAGACATAGAGCGAGGGAGGGAGAGGGACAATGGGGAGGAATGGATTTGGAGGGAGTGAGAGATAGATGGGGATAGAACGAAATAAGAGATAGGAAGGGAGGGACAGAAAGTGTTGGTGGGAGACATGCAGAGAGTGGTGGCGATGGAGAGAGAGGGAGTGATGGAGAGATTGGGATAGGTTGAGGGAAAGATGAGGGAGGGATAGAAGGTGAGAGACAGGCGATGAGAGAGGGAGGGAGAGAAGGTAGGGTGAGGGATGGAGGGAGAAAGTTGGAGATAGATATGGATGGAGGGGGTATGGGTTTGAGAATGGAAAGTGACATAATGTGTGTGTATGTGTGTGTGCTTGAGAGAGAGAGAGAGACAGAGAGAGAGAGAGAGAGAGAGAGAGATTGATGGTTGGGGAGAGAGAGACTAGAGGGAGTTGTGAGCATCATATTCTCCATCAGCATCATATTCTTCATCATCATCATCTTCATGACCATCATCGTCATCATCAACATCTTCATCATCATCACCATCATCATCATCATCATCATATTCCTCATCAAATCAAAATCTCCATCATCATTATCATCATCATGATCATCATCTAAACATCACCATCACCATCATCATCAACATCTTCATCATCATCACCATCACCATCATCATCAAAATCTTCATCGTCATCACCATCACCATCACCATCACCATATTCATCATCATTGTCATCTCTAGGTTCCCCATCAACATCAACATCTCCATCATCATCATCTTCTTCATCATCATCATCTTCATCACCATCATCATCATCATCAACATCTTCATCATCATCACCATCATCATCATCATCATTATCTTTCTTGAATCAGATCAACATATCCATCATGTCACCATCATCTTCTGAACATCATCATCTAAACATCACCATCACCATCACCATCATCATCATCATTACCATCACCATCATCATCAACATCTTCATTGTCATCACCATCATCATCATCATCATCATTGGCATTTGTAGGTTCCTCATCAACATCTCCATCATTATCATCTTCTCCATCATCATCATCTTCATCACCATCATCATCAGCATCAACATCTTCATCATCATCACCATAATCATCATCTTCATCGTCATCAGGTCAACATCTCCATCATCATCATCTTCTTCATCATCTTCACCATCATCATCATCATCATCATCTTCATCGCCATCTCCATCATCTCCATCATCTCCATCATCATCACCATCACCATCATCATCATCTTCATGACCATAAACATCTTCATCATCATTGTCATCTCCCCCTTCCTCATCAACATCTCCATCATCATCATCATCATCATCATCATCACCATCTGAACATCACCATCACCATCATCGTCAACATCTTCATCATCATCATCATCATCATCAGCATCATCATCAGCATCAGCATCATCATCAAAATCTTCATCGTCATCACCATCACCATCTTCATCATCATTGTCATCTCTAGGTTCCCCATCAACACATCTCCATCATCGTCATCTTCTTCATCATCATCATCTTCATCACCATCATCATCATCATCTTCTTCATCATCATCATCTTCATCACCATCATCATCGTCATCAACATCTTCATCATCATCACCACCATCATCATCATCATCTTCCTCATCAGATCAACATCTCCATCATGTCACCATCATCTTCATCATCATCATCATCATCATCATCATCATCATCATTACCAACACCATCATCATCAACATCTTCATCGTCATCACCATCATCATTGGCATCTGTAGGTTCCTCATCAACATCTCCATCATCGTCATCATTGGCATCTGCAGGTTCCTCATCAACATATCCATCATCGTCATTTTCTCCATCATCATCACCATCATCACCATCATGATCTTCTGAACATCATCATGATCATCATCTAAACATCACCATCACCATCATCGTCAACATCTTCATCATCATCGCCATCAGCATCATCATCAAAATCTTCATCGTCATCACCGTCACCATCTTCATCATCATTGTCATCTCTAGGTTCCCCATCAACACATCTCCATCATCATCATCTTCTTCATCATCATCATCTTCATCACCATCATCATCGTCATCAACATCTTCATCATCATCACCATCATCATCATCATCATCTTCCTCATCAGATCAACATCTCCATCATGTCACCATCATCTTCGTCATCATCATCATCATCATCATTACCAGCACCATCATCATCAACATCTTCATCGTCATCACCATCATCATTGGCATCTGTAGGTTCCTCATCAACATCTCCATCATCATCATCATTGGCATCTGCAGGTTCCTCATCAACATATCCATCATTGTCATTTTCTCCATCATCATCACCATCATCACCATCATGATCTTCTGAACATCATCATGATCATCATCTCAACATCACCATCACCATCATCGTCAACATCTTCATCATCATCGCCATCAGCATCATCATCAAAATCTTCATCGTCATCACCATCACCATCACCATCACCATCACCATCTTCATCATCATTGTCATCTCTAGGTTCCCCATCAACACAACATCTCCATCATCATCATCTTCTTCATCATCATCATCTTCATCTCCATCATCGTCCTCATCAACATCTTCATCATCATCACCATCATCACCATCATCATCATCATCTTCCTCATCAGATCAACATCTCCATCATGTCACCATCATCTTCATCACCATCATCATCACCATCATCATCAACATCTTCATCACCATCATCATCAACATCTTCATCATCATCACCATCATCTTCATCAACATTATCATCTTTATCATCTTCATCTGCATCATGATCATCTTCATTGTCATCACCCTCCTCCTCCTCATCATCTTTATCATCTTCATCTACATCATGATCATCTTCATTGTCATCACCCTCCTCCTCCTCATCATCTTGTGCACTTATGCACTTAGGGATTAATATTTAGAAGAGGGTCTAAAGGCCTTTATGGGGGAGGGGCTCTAGGAGCAAGGTAAGACAGAGAGGGCAGGGGGGAGGGATAAAGGCGTAGAGGGTTAGTGATTAAGGGAGAAGAAGGGAGAGAGTGCTATAGGGAGGGATAATGACGAAGATAAAGAGAAGGTGGAGAGATGGAGAGTGGGGTGGTAGAGACATGGCTGAAGGGAGAGAAAGAAACATGAAAGAAACATGTAGGGAGAATGAGGGACAGATATTTAGAAAGAGATAGGGGGTATCTAGGGATTATTGGGAGAGAGCTAGGGGGTATTAAACCATACAAAACATTTGTTTTGTATGCAATCATATAAATTATTAGTTTTCTTTGATTTTGTTCGTTGCCCTAGCCGTGCACCTAACCTATTTATTGTGCTTGACTATATCGCGTTCGCGTTTTTTAACTACATATCGCGCATGCGTTTTATATTTATATAACGCGTACGCGTTTTTGAACTCCAGAAATAATGGACTGTTGCTGTCCGAGAGCAACTTCACTCTGTCCGAACGAAAGCAACAATCCCGCGATTTTTCGAACAGCACGAGCCCGCGTCTGAAAATTTTCACATTCTACACCAACTCCATCATTTTTTTTTATGCAGGTGCAGCATTGAGGACATCTTTCATGGTTGCTCACTGTGGTGTTGGGTTATATGGCCATATTTGAAGAAAATAATTAGCAAGCTTGAAGAATCTCCAATTGAAGAACACCAAAGATAAGGCCTTTGAAAGATTCATTTTGCCTATATTTGAGGAGCACACAAGGTAAGATATCAAGCTTCAAGACCAACAAGGAAGAACTTCCATTTGCTTATTATTGAAGAGCTTGTAATTGAGGAGCAACAAAAACAAACTATATTGAATTGATCATTGTGGTGATGGGGAATGCACGTAACCGAGTAAACAAATCCACAAGGAAGAAGAGACCTCAAGAAGTCATTGAAGAAGAGAAAGAAAAGAAAAGAATATACATGATGAATCGGAGGCTTTCTTTGGAAACTAATCCAAATCCAATTGTAGAGGATACCATGGTTCATCCTATTAATCCACGACAAGAGGGACCTTCAATTTCCACAATAGTTGTTGAACAAGCACCCCATGGAAGTAATCAAGAAGCAAAACGTAGGTGCTCATTAGGGGATGTTTCAATTCCCACTTCAAGTCAAAGTGATAAGTTACCATCTCAAGATGAAGCTCACGAAGAAACACACAATTTGCTATCCGGATGTGGTTATACAAGCGATGAAGTCAGAGAGGCGTTGGACATTTTGCCTACTGTTGAAGAAGAGAATGTTATCCACACCATCGATGAGGATGTTGGACTTCCACAAGGGGATGTTGGACTTCCACAGACCATGGATGAGGATGTTGGACTTCCACCATCCAACTACCAGGAAGAGAATGAAGGACACCAAGCTACTACTGAAACGCCAGAGCGTCTTGGTGATGCGCTACATGGTACAATTCCAACCCCCTTACCTCCATTAGCAAGCACACGTCGAAGAACTCCGAAGCGTATACAAGTTGATGAAAGACTTATGAATTCCATTGAAGGTACGCTATCTAAACGTAGTATTGCTTATCAAACTCAACAGATACTTGATAAATATTTTGTTTCTAAATGTGATGGAGATAAATGTAGATTATTTTTATCATTGTTAAAATCTAGGAGCATGAATGTTGTTAGGAAAAAGTTAGGGATAAAGATGATAAAGAATTCTGAACCAAGTTCTCATATAGTTAAAAGCCTAGTAGATGCATTTGGTAAAATTGGTAAGAACACACGTTCAAAGGACCGCAATGCTGCTCGTCGTGTGTTGTCACAATCAATTGCAGATAAGAACACCAGGGCCCTTCGTATTCTCAGGCCTACATCGAAACTAGTTAATTTGAATGTAAAAACCCTCCGTAGGTATTCTATTAGAAGAGAACATCTTGACACAACCGATCAGACAGATTTTTGGGCCTTTGTTGGTCGGTTGCCACGTCGTGACATGAAGCTAGTTGATGCAGTAAAGGGACTAGTGCATAGTTTTTGGCATGATCACACAAGGCCTTCTTCAAACCGAAAGGATGTACTAAAACTAAGAAGGGGTTCAAAGGATCGTGAGCCACATACTAAGCATCTTCTTGATAAACACAGACAGAGCTTTACGAAAAATTTAAGATTGAGCATAGACAATTGAACTTGGGGCAAAGATCTTTTGAGAAATGTAAGCCATGGTATGTTAGAATAAATACTCTTCGTAACACTTGTTGTTGTAGATACCATGTAGAATATGAATATTACTATGAAACATTTTTGTACATTCGTCGTGTGTTGCATACTAACATTGTGCAGGATTGCTCCATGACAATACCACCGACTTCATCAAGAGAATTCATTCATAGCATCATGTGCAATAGGCCCGAGGGGCAAACATACTATGCAAAATCTTGTTTGGATGGAACATGCTCCAACTGTGCTGGAATGGCATTATTGAGCCAATGTATGCACGAGAATGGAGACAGTGAATTTGGGAAAATGGTTACAGACATGAAAAGTTTCAAATATATCAACTATGAAATAGTCCCAGGGAAAGAAAGCAAAAAAATACAATTGGTGACATCTCAGGTATGCATTTATATCTATAAAATTATGTTGTAACGGTTACATTTCAATCCTTACTTACAACAAAAAACTGACATTGAGATCATTTTGTGTCACCAGGTACAAGTTAGTGACTTCATCAAGGAATTTATTGAAAAGACACATCAATATGTTCAGCATGTCCACGTGGCACGATGGCAGGATGAGAAGTTTAGAATATGCAGAGATACATTTCCCCTTGGTACTATACTTTCAGTTGTTGATTTTGCCGAGAACTACACTCTGCAACCTCAAAATGAGATCCAAAGTCAGTATTATCACTCTGAGCAGGTTTCCTTGATGGTCCATATCACATACAGGCATGGCCCAAATAGCACTGAAGAGCGAAGAGAAATTCTGAAGGAATATCACTTCTACATAACTGATGATAGGTGCCACGACTTCCACTATGTACGTCACTGCTTCATCATGTTCTATGATCACTTGAAGGGAAGGAACATACAGATGGACCGACACTGGATTTGGTCTGATGGGTGTGCTGGTCAGTTCAAAAATGCACGCATATTTCAGTGGTTGTGTTCATTGCATAAAAACTACAAAGTGCCACATATGTGGAACTATTTTGAGACTGGGCATGGTAAAGGAGGGCATGATGGAGCCGGAGCATGTGTCAAAACAGCCCTACGAAGAGAGGAATTGAAAGTATCTACAGAATCTACTATTCTAAATGCTCAATCTATAGTCAGGTGGTGCACGTCAGTAATGGGAGAGGAATCAACTATGCGAGTAGAATCCACAAGAAAGAGACATGTGGAGAGATTTTTTTGGGAGGTGGTAGACATAGATCGTTCACATGCATGGGAATGCAAGACTGTGCCTGGGACTCGTGGCTTTCATTCGGTTCGAAGCTCTGATAACCCAGTATTTGAAATTTGGACCAGAAAACTTGCTTGTTTTTGCCCGCCTTGTTGTGATGGTGACTGGGATGGGTGTGAATCATTGGATTGGGTTGATGGATGGGATCGCATATCACTTCCACTTGATCAGCGTGCAATTGTTGAGTTAACTCCGTTGGAAGAAGACCAATCATCTATTTCTGCAGATTTTGATCATGTATCAGACCTTGTACAACCCGGTATGATGCATTTCCTTAACATTTTTTGTTTGTTTACGTAGTCTTCAAATGCACATTAATGGCCTTGTATCGCACGAAAAATATTTTGATCATATACCTACAATCATATAATGCAGGGCACATATACGCAGTGGTTGCCTCAAAAGATACTGAATGGGGTGATGAATATTGGTTGGCACGCTGTATAGATGGAAAGCAAACCCTCATTGTGTCCATGACTGACGATGAAAACAACCACTTTCCAACTGGTTCTATGGTTGTTAAAGGTGAATACTTGACACGGGACAACAATGGAAGAAAGAAGGGTGGATATGTTTACAGGGATTACAAACCAGGTGCAAGTGTATATCACTTTACCAACTTAATCATTGGCACAAACCTTCAGGTACGAACAATGCCTAGTCGAAATACATCGAAGGTACGCTACTTCTTACCGGATACAGAGCACGAGAGACTAATGGAGACCATCAGTATAAGAGATGATCCGGAGGGCTTGGTTGTATGATAATAGGTGGGATCTAGCATGATGAGGTACGTTACATACTTTTAATACTATACTATTTTCACTATTTGTAATTGAATATTGATATATGTTCAATTTTCACATGTATGTTTCATATGAATATGTCAATTTTGCGTTCTTGATATGCCAAATTTACAAGAGATGGATTAAAATTATATTATGTTCATATGATCAGTAAACCATATATTAATCATGTTTGAGAGGTTGCTTAGCTAACTTTAAGGGCATTTAAGCTCTATGTTAAGCCCAACTAAATCCTTATGAATCACTAGACAATCGAATTGGTTCCTTGAGTAATTCAAATTTCTTTATGTAAAACCATTTTTCATTCATTTTAGTATGAAATCAAGTTTTTAGTATTTTTTTCTCTTTACTGGCTCTATTCTAGTTTCCTTTGAAAATTTGCTCAAAGTATTGTTGTTCTTAGTTTTATGAACCTATTTGTGATCTCTTTCATGTGATCATAAGATTTTACACATCACTGCCATAACCACTAGACAATTGTACACTATACAACTATGAAAGTCTCTCTTAATCTAGCGACAACCACCTTTTACCCATTTCTATAGAATTTATCTTCTTTAATAATTTTCTAATCCAAATTTTAATAGCTATTACATTTTCACTATACAACTATGAAAGTCTCTAGTGACAACCACCTTTTACCCATTTTTATTATACATCTCTAAGTTATCCACACAAAAACACACACATATATATATAATAATTATTGTGTATTCATAGTCAAAACTAAAAAATATATGGATTAAAGTGGATAAACATTAAACTAAACTAAAATTAAACTAAAATTAAACTAAATTAAATTAAACTAAAAAATATATGGATTAAAGTGGATAAACATTCAACTAAAATTATAATAATTGTGTTTTTTAATCCATTTTTTACTTATGATCAGTAAACCCTAAAATTATATTATGTTCATCATGTTGGTTATTGGCTTCACCCAACAAAATTAATTCAATTCATGCTCACTATATTAAACAATACACTTATATTAAATTTAATTCATGTCTTGTTAAATATTTCATAATGAATTAGCTAGTTGAGAGCACCACCTTAGACCAAGCCATCATCATCATGGACCTGCAAAACCCTAGTTTCCAAAGTGTCTAGGCAGGTTCGGGCTAGGAACACTAGCCATACCCGCCCGGTGGATGATTTTCCAAAGTTGACCCCCGTGTGCAAAAATTGCACACTCCCACACTGAGCAAAACCCTAGTTTCAAAGATGGACCTGCAAGGTGACACATGGGCCACCGGGTAGGAGGGGAGGGGCACCCCTGGCACTATCCCGGTGTGCTGAATCCAACGGAGTCGACGGTTCGTCGATCCGAGCCACGGTCTTCATTCTATGGCTCGTCCCGTCTCACTACCAGAAGGCCTTCAGGGACACCTGCTGGATACCTACCAGGGGCATAGAACTCCAACCATGCAACAAAACCGGGTTCCGGGGAGACCTGCAGGTGTGTCTAGACAGGTTCGGGCTAGGAACACTAGCCATACTTGCCCGGTGGATGATTTTCCAAAGTTGACCCCCGTGTGCAAAAATTGCACACTCCCACACTGAGCAAAACCCTAGTTTCCAAGATGGACCTGCAAGGTGACACATGGGCCACCGGGTAGGAGGGGAGGGGCATCCCTGGCACTATCCCGGTGTGCTGAATCCAACGGAGTCGACGGTTCGTCGATCCGAGCCACGGTCTTCATTCTATGGCTCGTCCCGTCTCACTACCAGAAGGCCTTCAGGGACACCTGCTGGATACCTACCGGGGGCATAGAACTCCAACCATGCAACAAAACTGGGTTCTGGGGAGTCCTGCAGGTGTGTCTAGACAGGTTCGGGCTAGGAACACTAGCCATACTTGCCCGGTGGATGATTTTCCAAAGTTGACCCCTGTGTGCAAAAATTGCACACTCCCACACTGAGCAAAACCCTAGTTTACGAAATGAATGCACAATGAAGCCACTGGGCCATGGGGAGACGAGGGAGAGGGCCCCCTAGAGGTAATCGCACGCTAGGAGACCAACGGAGTCGACGGTTCGTCTGTCCGACGTCCGGTTTCCGAGTTATGTCGAGTTGCAAGTCGCATGAAAATGCCGTTCAGGGACACTTGGTGAATTTCCGTCCGGGAGCCAAAAAGCAAACGAAGCAGGAAGATTGCGTGCCGTTGGCTCCTGCAAGTGTGTGTGGGCAATGCCGACGTGGGAACACTGCCGGGAGCCATAAATCCATGATAGTAAATTAATTCATGACAAAAAAAACTGAATTATTCCTTTCAATGGATGTGGTTTTCAATTTCCTATATTGTTAGGTCAATTTGGCACATTCATTGAAAGAAATTGTAGACTTTAATGATGATCACAACAAGTGTGTTTGTTAAAACCTTGTGAAATAGAGCATCAAAAGACCTACATTGTAGGCCATATAATTGTGTTTGTTTACCTTTTGTTTGATGGACCATGCACAATAAGTAATAAAATAATTTTTGAAGTAGGTCATTTCATTTTTCTGATTTTTTCTTTGGTGGTGTTGAAAAAGACCATTGTTCTTATTGATGGGATTTCATGTGCTTATGATTCTTTGGATAATCTGGACACATACAAGGACACCATTATTAGACTAATTCATTATAAACAATTTAATATGAGTAATCTACATAAATGAATTGAAAAATTAACAAAAATAACAAACAACCCATATACCTTGGAATATAACACAAGAGTGACCATGTTAGGCAATCTTACTTATCTACTTACCTATGGTCATCTAAGTAGACCATTTGGATCATGTCTATTACTAATGATCTCCATTAACTTTTCATGTTCACAATGAGGCTTGAAGTATCATACCTTTGATGGGTGCTTCCTTGGCATTGTTTGTAGTTTGAGGTTTGTATCGAAAACTAAGTTTGTAAAGTGGTATATAGATTCACCTAGTCTAATCTTGAAATACATAACCAACCTTCTTCCATGTTTGGTCATCCAGTGTTAGATATTATCCTTTAATAACCATCAAACTGATTACAAGTTGATCACCATTGTCATCTATTAGTGAGACATGAGGGTTTGGTTCGCCTTTAAGGAACATGCCAACAAATAGTGAGTGCCCCATTAATTATCTTTCAGGGAAACCATTGCATATATGTTCATTTTATTCTCAAAAATGAGATTGATGGTGTTTATTCTCATGCAATGTATACAGTTAGGATTAAGACAACTGTATAAATCTATGGGCAATGCCGACGTGGGAACACTGCCAACACTGGCTCGGGGGAGGTTTTTGCAGAGTTTACCTACCAATGCGAGATTGCATGCAATTACACTGAGCAAAACCCTAGTTTACGAAATGAATGCACAATGAAGCCACTGGGCCATGGGGAGACGAGGGAGAGGGCCCCCTAGAGGTAATCGCACGCCAGGAGACCAACGGAGTCGACGGTTCGTCGGTCCGACGTCCGGTTTCCGAGTTATGTCGAGTTGCAAGTCGCATGAAAATGCCGTTCAGGGACACTTGGTGAATTTCCGTCCGGGAGCCAAAAAGCAAACGGAGCAAGAAGATTGCATGCCGTTGGCTCCCGCAAGTGTGTGTGGGCAATGCCGACGTGGGAACACTGTCAACACTGGCTCGGGGGAGGTTTTTGCAGAGTTGACCCACCAATGCGAGATTGCATGCAATTAAACTGAGCAAAACCCTAGTTTATGAAATGAATGCACAATGAAGCCACTGGGCCATGGGGAGACGAGGGAGAGGGCCCCCTAGAGGTAATCACACGCCAGGAGACCAACGGAGTCGACGGTTCGTCGGTCCGACGTCCGGTTTCCGAGTTATGTCGAGTTGCAAGTCGCATGAAAATGTCGTTCAGGGACACTTGGTGAATTTCCGTCCGGGAGCCAAAAAGCAAATGGAGCAAGAAGATTGCGTGCCGTTGGCTCCCGCAAGTGTGTGTGGGAAATGCCGACGTGGGAACACTGCCAACACTGGCTCGGGGGAGGTTTTTGCAGAGTTGACCCACCAATGCGAGATTGCATGCAATTACACTGAGCAAAACCCTAGTTTACGAAATGAATGCACAATGAAGCCACTGGGCCATGGGGAGACGAGGGAGAGGGCCCCCTAGAGGTAATCGCACGCCAGGAGACCAACGGAGTCGACGGTTCGTCGGTCTGACGTCCGGTTTCCGAGTTATGTCGAGTTGCAAGTCGCATGAAAATGCCGTTCAGGGACACTTGGTGAATTTCCGTCCGGGAGCCAAAAAGCAAATGGAGCAAGAAGATTGCGTGCCGTTGGCTCCCGCAAGTGTGTGTGGGCAATGCCGACGTGGGAACACTGCCAACACTGGCTCGGGGGAGGTTTTTGCAGAGTTGACCCACCAATGCGAGATTGCATGCAATTACACTGAGCAAAACCCTAGTTTACGAAATGAATGCACAATGAAGCCACTGGGCCATGGGGAGACGAGGGAGAGGGCCCCCTAGAGGTAATCGCATGCCAGGAGACCAACGGAGTCGACGGTTCGTCGGTCCGACGTCCAGTTTCCGAGTTATGTCGAGTTGCAAGTCGCATGAAAATGCCGTTCAGGGACACTTGGTGAATTTCCGCCCATTTTATAATTTAAGCCACTTTTAAATATTTGAACTTCCATATTATTTTTGAAAGAGTATAATATTTCAAAACTCCTAAAGAGACAAAAACACATGATCAAAACTCCTAAGGCTGTAATTTAGAGTAGTAATAATGGGGGGTGATGGAGTTGAATTTGATCCTATGGAAGATAATGATACTAATATTATTGAGAATAAAGGGATAATAGGTTGATCCATGACACCTTTGTTTGCATGGATGAGGATGCACCTATGTATGAGACCTATGATAATATTCATGATGTACATCTTATTGATAAGGCACACAAAGGCCTATACAAGAGATCAAAGATGGGTCACTTTGTCTACTAATTTGATGTTGATAAAATTGAAGGTATTGAATGACATTTCAAACAATGGTATGACAAAGATCCTAATGTATACACAAGGTTAATATATAAGGTGCCCCATAAGGTTCTTTGTCATATCCCTATAATTCTAGGTTTTTGATGATTGTTTAGGTTAAAAAACATAGCACATTATATGGATTATCATGTACAAAGATAAGTGAAGATGGTATTATATGAGTGGCTACAAATGGTTCTCAATTTACGATCATCAAGGAAATATTACCCATTTTTTAAGAAGAACCTCATAATGTTAGACTTTCATTGGTAGTTGATGGCAATGGGTGTGCATGAGTGAGTTCGTTGAAACCTTGAAAACATTGTATTGCATTTAGTTTGATTAAATTACACGAGCAAGAACTTTGACATAACTTGTAATGATCATCCAAAATCACAAATTTTAATTAGATACCAATTAGTGCATGCATGTAGTGAATTCGTTGAAACCTTTGAATATAATAGTTTGTTCTTTTGACATAGTGCATTCGTGAGTAAAAGATAATCCACACAAATCAACACATTAGAATGACACAAGTACATGTATCCAAAAGTACATATATATCCAAAAGTGCATGTCTCCAAAAGTACATGTATATCCAAAAGTCTCCAAAAGTGCATGTCTCCAAAAGTACATGTATATCCAAAAGTATCGAAAAGTACATGTATCCAATGAAGTCAATGTACATGTCTCCAAAAGTACATGCACAATAAAGTCAATGTACATGTCTCCAAAACTGAATGTATCGAAAAGTACATATATATACAAAAGTATCCAAAAGCACATGTGTCCAAAACTATCCAAAAGTATCAAAACTCAAGCTTTCTCTTGTTCTTTCCCGATGTTGATCCTCTAGGCACATCCCTAGGATCAATGTGCATCCCTGGATCCTACAAATTAAATATCAATTGTTAAATTCAACTAACTATGTACACTAATACATTATCTCAACAATTATCAACTGGTGCATGGAAAGTGCATGAAACACTTGGTCACTGAAGGACATCTCACCTCAACTGACAAAGGAGATTGTGTTGCTTGTGTAGCAGATGGAGCCGTCGGTTGAACATCCAGGATGGTTGAACCAGGGGGGCCAGGCACTGCTCCTGCTGGTGGTGGCTACAATGAAAAAATGTTGAAATAGTTAGAAATGCATGAATAAACAATAGGTCCAACAATAATAAACTATGTAAAGATAATGTTGAAATAGTTACATACCTGTGTGTGATCAGTCGCCACTGCAGATGCGGCACTAACTGCTGCATCAACCATCGATGCAAGGTTCTCAGCAGACAACTCGGGTTCCTGTTGCAGTAAACATGCAATTCAAACATTAACAAAAACGATTTATGCACTGGATTTCAAGTTAAACAACAAATATCATCGAAGGATATACATTACCGTGGTGTGAGTAAGCCCATGGTCGTGGGCAGCTGGAGTCTTTCTCGGAGTAGAACGCCTCACATACACACGACCCTTGTTCACGAATGGCCTGGAGGGAGATGCAAATACAGGCAATGGGCCAGATGTGTCGGATGGTGCCTACAGTCAGCAAGTGTTCATGTAGTTAGACATGCATGATTCAACAAACAAACATGTATTTAAAAAATGTCATTTTTAATTGTTTACCTGGAGCCCAGATGTTTCAGGGGACGGTATGACCATGGGCACTACCTCCACATTACCTTGCCCCTATGAAGGATCTGCCATCTGCAAGTTTAATAATTGTAAATATTAGACCGTATATAGCATTAATGAACTAAAATGTAAAGTATGTGGAAATTAACAAATTAACAAGTATTAAAAAACTGAAATTTTAAAATGTTTACCTCGGTGTGAGATACGGCAATAGGTGGTATATAAGATGGGCCTGCCGAATGGGTAGCATCATGCCCCCCTGTCGAGTTTGGAACATCCGGCTCTGGGGCGTCACTGCCGGTAATCATCATCAACTGCAAGTTCACAAAATTAATATATTAGCTCAAACTATATATATGTGTACAAAGACGAAAATAAATGAAGAATTTATTACA
The DNA here is from genome assembly GCA_027924585.1 of Larix kaempferi. Classification (NCBI taxonomy): domain Eukaryota; kingdom Viridiplantae; phylum Streptophyta; class Pinopsida; order Pinales; family Pinaceae; genus Larix; species Larix kaempferi. Next base: position 12,138,439 of record BSBM01000963.1, on the reverse strand, counting down.
ATTAACCATCAAGATACCTCTCTCAAAAAGCCACTGAAGGCAACATCTGATGCAATACCATAGCAGGGACGACCACATGATGTGCACTCGTGAGGATCAGTACTAGGATGGGGAATAGCTGATGGTCCTCCACTAGTGGATGGTCCTGATGGTCCTGCAGTAGTGGATGGTCCTGATGGTCCTGCAGTAGCTGATGGTCCTGCATCGTGACGAGCTGGTGTATGTACCACACCAGGGACAGATGTCCCTTCCTCACCCATATGTTGAACCATCCTGCCATGGCGAACAACCGTCCGTGCCAAACTCAAAAATGCATCCCGTGTCTGCGGAATAATGCGATGTGCTGGTGGGACATCTGGCCCAGGCAACTGCCTGCGAGGTGCAGGGATAGGGCGATCCTGGTCTCGAAGCCTGGCATTGGGTCGGTTTTGGGGCATCCCCCCACCGATCCCCTGGAACTGTAAGATGTCAAAATAGTTAACGTGTTTATGCAACACGAACTCTGCATACATCTTTCGAAGGAAATATAAGGGAATTTCCCTGTTGTTGTGTGGTGGCATATCAAAAACCATGTACCATCTGTCCATCCAGTTATCAACAAATGGTTGAAACGTGCACCACTCAATGGAGATATGCGGCTTGCTTGCATTAGGGATTTCCCCCGTCCGAGGGTCCCTAAACAATGCAAATATAACCTCTTTGGATATTTTTAGCTTTTTTACTGCATTGTAATCTAGTCCATCAGCATATTGTTGTCTTTTTCTTTCTCTGTAAGATGCAATATCATACAGGACATTCGTAGATTGTGAAATTGTGTCCACAATTGCATCCAAGGTTGATGCAAGTGAACGGCGAATCCTGTCGCCACCACTAAAAGCTTCACTTATGCCCCTCAATTGGGCAAGCTCAATCAATATTTCGGCATTGGCATCCATAGCCGCAACTGCAATAAAGACATTAATACGAAAATCATTAGAAACATATACATGGTATATAATGACGTCTCTTCAAAATTGAACATGTATTAAATCAAACTCACATAAGCAATTTAATGGCATTTACTTACATACATTTAAAACTTAAAATTAAACATTTGACAATTAAAAAGTAAGTTAGTCAGATTGGCAGAGACGAGGAGGAGGAGGATCAAGGCAGTGATGAGTTTGTTGATTCAGGCATGGAGGAGGAGGATCAAGGCAGTGATGAGTTTGCATCTATGTGTCTCAATGTCTCATTGTGTTTTGTGATTGTGAATGACAAATGTGTTGTGATTTGTGAATGATCTAATTTCTATTGAATATTTCATATTTGTAATTGTAAATGTAATTTCTATTGAATATTTGTAATTGTAAATGTTAAATTTTATTGGATGATCTATATGTCTATATTTTTAAATTTTAATATATTTTAAAAATATATTAATTCCGGGGGTCACCGTGTCCTACGTGTCATAATTCCGGGGGTCACCGTGTCTAGTGGGGACCAGGGATCAAATTTGAAGGGTGGGGTCCCATTTCACTATGAAGGGCTATGAGATATTGAACACTATTGAAGGGCTATGAGAAATTTATTAATATTTATTCTATGTGTATATATGGATGTGTTCATGTTGTATGGATTGGATTCTAGGTTAACCGAGGCCTTTTTAGAGCAAAGAATGGGGTAATTACTATTTGGGAACAAGTTTTTTATCAAATGTAAATTGCGGTGATGGAAGATATTGAGGGTGCCACATGTTGTGGAGAAAGTAGTATTGATTCCTATGACGTAATAGGGAGTTCAAAAAGTCTGGTTTCAAGTATTGTCATGCGTAGCTCGATTGATTTTTCTCGCGCTAGGGTTGTAGCAATTGTTATGGCCATTACTGTTAAAAGGATTGATGGGGTGGAATCCCGTGAAACGATGAGTTCTTTTGTTAAGACGTAGATTCAGTGAAATTTGGTGGGAGTCTTATGTTCATTTTATGCACAAAATTCGATTACTTGATTTTGTTGCATTGTTAACTCTCCTCCTAGTCATAGCTACAATCTCTTATATAATTGTGAAGGTTATCAATCCACTCAATATATTAAAGTTGTAGTAGGCCAAAATCATCCACATATTTATTGTACTCACAAATGTTGACATTCCAATTTCTATGTAGAGCGCCCATTAACATTAGATTGTATGGGACATGTTTTTGAGGCATGATGTCATTATCTCATAACAACAAGCTTTTTATCCATAAATATGTCATCTACAAGCCAACGGAATTGTTCCTAATCCTTTATAAAACTGTCATAATTATATCAATACCAACATCCCTACCTATTGACTTAGCTTAGAAGATATTACACCTTCGGATAACCAAACCTGATTCCAAGGTTGGTAATCATAAACGTAAAAGCATCATCATAAGGAAATAGCATGTTGTGTTGAGGAAATTCCTTTTTTTCCATTTCCTTCTCAGTATAATATTTGGTTGTGGATCATTTAAAATGTATAATTTATTTTAATATAATTGGGAAGCTAAATTCAAATTCATTAATTTATTAATATGATTTGATTTTTTTATTAATAATAAGTTATTCTTTTCATTTGAAAATGTAATAGTACATCAAAATTTCAATGTTTACTAACGTAGTAAAGTTGAGAGGCTTTATTTTTCAGTGGATATAGCAGACCTGTAAATTCATAGGATGTCAAAAATCTAGTCAGCCTTGAAGTTGAGCTCCTCAAAGAAAACGAATTTCTTTAAATATGTTTATGGCAGGCTGGCATTGCCAGCTTCGCTCCGCAAACTATCCTGGAGGACTGGAGGAGATAGGGTAGGTGGAACTTGGAAGTAGCTCAACCACAGTGGAATAGGGGTATAAGAAAAAGCTTGTTTCTATTCATGCAATATGGTCGGAGCCATGGAAGCATGGAATTCCAGCATTGACTTGATACAACAAAGAAAACAAAAGGTGGAACTTGGGAGCTGCAGGATTGACTTGATACAACAAAGAAAACACAGGGTGTGAGGCTGGGAGCCGTAGATGGTAGGATTAACTTGATACAACAAAGAAAACACAGGTCTATAGGTAGGGGCCACGGGCAGGAGCAACAACCTGCAACATTACAAGAAGTTTATGGATTGTGGATTTTGTCTGAAATGCCAAATTCGCGTGGGCATATTAACATAATATATTATACATTGAATACTCAATTAACTCACGGAGTTAGCATTCACGAATTGGTATGTGATAACTTGTAACTTGGTAAGCCCGCTAGCAACAACACGTATGAGCCACCTTCCAGGTTTAATAATTTTGTTGATGCCATTAAATGTGTTAAACACGTAAGCGCTCGCTACAAACACGAGAACTTCGAAGCGTTCAAGCCATGGGCTACTCAGTGTAAGCCCGTCCACGTAAGTTGCTCAATGATATTATTAGAGGCCCAATGGTCCATGATCCATGGATGATCGAACACGTGGATATTGGAGAGTAAGCGAGTCCCACTCCCAAGTCACCTAGCTAGTAGCCGCATTCCCAATTTCCCACTAAAAATTGTTGATGGGTGAAATTTGAAGCTACCCTTCTGTTGCAATTTTAAACAGTAGTGGTTAATTTAATTATTGAAGGGCTTACCATGAAATTAAATTTTTTTTGCATGGTAAAATTTGAAGTGGCCTTCTATGACGTGTGGGTAAAATTTGAAGTGGCCTGAAGGCTTCAAATTTGAAGCCTGGTGGGGACACTCGTGTCCCGTGTCCTCGTGTCGGGTGACTTAGAAAGGGGGGAGTTTTAATTTTTTCAATTTTTGGTTTGATTATGAAGTTTTGAGTTTTTTGAAAAGGGTTTCATTTTGAGGTGTGAATTTAATTACAAATTGGGTTATTCCCAATTTGATCAATATTACAAAACTAGGTTAAACAATAAAAAAATAGTGATTTGGATTAAAAAATCACAAAAAAATGATTTGGGTGAATAAATTACCTGACTAGATGAGAATGCACCGGTGAATTTGTCTCCTCTCCAGCTAAATCGAGCAACACGGATAGTTGAATGGGCCACAAAGCGTCCTCGTCCAGGGTCAATTTCGCCTCTATTCGCGTTACTGATGCGTGAGTGTCGCAGGTGGTCGGCAATCGGCCGACTGTGTTTTTAAATTCATTTTTAGTTTTACATATCGCGTACGCGATTTGGAAATACATAACGCGTACGCGTTTTTTAAGTACATAACGCGTACGCGTTATTGTTACCTAGCCTACATGTCCAATGACATGTTAGGCTCGGGTCTTACCATGGCAGGGGGTAAATATCATAAACGCGTTATGTTTTAGGTATCAGGAACGAGATTTGAAAAAATTAGCATTGCATCTAAAGTGACCCTCATCTTCTTGCACACACCCATTGCTTTCAGATCAACAAAAGTTTCGTGTCCAACAACTCTATGAAGAGGACAATGTTGCATTCATTTCTACTTGCTTACAATATACACATCCAAATATTTGATAAAAATATTTTATAATGCATAAGTTATTTATGCACACATATAATCAAAGAAGATAATATTTAATTATCTCTAATGTATGTTGTAAATAATAAAGACCGTGAGACAATTATTTGTGAAACCATTCCTAGCCCTAAATTGGAAGTGAATCATTGGTAGTTGAATTATTGGGTATGTCTTAAGTAGTTTTAATTACATATATATGTTCCTTTATGTGATGAGGACATGGGAAGGTTATGTTCTTAGTTGACATTGTAGAGGCAGAGAGAAGTATGAAGTTTGTGAGAGTTTCTCTTTTAAATATAATATCGAAGCAGTCCATTCTCAATAAATAAAGATTAAATAAAGATTGCAGAATTGTAATTGTTTTTATGATCAAATGTATGGCATTTGAATTATATTGTGAATGCATGTATGTGTTATTATTTTAATTTTAGTCTTATGTGTGAATATTTTTGTTGTGAGTGTGCAAATTTGTTGATTTTTAATAGAATTTTTTTTTAAAAGTTTTTATGGGAATTTGAACTTGTAATTTTCCATTTATAATTTCTCATCTCAATTACTCATTAAGAATTGCTCAACCTATATAAAATATATAAAATTGAGTTAATAAAATAGATAAATCTAATTTATCTAATAAATCTATTAAATTAATAAAATGAATAAATTTCTATCATAATTTACTATCTTTTTCAAAATTTTAATCCTTTGAATGATGTTAAAATAAATCAAAACCCTAAAGATCAACTTCCATAATCAAAGTTCCCATGCTTTGGGAAATGATTTTTTTGTAAGAAATAGTGTTTTTTTTTGTTCTTCATAGTTCAACATTGAGTTGTTATCATAAAAATTTGGCATGAAATTGTTATGCTTTCACTTACCATATATTGATTTCAATATCCGGTTGTTATGTTTATTCTTATTATACATTGATTTTAGCAATATGTATTTTCTGTGAATTGTTTTTATTTATAATAAAAAAAATTAGTTATAATTTTTTTTCAAATATTTTATATTTTTGTTTCATAATGAGAGTGTTTTTGGAATGATATTTTTTTAAACCAAACCTTTTTTTTTTTAAGGATTTACATTTTCTCTCTATATTATTATATATTAAGGTAAGCCAATATTTCTACATTTTTATAATTTTTTTAACATTATTATTAGAATATGGTCACAACTTTGTTTTTAGGGATTTATATTTTCTCTATATTATATATTAAAGTAAGCTAATATTTCTACATTTTTATAATTTTTTTTAATATTATTATTAAAATATGGTCACAACTTTTTTTATTTTTTAATTGTAAAAATAGATTCAGCCTCCTTCAATATTTCTAAACATATGATTTATACCATTCCAACAATGTATATTACAATTTCAACATAATTTTGACTCGAAAAAAAAATACAAAACCTACCATTTAACCATTTCAACATAATTTTGACTCGAAAAAAAAATACAAAACCTACCATTTAACCATTTCAACATAATTTTGACTCGAAAAAACAAATACAAAACCTATAACTCTTAGCTTAATTCTATATTGGACAATGGGCATGTGTGATAGTACGAGCATATCTTTTGTCAGCAACTTCATGAAGGGATTTGTAGACCTGACACCCATATTCTCATATTCTCAAATCTGTGAGCAAGTTATCACAGTTATTATTGCACTGGTTCTAGCTTCTCATACATCCATGCTCAAAGCAATAACTCTCAGCCCACTTCCATCTCAGCTCTGCAGTAGTGCCCCTCTCCTCATTCTTTTATCATCCTTCTGCATCTTGGCTTTCAAAAGAATGAGAGACTCGTCCAGAGTTCACGTGGCCTTCATGTGCTTAATGGCATTTGCTATTGTCCTAAAAATCTCTCCAATCAATACTATATCATCATTGTATATAAATCTAGTAATTACGTTCAGTACAGATCTCTCATTATACATTGATACTTCCATTTTGAAATCTGCTCAAGTTTCATATTTATTGCGTACACTTTTGGCTTTGGAGCATATGATCCAATAATAACAGTGGCGTATTTGGGCACCTAAGTACAACGTCCCAAATAATCACGAATCATCATTATAATTGAGTAGAAAACAACATAGTGATTTGAATCTGGGATCAACTCCCAAGGCCACCATAAAAACCCAAACCCAAAATCTCCACTTATTGGTGCAAACAAGGCCTACTGTGCATTGGAATCCACTCCATCCTATACACCATAAGTGTTGAGCTATAAAACTCCAGGCTATTATGATTTGTACGGTACAAATGTCACTGACTGCCATTGACCATTTCCACATGCTAGAACTTTACGAGGTGGCTGCTCCTACGAAGCATGAATGTTGGGCCAAGCATATTAGATTTAGTAAAAAAAAATAAGATCACAAAGAATAGCCTTTAAACTTGTTTAATCTACTTGTTTTAGGGTATCAAATAACAGTATTTATACTTCTTTGAGTTTAATATAAGTGTTATAAGGTATTTGAATTTGAATTTGAAGTGATTGAATCTATTTATACAAGAAAGAAAGAAATTTTAAGGTCGGTCAGGTTAAAGATAGTCTATGAGACAGACTGTTTTGCTCACTGACTTTTGCATTTCCATCCTTTTCTTGTTTATACAATTAAAAGCATGATTTGAAAAACACAAAATTCTGATTTAAAACAAAAAACTTACCCAACATCAAATATTTAATGTTGTCAACCTACAATATTAAATCATTCATAATTACAAATTCCCATCACCATTTCTGTTCTTTCAGTTCTGAATACCACTCATGAGCTAAAATAAAATTCCAATACCATCATGCAACTCCATAACTCTGCATCATTTCAATGATTCTGCGACATTATGATGGAATCCAAATCACATTAGTTATATAATCGGAATCCCACAATAGCAAAATCCATATAACTAAAATATAGGCCTCAAAATCCCACTGAAGACCGTAAAAATCACCATGAAAAGACACTTATGCAGAACTGAATTTGTAAAACTCTGTAAGGAAGATAAAATAAACTGGAATAACTAAACATACCCAAATGATAATATCTGGATTTTGATGTCGAATTAAGCATCCGGAAGGTTTTGGACGAATTAAGCAAAATATTTTAAGATGTTTGAAAGAGTTGTCTAATTATTATATTTTTGTAAGATCTAAATGAGTTTTTTTTTAATATTTTAAGATGTTTGAAAGATTTTTGTCACTTTTTATAGTTTTTTTTTAATTTAACAAAAATTTTGATAATATATAAATTCAGAAAAATATAATGGTAAGAAAATTCTATCAACCTGTGTTGAAATTTTAATTTTATTATTTAAATTGTATTTTTAATTACAGAAAATACAAATTGCATTTTTAATTACAGAAATAAATTTAGCATACTCAAAAAATGTTTAATATATTTAAACAATTCCAATAATTTATATCTACAAATCCAAAAAATTCAAAACATAAAAATATTTATTTAATTAATTTTTTTAGTAAGTTCTCATTTGAACTTGTGATCTTCTATTTTCAACTTCTCATCTCAATTACTCATTACCAGTTGCTCTACCTCTACCTCCAGTGAGCCCAATTGTTTTTCTAATTTCTTATATATTCTTATATATGATTTTTTTTCAAAGAAACAAAAATCTTACAAAATTCAATATGCAACTCTAAAAGTTTTTTTCAAATAGTGTCCAACATAATTATGTCTATCTCTCATACAACCATAAGCTTACATATATGTCCGCCTTATAAAAATTGAACTAATTCAAAAACATTTAGCTCAGACGGGGTAACTTCAAGAAAGTAGCAGTCCTTCCAAGGTAACTGAACATCCTATAATAAGATAGAAAGATAATCTTCAGATATGAGGGAGTCCTCCATGTATTCCTCCATGTATTCCTCAATATATAAGGTGCCTTCTGGAGCCCCAATAGCCTTCTTGGAAGGCTTATCTGCACTTGAATTAAACTCTCAAAAAACATGACTGATAGAAATCTCTGCAAAAGAGGATATAAGTAAAAGAGTGCGATGACACCACTGTTCCAGAGTAAAAACCTGCAAGTTACATATGCCATTTTCCCAATTTACAATTATCTTTGAGTCACCATACACATGTATAGAATCAATGCCAATATAAGAAGCGAAATGAAGAAGCCCCCAAAAAGCCAGAAGTTTAGCTCTAGTATCGGTTCCCTGACTGCATCTCATCCATAGCCTATAATGGTATTCTTCATCTAATCTTAAATGTATCCCTCCACCACACTTACCCAATTGCTCTGCCCTATCAAAGTATCCAACAATAGCTTGAGTGGGAGTGGAGGATTCTGAGATCAACCTACTTTTCTTAATCTTACCACTTGTGTAATATTCCCTGTACATACCCAGAATTTTCTTCACAAAAACATTCACAATTGGATTTTGTTTTCAAATATGGCTTCATTTCTTGATCTCCATATGCCCCAGCAAACAGCAAACAAAGGCAAGTAAAAGCTTATGATTCCGGACCTTTACAATCCATTTTTCTAAATTATTTTGGACAGAACCAGTACCCCAATCTTGGGTGATCGATAGATCATCATATACAAATTTCTAAATATTTTTACTAAAATTACTATGTGTAAAAATATTATTGACAGTTTCACAATTCAATTTGCACATTATGCATACATTGGGACAAGACCAACCTTTCATAGACAAATTATCCCAAGTCAGAATGCAGTTAGATCTAAGGAGAGAACATAATGCTTATGGTGAACCATCGAGGCAATCTTTCTTCCACAATGCCCCATTTAATGTTGAAAAGGAAATTGACGCCATGGAGGCCATGGTTCTTAAATACAAGGCATGGGGGCATGGACGTCTTTGTCCCTACTATTTGGTTAAGACCATTCTTGTGCAAGTGTTGATGGAAAAGGATATCTAGCATGTAGAGGCCCTTTGAATTATCAACCAAGTTCATGACGACCTAGACAAGGTGCATCGTTAATTGGATGAGTTCGCAAAGACGCTTAATGTGCCATTTCAACTTATTGTTGACGGGGAGGAGGACTAGGGGGATATGAGCAACACCACTTTCTCTGAGGTCAATACGTAGAATTCTCAAGAGTCATTTATTCTAAGCATAATTTTTTTTTTTGATCTAGAATTTCAATGGCTTTTAGACTCTTAGTAGTTTATCTTTAAATCTGGTTTCTTGTTACTGGGCAGGTCATGACTTTCCTTTACTTTGTTTTGATGAAGTCTATATTTCCATAGTTTCAGTCTCTTCAAGTTTGGTTTCCTTGTAATGGGTAGGCTAAGTTTTGTTTTCTTAAACTTTCATACCATGGCTTAGTGTTACACCTAAAATATTACCATCATGAGATTCAGTGCATACATCCCTAAAATTTCCTTGACTAAGTCATCAACCTGGAAGAGATATGAACTCATTCATACTAGGTTTTGAGAGGTCGTCGCAGGCTACCTTAATGCAGCATGCGACGTCGCAGCTTGTCATATTGCAGGGTGCGACAATGTCAGTTAATGGACAAAAATAGCTCCTTCGAGCCCATTCTCGAAGCCAGCTGACATGGATCCCTATCCCTAACCTTTTGGGGGAGTTGGCATTCGGTTCCTAACCCTTTGGAAGGATCCCCTATCTCTCTCCTATCATATCTCAACCTATCCTATCCATACCCTATCGACTTAGTCCTATATAAATGAAGCTCTCTCCCACTCCAAAGGGAGGAAGTCTATAGTGTCTACATGTTGGTGAAATCCCTTTAGAGAGATCTCTACTCATATATTGGGAGACTCATACTTCCTTGGAGTTCATGGCATTGGTTTGGATGGAGAAGGATTGCTACGTTAAGCCTTGGTTGTAGTCGTTCTCTTCTATGTACTTTCCCTACTTTTTATAGTAATATAAACGCTTTCCACCAATATTGTTGTGTTGATGATATTGTGTAGTTTACTTGCTTAACTGTTTACTTAGATTTGTTACTGTATAGATGTTTTTTACTCGTTTGCCTTGTTCTGTGTGTCTTGACAGGGCTTGCAGCTGAGATCTAACGACCACGAGGCGTGGAACAACATCCTGGTGAGAGGGCTACAAACTTAAGGTAAGACATCTAATAACTTGATCATTAACTAGATCTACGAAAGTGGTTTATAGTCTGTTCTATTTGTTCTAGTATCACATTGAGCTAGGGTGATCAGGTTCGCGTCCGCTCGAGTGGATTGTCCATCAAACACTTAAAAAATATGAAATATGTTGACCTAATTTCTCTCAAGATAGCCTAATCATTTTATAATTTCTTTTAATGTTTCTTGTCAACAGAAGATTCTCATATATCTTTAAAAAAAATACATATTTAACTTTATTAAACTATTTAATATAAATTATTTAACCTCAACTAATTATAAATATTATGAGATAACATGAAAGTTCCTTTAAAACCTTAATAACATAAGGCAAACCATTTTGGCATTAATATCAATCATGGTTTTTTGGGAATGAATTGTGATATAATAATGATAAACACAATTGGCATTTCCATTAAAACTATATTAGCAATAGTGCTAAATTATATTAGCAGTTCCATTATGTAATGCTGTCAAAAAAAAATTATATTAACTGATAAAATATAAAATAAAAATTAGCACGGATTTAATTTAGAGTTAAAGAAATTGGATCTCGTTCCATGCTTCATAGCTTTGGGTTTAAGATGGATCTTTGTATTGAGATAGCAAGGTGCTTTATAGCCCAATATGAGGAAGATGTTGGTAAATTTTTTGTGGAGGTGTAAAAAAATTAAAATAACATAAATTTACACCTCAAGAAATTGGATCCCTCTCCATGGATCTCTGCTATTTAAACTAACTAACCAGAAGAGAAATTTAAAATCACAAATATTAAATGTTAATATTGCATAGTCCATTGAATTTGAATTAAGGTAATTTAAGGATGTTGAATTTATTTTTACATTAAAAATTACAATTCCAACATACTATATTAAAATTCAACCAAACATCACAAGCAAAACCTTGCTCATTTCTACTCATTTTTACAGATTTTAAAAGCTCTTAAAAGAAAACTGAAGTTCATTCTTTAATAAAACTTGCATGTAATGTTAAATTAACATATAACCAATAAATTGTAGATAAGTAACTACTTATAGATAATGATTTGACTACTTAACACAAAAATATACATACCCTATTCCTTTTAAATTCAAGTCTATAATTTTAAGAAAAAAACACATAATTTTAATTATTACACTTATTCATGTATTTATAATATAAACCATGCATATTAATAAACATTTAATTATATTTATAACTATAAAATATACAACTTTTTAATTATATTGATAAGTATCAAAATGTACATCACTTCACCTTTAAAAAAAAAAATTATCTTTTATATATATATATATATATATTTCCATATTTAAATTATTAAAAACTATATATTAAACATATTAAATATATTAGCATATGTTTTTGTTAATTATTATTAGTATATGATTTTGAATTATTATTATTAAAATTAGTTTATTTCTTTTTCTTGTTATGTAATATAATATTATTAAAAATAAAAATAAAAAGTAATTAAAAAAATTCATATTAACTCATAAATATAAATAAAAATCAGCATATATCCATCTTAAATATGGATCTATCAAGAGGGAACTAATTTTTCTATGTGTAAATTTTTTCTTGAAGTGTAAAAAAATTAAGATAAAAAAAAAATAAAAAAAATTACACCTCAGATCCCTCTCCATGCTTCATAGATTTTTAAGATAGATCTTTGCACCGAGATATAACATAGCAAGGTGGAGATGTTATAACTTAAGTTATGTAACACACTAAAAGGATTCAATTTTCTGAAGTGTAAAGTTTTAATTATTACACTTATTCATATATTTTATTCATATATTTATAATGTAAATCATGTATATTAATAAACAATTAATTTAATTATATAGATAAATATAAATTATACAACTTTTTCAAATATCAAAATGTGACATCACTTCTTTTTATATATATATATAAAGAAAGCTACGTAGGTAAAATGAAGGTTCTTGAGTTTACCACTTTTCATAGGTAAAATGAAGTTTCTTAAGTTTACCACTTTTCAAAGTAACATTGTATAGTGCGTAGTCATTTGAAATTTCTAGTGTTTCTTATGGGGCAATAGTGCTTGACTAATATTAATATCCTCAATTCTTAAATTTTTTAATTTAATGTAATGTTTTGTTATATTATTTATATATATATATATATATATAATTTGTGATTTTATGGAGCTTAATTGTCCATGGTGTATGGAATTTTATTTTCGAAAATGCTATTATTTTTTTGTTTTTTTTACTATTTTTTATTTGGAGGATGGTACTCAAGGTAATTGTTTTTTTGGCTATCTCTTATTTGGAGGATGGTACTCAAGGTAAATCCTAGATTCTTCAAGGACAAGACCAAGAAAACAATAGGGCTTGAATACATTACAACAATATACTTATTATGAGTTCAACATATCACTTACATGAATAGAACCTAGGTGGGCAGAATAACACTCCATCCCGTGACCACTCGGGCTAGACCCACTTGACAAATAAATAAATACAAAACACAAATATAAAACAAGGCATTTCATATACATTGAAAGCACTTAAATCCTTTTAAGAGGAATAACCAGGGACAATTTTATAGATCCATAATTTTCTCAAAGTGTAGAAACCTCGAATGCATGTATGCCTCCCACAGAGCATCTTCTAGCTCCCATGTTGTAACGCCCCATTTTGACATTACTACCTGAACTATTATTATATGTTGTATTTGTTTGATTGTGAGACTTCGTCGGTTTGACGACACTGTGGACATATGGTTCTATTATTTTGCCGATATATATGTGTGTGTGTGTGATGTTAGTATTATGATTGGTAGTCATCTTTAGATATGTATTATGTGTTAATTATGTCTCATATATGGAAATTGCTGAATGATGGGTACGTGGATACCGTTACAGTTATATGTTGAAATAATGAATGTTATGCCAGGTGCATGGTGAATAAATGAGTTTATTGTTGTTATGTTATGATGAAATATATGTGTACATGTCGAGGATTTATGCACGATATTCTATATTGTATGTCGAGGACTGACTTACAGGTTGAAACGGCTAAGTGATAGTTGGATCCTACGAGGGAGAGGGCCTCAAGGACATGGACTTCGAAAGATAAAATGGCATGCGAGTGATGCATTATTTACTTTTGTGTGGTTATTATGTTGTTTATTATGATGTATATTATGACATGGGTGAGGTAGGGTTTCAGGAAAATCAACCACCCAGATTGGTTATACGATGACAAACTGAGGACAAGTGCAACATTGTTGTTATGTCGAGTAGACATAGTCCCTTGTTCCATTAGGGGGGTGGAGGCTTTACCCATTGTTTATCCCCGAATCCCAGAGTCATGGGAGGGCTATGCTACGGTGCGCTCCCCAAGGTGTGTGATGATGATTGGTGGTTTCCTGCTGGGGAAGCTTGGTCGATGTAGTCAACACTTCCGCTTACGGGTTCTAGCTGGAACCGGTCATGACTTGACATTTCAGGGTAGTCCAGTAGAGGACAGGATATGATGTGGAAGTTAGTGTGATGTAGGTAGATAGGTGTAGCTTGAAGTCGAGATGGAAACAAGAACTAGTTGTGTCTGGGGAAAACCCTTGGTTAGTAGGTGTCATAAATCAGTGATGTATGAATTGTCATAACTTGGATTTCAGTTAGTTAATGGATTTGTACCTTGCAAACTACGTTTAGAACTTGTGTCAGTAAACAACAAGTTTCATGATTATGATTGATGTGTGTGAATTATTACTGTTAGTGTACTTACACGAGGTATGTAAGCAGTAGCTACACTTACATAACTCACCTACATATTTATGAATTTCGAAATCTTGTTGAATAATAATGTTAATTATTGTTGATTAATGTTAAAAAAATGTTGATTAAGGTTAATAATGATGATTAATATTAATAATGTAGATTAATGATTAATTATTGTGGATTAAGGTTAATAAAGTCGATTAGGGTTAATAATGTTGATTAATGATTAATTATTGTCCATTAATAATTAATTATTGTTGATTAATAAACAAAGCTAAGGTTAACCTAGGTAGTGACTAATGCAATTAATTAGAATGATTGATTGATTGTTAATTAGTTTAATTACAACTAAGGTGCAATTAATAGGGGACCATGTAAATGAGTCGATTATATCTTAGTTAATTTTTATTTAATTAATATAATCACACATTCATAATGATATGAATTACATTGATAAGATTAATATTCATAATTGATAAATTGAATTAGTTGAATTTACAGTTAAAGGGAATTATCATATTAGAAATATTATAAATCATTGATTAAATGATTAGGTTAATACTAATTAATCAATGAACAATTGTTTTTAATTAATTGGATTGGTGAAGCGTGAAGGTTTAAAACTCTTACGATTGGTGGGTGGGCCAACCCCAACCCCAAACTTTAACATAAAGATAATGTAACATTTATTATTAAATAATAAAAAAATTAACTTTGAATAAGAAACAAATGTTTAAAAATGATTGTTGTAAGTTGTGTCGGTAAACCTCATAAAGAGAGGTGAATAATAAATTGTCTGATTATTAAATTATTAATATTTCACTGGAATGGTTCAAGGGAGATGACTGAGTAGTAATGAGGGGGTTGTGACTTCATTAATGGGAAGATAGGGGTAATAATGAAGGGGAGTCGACAAACATAGGATAAAGGGAGAAGTGAAGGGAAGAAAGGGGGAGGATCTTTTTACCTTATATATTTTTGGGAGAATTTTATGAGAGCAAGGGAGAATTTTCAGAGCAGAGCTAAAAGGGGGTTTCTTGTTGGAGATTTCTGAAGGGATATAGCAGGTTGGCTTATACTCGGTTTGGGCTCGGGGGTCCAAAGGGGTACCTTTGGAGCTGGGTGGTCGACGAGACCTCACCAGTTGGCAGGGTGGCAAGACTGTTTTGGGCTGGTTGAGTTTCAGAACTTTGGGGAAGGCTTTTGGTTGCAGGGAAAGCCAAGGAAAACAGCAAGGCATTCAGCAAAATAGGGACAGCAACAAGGGTGGATCTACTAGCTAACTACAAGTATTTTTCAGCAGGTATGTTTATCGTTTCTACCTTGTCAAATTCTGTTTAAGTTAATTGAAAATGATTTTATGCTGTTATTATGTTCTATTACTCCTGCATAAACATAACTGGTTAGAGGTAGATATAATGAAATTTTAAATGCAGATTTCATTATTTTTACAGGCATGAAATCTAAACAAAACTAGAAACTGAGAACAGAAACAAAACAAAAGAGTTGACCAGAATGTAAACAGTGAAATACTTAGATTTTATTGGGAGATAAGGGAGACCCAGGTTGGGGTCCCTACATATGGTATCAGAGCCATGGTTCCAAATCTGGAACCAGAGGACTCTCCATAGTAAAAAAAAAAAAAGGACAAAATAAGGAGGAAATACCCTGCCTTAATCTAATTGTTAATTTCCACAAAATTAGCAAAATAACGATGACGGGAAAATTAGGATGTGTAAAAACATAAAACAAAATGCAGAGTAACTTCTTGCTAACAGCTTTTGACCATTTTTCTTACACACCTGCAAAAGACAAAGACAAAAACAAGACAATAATGTTAATATAATAATTATTCTACATAATAGAAACAAGTTAAGTGTTAAGAGAAAATTATATATAGATACATATACATAACATAAAAAAAAGAAATGGTTCTATATATGAAAGGAGGAAAAATATATATTTATATAAATAAAAAATTTAGGTTAAATTTAATCTAATTTAAATTTAACTTAGAAAAAAAATGTTATTTATGAAGAAAGCAATATATGTATATATATGCATGGTGAATACAAACAAATACATATGTATATAAATGAAAAAAAAAATTAATTAATTAAACATTTTATATATATATATGATTCTTTTTTATATATATAATAAAAAAAAAATACAAACAAGAATATATATATATATATATATATATATATATATATATATATATATTTAGATTTATTAAACAAAAAAAACTATTATAAAACAAAAATGAAAACAAAAGAACGGGAAACGAATACTTTTTTTTCTCATAAAACAAAGAATATATATACAAAATAGAGGTTTTATGAAACAAAAGTATATATACCTAAACATAAACTAAAAATAAAAATAAAATTTATATACATAAAATAAATAAAAAATAAAAAACAAAAACCCTACGTTGGAGCTCGTGGTCGAGCCAGGAGCAGGGTGCAGCCCGCAGCGCGCAACCCACAGGGCACAGGCGTAGCGCGCAGCTACAGGGTGCAGCCTGGCCAACATGGCCCTCAGCCAGCGGCCCAGGGGGCGCGGCCGGCCGATGGTGGAAGCCGACTGAAATTTAAAAAAAAAAAAAAAAAAACTAAATGCAAAGTTGAAATTTTTTTCTTATTACCATATTGATTTTAAAAAAAATTATTACAATATAGAAAATGTTTAAAAAAAAAAAATAGGGTTCACAGCAGCGTGGCCTGAGCACGACCCAACCAGCAGCAGCTGAGTTGTGGCCACGGGCGACCCAGAGAGCTGTGACCTGGCAAAGCAAGAAAAAAACGAGAGTTAAACTATAAAAAAATGCATATAAAAAAAAAGATTTAGGGTATACGTTATTTGGGCCAAGCCGCTTGGCCATGGCAGCCCAGGGCGAGCATGCAACCGGGAAGTAATATCAAAATATATATATATATATATAAGATATATAAATACAGGAAAAAAAAAAAAAGAGGGGAAACGAAACTGTAAGCAGAGCTCACCTCTGCAGTTAAACCGACTCAAAAAAAACTAGGGGAGAAGAGAGAGTTATACCTGCGTTGGAGCTAGGGCTGCAGGTTGAGTCTGTTGGCCTCTGGAAGCTCGGCTGTCCGGCTCACAAAGCCCATGGCTCTCTCTCCCTTCAACCACTGTTGCAGAGCATTACTCTCAAAAAATCTTGGAAACAAATGAGCTGCCCGGGGAAGGGCTTGACTTTTATAGAAAATTTTAATAATATTTTTATGCATGGCTGGATGACCCGGGTGAGGCCGCGTGCCCTCAAGATGGCCACTTAGGGTTATGCTTAGGGTTAGATAATTTTTAACTTTAAATAATAATAATAATAATAATAATAATTTTTATTATTATTATTAATTATTACTAATTACCAGTTTTAATTCATTTTACTACTTAATAGTTGTTTTATAATTAATTTTTTTAAATTATAGTAATAACAAAGTATTAATTATTATAATGAGATTTTATAGTAATTAATTAATAGTTATTTTATAATTAATTTTATTGATTCCTATAAAATAAAATAATTAAATAAATGTAATTAATTACATTAATGATAAACATATAACTAAGTTATAAATTTAATTTGTATAAAATATATATATATATATATATTTTTAATATTACTGATTAATTAGTCATAATTAAAGTTAGTAGTAATTAATTAGAGTTAGCATATCAATTAATGAGTGTTAACCTAATTAGTTCTTTTATTAATAAATAAAAACAAAAGGGGGAGGGAGGCTAAATTAACATTAATTAGCTTAGCTTCTCATTGAGAATGTTCCTTGCCGAAACTTCGACGTATAGTCGAAGTGGCAAGACGGACACCGAATCCCGAAAATAAGACACCATGGAGACCAACATGGCGAGCTGATCGTTGGGACACTGATTCTACCCCATGACCGAATTGTTTGATAAACACGACTCTAGACTTAAAACTTAGGTTATGTTTTTATTTAATTATTAAAATTGTTAATTATTAATTATTAATGAGAAGCGAGGTAGTAAACATTAATTAAATATCTTGAAGAGTCGATGGCGACTTAATGAGGATTGTGTGGAATCCAATACCTAAGCCTACATAGAACTACTGCAATATATCTAGTACCGGGTGGCCTCAAGATGGCCTGATCGAAACGTCCTGAACTATAGCTCTTAGAGTAAAACGCTCATAAATTAGTCATGAAGCACTTTTGAATTAATTGTTGAGTTGGATGGTAAATTAGTCATGATGTCGTCATATGCTAATTATCCTATTATTCCATGTTACAAGGATAAACATGGTAAGAACCTGAGCAGGTCAGGGGCGAGGTCAGGCGACGGCATTACCTAAGCCGAATGTGCCAGCACCATCGCCAGAGACCATCCTTATACTGCACTCACTAGAAGAAATAAACGAAACACTCAGGGGACTAGCACAAAGAGGAAGTGTTACCTCGGAGGTAGAAGTGGATGCCCCTCCACTAAGGGAGGAAGTTCCTGTGGTAGAAGTGAATACAGTACCAAGAACTCCGCATTAGGATATCAAAAGGGAGCTTCAGAAGATAAGGCTTCCAGAATTTTTGGGGGGTCGATTGGGGATACGAGCAGAGTCGTGGTTGGAAGAGATGACTAGGTGCTTGACCTTGTAGGAGTACACTTCCACGTCCAAGTCCAAGCTGGCCATATTTCAACTAAAGGGGGGCGCTTTGAACTGGTGGGGAAACCAAGAAAGGCAGCTACACCTTACACCAGACACGGTTCCATGGGAACTGTTTGTGGGAAAATTCAAAGGGAAGTACCTACCCGCATCCTACCAGGAAGAACAAGCAAGGGCTCTTCATGCCTTGGTACAAAGGAATCTATCTGTGGAGGAGTATGAAGAGAGTTTCATGGAATTAGTCAAGTATGTCCCTTACTTGGACAATGACGAACGCCAGGTTGAGCACTTCATGTATGGGCTCAATACCAAGATCAGGGCTCAGGTATGGATGTGTAAACCAACTTTGATCGTTGAAGCAATCAATTGTGCTCGTTACACTGAGGAGATGTTGGGTGCAAAGCCCATCAGGTCATTCAACTCTCAGCAGTCAGGGTTTGTAGGGAAGGCCCCTCGAAGCTACCCTCGGGGAGGATATGCGAGGCCACCTCCCTACAGGAACAGGAGCACACCAAGAGTTGCAGCAGTAGACAGATCAGTGGCAACTAGGGTGGTGCCCCAGTCAACCATAGGGACTCACCAAGGTGTGAGGAATTTCATAGGATTAGCCGGTAGGGGAAGGGGTCCCAGGGGGAGGAACCCCTCTCAGAGGTCTGAACAGGTTATCTCGCCCACTCCATTACAGGTTGCTTGTTGGGGATGTGGAGGTCCACATTACCAGCGTGATTGTCCCGAATTATGATCTGGTACAGTGCATTGAGAAGGAAAGGCTCCAATGGGGAGTGGGGGTAGTAGACATCAGATCTCGGAAGCAGTAAACAACTATCAGGCTAAGCACCAATCCACTGTGGTGGAATCATCAGGTACGGTCAATAATGTCAAGCTTAGAATATTGTTTGATCCTGGTGCTACAGATAGTTTCATTTCTCCATATGCATTAGACAAATGTGGGTTGGCAGCCTACGAGCATGATGATTTCATCTTAGTCAAAATGGCTTCAGGGGTAAAGCAAGCAGTAGGACCTAGTTTCGACAAGTGTGTAGTGGATCTCGAGGTGTGTGTTACACAAGTCAAAGTGTACGTCACCACCCTCGGAACTTATGATCTCATCATAGGTATGAATTGGCTTGAGGAACATCGAGCTTTCTTGGACTGTTATGGGAAGAAGGTTCATTGCATTAATGACAACGGAGAGGCCATCGAGATCCAGGGTATCAAACGGAAGGTGTCCCTACGTTTCATATCAACGATGAACGTAAAGCGATGTATGCGACAAGGATGTCATTTGTACATTGTCGAAACGGTAAACAATGAGAAGGGACCCTCCTTTGATGAGTACCCAGTGTTATCCGAATTCAGAGATGTCTTTCCAAAGGAATTACCTAGGTTACCTCCTAAGAGGGAACTTGATTTTACCATTGAGGTAAAACCCGGTGCTGAGCCAACATCGAAGACACCATACAGGATGACAGCCCCAAAAATTTGTGAATTGCAAATGCAGTTGAAGGAACTGCTAGATCTAGGGTTCATCAAACCAAGTATTTCATCGTGGGGTGTGCCAGTAATCTTTGTGAAGAAGAAGGATGGTTCCTTGCGTCTTTGCATCGATTATCAAGATTTGAATAGAGCCACTGTGAAGGATAGGTACCTGATACCTCAAATTGATGATCTCTTTGATCAAATGAAAGGGCCGACAGTCTTCTCCAAGATCGACTTACGATCAGGTTACCACCAGCTTCAAATTAAGGAAGGAGATATACCTAAGACTGCTTTTCGAACGAGGTTCGGGCACTATGAGTTTGTAGTAATGCCCTTCAGTTTGACCAATGCCCCAGATGTATTCATGAGTCTCATGAATAGCGTGTTTCGAAAATACTTAGATCAGTTTGTGCAAGTCTTCTTGGACGACATCCTCATCTACTCCAAGAATGAACAGGAGCATGAGGAACACTTGCGAATAGTGTTGTCATTCTTAAGAGAGCACAAGCTGTACAGTAAGTTATCCAAATGCTCGTTCTACCAGAAGGAGATCCATTCTCTAAGGCATATAATTTCTGATGAGGAAATTTCAGTTGACCCTGAGAAAGTGAAGGCCATAATGGATTGGCCCGTGCCAAGGAATGCGCATGAAGTAAGGAGCTTCATGGGGTTAGTCGGGTATTATAGAAGGTTTGTTGAGGGTTTCTCAAAAATCGCAAAACCCATAACTACCCTACAGCGTAAAGGCACCAGGTGTGAATGGACGGATGAATGCGAGGTCGCATTCGCCGAGTTGAAAAGACTATTGACGAGTGCACCAATTCTACGAGTGCCTGATATGGAGAAAGAATTCACAGTTTGCACAGATGCTTCAAGGTAAGGTTTGGGTGCAATGCTGATGCAGGAAGATGGGGTAATAACTTATGCGTCGAGAAAGCTAAAAACACATGAAGAGAATTACCCTACCCATGACCTAGAGTTGGCTGCGGTGATGCTAGCTTTGAAACTTTGGAGACATTAACTTGTTGGAGGAAGCTTTGAACTCAAATCTAATCACCAAAGTTTAAGGTATATCTTCACTCAGAGAGACCTAAACGCTAGGCAAAGGCGATGGAGTGAATTCATGAGCGAGTATGATTTTGGGATTTCGTACATCAAAGGGAAGGAGAATGTGGTAGCCGATGCCTTAAGTAGAAAACCAATAATTTTCTCCCTTATACCTTTGAAGGTCGATTTGAGAGAAAGAGTATTAGGACAACTACTCGGGGATAGTTGGTACCTAAAGGTCACAGCGGGACTCCAGAATGGGAAACCGGTGGGACCTAAGTTTGAAGGCTATGAGTTGGAAGTCGATGGTTTGTTACGGTATCAAGGGAGGATGTATATTCCCGAGGAGGGAGATATTAGAGAGAATATCCTTAAGGAAGCCCACATAGCAGTGTATTGCGCGCACCCGGGTGTAAAGAAGATGTATGCAGACATGAAGCAACTCTTCTTTTGGGCAGGGATGAAAAACGACGTGGTCAAATTCGTCGCTAGATGCCTTGAGTGTCAGCAGGTAAAAGTTGATCATCACTACCCGACAAGTCTGTTGTAGCCACATGACATTCCTATGTCGAAGTGGGAGGTTATCTCCATGGACATTGTGGTGGGATTTCCTCTTACCTCTCATAGGCATGATGCCATTATGGTCATCGTTGACAAACTGACCAAAACTGCTCACTTCATTCCAGTTAAGGAGACCTATGATGTCACGGATGTAACACGTGTGTTCATAAATGAAGTTGTTTGTCTCCATGGGTTTCCCAAGAAGATTATATCAGATAGAGATTCCATGTTTACATCCAGGTTTTGGACAAGTTTGCAATCAGCGTTGGGTACTCAGTTGAACCTAAGCACTGCTTACCATCCAGAGACAGATGGGAAAACAGAAAGAGTGAATCAGGTGATGGAGGACATGCTTAGAATGTATGTCATGGATCAACAAACTCATTGGGAAAAGCACTTACCCTTGGTAGAGTTTTCTTACAACAAAAGTTACCATAGCTCAATTGGGATGCCTCCATATGAAGCTTTATATGGAAGGCCATGCAGGACACCATTGAGTTGGGAAAGGTTAGAGGATCGAGTAATTATAGGACCTGAGTTTATTCAGGAGATGGAAGAGTAGGTTCTTCAGATTAGACAGCGGTTAAGGGAAGCACAGGATAGACAAAAGAGCTATGCCGATGCGCATAGGGTTGACCAAAGCTATAAGGTTGGTGATGCAGTGTTCATCCGCATCAAGCCTAGCAAAAGTACCATTAGGTTTGGGAAAGGGACAAAGTTGTCGCCACAATTTATAGGACCCTTTGAAATTTTAGAAAAGGTTGGACCCATCGCGTATCGTCTTGCGCTGCCACCCCATTTGCACAAAACTCATAATGTTTTTCATGTATCTGTTTTACAACATTATGTAGCTGATGAGTCACATAAAATAAATTGGAAGGAACTGCAGGTTTCGGACGAGGGAACCATTAGGGTCGAACCATTACTTATATTGGACCGCAGGGTTAAACAATTGAGGCACCGTTTGGTGGACCAAGTTAAGGTCCAGTGGGACCGATATAGCCCAGGTTCTGCTACCTGGGAGGACTAGAGACTATGCGTCGTGATTATCCCACGTTATTTTGATCATAACTTTGGGACGAAGTTTCCTGAAGGGTGGGTGTATGTAACACCCCATTTTGACATTACTACTTGAACTACTATTATATGTTGTATTTGTTTGATTGTGAGACTTCGTCGGTTTGACGACACTGTGGACATATGGTTCTATTATTTTGCCGATATATATGTGTGTGTGTGTGATGTTAGTATTATGATCGGTAGTCATGTTTAGATATGTATCATGTGTTAATTATGTCTCATATATGGAAATTGTTGAATGATGGGTACGTGGATACCGTTATAGTTATATGTTGAAAGAATGAATGTTATGCCAGGTACATGGCAAATAAATGAGTTTATTGTTGTTATGTTATGATGAAATATATGTGTACATGTCGAGGATTTATGCACGATATTCTATATTGTATGTCGAGGACTGCCTTACAGGTTAAAACGGCTAAGTGATAGATGGATCCTGCGAGGGAGAGGGCCTCGGGGACATGGAATTTGAAAGATAAAATGGTATGCAAGTGATGCATTATTTACTTTCGTGTGGTTATTATGCTGTTTATTATGATGTTTATTATGACATGGATGGGGTAGGGTTTCAGGAAACTCAACCACCCAGATTGGTTATACGATGACAAACCGAGTACAAGTGCAATGTTGTTGTTATGTCGAGTAGACATAGTCCCTTGTTCCATTAGGGGGGTGGAGGCTTTACCCACCATTTATCCCCGAAACCCAGAGTCATGGGAGGGCTATGCTACAGGGCGCTCCCCAAGGTGTGTGATGATGACTGGTGGTTGCTTGCTGGGGAAGCTTGGTCGATGTAGTCGACACTTCCGCTTACGGGTTCTAGCTGGAACCGATCATGACTTGACATTTCAGGGTAGTCCAGCAGAGGACAAGATAGGATGTGGAAGTTAGTGTGATGTAGGTAGATAGGTGTATCTTGAAGTCGAGATGGAAACAAGAACTAGCTGTGTCTGGGGAAAACCCTTGGTTAGTAGGTGTCGTAAATCAGTGATGTATGAATTGTCGTAACTTGGATTTCAGTTAGTTAATGGATTTGTACCTTGCAAACTACGTTTAGAACTTGTGTCAGTAAACAAAACGTTTCATGATTATGATTGATGTGTGTGAATTATTACTGTTAGTGTACTTACGCGAGGTATGTAAGCAGTAGCTATGCTTACATAACTCGCCTACATATTTATGAATTTCGAAATCTTGTTGAATAATAATGTTAATTATTGTTGATTAATGTTAAAAAAATGTTGATTAAGGTTAATAATGATGATTAATGTTAATAATGTAGATTAACAATTAATTATTGTGGATTAAGGTTAATAAAGTCGATTAGGGTTAATAATGTTGATTAATGATTAATTATTGTCCATTAATAATTAATTATTGTTGATTAATAAACAAAGCTAAGGTTAACCTAGGTAGTGACTAATGCAATTAATTAGAATGATTGATTGATTGTTAATTAGTTTAATTACAACTAAGGTGCAATTAATAGGGGACCATGTAAATGAGTCAGATATATCTTAGTTAATTTTTATTTAATTAATATAATCACACATTCATAATGATTGGAATTACATTGATAAGATTAATATTCATAATTGATAAATTGAATTAGTTGAATTTACGGTTAAAGGGAATTATCATATTAGAAATATTATAAATCATTGATTAAATGATTAGGTTAATAGTAATTAATCAATGAACAATTGTTTTTAATTAATTGGATTGGTGAAGCGTGAAGGTTTAAAACTCTTACGGTTAATGGGTGAGCCAACCCCAACCCCAAACTTTAACATAAAGATAATGTAACATTTATTATTAAATAATAAAAAAATAACTTTGAATAAGAAACAAATGTTTAAAAATGATTGTTGTAAGTTGTGTCGGTAAACCTCATAAAGAGAGGTGATTATTAAATTATTATTATTTCATTGGAATGGTTCGAGGGAGTTGACTGAGTAGTAATGAGGAGGTTGTGACTTCATTAATGGGAAGATAGGGGTAGTAATGAAGGGGGAGTCGGCAAACATAGGATAAAGGGAGAAGTGAAGGGAAGAAAGGGGGAGGATCTTTTTACCTTAGATATTTTTGGGAGAATTTTTGGAGAGTAAGGGAGAATTTTCAGACCAGAGCTGAAAGGGGGTTTCTTGTTGGAGATTTTTGAAGGGATATAGCAGGTTGGCTTGTACTCGGTTTGGGATCAGGAGTCCAAAGGGGTACCTTTGGAGCTGGGTGGTTGACGAGACCTCACTAGTTGGCAGGGTGGCAAGACTGTTTTGGGCTGGTTGAGTTTCAGAACTTTGGGGAAGGCTTTTGGTTGCAGGGACATCCAAGGAAAACAGCAAGGCATTCAGCAAAATAGGGACAACAACAAGGGTGGATCTACTAGCTAACTACAGGTATTTTTCAGTAGGTATGTTTATCGTTTCTACCTTGTCAAATTTTGTTTTAAGTTAATTGAAAATGATTTTATGTTGTTATTATGTTCTATTACTCCTGCACAAACATAACTGGTTAGAGGTAGATATAATGAAATTTTAAATGCAGATTTCATTATTTTTATAGGCATGAAATCTAAACAAAACTAGAAACTGAAAACATAAACAAAATAGAAACAAAACAAAAGATTTGACCAGAATGTAAACAGTGAAATACTTAGATTTTATTGGGAGATAAGGGAGACCCAGGTTGGGGTCCCTACACATGTTGTTTCCTCGAGGATGCAATGTGTCCATTGGACCTTTATGTATCCTATTTATCTATTTCAAAGCAATCCGACCTTCTTGTCGATGATGTGTATTCGGTGTACCTACATATATCCTTCTAGTTCCACCCAAATTAAAGCTCAATCAATAATATGGTTAGGATCATGTACATAGTTTCTCAATAGTGATACATGAAACACATTATGAACTTTTATGCAAACAAGTAGTGCAAGATCATGTGCTATATTCCCTATCATAGATAAAATATCAAAGGGCCCATAATATCTAGCTATTAGCTTAAAGAAAATCCCTAGCTTCAAGGAGCTCTTATTTGGTATAAATTTCAAGTACATATGCTCCCCAACCCTGAACTCTCTTGGCCCATTCTACCCTTGTATGCATATTTTTTTTCCTTTCATGTTCCCTGTGTTGTTTTCAAATTCTGTATGATCTTAACCATCTTCTCTTTCATTTCTTTGATCAACTTGTTGGAACAGGAAGAAACAATAGAAGTGAAGACACCATTAGCACTTAAGCACAATGAGCAAGATCCATGAGAGAAAAATGAACTCCACGATCCCATGATAGACCGATCCAAGAAGGATCATATATAAATAGGTTTGGGTGAAGTGCCAAACCAATAAAAATGGGACCACATAAGTCATATATGTCTGTAACCGTTTATAAAACTTGGATCTCTAATCCAAAGTGGACACGCAACTCCCTTCAATGGTCAGCTCCCTTCTTCTGACAATGTGAGGTTAATGGGTTTCCGGATAATCCACGGTCGGCATTTTTTTGTTGTCAATGTTTCAAATCCTAAGTTGGATTCATCTCCAGGATAGAATATGTGTAGAAGAGTTTCTAACTAGGTGTATAAATAGTTAGGGATGCCCGGTCCTTTCCCATTCTGAACTAACCCTTCATCTTCTCAGAGAATTTTTAATAGAAACTGCCAAAATCATGAAACCCTAATTGATAATTATTACAAAAATTATTATTATTAAATTTTTAAGATTATTCAGTCATAAATATTATTAAAATGATATTATTAATCTTTTTTTAAAGCATATTAGATAATCATTATAAATAATACTTAGTAATAATCATAAGTGTTATATAATAATATCATCAAATTAATAACATTCAAGGGATAATCTTTGTTCAAATAATTACAAGTAATTATTAATAATTCCATAATCAAAATTCATTCATAAATGTTAATAAAATGATATTATTAATCCTTTTTAAAAAGATATTAAAAAGATATTTTCAAAAAAGATTAACCATAAATAATAATCTATGTAAATAATTAGTAAATCATAATTATTACTCATAAAGCATGATAGTAATACTTCTAAATAATACTACTATCATTAATAAACAAGATTTATGATGGTGATAATCATTATAAATATTAGTCATAAGAAAAATTTATTGCTAATATAAATGAATATCATAATCATAAGTGTTTATTCATAGTGATAATAATATCATAAGTGTTTATTCACAGTGATAATAATATCATTAAATTATTAAATAAACTTTGTTCAAGTAATTTCAAAATAATTATTAATAATTTCATAATTAAATTTTAAAAATAATTACTAAAGGTAATAATCATTATAATTGGAAATCGAGGCAAATTTATGATCATAATTCCTTTATCATTATCAATGAAAACAAGATGAAGGCTAGGTTAGTGATATTGACGAAAAAAATGTGCAAGAGGGTTGTAAAACATACCTAGTTCTAACCATTACCTTCCTTATTGATTAGAGGCAGCCATATCTTGCTTATTTCAAGCCCCCCGTCTCTATTCAGGTATTTTGAGTGCTTCGTGATTTCCAAGGCCTCTCTCACCCTTCGTTTATAGTAGTGGTCCTCAACCATGAGCAGCTCCATGTTCTCCAGGCAAACATGGTGCTTTGTTTTGTGATAATGCTCCACGAGCATGGAGGTATTCGTCCTTTCTTTCCTTATGCGAGCCCCATGTTCCTTCAACCTTATTTGAAAGGACTGACCCATCTCCCCTATATAGCTCATTCCACAAGAACAATCTACCTTATACACCCCCTTATATTGATGCCAGTCAATCTTGTCTTTCACCAACCTAATTTTCTATCTAATGGTTTCCATTGGCCTGAAGGATGTACAAACTTATTTCTTCCTTAATACCCTTGCAATTTTGTCCATTACTCCCTGGATGTATGGGAGGAAGTCCTTACGTGTCTTTCTCTCCTTTGTATGCTGAGTCCAGTTTTCTGTTTTTTTCCATGCCTTATATATGTCCTTATTCTTGTATCTCAAGCTTCTAAAGACAGAGGTCAAATGGTCCTTCTCTTTTTCTAGTTTTTCCTTGTCAGATATGCGGAAATCTCTCATGGCTAGGGTGTTGCTTACCCCAAATTTCTGAGAAGGGTGGTGGTGTGAGTGAGCGTGACAGTAGTTTTCTGAGTGGGTTTTAAAAAGGATTAATAATATCATCTTATTAACATTTATGAATGAATTTTGATTATGGAATTATTAATAATTACTTGTAATTATTTGAACAAAGATTATCCCTTGAATGTTATTAATTTGATGATATTATTATATAACACTTATGATTATTACTAAGTATTATTTATAATGATTATCTAATATCCTTTTAAAAAAAGGGTTAATAATATCATTTTAATAACATTTATGAATGGATAATCTTTAAAATTTATTAATAATATTTTTTGTAATAATCATCAATTAGGGTTTCGTGATTTTGGAAGTTTCTATTAAAAATTCTATGAGAAGATGAAGGGTTAGGTCAAAATGGGAAAGGACCGGGCATCCCTAACTATTTATACACCTGGTTAGCAACTCTTCTACACATATTATGTCTTGAAGATGAATCCAGCTTAGGATTCAAAACGTCGACAACAAAAAAATGTCGACCGTGGATTATCCGGAAACCCATTCAAACTCTGCAAACCATGGAAACCTAAAATCCTTAATGAGAGGTTACCAATGAACCTACAATTCCAACACCCCCCCTAAACTTAGCTTGGAGGAAAGAACAAATTATATAGCATTCCCCCCTTAATTTGATCTGAAGTGCAAACACTAATCAAACCTGGAATAGTAACACTCCTTAAAGAAGTCTGAAACATTGTCACCTCTATCATCAAACTCAATGCAATCATCCAATCCATCAAATAATTTTCCATATTTTTGTTCAAACATTCCCAATCGAATAGTTGACTAGACAACAAGATATCATGATTTAGTCGATCAATCGACTAGCCAATAGTGCAACAAATAAGCAGTCTTTGTCTAGAAATACAGTCTTTGTTCATCCATCAGTTAGGTACTCACAACCGTACTCAATCATTTCTCCCAACAAAAATCTCAGTCAAACATAGGTTAGTTGGTCTCATAAGTTCTAGACGATTCAACAAGGAGACAACAGTTGGGTTTACATATCAACAATATCAATTACTCCCCCTCTTAAGCACAACTAAGGGATCAATAAAATAACAAGAACAATATATTAGTCTAATCTTAGTTATCGAACATCACAATCGATACTCCATTCGAGCCTCACTCAACCACTCCAAAGCAATCATCAACAAGCAAGAGGGGAATTGTACGCTTGTACGGTCGATGATACACATATGTAGGAATTCCTCAAGAATCTATTCAAATTATTCCATGATCTTTCATCAATCCAACCACAATCTATCCGAGTAGTAGGCACTAGTCCACTTTTTTTCTTTCATGTCTTTTCTCAAAATTCTAAAAGAAAAGTTTCCATCTTTCCAAGAATTCTGGTTCTTGAGGAAATTCCTTTGATTCTTTTGATGAGGATGACTATATAGCACAAATTTATGTTCTATAAGAATAGGTGATGCAATATCAGGTTCTAGTTCACGGATAGAAGCAGAAAAAAACCCTACATATAAACAATAATTTCATTTTTAACAACATTCTCAATTTTTGGCTTATCAGAGATAACTAATTCATCACTTTGTTCAAATCAATCCACAATAGGTTGTTCTTTCAAAAACTCAATTTGAACACCTCCAACAACAAATAACACTCTTTTGGTGTTACAAAAACTAGGTGCAAAAACAACATCATAGCCAAGACCTTCTCTAGGTGACTTTATTTAAGGGATAATAGGAACAAAAATACCTTGCAATTCTTCCCAAGGCCTCCTCTAGAATATCCCATCTTGCTCAATAGTCAGGACTCTATACATGTGTGTTTCCTGAAACTAGGAGAAATAGCATCAATATTCAATAAATCATGAGATGGAATAAAAACATCATCAATATATTTCTTACATTCAACTAATTCACAAATAGATGGAACACAAGCACAAATATTAAAGGTGGAAGAAGCCTTAATAGGTGATAATGTCATTTCAACAACATCAACAATCTTCTTCTCAACTTCCCGCAGTCAAATGATCTCCAGTTCAAGACTCTATTTGCACTCCTGCAAATCCTTAACATTGTCATGTTTCTCTTTGAGCTGTAGTAGCGAGGCATCATAATCACCTTTTAAAGATTGATGTCACAAATTAAAAGAACATGAGAGAACAAAAAATAAACGATGATGCATTATCGGCTTGTAGTGTACCAAAATCAGAAATTCAGCACACTAGCTCCATAGACTTAAAACTAGGCCAAAGAGGGTTAGGTTCAATTGTGAAGGAAGCATGGGGCACACTTGGGATGGTTATTGAACACTGTTTTGCAGGTTTTTTAGTTTTATGACAAGCCAACAAGGTGTATGAGACATGGATAAGGACTCTACATTCACAGAGGCACATTTTTTGGGTGCATCACGCCCGGGATGGTCACAAGGACTACATGGTTGTCATTCCCCGAGGCTTATGTGGAAACCCAATGTATTTTGGTGCAATATAGATGCATCTTGACTCTGTTACAAACCCCACACCACTACACAAAATTTTTGAGACTCATATCTGATTATTCGATGGTTGTTTGGTAAGATCTCGGAAGGTTAAACTAGTGTGGACTGCTTAGATAGGAAATTTCCAAACGGTTCCAAGTCACACTAGG
Organism: Larix kaempferi; assembly: GCA_027924585.1. NCBI lineage: Eukaryota > Viridiplantae > Streptophyta > Pinopsida > Pinales > Pinaceae > Larix > Larix kaempferi. The sequence continues at coordinate 12,107,493 of BSBM01000963.1, read as the reverse complement.
GGTGACCAATTTATAAAATTTAGGATGGGAATGGATACTAGACCGTCTCCCCTACCTGCATAAACTTACCTATCATAATTTGGATCTCTATAACTCAAGATATGATCAAAACAATGAAGACTAGGAAGATTTTGTGGACAATTCGTGAAGGCAGTTTTCAATACGACTAAAACGGTACCTAGGGACAACTAATTCTATGTTTTCCACTTGGTACGGGTTCCCCTAGGTCCTATATACCTTATTCATATTTCATAATTGGATTTGTATATACATAACTCAATTTATAGCCAAAATAGTGAAGACTAGTCAAAATTGCCTAGTCAATGAGCAAGGGGGAAATAGAATGCTGATAAAGAGATAGGAAGTGCAGTGTGAAGAAGAATTCTGATTTTTATTCCTATATATTAATGTAGAAACATATCATAGGATTTTAGGAACAACATCCACAACACATTAATCATCAATCATCAACCCACAATTAATTAGTAAAATTATTGCTCAATATTACTAGAATTGAGAGCATGAAACAACTTGAGAATTTATTGGAATTTTCTGAAATAATAAAAGTACATATGAAAACATAACATGATCTTCAGAAATTAATCTCAATGATAAGGATAGGGTTCCCAACTCCTCTATGTCTAGTTGAATTGGAAAGATCCACTCAATTGGTAATACAGTGTTAGAAGGGGAACATCATCCAACAAGAAATGAAGGGCCCATCACCCTCTTGGTATGCAAGGGGAGAATCACAAGAAACTCCAATACAATAAAATTTCATCAACACATAGCCAACCTTTTCTAGTGTGCCTTGATGCTTCTTTTAAGATTTGGAAGGCATCTAATACCATGGGCATCCCAAAACCATGGACTAGTTAGTTAGTGGCCCATAATAGCTCCACCACCTTCATGAGTGTGCCCTCCAAGCAACTTGGCCTTCATAAATGCACCCTTATAACTTCCCCCATCACTTCTAACCAACTTTGACCATATGAATGCACCTTCTAACTTCCTCAACCAACTCTATCCACATCTAACCAATTTGTCAAATTCACCCTTTTGACCCAATTTACTCATTAAATTCCCAGATACTTTTATAATTACCTCTTTGACTTAATTAAGTGGGAAAAATTCTTCAGTTAATCCCCCATTGGCTATTTTTTGCTTGCAAACTCGAATTAGAGGTCTCATGTGGCCAAATTATCCCATAATAGTTATTTTTTAGAACCTTAGGATCATTTTACTCGGGAAATTTAATTATTTTAGCCACCATATTAATTTTTATGAATTTTTCCTAGATGACCTTGGCCAATTTTCCTTAGGCCAAAATTGGGGACATGACAGTCCTCCCCTCCTTATATTTATTTTCCTCAAGCAAGTTGGAGTGAAGTAAATCATCCCATTCAATTTCATGAATACCTGCCTCAATAATGTAGCCACACTAAATCTCATCATGGGTATCTATCAAACAACTACACAAAATTGAACATGAATACATCATCATCAATCCTCCAACAACAAGAATAACCATCCACAATATCTCACATGAAATACTATGAATGCAATTGGAATGTGCATCAACTGTGCCTGGAAATCCCCAAATACACCTTGAATAGCTCCATATGCTACCAACATCCAACCTTGCACTTAGTGTGAAAACTAAGCACAAATGATACAAGTATACCAAATGATCCGCAAAAACAAAAAAATCAAGATACATCCTCCAATGCACCATTCAATAAAACCAAAATTACATCCAAAGAAATGTTCCCCATGTAGTAAATTTGAACACGATACAACGTAGATGAACTCATGTGAAGAAAGGTTGACTTGCTCCATCAAGTCAACATGCAAATAGCTGCTCCAAAGAAAAGAAATGCCAGGGTCCCATTTCTTGAATTGCATCCCCATTAGTGAGAATGACATTCAACAAAAATCCTCAGGAAAAAATATTCTTGGATCCTACTGCCTTTGCTACAAATCATCATGTGGCAGTGTCAAAGGTGGAAACTTGACATCCCAAGGAATTCCCGGATCCCACTGTCTAGTGTGCATGGCCACAAAAATCACAAGGAGAGATACATCATCATAAGATATGGAAAATTTGCAACACCATGGAAGTTTATCACTCCCAATGCAAAAAAATGGCTCTATACAACTCTCCCAAAAAGAATGCAACTCAATAATGCAAGGCCAAATCCAAAAAAGACTCTCCAAGCTCATAGGAAGTTCCTTATGTTCCCAATGCACACAAGAATCAAATATGACATCAATGGAACTCAAGTGACAGGGGTGAAAGTCCCATGTACAATCACAAAAAGGGTAGGCATGATCAAAGAATAGTGATGTTCATGTTGCTCACAAGAAGTGTATGATGTATCATAGAGTTCTCCATACATGCAAGAAGTTATGTCAATCATGTGCCTTTTCATCCAAGAAAGGAATGGAAAGACACTCCATCCAACCGATCCAAGTAGAAAGCAAAGTGCTTTCCCATGTTAACTCATCCAGTGGTTTAACTCTCTGCCACTAAGCCAAGGGTGCAAACCTCCATCATATAATCCACTCAATGAATATAGGTGGAAATCCAATGCACCTCTATACATGGAGGAATAAAAGATAGGCATAGGATGCCTCAACTGCTTAATTTGGGAAGGGGATGGTGCAATCAAATCAACTGGAGAGAATGTAGGAGCCTCTTGCTCCTCCTCGTGAACCAACAAGAAGAAACCCTTCACCCAATGCTCACCCTCAAATGTGTAGGATGAGGAAGGATGAACCAACTCTCTGCAACAAGTATCCACCAAAGATTGTGTTGGAGAAAACTCACTATGGCTTGGGGTAGACCACAACAGACAGCTAACTACCAGAAATTAACTCAATTCTCAGAACTATGCTATATAAATGACAATGCTAAGATAATGAAAAATATAACCAACCTTGATCCAAATGTTTGATGTAGATCCTCGTTGGAGATTTTCCACTCGTGCACTTGAACCTGCAAATTAGTCTTGATAGCTAATACAACAAGCACATATAATAGATAAACAACATTAACATCATCAATAGAAACGGTCCATGATATTACAAGTAAATGCAACCCAATGTAATATAAACAGCATTCACAACATTAATGGATGAGAATATGAGTATTTCTATTAATAAATAACAAGAAGTACAATGTGATGCGACCTATTGTCGGCAACCAATATGAACCAAGATCTGGATCAATCCACTTGTGCCTCCACCACTTCAATCCCCCATGGAATGGCAAACTCAAACTATGATAGTAGTTTGGAAGGTGAACATAGAAGGTTCACAACTACAAGGATCAATGAGTGTAGACTCAAGATAGGGCAAAAATCCACTAGAGTTCTCTTGCTCTTCTTTCCCCTCTCGTCCATAAGCCATATGTGCTCAATATATAGTCCTCCCAAGGGTAAGTGAAAGGACACATCGAGGCATTTCAAGGCAAATGGAGGGCCAAAGGTCACGCTATGACTGCTTTTTGGGATTAAAAAGTAATTAACTAGTGATTTTTACCATTTTACATGCTACCCGCAGGCTATAGTGATGCAACTCGCGAGTACGCCCACTGTAATTATGCAGCTAGCGTACAGGGAAAAAAAATGAGGAAAATAGTGTGTCTGAAGGATATAAAGTGGATCTGAGTCAGTGAAATGGATCATGCAGGCCAGGGAGTGTTGATGCTCACAAGGTGGAAAATTACGTTGTAACAGATGCCCCCTAATGTGTGAGGTCAGAGACTGATGCTACGATAGCCGAAATACATTATAAATCTTAGAAGTGGAGTGATGGAGACACAAGTGGAAAGAGCCGCTCACTTGTCATAATATAATAGTATTCTTGAATACATGTCGGTATAGTACAACAATCTGATACAATGGCCATAAATAGGCAATACATCGTGAATACATGTCATAAGTGATCATAGCCATGATCCCTCTACAGTAAGATATGGTCCCCTGCTGAAAGGGAGACAACTGGTGCAAACTGGAGGTACAAACTGTTGATATCTGAGAGATGATATCTCAGATGTAAAGTCAAAGTCATGAGTAGCATACTGAATGCCACCATCGCCGAGGGTCTTCTACAAGTCTTCGACGGTGCAAGTCCTATCGGGTGAATAAAGGAGTTGAGGTCGAACCTAATGTGACATCGTCTGATTACCAGTCAATGATGTATACCATTAACAGACGCGAGATAGCCCACCAATAATGAAAATGGGCATCAAGGCACAAAGTACAATCATCAGAGTAGGAATAGATGTGTTGAAGTCGGACACTAGGATGAATCCATCGATCAGGGGACATTGATGTATTCCCAAAACTGTCGGTGGTGAGAGAACCTGCCACTAATGACTGCAAGCCTCAAGGTACTCAACTGAACTCTAAGTCTCAAGTCCCGGAATAAATGGGTTGAAGTCGACGGAACGAGACTTGCTGGAAGGAGGGCATTAAGGCATCCCCCATCAACCAGCATGAGGTACCAGCTGCGCTGAAAGATTTGGAAGATCTCAAGTGGAACGGACTGACTCAATAAGGATGGCCGACATGCAATAGTCAAGAAATCTGAGGAGTGGTCGACTCTGGTTTCGGGACTTCCTTTGAACAAGAGCATGAGCAGATGGAAAGACTCGGGAAGCATAGACTCAATATAAACCGTGCGATGCAGGAGGCACCACAAAGGGCTCTGTAATGACTGGAAGCTTAACCAATCGGTGGAGAAAATTGAGAAACAAGTACAGCTCCTAAGGTCCAACTATAGTCCTGACTCATAATGTACAGAGTGGAATTAATGCTCTGTTCAAAGACGACACAACATCTGCCAATAAGAAGTTGTAACCATAATCCCATCCGGATTTTTGGAATATTTGATTTTTTTGGTCTTTTTCATATTTGGAAAAGCTTGAAAAAGAATAGAATTGCTTATAGTACAACAAGTGAGGGAACGAGTGTCAAATAGAGAGCAGACTCATCCCAAGCAGTGGAACATACCTATACTCAATGCAAGGAAGCGTGTGCAGGATGTGGACATTCGGGGGGGTGTTACCTCAGGGTCAAAAGGTCATCAAATTGTGAAGGACAAATGGAATCTCTGCAGGGCTCGACAAGGAAAAAGTGCGCAGGAACCTGGCTAACAACTGAGTGAGAGGGAGCCAGCACAAGGCTCAAGCAACAAGCAAGATGATGCAATGCAATCACAACTTCACATAAATGGGGGAGTCCTTATGGGAGATGGCCAGCATAAGACAAAGTAGAGTATGAGTCTTTATCGCAAAGTCATGGTGTAACTATAAAGGACTCACTATTCTAAGGACAAACAACGACATGGGCGCCATAATGCAAAAAGGGGTTCTAACTAGGGTACCCATGTTCGGAAAGGCCCTACCGCACGACACTTCTATAACAGTGTGAAGGTTCTGTGTTGGTTACGAAGCAGGGTCGCACTTAGGGTTTATGAAAATGATCAAAAGGTTAAATGCATAATGCATGTGAAAATGGCATCTAACCTATATGCCAGGTGTGAAACATACCTGTCGTAGGCGCGAAAAGGTACAAAACAACTCTCGCCGAAGAAATCTGATAAAAAATGCTACTCCAAGATGTTATATTAGTCCAAAACAGTGTATAATGGTGAAAACTATAGACAAGTGGGTTTTGAAAATTATAAATAGTAACAAAAATTTACAATTTACAATTCATTTTTACTATTCACCCATTTGGAGCTTTGTGGTTAGTTTTCACCTTGAAGTTCAACTATTGATTCTGGGAGCTACAGGCATCTGTTCGTCGAAGCGACAGGAGCAGGTTCGTAGTCTCATCCATGCCTTTCATTTTAATGCTTTTATTTCAATTTTTAGTGGTTGGATTTTTATTTTGGCCAAGCCCTAAATGGCTTCGGCACTACCCGTGGGCTATCACTATGCGGGTCGCAAGTAGGGAAAAGTACGCGCAGTCAATGCACACGTTGATTGCGGGTACCCGCCACTGTAAGCATATTAGCCCGCGGGTACGGCCATGAAGTTAATTGTTCAAAGGAAATTGACTAAACTCTTTGTTTTTTCTCACTCCAGGATGGTTCTAGAGTGGAGAGAGAGGGAACATGACCAAGTTGATGAGGTCGTCCACAATGTTGTGCAAGCACAGCATGCGCTACAAGCATGTGGGTTATATAAATTTTGGATCATAGGGGGTTTGAGGGCCCAAAACCTATTACTTCGCTGCTTGATAGATTACTGGGATGTTGATGCACAAAACTTCAACCTAGACGGGAAAATACTCACATTGGAAGTGGAAGATATCTACTTCATTACTCGTTTGTCCCACCGAGGTGAGGTGGCGAGCCTTTGGTCTTGTACTGTGGGTGGTGGGATCACCATCCCTGACTACATAGAGCGGTATTGTACCACAAATACTCGGACAGTGGGGAGTCAGGTGCCCATCAAAGCCATAGTAAATCTGAGCATGAAGATTATTGTGGCTACCTTAGTGCGGATAACTAGTTCAAAAGCTTTGCACCAGGCATCCAGGCTAGTGATGTTCTATGCGTCACAGTGTATGCAGCCGATGGTATTTGACTGGTGTACCACGCTACTGGGCTCTATGAAGACCCAATTGACAGAGTGCAAGCAAGGGAAGGCTAAAAAATTCGGATATGGCAATATCTTGTGCAGTTTCATCTTTGAGCGAGTTCCGGGGCTTAGTCCGAGGGTTGAAGTCTCTCCTCATAGTCTCCGCGACCCAGCCCTGATCCGGTGGGAAGATATCTTGACGTGACAGGGTGGTGTCCATTTGGAGTCACCATATACTGAGGATTTCTTTCACTGGTGGGACTGACAGGTCATTGCTATAGAGGACCACCCTTATGCAGGGATAGATTTCCACCAGGATCGGGACATGCCACTCCTACCAGATGCAGCGTTCGGAGACATCGATGAGTACTCTTTTTAGGTTTTTTGTGTATTAAAATTTTATGGATATTTTATTATAGATGTAAATGCAAAAATATTTTTGGGGGTAGTATCATATACTAATGTTTTACTATTTTCTCGCAGACAAGGGCCAAGTGAGACCCGATGACTTCTCAAGACATCGTCGTCGGGGCAGGGGTGATGAGGCAGGAGGTGCTGCAGCAGAGCATACTCTACAGACGTTGCGGCGCAACCTATCTCGGATGGCTACCAGGGTACCACAGATAGAGGTGGCGCGACTACTTGAGGATATGCAGCGCCACGTAGTGAGGGTGCCGAGTAACTGGGTACGACTACTGCAATGAATAGTAAATGCAGTACAGTATTTCTATGAGACACATCCTGTCGGGGCGGCAACTAGGCCTCCTAGTAGATATCTTAGGATCTCATTTTTGTATCGATATGTATATTTTTGAGAGCTACGGGCTCCAGTTTTGTATGACACTACCATTTTTGGACATATTTATTTATAAACTATGGTTCTCCAATTCTACTATATGTGTGTATGTACAAATGTATGAATGTCTATTTTATTTGTGTGCTTCATTGTGGATGTGACAAATGCCAATCTAATACATAGTTAGCATATGCATCAGATATATGATTAACACTTCGTGGAACATAAATGTATGGAATTGAAACAAAATGTCGTTCTAAGAGTCTTACCCTTAGGAATTCCCATAGTAGTGTAGGATCTCTTACGCGGTACTGACCATTCAACTGAGACACAACCAGTTGTGAATCCAAGTGGACTTCTAGAAACTGGACGCCATGTAAAATAGCATCCCGAAGTAGCTCAATCATGGCACTATACCCAGCCACATTGTTAGATGTAGGCCCGAGACAAGCACCTCCTGAGGACACAACTAGATGGTTAGGTGAATAAATAACTCAGGCAGCAGAAGCAAGCTGCTGCGTATGACAGCTAGCACCGTCCGCAAAACCTAAGAACGTAGGAAATTTTGCTAACATCTGTCAATCAAACGGAAGCTAATCAGCAGACCCGACAACCAAAATCAAGCTAAACTATGTACATAAATAACTATACAATAGTATACAAAAGGCACTAGCTTGAACTTAAAGGTTCAAGCTTAATACCGCTTGAGGTAGAGCCCATTTCTAGGCTCCTTCAAAGCATTCCCTTCATAGTCTTCTAATTCATATGCTCCTTTTCCCAGGACACACCTCACGATGTAAGGACCGTGCCACATGGGGTTAAACTTGCCTGCCCCCAGGGGTTCTTTAGCTTGGTCATATAAGAGGACCAAGTCACCTTCAGCATATTGCCGGGGACGGACAGACCTATCGTATTGAACCTTAACACGACGCTTATTGGATTCTATAGCCACGATGGCATCTCGATGTTGCTCGCCAAGTTGCTCAAGGTGAATTAAACGTTGCTCAATATCTGTCGTATCAGGGAGGAGCTCTATGGCCAGTTTAAGCGAAGGGATTTCGCATTCAATCGGTAGAATTGACTCCACACCATGTACTAGCTGAAATGGTGAGAACCCGGTGGCAGTCTTGACTGCGGCTCGATATGCCCACAAAGCAGGATATAACATAATGTGCCAATTGTTCTTGCTTTGTTGGATGGTACACTAGAGAATGTTCTTCAAAGACTTATTAACTACTTCAACCTGACCATTCACTTGGGGATAGTAAGAAGATGAGTGTTCTTGAAGAAATCCAAGCTTGAGAGACAAATCCTCCATCATCTTGTCCTGAAAGTGACTGCCATGGTCAGTGACAATCTCTTTCGAAATATCAAACCAAGTAATAATCTGATTGAACACAAAATGGGCTGCAGTAGCACCATCGGCTTTTACAATAGGCATGGCCTCAGCCCATTTGGAAAAGTAATCCACGGCCACTATGATATGGTGATGCCCCCCAGCCAAAGCTGGTTTTCAATCCATGAAATCCACCCCCCACTTGGTGAAGGGACCGACGATGACGACCAGATGAAGGGGCACTGGATGCGAGCGTATGTTCCGAGAAAACACCTGGCAAGGTGACATCTCTTCATAGCATTAACACAGTCCTTAAATATGGAAGGCCAAAAATAACTAGCTCACATAATACGTTGGGCTGTAGCAAGCCCAAATAAGTGACCGCCACACGCCCCAGCATGGAAATCATTCAGCACGCGCTCTGCTTCTTCATGAGTCAAGCAACGACGAAGAATAGAATCCTTTCCCCAGCAATACAAAGTGTCGCCGACGATAGTATAATATTTAGCGTGATGTTGCACATGTCGTCGCTTGTCCCGTGAATAATACGAAGGGAACTTCAAAGTTTGGAGATATACAATGGCATACCCATACCAAGGGTCCTCTGACGAGATAAGAAATAAGTGTTTGTCCACAAAGGAATCTTCATGGATGACATCCTCATCAAGTCTCGGAAGGTCTGACATCAGCTCAGCAAACACCAACGACTTAACCGACTTTGCCGAAGCAAACTCAAGTTCAAATTCTTGAAGAATTACAATCCATTTATTTTATTTCCCCCCTATGAGACATCGCGATAACATGAACTGAAATGGATTGATGTGAGCTACGACCGTGGTCTTCCTAAGCATGATATAATGCCATGAATGAGCAGTCGCAAGCGCCAACTTTTCCACATGAGTATATCTTAGCTCAGCGTCTACTAGATTTTGACTAAGGTAATAGATAACATGCTCGATAAGCGCGTCATCAACTTGAACCAAGACCATGCCAATTGTATCTTGAGACACGGCCACATAGAGGATAAAATCTCGTGTGAAGTCTGGTGGACTAAGCACAGGTGTCGATACCAAATCTTTCTTAAGGGCATCGAAAGACTGTTGGTATCGCTCATGCCAGATAAAGGGTGTGTCTTTCTTCAATAAGTGCGCAAAACCTTTGGTAAGATTAGCATAATTGACTATGAAATGACGTAGAAAAGTGGCTCTCCCTTGGAGGCTCTGAAGTTGTAACAAGTTGCACTGAGGAGGCAACCGAAGTATTGCCTCAACTTTAAGAGGATCGACTCTAATACCCTCTTTCGAAACTATGAAGCGTAGAAGGAAACCAGTCCTTATGGCAAAGATGCATTTATTGGGATTCAATCGAATCTTGTAGCGTATACATCATTCAAGAATCATACGGAGGTGCTTGGGGTGGTCCACTCTCTTGCGAGAATGGTCGGCAAGATCATCCAATAAAACCTCCATAATCTTTTTAAGATCGTGAAAGGTGTAGGTCATGGCATGTTGAAACGTAGCTCCGGTGTTTTTAAGGCCAAAGGGAATTTTTTGATATGCAAACGTTCCCCAAGGACAAATCAAAGTTGTCTTATGTTGGTCCTTGGGTTTGATCTGGATCTAATTATAGCCCAAAAAGTCATCCATGAACGAAAAAATCTCTCTTCGGACATGCACGGTTCAAATCTCTAAAATCAGTGCATACGCGGATCGTTCCCTGCTTCTTATCCACAGGAACGGGGTTTGACACCCATTCATTAAGGGGAACGGGGTAGATAAAACCAGCTTTGAGCAGTTTTTCCACCTCTGCCTTGATAGCAGCTGCCTTCCTAGGGTTCACAGCATGCAAGCATTGTCGAACCAGTTTAGCGTTAGGATACGTTCTGATCTCATGTTCAACAATGAGGGGGTCTATTCCTGGCATCTCCTCATATGACCATGTGAAAGCTTCTCGGAGTTCTGTGAACAACTCAGTGTAAATAGCAACCTCCTCAAGAGTACAATCATCACCGATGTAGACATTCTCAATCTTTCCAGAAGTACGAGAGATGTTGATCGACGTAGTCGGGGAAATATTAGCCATATTCCCTTCCGCAAAAATATCAAGCGCCTCTAAAAGAGCCACGGGGTGACAAACCATCTCTGCTAGAGTCATGCTAAACTCTTCTTGCTCGGTGAGATCGAGGTTGGGAAGGAAATAAGAGCGATGGTGCATATCCTCCCAAGGCCTCTCACTACCACACATGGCCTCCATAATAGCTTCATCCGAAGGCAAAGTATCATTGAGGCAATTGTGCGAACAAGACGAGTTGGCTACCCAAACTCGCAGCGTAACGGGATCTTCCTCAACTGTCTGAGAAGAAGAGAGATCTGGTTCTGCAATGGCTTGTTGAATATCTTGGTAAGCAAGCTCAACTACAGATAGTGGCATAGACATCCCGACGTGCTTAATTTCTCTAGATGTGGAACTCGTGGACGGTAAAGTCAATAGATCATTAAAATATGAAGTCCGGAATGGTACATTATGCAAAGGCGGAGACGCATCGTCAGAAACGGTTTCAATAAAATTCATAGGTGCAGTAAAATCATATATTCCCATCAATGAAGGGTACATACCAACACCCATGTTCCCAATTGCGGGCTGAGAATCAGTAACTTGCGGGACTACGGATCCCGTGGATGCTGTGGAAGAGGGATTAACGAAATCCAGCTGATCGATTGTCACAATCTTTCCTTCGTGAGGAAAGTAGATAACTCTGAACACAATAGACGCGACAGCCTTCATAGCGTACATCCAATTTCGACCCAGTAAAAGGTTGTAGTCGATGGGCGCATCAACCACCTCGACCTCAATAGGAACGGATTTACCTCCCAAGCAGACAACAAGGAAAGGGATAATTCCATGCAACTTAAATGACCAACCATTGAATGCAATGAGCATGGTTCTAGACGCAAGTAGAGGAGGAGAGCTGAGAGCTTTCCGACAAGCTAACGACATCACTGAAGCGGAAGCACCTTCGTCAACCATCGTACATTTGACAAAATTTTGAAGGCACGCCACTTGGATTTGAAAAGCCACATGGTAAGGTAAGCGAGGTTGAACATCAATAGTGTCGAACTTGATAACACTGGTACTTCCCCCATCTGGAGCTTCTAACGCACTCAAAAGGGCATGCTTTTGAGAAGGACAGGCCTGCAAAACTTCAAGAGCCGACATGGCACACAAAGTTTGGCCCAAATATTCTACAATGGAGTAGTTATAGGCAGCTCGAGCATTAGGATTATGCGCAGAGCGCTTAAAAACACCTTTCGGTATCCGCGGCATATTAGAGGGCTTCTTGATATGCAAGGAATTATTAGGAGGAGGGGGAGGCTCACTCCCCATATTAGGTTGTGGTGCACCATAATCGCATTGACGAGTGGAAACACTAACCTCCGACTGAACCATATTCACACATCCATAACCACTAGTATTGGAAGAAGACGTTGCAGTCTCAGTAGGTCCATAACCAGTGGTGGGAGCATGCGAAGCCATGTTTTGATGATGAGGAAGGGGATCCTTTGACACAGCTGGGCTCTGTGCCAAATGCTTCGATGCTTCTTCGATTCGAGGACATAGTTGAGTAAGATGATCTTCCCCACAAAGCTTACAAGGAAACTTCACCTTATGCCTAGGTTTACGGTCCTCACCAACATTTCCGCCTTCCCGAGGAGGGTTGGAATTATCCTTACGAGGGGTATTGCGATTGCTATTATTTTTATTCCCATTGTTTCCACCCTTACGGTTGGTTCTCCCGTTTTTCTTACCACCAGGTTGCTGGTTACCTGACAGTTTCGTCGATTGCATACTATGTACATCGGACGACGGGGTGGAAGTGGACAAGGTGTGAACCTGTTCAGGAGTAGACTGGTTTAGCGACAAATTTTGCATTTTATTGGCCACCAAATCTATAGGTCGAGTACTTGCGGATCCCACGATGCAATCAGCATGTGGTCCAGGAACTGACTTGGGCTCATGTCTTGTTCGCGGTGCGTCAGGAATGATGTCATACAAAATGCCAGACTGAGAGTATAGTAAATCCAACTGCTAGACTTTTAAGATGGCTTGTTCCTCAGTCATAATACCAAACATCGAAACATCCTTAGAAATATATGGGAGTAGAGACTTGAGGAACCATTCCAATAGGAACTCTGGAGGAATGTTGGCTTTCACTAATCGCTTCCATCAATGCCACTCTTGAACGTGGTCAGAAATATGTGTGGCCTTGTTCTGACGAAAGGTAGATAACAGTTCAGTACCAGTATCATAATGAACCGGCAACTGGAAATGATCCAATAAAACCAAAGCGATCTCATTAAAACCCCTATAAGTGTTCCCGGGAAACTCAACATACCACTTCGCGGCTGCCCCCGTGAGGGTGCGTTGAAATAGTCGTAAACGAACGGAATCGTGGTTCAACGAGTTGGAGGAGCACCAAAGGTGAAATGTTGTGACATGATCACCCGGATCCTCACTACCTTTCCCCTCAAACTTAGGAATGTCTGAAGGGAGCTTGGTAGGGACCGGAGGCCAACTAGGTTCATGACACACCGGATCATTCGTGAGCTTCGAAAGATCCGAAAGATTCAAACGTGCAAGGAATAAGAGCTGCAGCTGGAAAGCTTGATTATAAGCTCCCATAAAGGGTTGATTGTACGGAACCGAATTATAAGATGGACCAAATGCTTGACCATGAGCATCAAACTGTGGATTATAAGGACCAGACTGGCCATAAGCTTGACCATGGCCATAGGGTTGATAACCTCCTCCGACCTAACCCGTGTGAGAGTAAGCAGGTATATAAGTATTTTGAGCACCATATTGAGGTGGGTTGTACTGGTGGCCAGCACCAATTGTATTATAGTAAGGGTTGCCACCATAATTATGGGGCATATACGTACTAGTCGTAGCGAGAACCGTGTTGTAATGACTAGGATGGTAAAGTGCGTTCCCACCCCCATCGTAAGCAATAGGATTACCATGAGCAGTCGTGTGGTGACCATAAGTATGAGATGTATTCGTAGCCCCAATATTGGTGTTACTAGTAGCAGGCATGGTGGCGTTTGGACCATGAGGATAAAGCGTATTCCCACTTCCTACATTAGCATTACTAGTAGTGGCGGTGGACGCAAAAAGATGCGGTTATGTCCACCCCCATGGTTGGGAGGAGCATTAACATTCATGAAAGTGGTCCTAGGTTGACGAGTAGCGGCATGTGTGTTAACATGTGGACGGTGATTCGTGTTGTGAACAGTGTTCCTATTAGGTTGGGTAGTCCCAGGAGGTGTCCGTCCTCCAACATTAGCATGGTTAGAAGGAATCCGACCAGTTCCCGTATTTCATGTGTGATTAGACATTGTGTTGCCCCCGGTGAGGGTATTTCCCTCGCCGAGGGTATTTCCCCCGACTGGTGCAGTGTGGCTAACACCATGACTAGTGCCAGCGTGACTACCAAAGATAGGGGGAGGATCAACTGTATTGTAATCAGGCATACCATATGAGAATGCGGTAGGGTTGACCTTAGGGCCTGTATCATCATGTAGTTCTGGAATCGCATGTATATAATTATGTGGAAATGAAGAATCGAACAGGTCGTCTTCAGGTGGATCTGGACCAAACAAACTATGCTGAGTCTCAGGTGGATCCAGACCAAACAAATCGGTTTGAGTCTCAAGTGGATCCCCCCCATGCCTCACAAGGAGTAGGGGTGACAGAAGTGTGCTCGACTCTACCCGATGGACTAATAGGGATTTCTCTTATGCCAGAATGTGCAGTCATGGCGTCGATAACGTATGTCTTGAAAGAATCCGAAGATTCAAAGGGATCCCAGTGGCATCCCCTCTTGACACGACATTTAAGCTTGGCAGCTGGTAAACCAGCCAACCGACGAGATCGACGGAGAGCAGAACTCCGTGCCACGATATCTCCGGAGAGACTATAAAATCAAAACGTCACCTAAAGGCTAGCTATCGATCAAAAATAGTAAATCAAGAGCACACACCTAGAGAAACTACAGCCAAGAGCAGACAAACAGAGTGGCTAAATGAGCTCCCGACACTAGAGCCAGTATGTCTCTCCTAGGAGAGGCTTGAGACTCCCAAACTATAGCCGTAGGCTTAAGACTTCCAAACTATAGCCGAAGGTGAGAGAATCAGTTATAACGGCCCCCAGACTTCACTGCGTGTACAGGGTCAAGTCCCTATACAACGGCAACTATGTTGTCTGACCCCTATCTAACTCAGGACACCCACAGTATAACCACTATGAATACCCTATGTGATACCTAGGTAAGGAAACTATGGTCACCGCAGTATACCAATGCTCAAGGGGACAATCGCAGGTGGGATCCGTCGTATGGGTAGGGTAGCAAAACCCGAAGCACAAGAGGACGAACCTTCGGTACCCCTAGATACGAACAAACCCTGGATATATCTCCCACGTTCAGCCGGTATTGGAGGGATATCTCCGCAACCAACCTCCCGTGACCTCATGCTTAACTCTAGTTTGAGTAGAGCTTTCCTGAGAACACCGATCTATACCGTGGATTTCACCACTCCCTGGTCAGACACATAATGTTTCGTCTAGTAGTCTTGGATCGTTTACTCACAATGATCTATTCCAAGACTCTAAACCTATGCTAGTTGGTGTACCCTATAAATAAAATCGGTCTAATCAATTTTAAGATTAAGCATTAATTTTAATGGTTGTGGTTACTCAAAGGATATGGTCGTGAAACTGGTGATGTATATGACTCAATGGTATGCAAAATCGTTCAACCCTAGACTCATCTATCCAATAAAAACAATGCGACTAACATGCAAAATCAATCCAACAGTTTCGAAATAAAAAATGCAACTCTTTTGTATTTTCAATGCACAAGCAGAACCTAAATGAAAGCAGCAAGAACTCAATGCAAGATGCAGTACATAAAAGTAAAAAAAAAAAAATTGTATTTTCTCTTATAAACAAAAAGGAAAATACAAAACTTTTTTTTGTATTTTTCAATATAAGGAAATGAAAAATGCAAGAAAAATCCTACTATTTAATCACTGAAGTGCCGAGAAGATCACTAAGACAACCCAACAGATCCCAAATAGTAAGAACCAGCCAAAGCGATGAACTCAATAGGAAAAACCCAACAAGGCTAAATCCAAGTATGGTTATAAAACCAACAAGGCTCAACCAAGAGAAACGAAGAGTTCTGGTCACAAGCAAGGTATGGAACAGTCAAGAATCAGGCCAATAAACACTCAGGATCATTCAAATCCAACCCAGCAATAACCAATGGTCATGAAACAACCAAAACCGGATTTATACGCTACTGTCGAAGGAATACCTGCAGGTACCCATGAGCAGTAGTGCAAACAGGGGCGGGTATATGCGGGCAAAGCTAAGCTCACCCGCGGGTAGGGAAAAGCAAATTGGCAAATAAAGAGTCCACTAGCTCAGAAAAAACCAGTTTTCTATAGTGTATCTCAATGGCCAATCAGTGACACAGAGTTTCGACAAACAGCAACTCTAAATAAGGACTAATGCCTAAAAATCCCCAAACATGGATGTTTTCCCTAGCGGAGTCGCCATTTCTGTGTTGGAGAAAACTCACTATGGCTTGGGGTAGACCACAACAGACAGCTAACTACCAGAAATTAACTCAATTCTCAGAACTATGCTATATAAATGACAATGCTAAGATAATGAAGAATATAACCAACCTCGATCCAAATGTTGATGTAGATCCCCGTTGGAGCTTTTCCACTCGTGCACTTGAACCTGCAAATTAGTCTTGACAGCCAATACAACAAGCGCATATAATATATAAATAACATTAACATCATCAATAGCAATGGTCCATGATATTACAAGTAAATGCAACCCAATGTAATATAAACAACATTCACAACATTAATGGACGAGAATATGAGTATTTCTATTAATAAATAACAAGAAGTACAATGTGATACGACCTCTTGCCGGCAACCAATCTGAACCAAGATCTGGATCAATCCACTTGTGCCTCCACCACTTCAATCCCCCATGGAATGGAAAACTCAAACTATGTTAGGAGTTTGGAAGGTGAACATAGAAGGTTCACAACTACAAGGATCAATGAGTGTATACTCAAGATAGGGCAAAAATCCACTAGAGTTCTCTTGCTCTTCTTTGCCCTCCCTTCCATAAGCCATATGTGCTCAATATACAGTCCTCCCAAGGGTAAGTGAAAGGACACATCGAGGCGTTTCGGGGAAAATGGAGGGCCAAAGGTCACCCTATGACCACTTTTTGGGAGTAAAAAGTAATTAACTAGTGATTTTTACCATTTTACATGCTACCTGCAGGCTATAGTGATGCAACTCGTGGGTACACCCACTGTAATGATGCAGCTAGTATACAAGGGAAAAAAATGAGGAAAATAGTGTGTCTGAAGGATATAAAGTGGATCTGAGTCAGTGGAATGGATCCTGTAGGCCAAGGAGTGTTGATGCTCACAAGGTGGAAAATTATGTTGTAACAAAGATGTGGATGCATCAAATCCATCAAGGGCCATTCCAACACTAAGGAGCTCTTCTGGCTCTTCAATGGAGAGAGGACTCACTCCATGAGAGAGATTAGTTCCGCTCTAGAAAGTGACATGTGCTTGGAACTCATCATCTGCATCCCAAAAATCCTCAAGCACTTACATGTCATCATGCACCTCATGAACCACCATCTCATGAGGTGCCTCCATAGAACTCTGAATTTCATCACTCAAAAGAGAATGGTTGACTAGAATGTAGGAGGGAATATGTGATCTCTGCAACTCTTGGTGAAGTTTCTCTATCTCCATCTTAGACTCCAAGAAGGCACTTTGAGTGCTACTCAAGAATATTGTGTGGCCATAAAATAATCATTGAGCTTGCAAATATCCTTATCGTCCTTTAAAGATGCTCCATGCAACATATGTACAAGTTCATACAAGTGATCTTTGTCAAAAATCATGTATGAAAAATTACCTTGGATTGTAGATATTACTCTCTAGATCTTCTCCATGGATTCAAGGAAAGATGTATCTTCGAATGAAGAAACTCTCCAACATAGATATGATATTGAAGCATGAGTGTCATGGAGAATGTGTAAGGCCTTCTTGATCTTCTTTTCACCCAAATACAATGTCCCTACTAGGTAGGAAGGCTCATGAGAGTGAACCTCCTCATCATCAAACAATGGATCAACCTCATGAAGTTCATGTGGTGGTGGTGAGATCGATCCTGGGACCTCTTTTTCTACTACAAGGTATCTATGCTTAAAGGAATGTGTAGTTGCAACAAACTCCTCAATAGGAATCTCTATGTCACCAACATAGAGAAATGAATATCCATCAGTATATGTCACCATGCTATCTTGGTACCCATTAGTAGGCTCCACATCATGATACCCATCAATAGGTATCTCATCACAACATCCATAAGTATATGCTCCTCCAAAGCTTGGGTACTCATCGGTAAGTACCTCATCATTACTTGGACACCCATTAGTAGGTATCCCATGATAACATCCATCAGTAGATGCCTCTGTAGAACTGTGGAGCTCATCAGTAAGGACCCCATTATGACACACATCAGTAAGTGTCTTATAAATGCTTTTGAAACCATTCGTAGTTGCTCCATGATCTAGATTCACAATAGGATTTGCATATAGATGAACATTAGCAAGAACAGAGGTGGTGTATTTTTCATGCTTACAACCCTAATCAGTAAGGATTGTACATTCATCTTCTTCAGAGTCACCTTGGGGTGACTTTTGCTCCTCCTTATGGAACTCTTCTTCTACTTGACCACTTGAAGAACTAAGTGGCTCATGGTCCTCTTCAATGATTGAGAATGGATTTATGTGCTCATCCTCATTCTCCTTACATTTTCTATCACCAAAATACCTTTGGATCTCTTCTGGCAATAGCATAGGCTTCCTCTCTTTGTACATCTCATCAACTATATGTGCAATCTTCTTGCCGAAGGATTTCAAATCTTCTTCATTAGATCTCAAGTACTCAAAGATATACTGAAAGTCATCATCGGAGTAAGTCATGATTGCACTTTCCACGGGATGGGACAAGGACAGAGCTCTGATACCACTATAGTGTACCAAAATAAGAAATTTGGCACACTAGCTCCAAAGACTCAAAATTAGGCCAAAGAGGGTTAGGTTCAAGGGTGAAGGAAGCATGGGGCACACTTGGGATGGTTATTGACCTCTATTTTGTAGGTTTTTTAGGTTTATGGAAGTCCATAAAGGTGTATGATACATGTAAAAGGACTCTACATCGACAACAGAACATTCTTTAGGTGCATCATGCCTGGGATGGTCACAAGGACCACATGGTTGTTAGTCCCCAGGACTTCTGTGGGAACCCAATGGCTTATGGTGCACTATGGATGCATCTTGACTCTGTTCAGAACCCCACAATATTGCAGAAACATTTTGACACTCACATATGATGATTCAATGGATGTTTGGTAAGATCTACGAAGGTTAAACTAGTGTGGACTGCTCAAATAGGAAATTTCCAAATGGTTCCAAGTCACACTAGGGACAACAAATTTCTGTAACAGAAGATGGTAATGGATACTATACTGTCTACCCTACCTGAAGCAACTTACAGGTCATCATTTTTAGTTCGGGAACTCAATATATGATCAAAAGAGTGGAGATTAGGAAGATCTTGTGGATAGCTCATGAAGGCAGTTTTCAACTCGACTAAAACGGTACCTAGGGACAATGAATGCTATATTTTCCACTTGGTACGGGTTCCCATAGGTCTTATATACTTGTATAATCTTTCATAATTGTATTTGGATATACAGAACTCAAGATACATCCACAACAGTGAAGACTAATCAAAATTTCCTAGTCAATGAACAAGGAGGAAATAGAATGTTGAGAAGGAGATAGGAAGTGCAGCATGGAGCAGAATTATGATTTTTATTCCTATATATGAATGTATAAACATATCAAAGGATTTCCTGAACAACATCCACAACATATTAAGCATCGTTCATCAACCCACCATTAATTAGTAAAATTATTTCTCAATATTACTAAAATTGAGAGCATGAAACAACTGGAGCATTTATTGGAATTTTCTGAAATAGAAAAAGTACATTTGAAAACATAACATGATATGCAACAAATAAGATCAATGAGAAGGACAGGGTTCCCAACTCCTCTATTTCCATTTGAATTGGAAAGATCCACTCAATTGGCAATATAGTGTTAGAAGGGGAACATCACCCACCTAGAAATGAGGGGCCCATCACCCTCTTGGTATGAAAGGGGAGAATCACCCAAGAAAAGAGAATCCTAAGAAACTCCAATAAAATAAAATTTCATTAACACATAGCTGCCAACCCTTTCTAGTTCTCCTTGATTCTCCTTTTAAGCTTTGAAAGGCATCCAATACCATGGACATCCCAAAACCATGGACTAGTTAGTTAGTGGCCCATACTAGCTCCACCACCTTCATGAGTGTGCCCTCCAACCAAATTTTCCTTCATAAATGCGCCCTTCTAACTTCCTCCATCACTTCTAACCAACTTTGACCACATGAATGCACCTTCTAACTTCCTCGACCAACTCTATCCACATCTAACCAGTTCGTCAAATGCGCCCCTTTGACCCAATTTACTCATTAAATGCCTAGCTACTTTCATAATTACCTCTTTGACTTAATTAAGTGGGCAACATTCTTCAATTAATCCCCCATTGGCTATTTTTTGCTTGCAAACTCGAATTAGGGGTCTCATGTGGCCAAATTATCCCATAATAATTATTTTTGGGAACCTTAGGATAATTTTACTTAGGCAATTTAATCATTTTAGCCACCATATTATTTTTTATGAATTTTGCCTAGGTGACCTTGGCCAATTTTCCTTAGGCCAAAATTGGGAACATGACATGGCTCTACAATACCCTACAAACCTCATACATCAAAGGGCATCTGTTAACGCATAAATTTCACACACATGCGACATTTTGGCTAATCTTGCAGTAAGGTGTCATCAACATATAGCATGCATCCCACCAAAGACATCCTCAATAGATCCAAAAAGCAACATGAGTCCATAAATGCCAAAAAATAGTCAAAATAAGAGGTAGCATTGTTACACCCATATCAGCCCGCGCTATAGCATGCATTATCAGTTTTGTGCCCGCGCTATCCTCACATAGATTTTCCTTCAAGATCCATGCTAGTGTAAAAAACGACAGATCTCAACCACCAGCCATGCATTGGAGGCTCATGAAATATCCCTCACCAACTAAAATTTCAATTTGGCTCTTCAAGCATTGAAAATCCCCATTTGTGTAATTTGGAGTTAGTTCATGAGGTGATGGGGTTCACATTTGGATCTAGTTGTTTCTTGGCCAACTCTTGGCCTATAAAAGGAATCCATGGGCATGCATATAAGTAGATAAATTTAGAGCAAGGTTATGTTGCTATAATTGTGTTGGAACTTCTTCCACCTCTTCCCACACCTACTAGCATTCCTCAATCTCCCTTGCCACCTTCCTCCAAGGGGCAAGCGTTTCTCCCATTTGTTCTTTCAAGTTATTTAGCATTTAGTGTGGATAAAAAGGACTCCCCTAAGGGATATTGTTTGCTTCCCTTGAATCCCACACCTCCTAGGTGACACTACATGTAACAAAATTCACCATTGGGCAATCTAAATTGGTTCTAGCATTTGCTTCTTGTTGTGGTTTGCATATTCTCACTCCCTTTGATTTATTTCAAGTTTTTTTTTTTTTAAGAGCATGTAGGATCAATTTGGATTCATTCACATTTTCTTTAGTAACATAATACTGGGCCTTGTTGACAACCTCGAAGGATTCAACTCCTCAAGTGGGAAGGGTTGTACACCTTTGTGCAAATATTCCCACAACATTAACTTATGCCACTTGTATAAGAAGATATAGGAAGAACCAAGAAATATTATGTATAAAAAGCTGACAATAAATATTATTGTGATTACTCACACATTTTTTTATCATTGATATATGATTTTTTATTCAATTTCTACATAATTATGGAATTGTTTACTTTGTGTTTTTTTCACTTTCTCCGTACTTGAATTTTTGGGGTGAAAACTATATTGTTTGGTCAAAATTGATATCTTCCCAATGAAGAAAAACTTGAAAATTTTTGCTTAAACAGAGTTTTGTAGACTGTGAAGGGATTCAAATGATGAGTAAGAAAAGGATTTTACTTTTGATGTCTTAGGTCACTTTTCCTTCTCCCAAGGCTTCCAAAATCACCAAAAAGTATCCCAAATTAATGGATTTTGGCATATTTCTACATCTCCACTCCAAACCCTTTCAAATTTGTCCAAGTGATCCACTTGGTTTCTTTGTGCCTGTTCATAATTTTCACTATGTAAATTTCATCGTCCACATATTTCCTATCAATGAGTATACTTTTGGTCTTCAAAAAACACTTATTATCTTTTTTTGGAAATTTGGAGCTAAATAAGCTAACTCTTATCTCTAGCACATTTTTATTCTTCCTCACTATGGACTTACCCCTAAAATTTCATTGAATATCAACTTAATATTTTCCTATTATGGCCAAAATAATAAAATGGCACTAAACTTTATTTTATTTTTTACAATATTTTTTCATTTGCTAACGTGGGGATGATGATGTGACACTAATGTCCACCTATAGTCTATGTGGATTTCCCTTGGTCCTTCTATGTCATCTCCTTGTCCCATCTGTTCTATGTCATCATGGTGTTTCAAAACATCACATACTAATTTTCACCGGTCTAATTCCCTAAAATGGCATATGGCATTTGCGATATAGGATTCTCACTCCTTGAATCTTTTTCCACAAAACCCATGATGAGATTAATACCATCAATTTCATCTCCTGAAATTATTTGGGTTGTTCATGGTAAAGGGTTCTTTCTCTTCGTACCTTTTTGGCCAAGTGTCCCCATGAGATTGGGGTCGTAGATCTCAAACACTCATGGAAAGGATCATATCCGTTTCCTTTATATGTTACCAAGTCTTGTGAGGTTATCTCCATTATCTATTTGATCTTTAGTTCAAATTTTGGTCATTCACATTGCCTTTACTTTTTCAGGACTCTCATTAAATTCCTTAGCATGATAAAATGTGTATTGTAAAACTCAAAGGCTCGATGTAATCTAGGCCATTTATGAAAAAAGTCTTATATGATACCATTATCTTTCACGAAATTCTTCTAGGAGATTTGGACCATTGATTGGATTTGAGGATTTAATCTTTTTTTTTGTGTTAGGGGAATCAGCAACTGGGATGGGGCTAGTACTCGCGCGACACGGGGTCTAGGGGTCCAATCCCATCCGCTACCACTATACCCTTATGTGCACCCACACAACCCGCAAGCATGGGGTATGGGTAAGTCGGGGTGTTTTGAACTTGTGACCTCTATTACAACATATCATCTCATTTTCAAGTGAATCGCCAGCCGAGATACACCCCTTTGGGAAATTTTAGGATTTAATATTATAAACCATTCATGACTCTTTTACAATCCAAAATATTGGATGAGATAAAATCCCATGAGAGAATAACAACTATTCATATTCATATAATGGGATCATTTTAATCTAGGCCATGTGTGGCAAGGAAGAGTCCATCTCCCTTGAATTTACCAAGTCTTACGAGAATATTTGGATCATCGATCTATGGGACCAACTTAATATGGAGTATTTATGGCATAAATACAACTCCAAAACATTGAAATTAATCCATGCTATCATATCTAGTGGGTTAAATATCGACCATCAATTATCTATCTTCCACAATTAAGTTTCACCACCATGGTTTTGCATTTGTTTTCCTTTGATAATGAGCTTAAAGGACAACAATCTGAATGTGATGCATGTAGAAAAAAATTTCAAAGGATGAGAGAAAAAAAAACAAAATCCCCAACCTATTCATGTTCTCTCTACCCATAAGTGGAGCAGGTTTTGAATTCAAAACACCTAAAGGTGAAACTTACTTCATTCCTAACATAAACCTTCTTGATGCTCCTTTCAGACAATTCTCACATGATGGACAATCTAAAAGAGAGTACCTTCCTCATAGGTCCTCTGCTCTATTTGAAACTATCTCAAATGAAATAAAACTAGAAAATTATGACAATATGCAATATCAGTTAACAGCTCAGAATTTGGATGATATGGCTCAGGAAATTATCCTCCTTAAACAAAAATCCAATGAAGAACATGAGCAGATCACTCTGCTCAGAACTAAAATGTATCTTATTAATCATCTGTTACATGATTCTGATGAAATAATCCGTGGAGACCCTGATGCCCTAGTATAACAACAATGGTCTGGTTGGAAAAAAGTCTTCTTGGATAAATTTTGTCCCAGAAAAGACTGGGTGCAAAGGTGGGCAAATTTCATTCCCCACCTACAAGCATATATGATTGTAGCACACCAAAACCATATGTGGTTTAAGTTTAAGCTACGACATATTGGCAATAGATATTCTCCTTTAGAACCTCCGGTCTACAACAATAAAAAATTCATTCAAAGAGATCGCGAAGGGCGCCTTGTCGGCCAAGTCCAAAAGAGGATCCCACTCAATTACAAAGTAGAATCCACCTTTGTCGGAGAATATTGTTGTGGACCAAATCCGACCATGATGGGATCTGATGTAGAACATTGATTTTCTTCTTGTCTTTTCTCCGATACAAAATTCAGGCTTGATTCCTCACTGGTATGAGGTGTGCTTCTAGCTTTGGGGATCTTAAGAGCTTCTTCATAGGCTTTACACATCTCTTCTTCTGAGGACTGTAGTACCCCTATTTTGACCCTTATGGTTATTGGCCTCAATGTAAATATTGTATATAATGTGTGTCACCCTAGTGTGGAGCTCAAGGCCAAGGCCCCACTAGTGGATGTTCAAGTTTTAGTACATAGGCAAGTATTTGACAGTTGATTATTCATGGGTTGTTAAGCCATGAAGAAATGTAAATGATGTAAATATTAATATTTCAATAAAACACCTAAGGGACTGGCTATGGAGGCAACGTGAGAAATAGGGGTTGCATATCCACTAGGGAGTGGTGAGGGGGTTGTGGGATGGGAACCCATGTTGCCACTTTTCCATTCATAAACCCATCTAACCTCCCATAATACCATTAATGCAACTGTAAGAGAATGGTTGAGAAATCGGCTCGTGAAGTCGATACATTATGGAACAGAACTGCAGACCCGTATGGCAAGGGACGACCTGTGCTTGCGTGCCCCGTAAACCACTCCATGCCTGGGGAATCCGCGCAAATGGTTTGCTATCCCGTGGTTAGGGAAGAGGATTTCATTCATTCATGGATGGAGAGAGACTCATGAACCTGCAGAAGAGAGGGGAGAACCAGAGGTCGCGATTCTATGAAGGCACAAATCACAGAGCCAAGTATTACCAGAAAACCTTGTTTTAGAAGCGGATAGTGGAAATTTGTGAGGTGATTCACATGAGCATGTTTTGGGAAAGATCCAAGAGTGGATTGAAGTGGGAAAAGGATCAAAGAGTTGGATTCCAGAGTGGAACCAGTGAAAGCTCAAGTATCCATTGGTTTAGATGTCATGACCAACCATACCTTCCTAGATCAGTACTAAGGGAAGGGGTCCCTGAGGGACTGTGTAGTAGAGAAGGGGACCTTACTCAGGATGCGAGTGGATGTGACGAGGTGCCTGGGCTATCTAAAGCCAAGGGGATATACTTTTATCTCTATGGTGGAGCTCAATGAGTTAGTAAACTCACTCCCTACATCCCCATTTGCTTGACAAACCGATTGTGTGCTAAATGCCTTGAGTGACTGTGAACCAATGTTGTGAGTGAGCCTGAGTGATACTTCTTAGTGGATACATAGCCCCAGCTCGGGGGTGATCTCTGATTGCTGAAATAATAGAGGCTAGGCAGAGATCTATGGTTGGGATGGAATGTTGCATTCCATATCCGGTTTCCTGGTGGTTTCCAATTAAAAGATAAGTGCCCTTGTGGTGTTTGAATAAGGTTGTCTCATGTGTTTATGGCTTACTTATTACATACCAGTTATTGATTGAATGAATTTATATGGAAGTGGAGCAATAGGAAGCTTTGTATGAGTAGGGAAGTATACTTATGCCTTGTATCTGAATTGTGTTTGAAGTTGTTGTTGTGCCATGATGAATGTTGGATGCATGCTAGATGTGTGTGTGTTACATATGTCAAATGCATGATTTGATTCAGATGGTTAATAGGGATGAATGCCCAAGTATTATGTATTATGTATTATGTATTATGTATTATGTATTATGTATTATGTATTATGTTGTAGGCATGTCTCTGCTTTACTCCTGCACCTTGCATCTTCTTATTATGTTGGTATTCATATACATCCGTGCTTGAGGAATAAGGCTAAATGTTTGCATGTCATCCCTCAATCTGTTTAAGAGGAAATAGACTAAGTACAATCCCTCTGAAGGGTGGTTAATGTTTCAGAACCTTTGTGTTTATGGATGCATGGACATTCCTACATGATTTATTGAGCATACTTCTGTATATTGTCTTTTATGCTTATGTTGTACACACACACACACACACACACACACACACACATATATATATATATATATTACCCTTGATGAGAAGGACTAAGTTCAAGGCTAAGATATATAGTCTATTCCAGTCAAGACTATGATCTGGGAGAATAAGCACCCTTGTAAACCAGATGAAGGAGAAAGGACTTGGCAGGAAAAAGGATTAAGTCTTTTAAGTGAAGTTATGGATGAGAAGTTTAGTGGGAAATTTAACATGATATGAGTGCTCATATGGGGCAGGGATTTCACCACTGGATAGATCTCACCAAGAGCTTTCCAACAGTACCGACCTTTTCTCATTGGGACCAAGGATGAGGAAGTTATGCCCCTCAAAAGTTGTGTGGAGAATTACCATTGCAAGGGTGTGGTTCCGCATGTCCGCATCCGCAATTGCGGATTGCAGATTGCGGAAAGGTAAGTTTTCTCGGTGGAAAACTCTGCATTCCTCCATCCACAATGTGGATTGTGGATTGGGGATTCGCGGTTGCGGGTTGCAGATTGCGGAAAGGTAAGTTTTCCATTGTGGAATTCTGCATTCCCACATCCGCAATGCGGATTGCGGATCCGCCGTTGCGGATTGTGGAAAGGTAATATTTCTGGTTATGAAGTTTTGCACTTCCACATCCGCAATTGCGGATTGCGGATTGCAGATCCGTCGTTGCGGATTGTGGAAAGGTAAGCTTTCCGAGTATGAAGTTTGGCACTTCCGCATCCGCAATTGCGGATTGTAGATTTTGGACCCGCCGTTGTGGATTGCGGATTGCGGAGAGGTAAGCTTTCTGGTTATGAATTTTGGCACTTCCGCATCCGCAATTGCGGATTGCGGATTGCCGATTGCGGATTTGAGTCATTTCAACTGTGTGTGTATTCAGTCGAATTTGGAAAAAAAAAATGTATCAAGGCCTCCTATGGCCATGGAGTTCAGTGGGGAAGTGACAAGGACTAATCTTGATCTCATATAGTCACCTCTAGCATTCTTTTTAGCTCTTATATTTCCATGACTATCCTTTTTAGATATCTTTTTTCTTCTTTTATATGTAATCTGAGCAAATTCTCTTTGTCTTTCCTGAATTTTTGTCTATCTTCATGGAGATTAGGATAATATTTGTACAACTCTGTTGGGTTATAGAATAATGGATTCATGTTGATATTTGGAGTGGAAGATTCAAATTTAGCTGGTTGTTTCTCTTTGGCATTTAGTTGGGATAGAAGCTTATTCTTTCCATCTTTCGGTTCTTTCCTCGGAACATACTAGTATGCGGGTGTTCTATATATGGTGTTCTATATAAGATTTAATCAATTTATGCAATTCTAATTTGTGGAGAAGCATTTATTGTCGAAAACATATAGAAACAAAATTCTGGAGGACCCTCACATCCCCTTAGATGTACATCCTGGTCAATATTTGAAGAGGAATCGGAGGATTCTGTAGGATCAAATTTATTAAAGTTAGGATCCAAGTCATATGAATCAGAGGATCCTTCATCTGGGAGGAAAAAAAATTCTCCTTCAGGATATTGGTCCGCATCACAGTAGTCAAGATCCAACCAAGTAAGATCTAATTCATCAGAAAACATTGTTACAAGCCTAGGCTTAGATTTTTTCTTAGGGCACTTATTTTCCCAGTGGCCCTTCTTTCCACAAATAAAACATTTTTCTTTATCAGAAGGAGTAGAGCATTTTTTGAAAAAAGCATTTCTTTTCTAGAAACCCTTCTCCTTCTTATATCTATAGGCTTTGTCTAGAGAATATTGTTGTGGACCAAATCCGACCATGATGGGATCTGATCTAGAATGTTTCTTTTCTTCTTGTATTTCCCCTGATACAGAATTCGGGCTTATGCTCATTATCAAAGACACCCGATGAAGAGAAGTTTGAAGGGCGTGAAGAGAATGGTTCATTCCACATAGTTTGGGAGGAAGAAGAGAAGGATGGATTTACAGAATTAAATCTAGTGAGAGGAGGAGTAAACATAGGAGTGGGAAATCCATCAGGTAATTGGAAAGAGTGAGAGGATATGTCAAACATTACTGGAGTATTTACAATTGTTTGATTATTCAACATTTTTTCTTTTTTGACACAATTCTTTGTATTTGACCTCCCATTGCTTTGGGTAATATATGCTAGTCCAGTTAAATGTTACAGGAGTGGACTATTTAGATTTGTATGTTTCACGTTCCCCAAGCCCCTCAGTATCCTCCAGAGGTACTGGGAGACCCTGGTACATTTTTTTTGTCCAAAGCCATCACTTTACACACAGCCACAATGGCTTTCGATACGCAATCCATCTTGCTTCAATCTGCAATCCGCACTACGGAATTTAGAAATGTGGAATCCACGATTCACCATACCATAAAAAATTTCCCTTCTGTGATCCGCAATTCCACATTTCGAAACTCAAAAATGCAGAAGCTCAAAATTTCCTTCCTAGAAATTTTCCCCTTCCATAATCCGCAAGCAGCATTGCGGAATGCGGGAATGTGGAGGCTCAAATCCAGCCTTCTGGAAAATTTCCCCTTCCACAATCCGCAATTCCGCATTGCGGAACTCAGAAATGAGGAAGTCCAAATCCAAAATTTCGAAAGATTTCCCCTTCCCCAATCCGCAATTCCGCATTGTGGAACTCGGAAATGCAGAAGTCTAAATCCAACCTTCCAGAAAATTTAGCCTTTCGCAATACCCAATCGGCATTACAGAATGTAGGAATGCGGAAGTCTAAATCACAATCTCGGGGAAAGATTCGCTTCCAACTTCTGCAATCCGTACTATGGGTGCGGAAAGGCAGAATTCCAACCACGTGAATCCAAAGATGGTTCCCGACACCTGCAATCCGCAATCTGAATTGCGGATGCGGAAATGCGGAACCACCTTCCTTGCACATGCAAACTTCCTAGGTTAATAACTCCTTCATCCTTAAGACAAATAAGGCAAGACCGGTACCATTGGGAAGCTCTTGAAGAGCTCTATCCATTGTTATGATTCTCCACTCCATTCGAGGGTTCAATACTTGTAATTTTTCCAACTGATTTTATGTTCATAACCTCCTCTAGAGGCCTTCAACCATCTATAGGAAACTCAGGAAACTCAGGAAACTAAGGCTACTCCATACATCTAACACATGTAAAATCAACAATGCATTAAACTCATGCATTGAATGGAGCATGCAACATGTACTCAGCCTTCTACTCAGGCTTATTGTTAACACCCAAAAAGTGCTCACCATCTCATCTCCCTCATTACATGATTCATTTATCTATATTTCCTACCATATTTGCCTCCAAAACCATTAAAAAGCCACCAGAAAGGCCAAAAAACCCCTTTTTCCCCCAAAATAATTTAAATTGCCTCCAAAAATAGCAAAAACCCTCTAAAAGGGCCCTAAATTCCCAAAAATCAAATAAAAGGGAATAAAAAATACAAAAAAAGAGGAAAAAGAGGGAAAAAGGAAGCAAAAACCCTATACAATTGACCTAACCCATATGGTGCCAAAAACCATGGGTCAACACTCCACCACTAAAAACCTATAAATAGGTGATGGAGGCTCCCCATTTCAGATCCACAATCTTTCCTATCCTCACTCTGCCAAAATCACTCTTGAAACCCTAGATTACCATTTGAGCTAGTTTTTCCCATTTGAGTGCCCCTTTTGGCCCATTATTCAAACACCTTGGAGAGGGAGAAGGAACCCATTGGAGCACAGAAGCAGCCCTCCTGGAATACTGTAAGAGCTCCACCAACCTCAACACTTGAGGTAAATGTAATCTTGATCATATCATAATACAAAAAGAAAACTTTCTATTATATTGTCATTGTCTTTTTATTTCTGTTGATGCACATGTTAGCTTAGAATTTACTGTTTTACTATTTATTGAATTGCTACTAAGGAGGCCCTTCTCCTTAGTAGGTGCTCATTTTCACAAGCTAGGGTGAAAACCCTACCTACACTTATACATAGTATACTTATTGATCAAACCCATACAACATTCATTTAATAACTTGAACATAAACAACATAAAAAAACACATGAAATGTCATCATTTAACACCACATAAGCACTTATCTTTGAATCTTGAAATTTCTCAAGCAACTGGCTAAGTGAGAGCAACGTTCCACCCTATACTCTTTTAGCTGAGAGACCACCCCCGAGATGGGTTGTGTATCCATTAAGGAGGGCTAATGGCTCTCTCACAATCAAGGTCTCATCCCCATGCTAAGCCAACCTACAGTTGGGTTTATCAAGCATACAAGGGAAACATGGAGGATGTGCTAATCCAGTGAGCTCAACCACGGAGCTGCGATCATCTCAAAGCTCAGCAGACATGGCACCCACAAAACCTACCTTACCCAACACAAGGAATACCCACTTCTCTACTACACAGTCCCTCAGGGCCCCTTCCCTTCTAGTGCTATTCAGGGTGGGAATAGAAAGGTCCAATTGCTAGTTCTATGATATTTACAACCTTCATTGGGTTTTTCAAGCAATCCAACCCTAAATTTGACCTTCTACCTCTGTTAATCAAGCATAATCTTCTTAGGGTTGTGGACTAAGCTATGTCCCGAAACTCAACTCCCTACAAACAAAATCCAGGTATCCTCACAACTCTAGTAAACTTCTCCTACTATGTACTTTGACTCAGGGTTTGCTTTCATGGATTTCCCAAGCAGATGAGGTTTACCCGTAGGGTTTCATGGACATTCGACTCTATAATTTCGGCTTACACAGAAATCCCAATTTTTCCTTCTCTGCCCACATCTTGGCTCTGTAATCTGTGTTGAATGCATGCATGAGTGAGTTTATCCGTCCACAATGGGTTAGAAAACAGGATGGTTGAATTCCCAAGTGTTAGAGTGTCCCAAGGAGCAAGCAAAACAAATCCATACCCTGGCATACGGATCGCAGGGCTGCTCCATCCTCCATCAACTTCATGAGATGATTTCTCAACCACCTTCTGCAACCGAATTAAATGTCAGCATGGGGACTCAAATGGGTTCATAAATGGACAAGTGGTAGCATGGGATCCCATCCGATAACCCCTCACCTCTCCCTAGTGGATACACATGGCCCCTTCTCATTAGTTGCCTCCTTAGCCAGTTTTCTTGGTATTTAATTGCAATATTTAATAATTACATCATTTACAATATCTCATGGCTTAAAAGCACATGGATTATCAGAATATCAAATACTTTCCTATGCAATTAAACCTTAAGCATCCACTAGTGGGGCCTTGGCCTTGAGGTCCACACTAGGGAAAACACACACTGTATTTACACAATATTTACATTTAAGCCAATAAACGCTAAGGGAAAAATAGGGCTATTACAGTCTGACTCCACCACACTTAGAAAGTGGGAGATATCATGAACTTTACTCGTGAGGGGTGGAAGACCATCATTACCAAAGCGAACAACAACCAAAGATTTTAACTGAATGATTTTAGATCCAATATCCATTTTAAATCCTTGGGGTAAGATATAAGCCTTAAGTAAATCATAGATGTGGGGGTCATCTAAACTGACGGAATATTTAGGGGAAATCATTCCAAAACAAGGGCCATTGTGAATAGGGCCAACAAATCCACCGATGACTGCATCAACAAACTCCTTATGCCTAGTATCAATAACTACACAGAGAGAAGATACAGGTAGAAAAGGTTGAAACAAAAATAAAGGACCTAGACCAAGCTTGATTGCACCAAGATGTGCATATTTATAACCTTTAGAATTTTCCTAGTCTATTTGTTCTTTGTTGATCAAATTTATGTGAATGGGTTCTTCCTTATCAGTAAAAGAAACATCTACAAAGCTTATTTTTATTTGTATATGTAACCAGTACTTCCACCATTTTATTTTGTAAACTTACTTAGGTAAGATACCAGGAAGTTCCCAGTTCGTAGAGGGATTGAGATCATCAATGGTGATTATCGAAGAGGAAGATTCAATATTTGCAAATGATGAGCATCTTTCAACTAGAGAAATATTATTCTGATCCTCTACACAATCCAGAGATGTGAGCTCTACTGAATCCATTGAGGGGTCCATGGAACACTTACCTTTATCGGGAAGTAAAGGAATAGTCTAGCTTGTGGGTAACCTACAGGTCTATAAAAGAGTTCTCAAAAAGGACTTATGGTGCCTAAATGCTACAACTATTTCCTCACAAATTCCAGTAAACTAGACTTGGTATACCTAAACTACTCCACAAATATTCCTTGTTTAATCTTGTAACATGGATTCAATACATTCGTGAATTGCATAACATAATAAGAACAGTAAAATTAAAGAGACTTAAAAGACAAATATTATATTATGTTTAACCTTTTCAAGAACTTATAGATCTCAATAAAGCCGACAGGATTTGATACCAAATGACTGCAAGGACCGAAATCAGCTTTAATGCTCCCAATCACACATAAATAATTCCAAAACACTTAATCACTACAAAACGTTGAACTCTTCAACTATAGCACATTTTTTAAGTACGTCACACCTGGGTAGACTCCAATGGATAATCCAATTTCTTCAAGGTAATTTCCCCAAAATTTATGTGGAAACTTCTCGGATTTTGGTGCTTATTGGAGGGCTTTGATACATTCCAAATGAATCCAAGGACCGAAATCAGCTTTAATGATCCTAGTCACACATAAATAATTCCAAAAGACTCAATCACTGCAAAAATCTAAACTCTTTGACAGTAGCACATTTTCGAAGTATGTCACACCTGGGTAGACTCCAATGGATAAACTAATGTCTTCAAGGTAATTTCCCCAGCATTTATGTGGAAAACTCTCGGCTTCTGGTGCTTACTGGAGGGTTCTAATACATTATACCATGTCTAATCCTCTTCGGATGGCGAAGATCATCACAGACAACACACTAGAATATCAACAAGATTTTGATCCTAGATGGTTGCACTAAGCGTAGAGGGAGAGCATACACCACTGACTTATTATTACACTTGATATATCTGCTTTTAATATGCTAGATTTTAAGAAGCGTGGGAACAGAGGATACAGAGACCTCAACTCAGATACTCACAGAAATCTCAACTCCCAAACTCTGAATGAATACAATGATGAGGGATTCTTTATTTATAACATCTTATCCGGTTAATCCAGTGAGAGATGACTGACAGCAAAAGGTCATAAAGAAGATTTGGGCCACTAGTGGGGACAACCACTAATGTTATATCATCCATTAAATGGTCTGAAGGACATATGAGGACCCGAATAATCTAAGTATGGCTGACAAGACTTACAAAAGTACAAATATTCATAGTACAAGAATAATTACACAATGGATCATACAACGACCCACAATGCTTTCGATTAATTGTCACGACCCAGTTGAAAAATACATGGATCCTCACCACAAGTACAACCAGCGAATTTATCGTTATTGTTGTCCTAGTAATCAAGTGTGAATTCTATATCAAGGAAAAGAAAAGAAGAAAAGCAATGTTCTACATCAGATCCCATCATGGTCAAATTTGGTCCACAGTAATATTCTCCTACAAAGGTGGATTCTACTTTGTAATTGAGTGGGATATTCTTTTGTACTTGGTCGACAAGGCATCCTTCACGATCTCTTTGAATGAATTTTTTATTGATGTAGACCAGAGGATCTAAAGGAGAATATCTCCCGCCAATATGTGGCAACTTAAACTTAAACCACATATGGTTTTGGTGTGCCACAATCATATATGCTTGCATGTGGAGAAGGAAATTCACCTTCCTTTGCATCCAGTCTTTTCTAGGACAAAATTTATCCAGGAAGACTTTTTTCCAACCAGGCCATTGTTGTTGTACTAGGGAATCAAGGTCTCCACAGATTATTATTTCTCCTCGGTCTCTGCAAAATTGAAGTATGAGTTGATAGCTACTCCAAGTAAGATAGTCGGGTCCAATATCTACATAGAACAACTCTTTGCCACGTGTATCTGCAACATCTATCTAGACTTCTTTGAGTTGTCTGGGCTAGTTCTAGGCATTCTGCATTCCTAAAAATGCAGTCTTCTCCCATCTTTCCAAGATTTCAATATTCATTGGTGAAGAATGAATTTGTTTGATAAGGGAAATGGCTAGCTGTTTGTTAGCTTATTTCTTGCTGGTAAACTCTAAGAATTCTTGGCATTCTTGAATGCTCATAAGGTCTTTAAAGACTTTTTTCGTTTCTAGTTCCATATTGAGGATGCATTTTCCTTTTTCTAGTTTGGGTGAGCCGACACCTGTTGAAAACATATTGAGGTTGACTTCTTCCTTGGTTAACATATCCGCAACATGGTTTAAATAACCAGGTTTATAAATCATTTCAAAATCAAAGTTCTACAGCTAAATAAACCATTTTAGGATTCTAGAATTGTTTTCAGCCATTAGATTTTCATTCTTGAATATGCCTGGAATAATCTTCAAATCAGTTTGAATCACAAATTTAACAGGTTTCAAATATAGGCGAAAGTGATCGACTATTTTCTTTACTACTAGGATCTCTTGTGACTAGAGGGGTAGTTCAGTTTTGCACCCTTAAAGGGTCCTGAAGCATAACCACGGATTTATTAAATGTCTCCATGCTTTTCTATTAGGATACCTCCCCATTCCTTGTTGGAGGCATCTATCTCGATAATAGGATACCAGTGCCTTGAGGAAGAGAAAGAGGAGGAAGTTGCTTTACTTTTTCTTAAATTATTTTAACATCTTTTGTCATTTCATTGCTCCATTTCGACGGATTTTTCTTTAATATTTGTTACAACACATGGATGTCTTGGGAATGGCCTTTGTAAAAGGGTCTGATATAATTTAGGCTACCCAAGAATCTCTGTAGCTGGAATTTTTCCAGAATCTGATCTAGAAAATGGATAAATACCTTTAGAACATGTTCCTTAAGTGTAACTTGGCCTTTACTGATGTTACACCATATTTTTCCACCTTGTGAGCATTAGCACTCATTGGCCTCCATTATCCATTTATGGACTCATAACCATATTTTTGTCCTCCAAAAACCCTTTTTTCCCTACTTTTCCTCCTATACGCAGCCTACTTCATTATAGCCCACGTATATGCAGGTTTCATCACTACAGACCGCGTACATCAGTTTTTTTGGTAAAAAATGGTAAAGTCTCACTTTTTCACTCCAAAAAGCGGCCATTGTGACCTTTGGCCCTCCATGCATCCCGAAACGACTCGATTCGACCTTTCACCTACCTTTGTTGGGTTATATATTGAGCTCTTATGGTGCATGGAAGGGGAGGAAGGAGAGAGCATCGAAACTCTATTGGATTTTTTCCATAGCTTGAGTCTACATCCATTGATCCTAGTTGTTGTGAACCTCTCATGTTCATGCACTAAACTCTTCCATATCTTGTGAAGGACCCTATCCTTTACTCGTGATTTTTCCATTGCATGGGGGATTGAATTGGTTGAGGGACCTAGTTCTTGGTTCAGATGAGTTTCCGGCAAGAGGTTGTATCATGTACTTCTTGTTCAATTTAATAGAAATACGCATTTTATCATCCAATCGATCTTGTGAATGGTTGTTTATTAACATTGGGTAACATTTGCTTATTAAATCATGGACCATGCTATTGTTTATGCTAACATATTTTATACATTATATGCACTTGCTTGTGTTTATGGTTGAGACTAAGCTGCAGGTTCAAGTGTAGAGATTTGAAATCTCAACAGGGATCTACATCGAACGTCCGATTGAAGGTTGGTATTTTATTCCAAATCTTAGCATTTACATTTATATAGCATTTCATTGGGAATTAAGTTGATTTCTGGTATCATCTGTCTATTGTGGTCTGCGTCGATCCATAGGAAGTTTTTCTCTATAGCAGAAATGGCGACTCCACTGGGGAGGAACCTCCATTTTGGGGATTTTAGGCATTTTTCCTTATTTTGAGTTTATGTTCTGTCGAGTTTTTGTTTCGTTGATTGTCTGTTGTGGTCTTCCCCGAGCCATAGGAATTTTTTCTCTGTAACAGAAATGGCGACTTCGCTAGGGAGGAACCTCCATTTTGGGGATTTGGGGCATTTTTCCTTATTTTGAGTTCATGTTCTATCTAGTTTCTGTGTCATTGATTGGCTGTTAGGGTCTTCATAGAAAATCTTGATTTTTCTTGGTGTTTTGATTCATTTTGGGTCCACCTACCTTTCCCTCTACGCAAGTCAGCCTTGGTTAGCTCGTGTGGACCCGCTACTGTTAGTACAATAGCCAACGTATATACATTATTGTTCTATGAACAGTTGCATACAACTCCGAGATTGCCTTGTTTATGGTGCTTAGTTGTTTCTGGGTGAGTTCTGGGTGTTCCTGAGTCTTATTAGGCCTATATTTTGACTGTTCCATGCCCTTTTACTGACTAGAAACTCCTCTTTATTTAGTTTTTGAGAATTTGGTTTTCAACCATTTTTTCTTTTTATAGCTCATTACCTTAGCTGAGTCTTGCTTTTTGGAGTTTGTTGGGTTGTCTGCATTGCATGCTCTGCATTCTTTTCTGAAAAGTTTTGATTCCACTTGCATTTTTCATTCATTTCTATTTAAAAATACAAAACATTGTTTGCATTTTCATTTCATTTATAGTGAAAATACAAAAAAAATTGCTTTATGTATCTGCATTTTGCATTAGAGTGCTTGTGCTTTCATTAGGGATTGTTTGTGCATGAAATTATAAAGAGATTGCATTTTTATTTTTGAAAAAGAAACGTTGGTTTGATTGTCATTTAGTGGCATATTTTTCCCATTGATAGAAGAGTCTAGTGTTTATTGGATGTGCATTTATTGAGTCTATTCACACCATTAGTTTCACAACCATATCCTTTGAGTAATCACGGCCATTAAAATTAACGCTTAACTAAAGAATTGATTAGAACATTTTCTTTTCTAGGGTGCACCAACTAGTATAGGTTTAGAGCCTTGGAATAGATCACTGTGAGTTAAAAATCCAAGACTATTAAATAAACATTATGTGTCTGACTAGGGAGTGGTGAAATCCATGGTATACATCAGTGTTCTCAGGACTCTCTAATCAAACCAGAGTTAAGCACGAGGTCACGAGAGGTCGGTTGCAGAGATAGCCCTCCAATACTTGCTGAATGTGGAAGACATTTCCAGGATTTTTTGTATCTAGGGATTCTTGGGGGATTCATCCCTCTTGAGTTTCGGGCTTAGCTACCCTTCCCATACGATGGATCCCACCTGCGACTGTTCGCCTGAGCATTGGGTATACGTGGTGGCCATAGTTTCTTTACCTAGGTATCACATAGGGTACTTGCAGCGGTTATTCTATGAGTGTCCTGAGTCAGATAGGGGTCGGAAAGAACAGTTGTGTTCACACAGTGAATACTGAGGGCCCTTATAATTGATTCTGTTACCTCTGGTTATAGTTTGGGAGTCTCAAACCTCTCCTAGGCGAGACATACCGGCTGTAGTGTCGGAAGGTCCCTTGAGCCAGTCCTATTTGTGTGCATTTGGTTGTAGTTTCTTTTAGGAGTGTGCTTTGTGACGATCTAGTAGGCCATTAGGAGACGTTTATTTGCTAACTTTTTGAAGTCATCGTGGATCAAGATTCGCCTCTGCGCCGATCTCATCGGTTGGATGGTTTACCAACTAGCGATCCGTCACAGTCTTTTTGTAAGAGACGTCGGAGGACTATTGCTGGTCCATTATTCACATCTCACGAGCTTCAGAGAGCTCCCATTATGAGTTCCACATCTGGCACATCAGGAGTCCCTTCGACTCCACCCGCTAGTCCAAAGCGAACTTCCCCTCCTCGCATATTCTCTCCAAGGACTAATTGGGTGGGAGGTTCATCACACATCACTCCTCATGGGTCTGGGACATCCCAGCCCACGAGCACGAACCCTTTTGATGAAACATGACCATCAAGTCATCTATATGGTTCATCCTTGGGGATGCAAGGTTTTGGTTCTACATCCGTCCCTACGACATCAAACCCTTTTTCATTAGGTATGCATGGTTTTATGCCGACTATTACTTCCACCATGTCTAGTAGTCATGCTAGCTCTAGCCTTGGGATTGGGGGCACTATACCCCCTTACACTGCTCATCATTTTGGAAGTGGTCACATCTCTCCCTCTTTTCTGAGTGTTGGCAGGGGGCCACCTCCTTCGTCATCCCCTAGTGTTAGTGTGAACCCATTTTCGAGTGGAGGTTGCATGATAGGTATCGAATCTATGACTTACATTCCATATTTTAACCCGCATACCTCTATGCTTGTACACTCGAACGCTTATATGATTATGAATCCTCCCCCTGTCTCTAGTTCGTTGATTCCATGGAGTGGGAACATACCATTTTCATACGGCCCTCACTTTTCTAGTTTTCCTTCCTCGAGTGATTATATGGGACCCCATTCTTATGGAGGTCACTCTTATGGATTTTCAACCGGTCCTAACTATTATCCCAATCCCTCCTATGGAATCCCTTATATGCACGGGAATGCGTATCATAACATGGGCCAGTTCAGAGGATTTTAAAATCCTTACGGTCACAGTCATGGTTTCCATCAGAGTTCGTTGGCACCTCAGGTGTTGGCTACGCTGAACACAGTCTCACCTTCACAGAGTTAGTCTCTTTCGGGAGCTTATAATCAAGCTTCACAACCTCAACTCCCATTTATTGCTAGGTTAAATTTTCTCGATCTTTCGAAGCTCACGAATGATCTGGTGTGTCATGATCCTACATGGCCCCCAGTCCCCACTAAGCTCCCTTCTGACATTCCAAAGTTTGAGGAAAAGAAGGGTGAGGATCCAGGTGATCACGTCACCACATTTCACTTATGGTGCTCCTCGAATTCCTTTAACCATGATTCTATTCGTTTGAGGCTATTTCAACGCACCCTCACAGGGGCAGCTGCGAAATGGTATGTCGAGTTTCCTGGCGGCACATATAGAGGTTTCAACAATTTAGCTTTGGTTTTCCTAGATCACTTTCAGTTTCTGGTTCGTTATGACACTGGTACCGAGATTTTATCCACTTTCCATCAAGACAAAGCCACACATATATCTGATCATATTCAAGAGTGGCATCGGCGGAAGAGGCTAGTGAAAGCTAACATTCCTCCAGAGTTTATGTTGGAATGGTTTCTTAATTCTTTGCTCCCTTACATTTCAAAGGACGTTTCATTGTCCAGTATCATGACTAAGGAACAAGCTATTTCTAAAGCCCAACAGCTAGACCTAGTCTATGCTCAGTCTGGAATTTTGTATGACATTATACCTGACGCGCCGAGATAAAGACATGAGCCCAAGCTTGTTCCTAGACCACATGTTGATGGCATCGTTGTCTCCACAAGTACTCGTCCTGCAGATTTGGTTACGAATCAGATGCAAAATCTGTCTATTAGACAATCTACCCCTGAAGAGGCTCCTGCCTCGTCCGTTTCCACCCAGTCGTCCGATGTTCACTCTATACAATCAGCGATCCCATCGCGTAACCAGCAACCTGGTGGGAAGAAAAAGGGGGAAAATAATCATAGGGGTGGGAACAATAGGAACAATAACCCTAAGAAAGAAAACGCTAACCCTCCTTGGGATGGTGGAAATGCTGGTGGAGACCGCAAACCTAGACGTAAAGTGAAGTTTCCTTGTAAACTTTACACGGAAGATCACCTTACACATTTGTGTCCTCGTATCAAAGAAGCACTGAAGCATCTTGCACAGAGCCCAGCTGTGTTGAAGGATCCCCTTCCTCATCATCAAAATATGACTTCGAGTGCTTTTGTCACCGGTAATGGGACTAATGAAACTTCGATGTCCTCTACCCATACTGGCAATTTTGGATGCGTTAACATGGTTAAATCGGAGGTTAGTGTTGCTACTCACTCACGTGATTATGGAGCTCCACAACCTTCATTCAAGAATGAGCCCCCTCCACCTGAGACTCCAATGCATATCGAGAAGCCCAACTCTATACCACGGATACCGAAAGGTGTTCTCAAGCGTTCGGCGCACAATCCCAATGCTCGAGCCGCCCATAACTACTCAATTGTGGAAGATCTAGGCTAGACTCCATGTGATATGTCGGCTCTCGGGGTTCTCCAGGCTTGTACTTCTCAAAGGACCGCCCTTTTATGTGCTTTGGGAGTCCAGGATCAATGTAGCCCTAATATTATTAAGTTCGACACTATTGATGTTCAGCCTCGGTTACCCTATCACGTGGCTTTCCAAGTCCATGTTAGGTGCCTACAAAAGGTCGTTAAGCGTACTGTGGCTTCAGTAATGTCGTTAGCTTGTTGGAAGGCTCTAGGTTCCCCTCCATTTTCAAAATTTATTACCATGCTTACTACATTCAATGGTCTTTCGTTCAAGCCGCATGGTATTATCCCCTCCCTTGAGGTCCACTTGGGTGGGAAGACCGTGCCAATTGAATTCAAGGTGATTGATGCAACCATCAACTACAACCTTTTACTGGGTCGGAATTGGATCTATGCTACGAGAGCGATTGTGTCCTCTATTTTTAGAGTTATTTTCTTTCCCCATGAAGGCAATATTATGACTGTTGACCAACTAGATTTTACTAGTTCCAGTCCTACAGCATCACCAAGCACTGTAGCTCCTCAAATTGAAAATTCTCAACCAGCAACGGGAAGGTTGGTGTAGGTTTGTATTCCTCCTTGATGGGATCTTTTGACTTCCCTGCACCAATCTCCTTCATAGGAATCATCTCCGATAGTTCCCCTTCCTCATTGAATAATGTACCATTCCGGACATCATATTTTAGTGATCTGTGGAATCTACCTTCCACGAGTTCCCCGTCTAGAGACATTTCACACATTGGAATGGCTATGCCCTTGTCTGCAGCTGAGCTTGCTTATCATGATATTCAATAAGCCATTGTAGATTCGGATCTCTCTTCTTCATGGACAGATGAAGAAGATCCCATTATGCTTCCCGCATGGGCAGTCGATGCATCTTTCTCACATGATTGCCTTGATGGTACTTTACCTTCGGATGAAGCTATTATCGAGGCCATGAATGGCAATGAAAATACTTGGGAGGACCTTCATCATAGATCTCATTTCCTTCCCACCCTTGATCTTCTTAAACAAGATGAGTCTATAATACAATCTGCCATCCATTTGGATTTTGATCCAGTCACAGTTATGTCCAACCCCGATTTGACATTAGAGTTTGATCTTCCTAATGTTGAGTCTTTGGAATCTCCTATAGATCCATGAACCGGTGTTCCTACTGAGTTTGATTCTAGAATTTTCAACTCTCGTGATGATGAATTTTTTCTTGCAGATTCCTTCACATCCTTCAACTTTGATCTTCATACTGAAATTGATCATTTTTATTGTAATCCATTGGGCTTTGGCTCTATAGAGTCTTCATTGGTTAGCTTTGCCTGCATTATGCCCGGGGTTGATAATAGTGAAGTTGAAAGTATTTCTACCATAGTGACCTGTATCAGATCTTTCTTTACATATGTTTTAGAAATGATCTTGGTACTAATGTTTCTTGGGGACAGGATTCTTAGTTGGACTTATGCTTGCTTACTGGTCTTTTTTGACACTTTGTTTGATCATGTCAAGTATATTCAAAACCTTGCATATAGGTTTACGATTCCTTGTTGTTATGATGCATTTGAACCTTTTTCCATCTGAATTCGCCATAGGGTCAAACCTGTTGGCCATTGGTGTGTTAGCCATATTTATATGCATTATGCACCAGTCCGACAGCAGAGCCTACCTAACATGGGTCACCCTAGTCAGCACCCTTATGCCATTTTGGTGCCCATGCTGATTTTTTGTCATAGGATCGGGAGCCTTTTTAGATTTACCATGACTTTGAGAAGAAGCCTCATGTCTTTCTTTCTCATATATTTCTAGCCATCCTTGATAAGGATCCCATGTTTGTGTTTAAGTCGCATGTGCGTTTATCTTGATCCCGCTTGCGCTAATGAGCCTAATGTTGGCTTCCACGCTTTTAGCTCGTTATATAAGCCTCTATCTCTGATCTCATTTGCGTAAAGCTATGTATCACTTTTCCTTTGTGATTTCACATCCTTTACCCAGAGGAGACACACCCTGATTGTCCTTATCTTGCTCATGTTCCTTGCATTATGCATAGCTTGTTGAAATATTGTAACTTCTAAGAATATTATATTTGTACTTTATTATTCCGGAGATGTTTCATTCCTCCATGAAGACCTTATTGTATATCCGGAGATGTTTTATTCCTTCGTGGATAATGTGGTAACTTGGGTTATTAGACTTCCCCAGTGGGGGTCGGACCTGTATGTGTTATGTGGGTTAAAGGGTTATTAGACCACCCTAGAGGGGTCGGCCTAGTCAGCATTATGTAAATTGGTTAAGTTGGGGCCAACCTAGTTTGTGTAAAAGTCAAGTCAGAGTTGTGTATAAATTAAGGAGGTGTGTTCCTCTTTAAACACACATTCACTCACTTGTGATTAGCGCATAAGTGAGAGAGAGATATGCTATGGAGGAGAAGGAGCTCATGGTTGAGGATTCCATCCTTGTATTTTCTAGTCATCTATATTGAGGAAGCTTTGGTGGGTTTTCTACCCCATGAGGGTTTCCCAGGATAAATCTGTGTCTCTTGTGTTTATGTTGTGCTCGTTGTTCTTTCAGTGATCCTGTATATGCTATTGTTGTGAAATGGAATGTAATGCTGATATTTTCTGTCTTAGAATATTGAATCTTAACATGGTATTAGAACTATCCTGAAGGAAGGCAATGTATGGCACTTACGACACTTGCTTCACTTGCGACAATTTGAAGGTTAGGGTTTTACATAGCAAAAACCAGTCATCATGGAACTTTCACTATAAATACATTTTGGAAAAGGTTCAGGATCTGAAACCTGTATAAGTTGTAGATAACATACCCTTGTACCTTGTGTCCAAAATAAAACCTCATATTCGTTGTACTTTGTGAGTTATGATCAGTACAAGTCAGGGTTTCTTCCTCTTCCAGATCTCAGTCATAAACAGGTGACCTAGGAAAAAAGGTCACAACTTGGGCTAAGAATATCCAAATGAAATTTCATAAAAAGTGACAGGTAAACCATGGACTGTAGTTTTTCAGGTAAGTTTTGCAGAGGCCAAAGTTGAACTCGTGACACATGGCATGCCGTACAAGTTTGATCCTCCTGTTTTATCCCATAAACAGGTCACATTGCGACACTTGGAATAACTCTCTCTCAGAGAATCCAATTGAGGTCAGACCTATGGGGTTGGAAAGATGACAGTTCAGGCTACCACAGACCAAATTTTCAAAGCCTTTGGATTTGTAATTTGAGAGATGTACCAGAAACAATTAGGTGCATATTTCTATCAAAACATAATTGGATTCTAAGCACCTTCATTCTTGGCTTATCACTGCTGCAGGAATTTAGGGCTTCGGAGAAAGTTGGAATTTTTGGAATCGGAGTCCACAGCTGAATGATCCTCATCAAAATCGAAATTTAGAGACCAAGATCAAAATTTTTGGTTGGTCAGAAGGTCGGGCTTGATCAAACCCTAGTTCGGGATTTTGATCGGAAAGGTGGAAAATTAGGGCTTCTGCAAAAGTTGGAATTTTTTAAGTCTGTGACCACAACTGGAAGCTCCTCAGAAAAATCAAAGTTTAGAGCTTTGGATCGAACCTTTTGATGGTGCAGAAGGGTGGGCTTTATCAAACCCTAGTTCAGGGTCCTGTCTAGTGAATCCAGAAGTTTCAAAGGCAATTTTGAGGGGTCAAATTTTGCAGTTTTCAAAATTGAATTATACCAGCTTGATCAGCTCAGAAAGACACATCTTTCCATCCATTCAGAAGTTTGAATTTTTACGGTTTCTCTGACAAACCCTAATCCATCTCTAGATCCAGTTTCAGCAAATCAAAGTGGATTGGGTTAAAAGCAATCCTGACATATATGACTTGAGGAGATACAGGTATGTGTTGAAATCTGTTCATGATATGTTTGTCTTCATATTATTGAGGTTAGTACAACTATGATTGTTTGATAATGAATGCATGTGAATGATAGAAGACATTCATTGATTAGGGTTATGACACTTATGAT
Organism: Larix kaempferi; assembly: GCA_027924585.1. Lineage (NCBI taxonomy): Eukaryota > Viridiplantae > Streptophyta > Pinopsida > Pinales > Pinaceae > Larix > Larix kaempferi. Next base: position 12,063,079 of record BSBM01000963.1, on the reverse strand, counting down.
TGTACTAATGCACTTGTGGTGTTGTATGAGGATGATGTTGTCTTTTAACAAGATACAAGTACATCAAGAAAGACAAACCAAGTTCTATGACCATGATGACATGAAGACAAAGACTCATCCACAATATTTGATCACATAGAAGCTCTACTTACGAGGTATGTATGACTTTGTTCTACTATGCTTAACCTATGAGATATGCAGGTTCTAGCAGAAGATCTCTAAATCATTGAAGAGAACAAAGAAGATATTGTTTGGGTATGTTAAGACATAACCAAGCTTGATAATCCAGGTATGTTTTCCTATATCAAGTTAGAATCCTACTTTGTTGGGATCTTAGGTAAGTATACCTATGTATGAAATGATCATGACCATACATACTTAAGATTATCATGTTTTGATAGTATTGAGATTATACTAATGAATGTATGTTTGTGTATTAGATCATGAGGATGACACTAGTGCATGCATAGTGGTACAGAATGAATAGAAGTTCAAAAGACATAAAGAGATCAAATGGGAGGAAACCACACAAACATAAAAGATAAGCATTTGAGTTGTTATTTGAATCTCTGAATAGTTTAATGATATTGCTCGTAATAGTTGCATGCGTATTTGTATTCCTAGAATATATCATGCATAGTGCATTGAACAGTATACTACTAATATGCATATGATGGGTAAGTTGGACAAACATTCCATTGTTGTATATCTAGAATGAAACCTATTTGCTGACATGCTGAGAGTTGTGCACGCTCTCGATAGTATGTTCTGGTAGAGATGGAAGGCATCTAGATAACCACTGTATGCATGCAGGATATGGAAAAGTGTTGTGCCAAAGGTCAAGATAGTTGCATAATTATGTGAATCATATCTGTATGCATAATAAGTTATCATTGAAATATCAGCATGATTTGATGATTATGAAGTATTACTAATCATGTAATTAACTTTGATTTGAAGGAAAGATCATGAAGAATGATGAACACTGAACAAGTGATGGATGTTCAACAAGAAGACTTACAAATCAAACATACTATAGAAGGCTCATGGCTAGAAGATTCTCTTAGAAAGAGAAAGAGGATCATGACGAGATGTTTGCTCCAAGTGGCTAGATAAGACCATTCTCTTAATGGTGTAGTTGAAGAAGAAGTGTGAATCAAGAAAACTCCTAGAATTCAATTGAAGAAAGCTCTGTACGGGTACCCAGGATCGATAGTCATCTGATGAGCTTAATGATCACCATGGGTGATGTGGATTTCAATCTTTGCTACAAGGTTGAAGATGGTGTCTATACACAAATGACATTCTTCTCTTAGATGGATGCAAGAAGGAACTCACCATAGAGTTTGAATGATCTTGAGTCTCATATCAGTAGACCCATCTGACGGGAGATGGAACGGATAGATATGCAGAAGATCACTCAATGCAGAGTATGAATGATGTTCAATTACAGAGGGAGAATTGATAGCTTCTTGACAATCTTGGGCTTTACCAAAAGTAAATCTGATCCATTATGGATGATGAACCTGTCATACTATTATAGTATGTGGATGATCTCTTTCTGATAGGGAATGAGAAACAGATCATGGCAAGCAAGAAGAAGCTAGCTACAGAATTTGAGATGAAAGATCTCGGATTGATGCATTACTTCGTAAGTCTGGAAGTATGGCAAGGCTCAAAAGGAATCTTTCTCAACCAGGGAAAGTATTTGATATGTTGGAATTCAAAACCATGGCCACTCCCATGGATTCTAACTTGAAGCTATTAGCTGATGACTCATCAGAGTTAGTGGATGTGACTCTGTATAGACAGATTATTGGGTCATTAATGTATCTGACGAATACCAGGCCAGATATATGATTAGCTGTGAACACCTTGAGTTAGTATCTAGTGGAACCTAGGCGTGTTCACCTGATAGCTACAAAGCATGTGATGAGGTACCTAAAGGGTACGATAAATTTTGGTCTATGTTATCTTGGATATCATGACTTCAGATTGTATGGCTACACAGATGCTAATTGGGTAGGAAGTGTATCAAACAGGATAAGAACATCGGGTGGATGTTATTTTCTGGGATCTGCCATGATCTCGTGGTTTAGAAGGAAGCAGTCTAGTGTGGCTCTCAGCACAACTAAAATGGAATATATATAGTTGCTTACTCTGCTAGTTGTGAAGCGATATGGCTTCGAAAGTTCTTATCATGATTGTTTGACTTAGAGATGGACCCCATTGTGATCCTGTGTGACAACCAGAGTTGTATCAAGATGACAGAGAATCCAGTGTTCCATGATAAGTCAAAGCACATAGAGATCCAATATTTTTATATACGGGATATGGTGCAGAAAGGAGCTATCAAGCTTGAGTATGTGAGCACTGACAAACAATTTGTTGATGTATTGACCAAACCTCTGTCTCTAGTAAAGTTTGAGTATTTCTGAGACAAGCTTGGTGTAGTTCAGAAGGACCCTCCTCGAAAGGGGGATTTATATGGTCAATGATGATATATGGATACTTATATCAATGATGAGATTTCCTATATCGGCGGTAAGGTCGATGATGAGGATACTTGTATTGATGAGGATACTATATCGATGATGAGGATACTATATCGATGATGAGGATACTGTATCGATGATGAGGATACTCATATTGATGATGTGGATACTTGTATCGATGATGAGGACACTTGTGTCGATGATGAGGTTACCTATTCCGACGATGAGGTCGATATATGGTCCTTAGACTTTGTCTAAGTGGACGAGGAGGGATTGTATCATCCCTGGACTTCGGTCCCTGAATTGATCCGTAGACATATGTCTCCGAGAAGTGGTCCCTAATGGACGTGATAGGACTGCATCATCCTTGAACGTTTTGGTTCAAAATGTACATGATAGGACTGCATCGTCCCTGAACGTTTTGGTTCAAAATGTACATGATAGGACTACATTGTCCCTGAACGTTTTGGTTCAAAATGTACATGATAGGACTACATCGTCCCTGAACATTTTGGTTCAAAATGTACATGATAGGACTGCATCGTCCCTGAACGTTTTGGTTCAAAATGTACATGATAGGACTAGATCATCCCTGAATGTTTGGTTCAAAATGTACATGATAGGACTACATCGTCCCTGAGCGCTTGGTTCAAAATGTATGCGATTGGACTAATCATCCTTAGACGGTAAATCCAGTAATTCTTAAAGGAAGGATAGTCTTAAATGTGATTGTGATTAGATTAATCATCCTTAGACAGTAAATCCAGTAATTTCGAAAGGAAGGATAGTCTTAAATATGATTGTGATTGGATTAATAATCCTTAGACAGTAAATCCAGTAATTCCGAAAGGAAGGATAGTCTTAAATGTGATTGTGATTGGATTAATCATCCTTAGACAGTAAATCCAGTAATTCCGAAAGGAAGGATAGTCTTAAATGTGATTGTGATTGGATTAATCATCCTTAGACAGTAAATCCAGTAATTCCGAAAGGAAGGATAGTCTTAAATGTGATTGTGATTGGATTAATCATCCTTAGACAGTAAATCCAGTAATTCCGAAAGGAAGGATAGTCTTAAATGTGATTGTGATTGGATTAATCATCCTTAGACAGTAAATCCAGTAATTCCGAAAGGAAGGATAGTCTTAAATGTTGATTTTGATTGGAATAATCATCCTTAGACAGTAAATCCAGTAATTCCGAAAGGAAGGATAGTCTTAAATATTGATTGATCCCGTAATTCCAAAAGGAAGGATCATGTGTATTGCGAGGTATGTTGCGACGATGCTCTTGATCGTGATGATCTAGATGACAATGATGTTGATCGTGATGATCTAGATGACGATGTTGTTGATCGTGATGATCTAGATGACGATGATATTGATCGTGAGATGACGATGCTGTTGATTGTGAGGATCTAGATGTTGATGTTGTTGTAGTTGTTCAAGTGCTACAGAAGATGAAGATTCAATACTGAAGATGTCGATGTTCCAATAACTGCTTGAGTTACTGATGATGTATAAAGAAAGCTTCCAATGATTTATAGATGTATCATGTTGATGACTCCTTGCTCCTGCAGATGTTGTTATAATATCCTTCTCGTTAAGGGGGAGTGTTGAAATATTGTAACTTCTAAGAATATTATATTTGTACTTTATTATTCTAGAGATGTTTCATTCATTCGTGAAGACCTTATTGTATATCCGGAGATGTTTTATTCCTCCGTGGATAATGTGGTAACTTGGGTTATTAGACTTCCCTAGTGGGGGTCGGCCCTATATGTGTTATGTGGGTTAAAGGGTTATTAGACCACCCTAGAGGGGTCGTCCTAGTCAGCATTATGTAAAGTGGTTAAGTTGGGGCCGACCTAGTTTGTGTAAAAGTCAAGTTGGAGTTGTGTATAAATAGAGGAGCTGTGTTCCTCATTTAACACACATTCACTCATTTGTGATTAGCGCATAACTGAGAGAGAGATCTGCTATGGAGGAGAAGGAGCTCATGGTTGAGGATTACATCTTTGTATTTGCTGGTCATCTATATTGAGGAAGCTTTGCTGGGTTTTCTACCCCATGAGGGTTTCCCAGGATAAATCTGTGTCTCTTGTGTTTATGTTGTGCTTGTTGTTCTTTCCGTGATCCTGTATATGTTATTGTTGTGAAATGGAATGTAATGCTGATATTTTCTATCTTAGCATATTGAATCTTAACATAGCTTTGTTCCATGCGCTTGGAACTAGTCTCGTATGTCCCTGACACTCGTCTACTCCCATTACGAGCATTCTTCCACCTTTACTTTTAGCTCATTAAAAATAGTAAGGAGGTTATGAGCATTCTTCCATCTCTCCTTTGAGCTCATTAAAAACAGTAAGGAGGTCACGAGTTTACTTTTTGGGGCTCATTAAACCTTTATGGAAAATATTTTTATAAAGTCTTTTTTAAGCCCTTGTTAGAATTTTTCAAATCAAACAAGATTGTTGAGTATACTTGTCATTTCAGACTTGTTAAAGGATTTGAAGCGACATCCACTTAGGTATAAGTTTATCCCTTTTCCGGACCTTTGTGGATTAATTATGAAAAAGGTATACTCTAGTCATATGTGTCTAGACGAGTTCTTCTCTCATTATTTTACACTTTTTCAGGTGAGGAGACTAATGTTACGAAAAAGGACTCCCCATTTATGTCGAGTTGTGAATGCATTGCATTATCCTGCTTTCCTTTTGAGCCTTGTGTTGGCTCCCGCTTTCTCAGTGATTAGCCATGTGCCTGAGCACTTTGTCTTCCGATCCAAGCAGAGCCTTAATTTATCTTTCGTAGCTTGATGACCCTTACCTTGAGGGAATACCCCCCCAAGTGTCCACATATTGCACATGCTTCCTTTCATTGATCACAGGTGTTGACACCAGGTCTAAGGAAAATTGAAATTTTTGATAAAAAGTCCTAAGAGAAAGAATCATCTCTAAAAGGGTTGAAATAAAGGTTTTATATAAAAAAAAAAATACATTGTAAAAACCCATGTTTATAAAGTCCGCCAACAAATTTATGGAAAGATTAAGCCCCGGTCAGGTTTCGTCGGCGGAGATAGCATAGATCCAAATCAACGGTCCATATTAACCCCGCGTCGCCAAAGTGATCGTCAACAAACGGAGGAGGGTGGTAGCGGACATAATACCACCAAGGCACGTGTCCCACATTCATTCATCCGCGCTTGGAGAAAGTGGTATCGGAAACCACCATAACACCGCGCGGAACCACCCATTACAGAAAGGCGGAAAGATCTCTTACGTGGCAAAGTGGGACCTAACAGGTGGCGAACTAGGAATGAATTGATAAGACCGTAGCACGTGGCACTATACTTTGCATGGATCGGAAGGCCAATACATGTTTCAATCAAATCAACGGCCAGCATTTCATCCGCGGCCAGGAACATGCGCACGGAATATAAAGGAAAGCGGTCGCGGAGAATAAACTGCCTCGACAGGTGTCAGCAGATGGTGCATCCGCGCGGGTAGCAAACCGGAAAAGGAAACCACCTTTTCGATCGCGGATACCGCCGGTGCAATAAAGATGGACAAGATCTGACGGTTCAAAATGATGGTTCAAAGATCAATGGTTGAAAATGACCCACGTTCGTAAAGGTGCAAGGAGGTTAGTCTAAAAAGGCTTATATAAAAAGAAAGGGCTCCACATAACGGCATTTTGTATGTGTCGTCATCCTGGAGAGCTCCGAAGACTGGTGGAAGCCGGCGATTGCGAAAGAAGGCGAAAAGCAAGCACTTACAGGTAGGGTCTGGTGACCTGTCACTCTCTTTAAACGGAAATTTGTTTAAAAGAAACATTTAGATGGAGACTGTACAAGATATAGACGTTTTTAGGTCGAAAGATGCCCTAGAAGACAGAGATGAAGACGTTTTCGATACCCTTATTAGGTTCCCAGTTTCCGATATAAAAGTGAAGTTATCTGAGTTGTTAAAAGAGGGTATAGACCCGCATAGAGTTCACCAGTCATCTTTAATAGCTTTTTGCCCTGATCAATTTCCTGTTTTCCCAGAATTCGTCTCCTGGTGTGCTGAAAACTATTCACGGGAAGGAAAAGTTGTTTTAAACAGTCAGAAAACTAGAGCCATCTGCAAAATTGAGCCAGCCGAAGTGATTAGAGCCCTAGAAATAGATTTGCCCCAAACCCTCGACCCTGAAGTTTTTTCTGAGGTATCAATTATTGAAAATTTTCACCATGCCTCTCAGAGTGATAGGGAAGTGTTTCTGTCGACGTGTCTCAGACCAGAAACTAGCCTTTCTGAACTCCCTTACCCTTTAGATATCAACCTTTTTAATGAGAATACCCAATTGGTCTTGACACTGTTAGCCGTAGTTTTAGGGTTAGATTTGGATTTGTATATAACTGAGTTCCAATTGAGTTTATTGTACAGAATAAGTATAGTCCAGTCGGGAATTGACGAAAGTCAAATTCCCCGACTAAATTTTGAAGCTTTCATAGCCGAAAGGATGCATGACCAGATGGTCAATTTTTCCACACACAGACATTTCAGGTTTCAAGCATTTTTAATGAAAATGATTATGGTATCCAGCCAAGAAGAATTACAGTTCCCAGAGATCGTTTTTGCAACTCCACTGGAAAACAATATTTTCAATTTCATCAATTACATGCTCTCAACGATCTTTAAGATGATTTTCGGAAAAAGTCTGCCTAGAGTATTGCCGGAAATGCAGGTATCAATGCAACTGAATACAGAGTATGCTACAGGAGACTGGTTTTTATCAAAAGATAGTACAGTGATCAGATTGTATGGGTTCAAGCATAAACCCTATGTGCTACCAGCATTCCTCACCTTGAGGATTTTTGCCTTGGAGTTTTTGAGACAGAAATTGATTGTAGAAGATAACAATTTTTTAGTCCACAGACAAGCAACGGACATTAAGTACCCTTTCACATTAGGTCTGTTTACAATAAAGAATAAGAACGCTGCTGTATATATAGAAAAATTGTTAAAAGACATGAATTTCGAGACAGATGCAGCATTGGAATATGACCCATTAAATATCATATCCAAAAGAAGAATTGAACACCGTATTAAGGCTCTGAATCATCAAACTGTTGAAGGGATGGCAGACAGAGCCAACTGGCTCGAATACAAAGAAGAAATTATCCCAGACAAGGCCGACATAGAAAGGTCATTGGAGGAAGCAATGGCAGAAACAGAAAGCGAAATCAATACTGCATTAGTAGGGTCCAAAAGACCTATACAGGACATTATGATTATTGATGATGAAGAGACAGAAAAAGGAAAACGATTGAAAACTGATGAGTCACAGGAATTGACAACCATTTCAGAAGAAGCAAAAGCTACTGAAAATGAAATACCCGAGGTTACAGTGAGGGAATACAATATTGAAGAGACCTCTGTAGGGGATGATGTAAACAGACCTAAAAATTTCATGGATGTATTTAATGAACATAGTAAAAACAAACAGGAATCTGCGAAACAAACAAGTTTATTGTTTCCAAAGGTCAGAAATATATCAAACAATGAAGTGAGCTTGTTCACCAGCAGGAACATCAAAGAAAATTCTTTAAAATTTTCAGTTGTGACCAAAGACAAGATCTCAGAGATGAGTGTAGATTTGTCGAAGATAAATGCCCCTGACAAAATTTTGTTACATAGACAAGCTGGAGAGGTTATATACTCAGACTATTTGGGGGCCACATTGAGAGCAAACAAACTAAAGAATTCAGTAGAAAAATTAAATAATCATTTGAGGCAAGAAAAGGCAGAGAATAAGTCTCGACAACATCAAATTAAGAAACTGCAAATGGAATTAACTAATAAAGATGGAGCTGCAGCTACCAAATTGCTCCAGGAGAAAGAAGAAATGATTTTAACATTGAGACGAAAGTTGAAAATCCCAGATGCTGTACTCATTCAAGGTGCAGAATTGACTATATTAGAAAAAGAGAAAGAAGAGTTAGCTAACGAAGTCAATGATGTCACAGCTAAATTGTTAAAGCTGTCTGATGAAAAGGACTACTGGGAAAAAGAAAGGTTCCTTTTGGAAGAACAGTTGGCAACAGTGAGAAAACAACTAGTAGAGAACAGTCAGCAGCAAGTACAGGCAGGCCCAGAAGAAGATAAGAATAGTGTAGATGGGATTTTACAGGCAATGTCACAAATAAGCTTAAGGGATAATGAAATCAAATTGTTGAAGGCAGAAATACAGAAATTAAAAGAAGAAAATGAAGCAAAAGAAAAAGAAATAAAAACCTTGCAGGCAAATAATCAGGAATTGAGCAGTAATAATAAAGGATTGGCTGCTCATGCAACAGGACAAGCTGCTATGCAGGGATGTAAACATATGGTATGGGACCAGATCATTAAAGAAGTTGAAAAACTTAGGCCGTATCTGGATTATATAAGAGTTAAGGAAAAAGTAGCCAAAGATGCCTTCAACAGTTGCCAGGCAGTCAGGGAAAGCCTAAACAGAAAGCCGAAAGAAATAGCTCAGAAAGCAATTACATTTTTAAACAGTTTATCAGAGGCAGACCTGACGGCCATGAGTATAACAAACAGAATTTCTGTCATCACTTGGGCCAGAAGGATCTTGGGCAAATACTCCCATATCGAAAACATCGAGGCCAAAGCAGGAGAAATAAGGAAAGAAGTAATCCAGTTCAAAAAGCAATTTGACAAGTTAGTGAACAAAGGATTCCCATCTTTCTGGAACGAAGATAATGAATTAATTCCTCAGAATGATTATAAAAGATTATTGTTTGATATCAGGATGGATCACCGAAAATTCCAGCAGATAGATCACATGCTCACAGGAAAAATCTTAATGGAGAAAATGTCAGGGGAATTTGAAATTTTAAATATGTTGATTTCAACTTGCGCAAACCTTCTTCCTATTTCTTATGCAGGTCATATCGAGATGCGAGTCTTGGTGAAAGAAATGACCAGTTATGACCTACCCACGGCTGACCAATGGAATTATGTAGAGAAGTACGGAAAGACCAGATATTCTGTTCATACTTAAATGCATTTGAAATTCTTGCCATGTGGCAAAAATGATGATATCCAAAAGTCTTGCCAAGTGGCAAAAAGACTTTTTATTTTAAATTTGTAATATTATTTGAAAGACAGTTATGGGTTACTCGAAGACAGTTATTTTTAGTTAAATATTTTTAATTATTAGTTAGAAGAAGCAGTTATGTGGAGCTTCTTCTGAAAATTTTGTATAAAAGACAATGGAGGTCATTGTTGAAAGGGTTGGAAAATTTTTGAGAAACAAGTATGTTTTGAAGTTTATTTTTGAAATAAAGGCAGTACAGTGATGATACATATCCTTTGATACAGAGATTCATGAGTTAATCAGTCTTGCAGTCTGTTATTTTCCTTATCTTTATATGTGCATGTTATCTTCTTCGTTATATCTCCCATGGTGTTTTTCTTCTATATTTAAATGAGCATTTGAAATAACTTGAGATTCATACTGGTTATGCCTCATTTTATCTGCATTTAAATATCCATTTTATTCTCCAAAGTTGACAATAGATTTATCCTGGATAGATACCTGTTGTTGATGGAATGTCTTTACTTCTTTCTATGTCGCCTGAAAAATCAAATTGACTGTAACATGATTACTATCTTGCCTCTGTGAAAATCTATATGGTGAAAATCTCTTGCTGGTTTACTATACATTCTGAAAGCTTTGACTCCATACCCAATGTTTCTTGTTTACCTTTTCGACCAGAAAATATCCTTTGAGAAGTTTTAAGGAAACCTTTATATATTTTAGCCTTCATATATATATCCTGAGAGAGCCCTCTCTGGTAGAGAAAATGGCTAGTTCTTCTACCTAAAGCTTGGTTTGAAATAGGTTACCTTAGGTCTTATTTTCTTACAACCGGAATAAAATCTAAGTGCTAACAACAGGTATGTTCCACTGCTTGGAACTAGTTTGCTTGCACTTGACACTCGTTCTCTCACCTTTGTACCATAAGCAATTTTATTCTTTTTCAAGCTTTAGAATATGAAAAAGAGAAAAAAAATCATATAACTGAAAAAGCCGGACGGGAAAATATTTACTACCTCTTATTGGCATTTGTCATGTCACCTTTAAACAGAACATTCATATCCACTCCATTCATCATGATTCGGGACATTAGTAATACCTTAGGAGATGTACTCGTTTCTCAAATCTTACTCCACCGGCTAGTTAAGCTTCCAGTCATTATGGAGCCTTTGTTGATGCCTCCTACGTCGCAAAGTATTTTTTGTTATCTAGTACTTGAGTCTATGCTTCCTGAGTCTATCCATCTGCTCATGCTCTTATTCAAAGGAAGTCTTGAAACCAAAGTCGGCCACTCCTCAGATCTCTCGATTATTGCATGTCGGCCATCCCTTACAGTTCAATCTGTTAGTCTGAGCTCTTCCAAATCTTTCAACGTAGCTGTTACCTTGTGTTGGTTGATGGGGGATTCATTAATGCCCTCCTTCTAACGAGTTTCATTCCGTCGACTCCAACTCATTTATTCTGGAATCGAGACTTAGAGTCCGTTGAGTACCTTGAGGCTTGCAGTCATTAGTGGTAGGTTCTCTCGCCATCGATAGTTTTGGGAATTCATCAATGTCCCTGATCGATGGATTCATCACAGTTTTCGACTTCAACACCTCTATTCACACTTGATGAATGTACTCTGTGCCTTGATTCCCATTTTCATTATTGGTGGGTTTTCTCGCATCTATTAACGGTATACATCAACGACCGGTAATCAGATGATGCCAAATCAGGTTCGACCTCAACACCTTTATTCACTTGATGGGGCATGCATCGTAGATGATTTGTGTAGAAGACCCCCAGAATTCAGTGGCATTCAGTATGCTGCTTGTGATCGTGATTGTACTTACAGGATATCATTCTCATACATCAGGAGTTTGTACCTTCAATTTGCATCAGTTGTTTCCTCTTCAGCAGGAGACCATATCTTACTGTATTGGGTCATGGCTATGACCACTCATGACATTTATTCACTATATACTTCCTATTCATGGCCATTGTATCATATTGTTATGTATTGTACCAATATGTATTCAGAGACATCATTGTATTGTGACAAGTGGGCTACTCCTGCCATTTGTGTCTCCATCACTCCACTTCTGAGATTTATAATGTATTTCGTCCATCGTAGTACCTTCTCTGACCTCACACATTAGGGGGCATCTGATACACCATATTTTGCCACCTTGTGAGCATTAGCACTCATTGGCCTCCATTATCCATTTATGGACTCATAACCACATTTTTGTCCTCCAAAAACCCTTTTTCCCTACTTTTCCTCCTGTACGTAGGCTACTTCATTATAACCCACATATATGCAGGTTTCATTACTATAGCTCGCATACATCATTGTTTTTGGTAAAAAAGGGTAAAATCTCACTTTTTCACTCCAAAAAGTGGCCATTGTGACATTTGGCCCTCCATGCATCCCGAAACGACTTGATTCGACCTTTCACCTACCTTTGGAGGGTTATATATTGAGCTCTTCTGGTGCATGGAAGGAGAGGAAGGAGAGAGCATTGAAACTCTATTGGATTTTTTCCATAGCTTGAGTCTACATCCATTGATCCTAGTTGTTGTGAACCTCTTATGTTCACCTACCAAACTCTTCCACATCTTGTGAAGGACCCTATCCTTTACTCGTGAGTTTTCCATTGCATGGGGGATTGAAGTGGTGGAGGCACAAGTGGAGGGCCCTAGTTCTTGGTTCAGATGAGTTGTCGGTAAGAGGTTGTATCGTGTACTTCTTGTTCAATTTAATAGAAATACTCATTTTCTCGTCCAATTGATCTTGTGAATGGTTGTTTATTAACACTAGGTAAAATTTTCTTATTATATCATGGACCATGCTATTGTTTATGCTAACATCTTTCATACATTATATGCACTTGCTTGTGTTTATGGTTGATACTAAGCTGTAGGTTCAAGTGTAGAGATTTTAAAGCTCAACGGGGAGATTCTACATCAAACGTTTGTTTGAAAGTTGGTCTTTTATTCCACATCTTAGCATTTACATGTATATAGCATTGCATTGGGAATTGAGTTGATTTCTAGTAGTCATCTGTCTGTTGTAGTCTGCCCCGAGCCATAGGAATTTTTTCTCCGTAACAATTGATCTTATAACCAAGGAATTCAGTTTATGTTTTTCCTATATCCATTTTTCTCTCGGAGAGCACCAGGCCATGCTGAAAAACAAGCTTATATAATTCTTGCAAATGTTTCAAATGTTCTTGCAAATTCTTGGAATAGATCAATATGTCATCAATGTAAACTAATTCCCATTTCTTTTCCATAAATATATATTCCATTCTTTTATGAAACTCATAGGAGGAATTATTTATTCCAAAGGGTAGAACTTTCCACTGATATTGACCATTTGGGACGACAAATTTAGTTTTAAATATATCTTTAGATTCTATTCCAATTTGGTAAAAATGAGACTTCAAATCAAACTTGCTAAAGATGGTGCAGCCTATAATTATTTGCAGCAGATTGGATTTATCAGGGAGAGGATGCTTTATAGGCTGCAGAACATGGTTCAGAGGCTTAAAATTTATAGCTAACCTATGATTTCCTCTTTTTATTTCAGAATGTTTATTTACAATAAAAGCACACCACACCCAAGGACTATTAGAAAGTTCAATGAGAACTTGATAAAGCAAGTCTTTGACCTCATTGGCACAAAATTCTCTCTCGGAGGGAGTCATTAAGGCTGTAAAGGATTTATGGGGAACTGGATTTATTGAGGGATCAAAGGGCAAAGGCGCAAAATATTTTTCCCTAGTCGAGAAGGAATTTGGACTCTCGGAAGTAAAATCCTTTTCAATTTTCACAGAAATATTAGATAGGGATTTATCTTTATGCATTTATGCATATGTTATACACCTTTCCATTTTGAAAAATTATGCAATACTAGGGGTAGGATTGGGTTTCTTTACAGGGGTATGACACTTGGATTTAGCTTAAAAATACATGGGACAAGACACTAATCTACCATTTACTGTACATTTAAATAACATTTTACTATTATCAAAAGTAACAGGACTAAATATGATTAAAAATTCTGATCCTAAAATACAATCCTCTTTTATATTATCTAACCTATTTAAAGAGGGAGCTTCTGGAAAACCTTCAATTTTTATTAAGAAGTATGGACCTCTTCCAAGCAGTTGTACAAGAGTTCCTTCAATTGCTACACCATGATATTAATAATTTTCCCAATACAATGATGGTATGGCATCTCCTTTTTCCAAATTCATCTGGCACCCTAAATCTATCATACAGTCTAGCTAATATGGCTTAAACTCTGGAGGGTAAAACCATACTTTTATATACAATTTAGGACTAGTGAATAGTCCCAAAGAAGGATATGGATTTGGAGCAACAAACAGAGTATGTACTTCTCTTTCTTCTTCTGATGAGATTTTTTCCTCACTGATATGAGGTTTGCTTCTGGCTTTGAGGATCTTAAGAGCTTATTCATAGGATTTACACATCTCTTCTTCCGAGGATTGATCTTGCTCTCGTATAGTCACCACTAGCATTATTTTTAGCTCTTCTATTTCCTTGAATATCCTTTTTAGAGAGCTTTTTTTTCTTTTATCTATAATCTGAACAGATTCTCTTTGTCTTTCCTGAATTTTTGTCTATCTTCATGGAGATCAGGATAATCTTTGTACAACTCTGCGAGGTTGTAGAATGTTGGATTCATGCTGATATTTGGAGAGGAAGATTCAAATTTAGCTGCCTACTTCTCTTTGGATTTTAATTGGGCTAGAAGCTTATTCTTTTCATCTTTTAGTTATCTTAACACCTCTATCATTTTTCCCGCCAAAGAAGGAAAGGGCACCCCCCTACCGGAAACCCAACCATTCCCATTGACCTCTTACACCAAAAAAAGAATTAGAAAATCCAAATATGGATAAGTATCAACGAATCTCGAGCCAAATGATAGAGCCGCGCTGAAAAAAATGGGAAAAACAAGGCAATGGAATTCTTCCGCAATCTAAAGAGGTTGAACGGTTGAAATTGAAGAGGAGGAACAAATCAACGGCTGGGAGATGATCCGTGGCACACTAGATGAGAAGATTTCCGACTTTCCAACTTTTTGAATCCGCACTACGGATTGCGCATTATAGGAGCCCAATTTTTCCAAAAGGTGCAGTTGAGTTTCCGACTTCTGAGTCCCGCATTACGGAATGTCGATTGCGGAGATGTAATTTTTCCCAAAGCACGAGTTCGACTTCCCAAGTTCCTAGATCCGCATTGTGGAATGCAGATTGCAGAGGCGAATTTTGCAAAACTCTGAATATATGAGTTTCTGATTTCCGAAACTCGTATCTGTGGATTGCGGGAGTGATATTTTTCCAAGTTTGCAAAGTCGGCTTTCTAATTTTTGAAACCCGCATCTACGAATTGCGGATTGCGAAAGTGATATTTTTCCAAGGGCGTAAAGTCGACTTTCCGATTTCCAAAGCCCGCATTGCGGAATGCGGATTTTGGAAGTGCAATTTGGCCAAGGGCGTAAAGTCGAATTTCCAATTTCTGAAGCCCGCATTGTGGAATACGGATTGCGAAAGTGCAATTTGGCCAGGGGCGCAAATTTGACTTTCTGATTTTTGATATCCACATTGCGGATTGCGGAGGTGATTTTTGACAAGGTACGTTAGCATCCCTGACTTCCAATGTTTGCATTGCAGACTGCGGACTGCGGAAGGATAATTGCAGATCTGAGATGGTTTTACAGGGTAAATTGCGGCCACGGAAATTGCAGAGTTTCATAGGAGAAGAGGCCAATTGTTCCATGATTGAAGGTCTATACGAAGGCAGGAAGAATCCATGACTTGATGAGACCTGCAAATGAACCTCCAATGGCCCAATCCGAAGGACAAACAAGTGGTTTCCATAGCCCGAATGTGCATTGACAACGCACAAAGTTTCCCACCGGTGCATCTAACAGACTCAGAGGCAGTTGGTTCGAGTAGCTCGGCGTGAATGACCTTATCCTTTCCAGTCCAAGAATGTTGTCATTAAACGACCATTTATGGTTGAATTAGTTAGAGTTTGTTTGATATTTTGTAAGCCTATAAAGGCAGATTTTGAGTTAGACCCAAGGGTTGGATGTTTTTTGGATGCTGAGAGATTAAAAGCTCTGCGTATGTATTGAACTCGGCCATTCAATTCATGAGAAGGTCCGATTCTGGAGCAGAGATTCTTGTGATGAGTGTTTTGATGTCTGTTGTTTCCTGTGCATTTGTTCTTCATTTGTATTTCCCATTTATTGTTTGCTTCTGTAGTATCTAGATCAATATTACATGGTCTGAAATTCATATTTTATGCTTCATATGCATATGACTAGGTATTCCACCTTTTCTTCTTGAAGTTGCAGGTTAGAATTCATTTACAAATGCTCTAGCTCAATGATGGAATTTGTTTCCTTTTCTTCCTTCATCTGCTGATATCTTTGACTTGAAAAAACCTCATCTACCTCGCATCTGACTCTTAAATTGTGATCTAAGTTAGTCATTTGTGACTAGAAATCCACTAAAGTTTGACTCCATGCCCAATGGTGCTCCTGTCCTTAACCCCAACTAGCTGAAAAATCCCTATAAGTCATTATCTAAAGGTCTATCCACCACTTTTACCTATAAGCATCTTGTGCAAATAATATTCTAAGTGTTGAGTGAATTGTGAAAGAGAGAGCCCTCTAAGTGGTTGGAAAGGCTAGTTTCCACCCACCAAAGCTTGGTTTGAAACAGTTACCTCATGATCCCTTCCACTGTAACCCAGGAGAATCTTGAGTGATAAAATTCTGGCGAACATACTGGGGAACTCGAAGGACTTCTTTCCCAGAACAAGAATTTCAAAGCATCAAATCAGATCTCTGAGGGAAAACAGAGGATCAGATACATCAAGGTTGTAACGTTTTCCCTGGAGACTCTAACATTCAAATTGGTGAGTTTCTTGGAATAATTATGGCTTCCAAAAGGATACCTACCAGAATTCAGCTAGATCTTCAGCTAGAAAATTTTGTATCATATCCAGAGAAGATCATTAAGAAAGCAAAGAAAGAACAAACAAGTATTTCCCCATTAACTAGGTATTTTTCTCTACCTAAAGAAGAGGCACAGACTATAGAGATTGTCTCTTGGGATTCAAAAACTGGACATTCCTCATTTAGGTCTAAATATGAATCAGATAAAGGAAACCCTATTTGACCAAATAAAATTCCAAAGACATTGTTTGAGTGCTTTGTGGGAAAATTTACAAGCTAAAGAAGAAAATAGTGATTTATTTCTCTTCACTAAAGTTGCTAGCAAAAATACCCAAGTCCTGATTACTCCTCCTGTTGTTCCAAGACATAATTTTGTAAATCCTATTGTTACTCCTGCTACTTCAATAATTCCCCCTGCTCCTAGGAAAAATCTAAGAGCAATGGCTTCCAAATTTGCCCCTTTAGCTCTCCCTGCTAATCTTCATGACTTACCTGTGGGCTATGCCCAACGCCTTATGAGATTTGATGGGGAAGGAAATGGTTCTGCAAAACAACATGTGGACCACTTTACTGATTTTATAGACCTAGAAGAGGTGGATGAAGATGATTTCAAGATGAGGTTATTCGCCCAAAGTCTTCTAGGAGAAGTGAAGAAGTGATTCAAATCCCTTCCAAATAGAGGAATTGCTACCTGTGAGAGATTTGAACAAGCTTTCCTGGACAGATGGCAGGATAAACAAAATCCTCTCCAAATTCTCACTCAGTATGAAAACACAAAGAAAATCAATCTTGAGACTGTCCAAGAGTTTTTAGCTAGATTTATCAGAATGTATAACTCTATCCCTGTGGACATCAAGCCTCTTCTGGGAGCAGCCAAGCTTCATTATGCTAATTGTTTTGATAGTGAATTTGCTCTCGTGTTGAGAGAAAGGAGATCTGCCACTCTACCTGATATGTTAAAAGATGTTGTAGAATTAGAAGCTAATTTGATGGCCTCGGGTAAAATGAAGCACATAAATGAAGCTAATAAAAAGAGATCTAATGAGGCAGCCCAACCTTCTACATCCCAATCCATTGATACCAAATTTGAGTAGATGATGAGTACTATGGAAAGGATAGTGGATAGGTTCTCCCTTGACAATAGGCCTCCTACTAGAGAAAACCCAGAGCCTCAAGCTTGAAATAACAATTATAGGAGACCTCCTGCCCCCCAGGGAAGACCAAGAGAGACAAGGGATCCTAGAAATGCTGAGAATCATCTAATCATACCAACTTTTGCTGAGAACCTAATAGCAGGAGAAGAAGAATATGGATACCCTGATGACCAAATCCACCTCTTTGATCAGATCCAACCCAGTTCTATTTAACTAAAGAGGAACATGACCAATCATCTCTGCAATTAGACAGTAGCCTAGAAGAATCAGAATCTGATCAATACCAAAGAGGCTTCCAAATGCAATCTGTGAATTTCAGAGGCAACATAATTTGAGAGGTAGGTGTTAAGATTCAATATGCTAAGATAGATAACATCAGTATTCAAATCAATTTCACAACAATAGCATATACATGATCACTAAAAGAATAACAAGCACAACATAAACACAAGAGACACAAATTTATCCTGGGAAACCCTCATGGGGTAGAAAACCCAACAAAACGTCCTCAATATAGATGACTAAAAAGTACAAAGATGAAATCCCCAAACAAGAGCTCCTTCTCCTTCACATATCTCTCTCTCTCTCTCCTAATGCGCAATCCACAAGTGAGTGAGTGTGTTCAAATGAGTAACACAACACCTTTATTTATAGTTTATCTTTCACTTGACTTTTTCCCTAACTAGGTCAGCCCCTAAAAAATTAACCTAATGTTGACTAGGTCGGCTTCTCTAGGGGACTTAAACACCCCATTACAAATGACTCAAAGGGGATCTATTGCCCCGACTTACAAGGGAGGATTTACCTCAATGACTTTACATAATCAAATACAATAATGACATCCCGATGGAGGAATAAAACATCTCCAAATAAATTACAATAATAAAATAGAAATAGAATATTCTTTGAAGTTACAATATTTCAACAGTGGGAAGGTAATAGTAGACCAAGGAAAGGCTACTGCTGATCCATCTTCTTCTCAGCCACAAAGAAAAGAAACCTCTAGGAAGGGTGACCCAAAAAATGTAACCTCTGATAAGGCAGTTGAGAAGGGAGCAGAAGCTCCTAAAAAGGGCCCAGAAGGGAGACATGAAGGTAATATAAAGACAATAGAAAAGATCCATTCTTCTTTCAGTTTAGAGAGTGAAATATCTAAGATTAAAATCTCAATTCCTTTAAATGAGTTGGTCAAAAACTCAGAATACAAAGATCATATTTTGAAAGTAGTGAATGGAGAAGAAGGAAAGCAACCCGATACTCTCAATTTGCATGATGACAAACCCACTCTTATTTTTGGTCTCCATGTTGAAAGTTCTCCAGAGGATGATGTTCCTCCCTTCTATATCGATCTAAACATACATGATCATACATTACACAATGCTATGTAATATTCTGGAGCCTCACATAACCTCATGCCAAGATCAGTGGTGGAAAGTCTAGGGTTAGAAATCACAAGGCCCTATAAAGATCTGTTCTCTTTTTATTCTAGAAGAGTCCAATGCTTAGGGCTGATTAAAGACATGGTTGTCTCACTAAATCAAATACCTCATAAAAATGTGATAATGGATGTGGTAGTGGCTGATATTCCACCCAAATTTGGGATGCTATTATCTAGGTCTTGGGCATCAAAATTAAAAGGAACTCTACAGATGGACATGTCTTATGCCACCATCCTTGTTTTTGGAGAAAACATAAGATTATACAGAGAGCATATACTGTCCTATGTAGTAAGCAGTAAGAGCAAGCCTTATAATCATCCAATATTTGTTGTAGACACTGATATAGGCTCTTCAGTATTCCATTATGATCTTGGTTTAGAAGAGAAAGGTGTGAAAATTATTGATCTGCCTGAACCAAATGATAAGTCTGATAGTGAGAAAGAGATACAATGCATTGATAGCTCAACAAACATAGAAGATAGTGGTTAGCAAATGGAAAAAGGCAGTGATCATAAATCAGAACTAGAAGTAGAAACCACAGCCACAGTCCAAAAAGAAAATCATTGGGTAATTAGATTTGATGGAGCTGTGAATAAAGAAGGAGCTGGGGCAGGAGTATGGATCATCCCTCCAGATGAAGGAAGTGAATGCACCAGATTGCATACCTTCAAACTAAAGTTTGACTGTTCAAATAATGTGGCAGAATATGAAGCCCTACTGTTGGGTTTGAATGCACTCAAAGATATAAGAGCTAAAAAGATCAAAGTTTATGGAGATGCAGAGCTAATAATCCAACAGGTGAATGGAAATTATGAGACTAAACATCCCAAAATGAAGGCTTACAGAAATGTTGTTTGGGATATGTTTGATAATTTCTTCACAGAGCATGATATTTCTTTCATTTCTAGAGAGAAAAATATAATAGCAGACATTTTGGCCAGCTCTACTAGCAAATTTCAAATCCTTGCTTATCCTACCAGAGCTTACATGATCAATATAAGGCATAGACCCTATGTTCCAGACAATACCAAACACTGGAAAATATTTGAAAATGATCAGCAGATCAAGAAATTCCTAGATATGACTAAGGAATTTTCTAACACCCAGATTGATCAAGAGAACTGTTCATGTGATGAATGGGAACCCGATCCACCAAAGCTCCTAACCACTTTGGGAGATAAATAGATCATGTAGCTAAAGAGAAATTATATACCCAAAGGATTGGTTCCATTTGAAAAATATTTTGATGAAAATGATGTGGCCAAAAATCACAAGGTTGCTCCAAACCACAGTGAAGTGGAAGACTGTAACATTGGGAATGATGAAGAGCCTGCAATTGTCAAACTGTTAAAGTCTTTAACCCCAGGCACTAAATATGACTATGTGGATTTAATGAGAAATTTTTATGATGTGTTTGCATGGTGCTATGAAGACTTGAAAGAATATGACACTACTATCATCTAGCATACCATACCAATCAAGATAGGGGAGAAACCATTCTGGCGAAAACTGAGAAGGATGAATCCTATGTTGTTCCCACTGATACAAAAAGAGGTGAAGATGATGTATGAGGCCAAAATCATAGTCTCCTTAAGGTTTTCAAAGTGGGTAGCCAACATAGTCCCAGTGAGGAAGAAAAATGGTGAAATCAGACTGTGTATTGACTTTAGAAATATGAACAAAGTGTCCCTAAAGGACAACTACCCTCTGCCCAAAATGGACCACATTTTACAGAAGGTTGTAGGGGAAGCAAGAATGTCCATGCTGGATGGATTTTTAGGATACAATCAGATTAAGGTGCAGCCAAAAGACCAAGACAAGACAACCTTTACCACGCCTTGGGGGACCTTCATGTATGCAAAGATGTCTTTTGGTCTGTTGAATGTAGGAGCTACCTTCCGAAGAGATATGGACATAGATTTTGCAGAAGAGAAAGAGAAATTTGTAGTCATATACATGGATGAAATCATTGTGTATTCTAAGTCTGATACGGAGCATTTGAAACATTTGCATCAAGTGTTTTCCAAGTGCAGAAAATTTGGAATCTCTTTGAACCCCAAAAAGTCAAACTTTTCCATGCAAGAAGGCAAGCTGCTAGGTCACATAATATCGAAAGATGGGATCAAAATTGACCCATACAGAGTTGACACAATACAGAAAATTGAACTCCCCAGGAGTAAAAAAGAGGTTCAATCCTTTCTAGGCACAATGAATTTCTTAAGAAGGTTCATCCCCAATTTTGCAGAGATCATGAGTTCAATCACAAACATGCTTAAGAAGGAGACTCAGATCAAGTGGAATACTGAATCCAAACAAGCATTTGGAGACATAAAAAGGGCAATTGTTGAAGCACCTGTACTAATCAGTCCAAATTTTGATAAAGAGTTTCTTATGTTTTCTTTTTCCTCTGAGCATTCCATAGTTGGAGTGATTTTACAAAAAAATCGGGAAGGAGATGAGCAGCCCATAGCTTTCTTTAGCATAACTCTTAGAGATGATGAGCTCAAATACAACATCATGGAGAAGCAAGCATATTCCATGATCAAAACTTTGAAAGATTTCAGGGCTTATGTTTTGCATTCCCATGTTGTTGCTTATGTTCCTAATGTTGTTGTGAAATATATATTGACACAACCTAATCCAGAGGGTAGAAGGGCTAAGTGGATAGCTGTGTTAATGGAATATGAATTGGAGATCAAACTTACAAAGCTTATCAAAGGACAAGGACTGGCAAGGATCATGGCTGAATCAATTGGGATTCACTAAGTGTGAACTTGCTTTCACACATGCTGGAGGAAATTGCCCTAGACCCACTATTATAGGTATCAAACAAATTATTGTATTCTCCTTGGTATTATGATATTATATATGTTTTGCAGAACTTACCAGCACCCCCTGAGATAGGTAAAAGCAAATCTAGGTCAACCAAGATGAAGGCTGTGAAGTTTTTCATATTGAATGGTTGCCTTTATTTGAAAGACCATGGAGGTGTTATACTAAACTGTATAGTGGAAGATGAAGCCAAAGTGACCTTGAAAGAATTTCACAAAGTTGTTTGTGGGGGGATCATTATTGGAAGGCCACTGTCAACAAAATTATCAGGGTGGGATTTTATTGGCCTGCCATGTTCAAAGATGCATATAAGGAAATAGCTACTTTCCATGAATGCAAAATCTTTGAAGGGAAGAGGAAGCTCTTATCCTTTCCTTTGAAACCAATATCTGTAGAAGCCCCTTTCCAACAGTGGGGGCTTGACTTCATTGGTGAAATTTTCCCCAACTCCTATGGACAACACAGGTGGATATTGACTGCCACTGATTATTTCACTAAATGGATTGAGGCAATACCAACCAGGAAAGCCACAAACACAGTCCTCATCAAATTTCTAGAGGAAAATATCATGTCCAAGTTTGGTTTCCATGTTAAAATAATCATTGAAAAATTCTCAAGCCTTCAAATCCAAGAAAATGGTCCTATTATGTGGCAAATTCCACATAAAATTGGGCCATTCTACTGCTTACTACCCCCAGGGAAATGGACTAGTTGAGTCATCAAACAAAAGTCTAGTTAGGATCATCAAGAAGCTGTTGAAAGAAAACAAAAGGGCTTGGCACACCAAGCTGACCTTTGCTCTGTGGGATTATAGGATCACCTCTAAGAGATCCATTGGAACTTAGCCTTTCAAATTGGTATATGGAACAGAGGTGATATTTCATGATTCCCTCAGAGGGCCTGCAATGAGGCTGCTACTGGAGAAAGAAGAAGATCCAAGCCCTGAACTAAGGAGAACTAACCAACTAGACAAGATACAAGAAATCAAGGATAGAGTACATGCTGAATCTATGATGGCTCAAGAGAGGGTTATGAAGACTTTTGACAGAAAGACCAAGGCTGATGATTTCCAGATGGGAGATCTGGTATTGAAATGGGATGCTAGAAGGGAAAACCAAGCCCAAAAGTTTAATAACCTCTGGTAGGGGCCCTATACAGTCATCGCCCACCATGGAAACAACGCTTTCTTCTTACAGGATGAGGATGGCAAACCGGTGGGAAACAGACCCGTCAATGGGCAGTTCCTAAAGCACTATCTCAAGTAAAAAACAAGTATGTTGACCCAACCTCGCTATACACTATCATTTTTTAGTTTTGGTTAGTTGTGTTTCAATTCCGTTTTACAAAAAGGAAAAAAAGAAAAAGAAAAGGGCAACTAGTGTGTTGTTCTTACTACCTCACAAGGAGGATAGCATCCCAGGTTGGAGCCACCGTTAACACCTCTATCATTGTTCCCGCCAAAGAAGGAAATGGACCCCCCTACCGAAAACCCAAACATACCCATTGACCTCTTACACCAAAGAAAGAATCATAAAATCCAAAAATGGCTAAGTATCAACGAATCCCGAGCCGCAATGAGAAAAATGGGAAAAATAAGGCAATGGAATTCTTCTACAATCTAAAGAGGTTGAATGGTAGGGATTGAAGAGCAGGGCCAAATCAATGGATGGGAGATGATCCGCAGCACACCAGATGAGGAGATTTCCGACTTTCCAAATTTTTGAATCCGCACTGCGGATTGCGGATTGCGGGAGCCCAATTTTCACAAATGGTGTAGTTGAGTTTCCGACTTCCAAGACCCGTATTGCGGAATGCGGATTGCGGAGATGTAATTTTTCCCAGAGCGCGAGTTCGACTTACCGAGTTCTGAGATCCGCATTGCGGAATGGAGATTGCGGAGGTGAATTTTGCAAAAATCCGAAAATATGAGTTTCTGATTTCCGAAACCCACATCTGTGGATTGTGGATTGCGGAAGTGATATTTTTACAAGGGTACAAAGTCAACTTTCGGATTTCCGAAACCCACATCTGCGGATTGCGGATTGCGGAAGTGATATTTTTCCAAGGGCGTAAATTCATCTTTCCGATTTATGAAGCCCGCATTGCGGAATGCGTATTGCGGAAGTGCAATTAGGCCAAGGGCATAAAGTCATCTTTCTGATTTCCAAAGCCCATATTGCGGAATGCAGATTGCGGAAGTGCAATTTGGCTAGGGGCACAAATTCAACTTTTCGATTTCCGATATCCACATTGTGGATTGTGGATTGCGTAGGTGATTTTTTACAAGATCCGTTAGCAACCCCGACTTCTGATGTCTGCATTGCGAACTGCGGATTGTGGAAGGATAATTGTGGATCTGAGATGGTTTTACAGGGTAAATTGCAGCCGCAGAAATTGTAGAGTTTCACAGGAGAAGAGGCCAATTGTTTCACAATTGAAGGTCGATCTGAAGGAAAGAAGAATCCATTACTTGATGATCCTTGCAAATGAACCTCCAATGGCGCAATCTGAAGGACAAACAAGTGGTTTCCACAGCCCAAATGCACACTGACAACGCACAGAGTTCCCACTGGCGCATCTAATAGACTCGGAGGCAGTTGGTTTGAGCAGCTCGGCTTGAACGGCCTCATCCTTTCCATTCCAATACTGTTGTCGGTAAATGTCCATTTATGGTTGAATTAGTTAGAGGTTGTTTGATATTTTGTAAGCCTATAAAGGCAAATTCTAAGTTAGACCCAAGGGTTGGATGTTTTTTTGGATGCAGAGAGAGTAAAAGCTCTGCGTATGTATTGAACTTGGCCTTTCAATTCATGAGAAGACTCGATTCCAGAGCAGAGATTCTTATGATGAGTGTTTTGATGTCTGTTGTTTCTTGTGCATGTGTTCTTCATTTGTATTTCCCATTGATTGTTTGCTTCTGCGGTATCTAGATCAAGATTACATGGTCTGAAATTAATTTTGTATGCTTCGAATGCATATGACTAGGTATTCCACCCTTTCTTCTTGAAGTTGCAAGTTAGAATTCATTTACAAATGCTCTATCTCTGTGATGGAATTTGTTTCCTTTTCTGCCTTCATCTGTTGATATCTTTGACTTGAAAAAACTTCATCTACCTCGCTTATGCCTCCTAAATTGTGCTCTAAGTCACTCATTTGTGACTATAAATCCATTGAATTTTGACTCCATTCCCAATGGTACTCCTATCCTTAACCCCAACCAGCTGAAAATTCCCTATAAGTCATTATCTAAAGGTCTAGCCACCACTTTTACCTATAACCAACTTGTGCAAATAATATTCTAAGTGTTGAGTGAAGTGTGAAAGAGAGAGCCCTCTATGTGGTTGGAAAGGCTAGTTTCCACCCACCAAAGCTTGGTTTGAAACAACTACCTCATGATCCCTTCTATTGCAACCCAGGAGAATCTTGAGTGATAACAAGTTCTTTCCTTAGAACATACTACTATGTTGGTGTTCTAGATAGGATTTCATCAATTTCTGCAATTATAATTTGTGGATAATCCTTTGTTGTGGAAAACATATATAAAAAAAATTCTAGATGACCCTCACATCCCCCTAGATTTGCATCCTGGTCAGAATCTAAAGAGGATTCGAAGGATTCTGCGGGATTAAATTTATTCAAGTTAGTATCCAAGTCATCTGAATCAGATGATCCTTCATATGGGAGAAAAAATATTTCTCCTTCAGGATATTGGTCCGCATCACAGTAGTCAATATCCCACCATGCAAGATCTAACTCAACAAAAAACATTGTTGCAAGCCTAGGCTTAAATTTCTTCTTAGGGAACTTATTTTCCCAGTGGCCCCTCTTTCCACAAATAATTTTTTTTCTTTATCAGAAGGAGTAGAGCATTTTTTGACAAAATCCTTTCTTTTCTAGAAACTCTTCTCCTTCTTATATCTATAGGATTTGTCTGGGTTAAACCTGGGAGCACTAGTGTAGAAGGTTTTTCCCTTCTTTTTCTTACAACTGCAAGATTCTTTACCGAAGTGTCCTATGTTGTGAGCTCCATAGCCCCAATCTGGCATTTTTCCACATCTTTACAAAAACTAGGAGAGTACATGGAGGAGTGCCTTTTAAAATATTTGGAAACTCTTCTTTCTAAACAATGCTCTTGCCATGTTTCCATAATGAATCCATGCAACTAGGAAAGAGAGAGACCTTGCAAAGGAATATTTTTGTCTTTCAGGAATTGTTCCACTACATCTAGAACATGACTAGGAAAACTCTTGAGATAATGTTTTAAATATGATGTCTTGTCTGCATTTCCAGAGGAAATAAGCAAATTCTACATATAATAGAAATATTGCTCACTTTTGATAAGATCACAATTTATAGAATACATAAACAAGGATGCAAGATGTTCAAAATCTTATGTTTAATCTGGACCATAGAATTCTCTTCCTAATTCTTTGAGAAATTGGTCATCTGCATCTTGAGCAGCCAATATCTCATCTATGGCTTCTTGGGGAATTCATTGCTACCATTCATATGCTAATCCTGATAGGCTTGCTACTAGCTGGACAAATAATTGCTTAGAAGTTATATTTTTATCTTGAGTTCTTTTGTAAAGAACCCATTTGCTTAGAAACTGAATTCTTGTCTTAATTTCATCCCTAGATTGACATTGGATATTCAAGACAGTTTATTCTGGCATTTGAGAAATAAGGTTATTGATTCCAATGATGATGAAATGGAATCTATGGGAAGGAGTACAAGAGGCAGAGACATCATTCATTACCTCATCAAAAGTAGTAGGACGAGTTCCTGTAAGTGGGTTAGGACCTGGTTGGGAAGAGGATCCATCCTAAAGTGGAGAATTTTCTCTTTTTGGAAATTCCATTGCAGCAAGATATCGTTCGGGGAGATATTTTGGCATTTTTTTAAATTGAGTGACCAGATACTGTATTTCATTGAATTCTTCTTCATCTTGTCCAAAGGTAAACTCTAGTCTATTATCTTCTTCTTGTATACTCGCCATGCCAAATGAGTAACTTCTTGCATGTTTCTCTTTCTTATCCTTATGCTCTTTATGAATTCTAGAGGAAATCTCTATAGAAGACTAACTGATAGAATTAAACATTTTCTCTTGGGTTTTAATGAAGAGTTTTCCCAAAAATCTAAGCATTGTTCTAGCTTGTTTGCAGCGGCAACAATAGCTTTCCTTATTTCATCAAAATCATGTAACAGATGATAGACAAGATCCATTTTAGTTATGAGTAGAGTGATATGCTCATGTTCTTCATTGGCTTTTTGTTTCAGGAGGAGAATGTCCCAAGCCATATCATCCAAATTCTGAGCTGTTAACTGATGTTGCATGTTTCCATAATTTGCATTTTTATTTCATCTAATACAGTTTTAGATATAATAGAGGACCTATGAGGAAGGTACTCTCTTTTAGATTGTCCATAATGTGAGAAATGTATTAAAGGATCATTAGGAAGGTTTCTTCTAGGAATGAAGGAAGTATCACCTTTAGGTGTTTTGAATTCAAACCCTGGTCCACTTCTGGGTAGAGAGTACATGAATAGGTTGCGGATTTTTTTTTTTTGATCTCATCCTTTGCAAAACATTTCTACATGCAGGACATTCAGAGTGTTTTCCTTTGATAATGAGCATAAAGGACAATTCGCCTACCTTTGCACCAAGTATTTTCTAGGAAAACATTTATCCAGGAAGACTTATGTCCAACCAGACCATGGTTATTCTACTGGGGCATCAGGGTCTCCATAGATTATTATTTCTCCTTTCTCTATGCAAATCTGAAGTATGAGTTGATAGCTACTCCAAGTAATATAGCCAGGGCCAATATCTACATAGAACAATTCTTTTCCACTTGTATCTACAACATCTATCTAGACTTCTTTGAGTTGTATGAGCTAGTTATAGGCATTCCACATTCCTAAAATTACATTCTTCTCCCATATTTCCAACATTTAAATCTTCATTGGTGAAGAATGAATTTGTTTGATAAGGGAGATGGCTAGTTGTGTGTCAGCTTCTTTCTTGCTGGCAAACTCTAAGAACTCTTGGTGTTCCCCAAAGCCAGAAGCACATCTCATATCAATGAGGAAAAAATCTCATCAGAAGAAGAAAGAGAAGGACATACTCTGTTTCCTGCTCCAAATCTAGAGCCTTCTTTGGGACTATCCACTGGTCCTAAATTGTATATAAAAGTCTGGTTTTTCCCTCCAGAGTTTAATCCATATCAGCTAGAATATATGACAGATTCAGGGTGCCAGATGAATTTGGAAAAAGGAGGTGTCACACCATCATTCTATTGGGAAAAGACTTATGATCACAGTATAGAAATTGAAAGAAATATTGTACACCTTCTTGGAAGAGTTACAGGCTTCCGAGTTAAAATTGAAGGTTTGCTAGAAGCTCTGTCTTTAAATAGGTTAGATAATATAAAAGAGGATTGTGTTTTAGGATCACATTTTTTAACTCGAGTCAGTCTTGTTACTTTTGATCATAGTAAAATGTTGTTTAAATGTACAGTAAATGGTATATTATTGTCTTGTCCCGTGTATTTTGAAGCTAAATCCAAGTGTCAAATCCCTGTAAAGAAACCCAGTCCTACCCCTAGTATTGTAGAACTTTTCAAAATGGAAAGGTGTATAACATATGCAGAAATGAATAAAGATAAATCCCTATCTAATGTTTCTACCAAAATTGAAAAGGATTGCACTTCCGAGAGTCCAAATGCCTTCTGAACTAGGGAAAAATATTTTGTGTCTCTGCCCTTTGATCCCTCAATAAAGACAATTCCCCATAAATCCTCTGCATCCTTAATGACTCCCTTCGAGAGAGAATTTTGTGCCAATGAGTTCAAAGACCTGCTTTCTCAAGGTCTCATTGAACCTTCTAAAATTCCTTGGGTGTGTCATGTTTTTATTGTAAACAAACATTCTGAAATAAAAAGAGGCAAGCCTAGATTAGTTGTCAATTTTAAGCCTTTGAACCATGTTCTGTAGTCTGTAAAGTATACTCTCCCTGGTAAATCTAGTTTGTTGCAAAGAATTGCAGGATGCACCATCTTTAGCAAGTTTGATTTGAAGTCTGGTTTTTACGAAATTGGAATAGAAGCTAAAGATAGATTTAAAACTGCATTTGTTGTCCCACATGGTCAACATCAGTGGCAAGTTTTACCCTTTGGAATAAATAATATCCCCCTCTGAGTTTCAGAAAAGAATGGAATATATATTTAGCGAAAAGAAATGGGCATTAGTTTACATTGATTACATAGTGATTTGTTCCAAGAATTTGTAGGAACATTTGAAACATTTGCAAGAATTCTATAAGCTTGTTTTTCAACATGGCCTATTGCTCTCCAAGAGAAAAATGGAGATAGGAAAAACATAAATTGAATTCCTTGGTTATAAGATCAGTAAAGGCCAAGTTACACTTCAGGAACACGTTCTAAAGGTATTTAGCCATTTTCCAAATCAGATTCTAGAAAAAGTCCAGCTCCAAAGATTCTTAGGTAGCCTAAATTATATCATACCCTTTTACAAAGGCCAGGACCAATACATCCATGTGTTGCAACAAATATTAAAGAAAAATATGCCGAAATGGAGCAATGAAATGACAAAAGTTGTTAAAATAATTAAAGAAAACGCAAGGCAGCTTCCTCCTCTTTCTCTCCCTCAAGGCTCTGGGAGCCTTATTATCGAGATAGATGCCTCCAGCAAGGCATGGGGAGGTATCCTAATAGAAACTCATGGAGACCTTGAAGAAATCTATGGTTATACTTTAGGATTCTTTAAGGGTGCAGAAATGAACTACCCCTCTAATCACAAAGAGATCCTAGCAGTAAAGAAAATATTCAATCACTTTCACCTATATTTGAAACTTGTTAATTTGTTTATTCAAATTGATTTGAAGATTATGCCAGGCATCTTCAAGAATGAAAACCTGATGGTTGAAAACAATTCTAGAATCCTAAAATGGTTTATTTGGTTGTAGAACTTTGATTTTGAAATTATTTATAAACTTGGTTATTTAAACTACGTTGTTGATATGTTAACCAGGGAAGAAGTTAGCCTCAATATGTTTTCAATAGGTACAGTTGGACCAACTTAGTATGGAGTTGGGAGGGTCACAAGTTTCCTCCAACACCATTGCAAATCAGATTTATATGGTGGGTGACAGCCATGATTTGCGAAAAGAACCACAAGACAATATTGTACATGAAGAACATCCAAACTTGCGAGAGTTTGAGGAACGGATTGTATTGGAAGATGTTGTCCAAGCATTTGTTATACTTCAATAGGACCATGAGTTTCCTTCGTGTGAAGAATACTTAGCTCTAATGAAGGTGGTTGATTACATCCCGCTTGGATCAGCAATCAAAGAATCATATTCATCCACGGATTAGGTGGGTAGATACACAACCGAGATGGATACCCGAGGGTGTGCAAGACTTGCTCACATTGGTAAGAGTTACTTTTGCATTAGTGATGGATCTATTGATTCATTTGATATTGTTATGTTTTGTGATCAACATCCAAGGCATCTATGGATTCAATATGATGCCTTCCCTACACATCCATTTATACCCTGTGGGGGGGAATACTTAGCATATGAAGTGTTATCTCATGGCATGAGATTAGTTGTGAATCATAGAGACATTATGGGGGCTACCAAATGCCCCACCATCATTCAAGGAACAAGTATGAACTACTTACATCATCTTGAAGACATTGAGAAGTCACTACAAAAGCATGAGAAGGTTCTTGAATACCTTCCACCTTGCAGACCACCTAATAAAAGAGTGAAGCACAAGATCATGTTGAAGGTGGGTACACCACCTAACATGATCCCATATTCAAAGTGTTACATTGATTTGAAAAGGATAAACTTGCAGCCACATGGAATACATCATTCCATCTATGACATGGCCATCCTAACCATCATGCATGCAATGGCTAAGTCTAGTCAACACTCAGTGGAGAGCCAATGTGTGGTCACTAATGATCACAATAGTTGGATGTGTTTCATGACACAAAAAGAGCCTAATGATTGGAAACAAATATTGGTAACTGAATTTCAAGTCTATAATTTTGATCATGAATGCAAGAAGGGAGAAAATAATGTAGCAGTAGATGTACTTCTCTCTCTAATTGAAGACTCGCTTGATTGGGAAAGCCATCTAGTAGCAGAACATTCCAAAGGAAAAGTTGTACATGAGCTGTTGAAGGGTTGGTTCCAAGAGGAATGGTTTGAAATCATGGATGAATTCATATCTCTAGTGCCAAAATCAGATTTTATGAAGGATTTTATGGGGGCTACCCATGATTCGTTCCTGGTTGAGCATTCTCTTGAAAAGGGAGTAAAATCTCCACAAAATATCCCTCAACCTTGTAAATATGTGAAGAGGTTCAAAGGAGAAAGTGGAAGGCACATTCAGGAATTCCTTGAACTGGGATTCACAAAGCTCCATGTGATTCCAATTGCATCCACAGTCATCCTAGCAAAGGAAAGGAAGGGAATGCATGAGGAAAATCACTTCCCCAAGTTTGATCTCCACATTGGATATCACCAGTTTAGCTTGAAGGGAGAAGTTCTGCAGGAGGCCACTACATGTTGTCATTGTGGCCATTATGGATCCTTATTCATAGCCATTGAATTGGCTAATGCACCATTTACACTCCATTATTGCATGTACAAGGTGTTTGGTAAGCAGCTCTGTGAGTGTATTAATTTTTCTTGATGACATTTTGATTTATGGAAAGATTTGGGAAGAGTATTTGCACCATTGGGATATTGTACTAACCTTTCTAGCAGAGCAACCTTTGTATGATAAGATGTCCAAATGTGAGTTTGGAATGATTTAGATCATGTATTTTGGTCATATGATTGGGAAAGATGATGTCAAATTTCACTTGAAGAATATTTTGGCTACTCTTGATTGGCCAAGCCCAAAGAACTTAATTGAGTTGGGAGAATTCAGCTTACATACTACTTTCCACATATCCATTGGAAAGTCTCCTTTCAAAGCACGGTATTGATATGGAGTTCCTAACCATTTGGATCATATTTTTGGAGGTTGCAGAGTGCAAGAAGCAATACCTTGTATCCAAACAAATAAAGGAATATTAGAGGCAATCAAGGACAAGTTGCAGATAGTACCAAATCAGCCAAAGATGTATGGAGACAACAACCAAATAGAGCGAGACTTCAAAGTAATTAATTTGGCACATTTAAAGTTGTAGCCATACAAGCAATTTACCTTGAAAGGAAAGAGGGCTGCAAATTTGAAGTCAATGTCCCATGGTCCTTGCAAAATTGCAAGGAGGATAAGAGAAGGTGCGTGTGAGTTGGAGCTTCCAAAAAGGAGCAAGGTACACCATGCATTTCATGTTTCTTATCTCGTGCAAGCGGATGTACCAAAGGTGACAATATCAAGGGAGATTCCTCCATTTGATGATGAAGGACAATTGTTCCTTGTGCCTAAGAGGATTTTTTAGCCAAGAGAAAAAAAGTTGAGAAATAGGACAATTAAAAGAGTATCTTGTTCTATGGAAAGGTCTACCCAGTGAAGATGCAACATGGGAGGATGAGCAAGTGTTGCAACACCCTGAATTACAATTGCTTGAGGATAAGCAATTTGGGTAGGGAGGACTATAATATCCCCATTTTTTATATCACCATGGTCCACCCCTAACCCCTTCAACTTACATGGGTCCTAGTGGAAAATAATTAAATAAATTACTAAGGGGGTTAAGTTTAACCAAAATTTTACCTTATGTAAATAAATAATTTATGGTGGGCCTAAATTTTGTTTTATTTAATATTTCTAATAATTATTTATGAGTTGTCCTTGGATTAGGTGGCCCAAGAGGGAGAATAGGATGAGGATAAGGGAGATGAGTTGTCTCTTCATAAAAAGTTGGAAAGAAAGCAGCCAAAAGCAGGAAAAGCAGTAGAAAAGCTAAAAGGACAGAAGTTTCCTGATTTTGGAAGATAAGGTTCAGGAAATTTTAGTAATAGCATAAAGCTAGAAAAAAAGGTTCCAAGAAAGCTACAGAGTCTAATTTTATCCAGTGAGGGTGAATTCATGAGGTAAGTAGGTCGAAAATGCAAAAGCAACTTGCCAAAGAAGCCTCCACTCATCACTAATTCGAATTTCATAGATGGAAAGTCCTAGAAGGTAGGCAGAAAAGCTAACAGAAGTCGATAAAAGAATGATGAACACACCCATTCACATATTTTATCACTTTGAGAATTCATCTTGAGAGCTCTGCGCATCTCAGAGGCATGGGTGGTGTGCCCCTTGACAGCATTGGGTGATGTGCCCCTTTGCAATCCTTGATCCAGCTAAGAGACTTAGCGATCCTTCTGTTGGATGCTTGAGGAAGAGGATGTCTAGTCTTCTTCACAGAGTGTAATGCAACCATGAGAGTTTGAATTGCAGGTATGATCTAATCCATAGCATGAAGTGTTCGAATCCCAAGTGAATGTGAAGAGATAGTAGCAGTGGCATCTTAGTTATGACATGTTTTGGCCAGTGAAGAGGGTGAATTGAGCATTTGTGCCCCCTGTGAGTTATTTTAGTTGTTCATGCACCTTCAGTGAGCTGCAACATGGTGTCTTCTTGTCGATGGTGCTGATCCAGTAGTGAAAAACTCTTCAATTGGTCTCAGAGGTCCTATTGCTACTACTATATTGTAATAATCTCTAAGATATTGGACTTTCTGTAATTTTGACTTCCTTAGACTGTTGTTGGTAACTCTAAAAGCTTAATTAAATTTTGTTACTATTCATTGGAATGATCTTAGTTTCATCTATGATGTGCATTAAAGAATTCATGACATTTAAAGTTTGTTTGTAAACCCATGTTTTCACTAGTTGCACTATAGCTAAGAAAATTGACTAGTTTTATGTTTCGGAGGTCCTAATTGTCAATTGTGCATCCAATTTATGATTTGAAAGTTCAAAGAGTAAATTTAGTTGTATGAAAGTACATCCACCCTCCCAGAACAAAAGTTAGGAATATTTTGAGACCATTCGAAATAATCTAGATATTACCTCTTTCATTAGTCCAAGTCTTTCCCTTTGCAACTAGTTGGAATTTTTATTGTTAGAACCTTATTGCCAAGTCACATTGAGTCCATATCAGGTTGGGGACAGTCAATTCATCCTACCTAAGGTTTGATTACTTCCAGTACTGCACCAAAAGTAGTGGAGGATACATAGAATTCCTGGCGATATTGCCTTGATGCCTTTGGCTTGTCCAAAGGAGTCTTCCTAGGCGTGATGCACTCCCAAATGTGCAACTGTCGAAGTAATGACCTTAATTCCACCTTAATTTCAGTCTTATATGTGTGTCAATCCTACCCTTTGTGTGTCCAATCTGTTATATTTGAGTTAGTGTTCCTAATCGAGTGTCAGATACATTACAATGGATCATTGGAAAGTGGCACCCGCATTAATTAGACTAAAGAACATGCACTCGTGGGAAAAGGTTCCCCATCTTGTGGTGAAATTGGTTGTATACCTATCGAACTTCTTGAGGTGAATCTAGTTGTAACGAGAAAAACCATCAAGCAATGACATCATCTGATATCTGTCTACCTATTGCAAGATTAATTCCATGTTGGGAAAAGGAAAATTATCATTGACACTTGTTTTATCAAGTGCATGAAAGTCAACACATAGTTGAATGTCTCCATTCTTTTTTCGATCTGGAACTAAATTTTCTACCCACTTAGAATAATTAATTAGAAATATTGTATGATAAATGAACATCTTATCTATCTCCTTTCAAATGGTAGCTTCAAGAGCGGTATTAATAGGCCTTTGTCTTTGACGACCAGGAATGGAGCCTTCTCTAACTGGGATAGAATGTTGAATAATACCTAGGTGAAACCCTCATAAATCAACATACGACCAAGCAAAAATGTCATGAAACTCACAAAGTAAAGAAGTAAATCATTCATTTTCTTCTTCAGAGAAATTGGTTATGATGTACAAAAAATTTGTCTCTTCTTCTGAACCGACATTAATAGGTATTGTGTGATCGATTTTTCTTTTTGATCCTTCTTTCATGAAGGGGTGTTTCTTCACAACATCATTGGGAGAATTAGTTTTCCAAAGGTGTTAACCATTTAGGAAACTTGTTTTTCTCAAGGCTGATAATTTGTGTAGAGTCACTTGATTCGTTAGTAAAAAAGGCATGTAGGATTTCATCACTAGCAAAGACTTGACATGACTCTTTGTTATCGAGAACATGATGCATGTAAAGGGAAATGACATAACAAACGAGATTTTCTGAAATTATGTGTTGATCAAGCTTGTCCGCGTAAGCGGCTAAGATATCAATAATAGAATTTAATCCTATACGTATGTGTGTGATATTAAAAGAGGAAAATTTTGGAATATGATCTGAGACCAAACTTCTATATCATCTTAACAACTTATTAGATGGTGTGTAAATTTTCTTAACCATGTTTATGACCAATTCAGAGTCACTAAAAACTGTTAAGTTCTTGCAACTAGTTCAAGAGCATTTTTTATCCCTAATATTAAATCTTCAAATTCAACCACGTTATTAGTACAAGCAAAATTTAATCGGTATGCGAATGAATGGATTTTCCCTAATGTAGTATAAATAGTGATCCCTGTCCCATTTCCCTCGCTTGAAGAGGTGTCATCAAAATGCATGTGCCATATTTGATCGTGAGACCCATCTATAGGAATAACTTTGGCATAATCAGTTTCCTCTTATGTGAAGACTGAATAAATACCAAGATCAGACTGAATGAAATTTATTGAGGATTGAGAAAGAGTTTCATTATAGGGAACATCCCAATTTTCCTAATAATTGTGTTCTTGGGACCCTTACGAATGATGATATGAGTACCATCCATAGATTAATATCATATGGTTAAAGACTACCAATCTCCTCCCAGGATACTAGAGTAATTGCTCAGTCCCATATACATCTCAGGATGCAAACATGTCATTAAAGTGACATCTTTCACTTCACTGATGATGGTTTAACGCTACTTATCAAAAGCTAACATGTTTCTAGGTTTCTCATTTCTACAAGACAACCCTAATTCTTCCATAATCGTTTTGGAACATGACATTGAGTCCAAAGCCTCCATCAATGAGACAACAATGTTATATTTTGTCCATTATTGTAACATCCCCTTCTCTCATTCAATGCAGGGAAGGAAAC
Organism: Larix kaempferi; assembly: GCA_027924585.1. Classification (NCBI taxonomy): domain Eukaryota; kingdom Viridiplantae; phylum Streptophyta; class Pinopsida; order Pinales; family Pinaceae; genus Larix; species Larix kaempferi. Next base: position 12,026,889 of record BSBM01000963.1, on the reverse strand, counting down.
ATTAACAACACACCGGGCTTTTGGCAGACTTAGCCCCAATATTTTTACTCATAAAATACATAACAATTAAAAACTTCTGTGTGCAGATTCTAACTTCAATAAAACATAGCGGAATTAAAAATAACAACACACATAAGCACAAACATAAGATGATTCCATATGCAGGGATTCAATCCCATTCTTATGCTATGCACAGACTTCATTTCAATTTCAACCTCATGAATAAATAACATTCAGATTCAGCACATTGCAGAACACAGATATATATATAAATTAAAATCACAGAGAGCACTTATCTTGCAACGCAATGTCCAACGACTGGCTACGTGAGAGCAACGTTCCACCCAACCATAGATCTTTGTCCAGCCTGTACTCTTTCAGCTGAGAGATCACCCCCGAGCTGGGCTGTGTATCCACTAAGGAGGAACTAGATGGCTCACTCACAGTCAGGGTTTCACTCAGACAGCCATGCTAAGCCAACACACAGTTGGGTTTTTCAAGCATGCAATGGGAAATGGAGGAGGATGCTAGTCCACTGAGCTCAATCCCAGAGCCACATACACTTCAAGCTGGACTCAGCAATCCCATCCTCTATTCATACATCCACAATCGGATTTCTCACAACTCTGTCACAAATAACCCCAAATCCGTCACTGATTTTCTGGGCAGTTAAAATTGGGTTTTCCCATGGATTTTGGGGTAGCTATTGCTCCCAAATTCGCCCCAAGGTTCATACCAATGGATCCCCCATTGGATTTCACTGTCCAATACCAAATCTGGGCATTTTCGGCTTCCCAAAACGTGGGTTCTCTCACAGTCGCGATTTCTGGTTTTCTCCCTCATGGGAGCTCGTTTCTAGATGGATAATGATGCTGGGTTTTTCCACCCTCCCTGGGGATGAGAATGAAGAAACTCTCAAGAGGTAGAGTGACTTGTGGCACAAGTAAATAGAGCCCATACCTACCCATACGAATTTCAGGACTGCCCATGCTCCATTGAAGCCATGGGCTGACATCTCAACCACTTCCTTACAACAGGCATAAATGTCATCTAGGGAAGTCAATGGGTTCTCATAATGACATATGGAAGCCTAGGGTTCACTCCCTTAGCCCCCTCACCACTCCCTAGTGGATACACGTGGCCCCTTCTCATTCGTTGCCTCCGTAGCCAGTTTTGGTATTTTTATTGCATGATGTTTTATTTACATCCTATTACAATTTCCATGGCTTAAGAGCACATGGGTATCAAATATCAATGCTTGCCCTTTTAAATCAAATTCGGGCTTTCACTAGCGGGGCCTTGGCCTTGAGCTCCACGCTAGGGAAACATACAACGTGTGTATACAATATTTACATTAGAAGCCAATATTTCCTAAGGGTCAAAATTGGGGTATTGCAATCCCCTCCCCCTTAGAATAACACCGTCCTCGGTGTTCCAAGACTTAGGCATACATATACAATTTACACATGTCCAAAACTTCAAAAACTTTGCAGACCTGCCCTGCATTCTGTTCTTTACTTTGAACTTTCAGGACCAAGTCCTTTGATTTTCACGAGCTGCTCCTGCTGGTTCGGATCTTCCAGCTCATCCATAAGTCTAAAAACTTTATGGCTGCTACCCTCTTGAGGTTCTCTTGTTGGGCAGTTGCGGAGGCAATGATCCCCTCCACATTTCCAACACTTCACTGGTTGATTCGTCTTTACCTGCTCAATTTCCTTTGAGTCTTCCCACCTGGAACGTTTCTTAATCGGATGATTGGATGAATGCTTCTTCATTGATCCACTTTTCTTTCCCTTGTTGATTTCCCTCATAATTCTTTTTACCTCTTTCTACAGACGAATAGAGTCCTGCAAGACCTTGTGGTTCATCTCGTTCTGCTGCTTTTGCATCTTGAGCATCTCTCCAAGATTTTCTTGGGTCTTGGCAATTATTTGAAGAAGACTTCCAGCCAATCCTAATAGCCCTTGGTCTGCCGCCATGGTCAATGGAAACAACTGACCACACTTTGCTCACTAGCAACACTTGCCTGCACCGGCTGCAACCAATTGATTCAATTTCTACCTGTGAAATTCATCATTACAATTCCCGTTAGGCCAAGCATAACCCAAACATTAAAAATCAGTCAATGGTTTTTTCCCAGTTGACATGGATAGTCCATGCTTTACTCATGAGACTTCCACACTTTTTATGCTTGCCCAACATACGCATGAATTCCTTCATGTTCATCCATTCACAAGAAATTCATTAATTAGCATTCACAATTCACTTTAGTCAAATAAACACACTTTTACTTTCAGTCATCCATGCATTCAGCAATTTCTAATTCTATAAATGCATCAATAAAAAGGAAAGAGAGAGAGCAGTAAGAGTTTCTCCTCTTAGTTTTGTTCCATTCTGGAACCCACACCGCCACTGTGGTTTTCATGCTCCTGTCCTCTTTCACTTCACGTGAATGCTCGACCTGCCCTTCTTGGCTATGACACGTAGTGTCTATGGTCTATTCCAGACCTCTCAACCATGGAGTTCCTCCACTTGGTTGGTCTAACTCTTGGCTGCTAGGACTCACACAGTTCCACTAGCCCCATCTTTCATTACTGCTCATGCTGAGCTCTTTAGGGTGGTTACATGTCCACATGCATCCTTAAGATGCTTCAAGGTTCTTGCTTCCAACAATACCTGCGTTGGATGTCTTCACTTTATTCCATAGGACCCTTCTTTGCTTTACAAGCCTTGGAACTCCTATGGGTATAATAACGAATGTTGGGATAGCACGCAGGCTACTCCTCAACATCAATTAATTTTGCATGTTTGGCCAGCGCACAGGCTTCTCCACAACATCAAACAATCTTGCTCAACCAGCCACTTTCTAGATTTACCAAGCAGCTTACAGTTCCTTCAGGTTCCTTGCTTCCTGTATGACCAAGGTTTCCAACAAAGAAACAATAGTGCATCAGCTTAACTGTTACAAGACTTATACTTGTAATCTTCAATATTCCAAACAAGAAATAAATGAAATTGAACACTTATCTGTATTGTGCATTTCTTCCCTGGTCCACAGGGTCCTACTTTTACTTTATAAGCCTTGGGATCCTCCTGCGGACTAGAATGTTTGGCCAGCACGTAGGCTACTCCAAATCATCAAATAATTAATGCCCTACCAGTACACCTTCACGCCGACTGGGTTTACCAAGCATTTGGTGGTGCCCAACCAGTCCCATACCTGGTTGGCCCTCTCCATTGCCGAGCCAGCACATACGTCTGGGTCGTCGGCCAATGGAAGGTAACTGCGCCACCAACCATTACAGGTCAAGGCTCCACTACTTTTCCTTAGGCTTGCATCATCCTTTCACATGTATCACAATCCCTCAATGCGCATAACAATTCTTCACCCACACAAGGGTGGCACTTCTTCTCTTGTGTAAGCCGGCGGCTCCATTTAGGAATTCTTTAGGTGACTTTCGTAACTGCAGGCTATCATGGCCCCATGATACCCACTCACCCTACACAAGGGTTACCACTGCTCATACAGTCCTCTTGAGTATTCTTTTCTTCACTTTTTCCCTTTAATGTGCCGCACTGAATTTCATATGTATAATCTTGCAACACAAAATGGATAGCAAGCTCATTAGTATTGCTGCTCTAGAACGGTAAACATATGTCATAACATTCACTATCCAACCTTGAAACACCAGGAATGCGTCCATTCCCTTAAGGCGTAGTCAATATTGGCATCCCTAACATAACTCAGCACCAGAAAGGCGTGCACTCCTTACTGATGTGAACTATGAAGGTCCTAATCATACTTCAAGCAGTCTGCCATAATGGAAATAAAATCAAAACATGCTCTGCATATTAACTCTAATAATTAGACATGCATGTATGTATATATATATATCATTCAGGGTTTGTGGAACACTTATCCATTTTTCAGATGTTATTTCTCTTCTTTAATGAGGAATGGAGGCTCCTTCTCTGAGTTGACAGTCCCTCGGTTTGTCATCCCAATTCCTTTGATGTTACATAACCTTCATATGTCTTACTGACATAATATTCACCATCCCACTCATATTGTTTACCAATCATGTAGTGCAGATGAGACATTAATAATGTCTTATGGCATTTCACCTGAAACCCATTTTCAAATCATGGAATCCCTTCCCATGAAGTTTGGCTTCTGCAGGCCCACTCTCATGGTCTTACTGCAATGTGTCTTCTTGGCACACTTATTGAACAGCCAAACAGTTAGTCAACATTTAACAATACAATTCACATATGGCTGTTCCATAACCAATCCATGGCACTAATAATTAAATTCAGTATGAATTTGCAACTCTGTCTACTACAAAAATTGGTTTTCTTATCCATGAGGCTATCCTCATATTGTTTGGCTCCTGTAAGTGACACCACTCTTCTCGTTATGGTCTTATGCTCGCTGCCATACATGAGCATCCACTTACAGCATGTCCTCCTGACACATTTTCATATAAGCCAAACAGTCATTAGCAATTATTAGTAAAATTTCAAATCCGAAACATTTAAAAATCTGATATTTACAACTGTTCTTATTAACAGAACTTAGAGCTCTCAACCATGAGATTCCTTCTCATAAGCTCTAGATCAAATTTTCAAATCCGTTTCTCACAGAAATTTGATTTGCAATTGTGATATTATTCTCATGAGAATGTTTTCAGATTTGTTTCATGCATACTTTACAACCATGAGAACCTTCTCATAACCTTTGGCTTCTGCATGTGGTAGATCCCGGTCTCTACTATGGACTTATCCTCATTGCCATATGTAAGACCTTCCTACCGGAAACTGAAACTTCAATCAGCCAAACACGTTGTGAGTATCTACGCACATAATCATTCATTGCCATAACAGTCACTAAAGTGATCTCAGAATTATAATACTCAATAATTCAAACACCTTCAGCTGTTAACATTTGAAATGCAATGAAATATATACACTTCTATATATGCCTCATTATCACAATAGAATTTCAAGACATAGTCATACTATCCATGCAACTTAAATAAATCGTAAATACTCATTATTTCACAGTCATATCATTCATACAACTCTGTCCTTCCACAGAGCATTCTAGCAGCCCATCGATCATGATTGGGTTCTTCATGCACTTACTATTCTTCATTCAAAACAGCCCATGAAATGATCCTAGAATTATCATCAATTCATCATTTCATTCATTATTTATTTTGCAATAACATATGCATCATTCCTATGCATTCATACAATGCATCACAAGATTTATAAAATCTCTTAATGCTCATCTACTTAATGCTACCTTGCATTGTTTCATGAGTACTATGCATTCAAGCATATTATGATCGAAACATGACTATCTCATATAACTTGCATTACTATAATCAGGACCACCAGTCCTCACTTGCTTTGGTTATGAAGCACATAACCAACATACGCATGGCATGATATAAATTCATATGAATGCATTGAGATTTCTAAACAGTCATAGGGTGTAAGGTTCATTTCCTTCACTTACCCACACCTCACCAAGCTTGGTAGGTTAACAATCCCAATCGGTATTCAATATCACATGCAAACTAACTCAACATAGCTCAAACATAGTTGAAGAGATCTTACCAAATTCTCTGTCAACATTTATGCCATTTGGCACCAATAATCATTACCTGCATGGTTACCATTAACATCGCCTGATGTTACCTGATCAGTTGGCCTCTTACCAAGGCTGCTCAGTCCTTCTGCCAACTTTATGATCATAGATTTGTTGCACCATCCTTTCTGCCTAAGGTTGTTGGCTTCATGCAACAACATCCTCAATACATTTAGCCATGCTCTTTGTTATTTTTGGTCCTACAGCCAATACCAACATCAATAGTGATTATCAACCATGATATTCTCCATTAGTGGTTCATTGCATATGCAGACTTCATTATTCTACCAATATGCAATATCCCATTTATGCACCAGCATTTCCATATGCACTATGCAATGTTTGTTAAGATGCCATCTAGTGCATATGCATCTATGTAATCCCTTACATTTTTAACATTTTTATGCCATATGACAATTTCATAATTATAAGTACGATAACAAACAGAGTTTTAAAGAATTCTTCCCTTTTCGATCCCTCCTCGTAACATGGAATTCCTCTTCCATATCATGCAATTGTAGAAATTGCTCACATTGACAACAAAATTTGTTTGTCAAAACAGCCGCTGGCACTCTTCTGCATTAAATATCTATGATATAGGTAGACCTCATTCAAACTCTGGTCATGCATCATTGTTCCCTGCTGGACAAGCTTTCCAATTCCTGTCTTCATGCTCCATTCCGACATCGGGTGCGGAAACTGCATCTCTTCAAAATGACAACTTTCACTCCAATTCTGCACATTTTACACAGTTGCATTTTGGTCCAGAATGCCAACTTTAGCCACCTGCGGAAGAAAATCTATGAGGAATCACAAAAACTTATCTATCGGGCGAAGTTAGTCCATATAACAAGGAACACTCAGCAATTCACAGATTTCAATTCCGATGCACCATTCATCTTCTATGAATTTCTGGGTTTTACTACTTCTCAGTTTTCACATTTTTACAAAATTCCAAATTTTGGGCCAAAAATGGCTATCTCCCAAACGGTGCATTTCTGGGAAATCTTCGTCTAACGGAAACTGTCCGTCTTAATGAGAATATGAAATGTCTAGTTCAGTAAAAATTTTGATTCCCACATATAGGGTCACTTTTACTGTACATCAGCTTTTCAAAATCCCGAAAAAGTGGTCCGGAATAGTGCTTTCTGGCCTTCTTGCTCACCCCGACTTCACATCCCTTGGATTTTGGCTCCAAGATTCTGAACTTAATATCGTGCCTGCTTCATGGCCGCGCCTGATCAATTTCAGCTCAAACCGACCTTCCGTCAAGCCTCGGACTCCGTCCTTCAAAAGTCACTATTATCCATTTTCTGTCAAATCAGAGTGTAATGGGCTCGGGGTCTTCACTGGTTCTTTCATGGCCTTCGTCAATGGCCTCTGAGCCCCACAGGATTTTTTTTTTTTTTTTTCTCTGGCCATCGTTGCGGGACGGTTCACTGAACGCTCCCGCAATTGCAGAGCCATTCAGCGAATGCTCCCGTTGCAGAGCGATTCGCCGAACACTCTCGCAATTGCAGAGCAATTCGCCAAATGCTTCCGCAATTGCGGAGCGATTCGGTGAATTCTCCCGCAGTTGCGGGGCCATTCTCGGAATGATTCCGCAGTTGCGGAGCGATTCGACGAATGCTCCCGCAGTTGCGGAGCTATTCGCGGAATGCTTCCGCCGTTGCGGAGCGATTCGGCGAATGCTCCCGCAGTTGCGGAGCCATTCGCGGAATGCTTCCGCCGTTTCGGGAAGATTCGCGGAACTCTTCCGCAAATTTCGGAAGAGAATCCCTTCCGCAATTTCAGAAAAGAATTCCTTCCGCAAATTTCGGAAGAGAATTCCTTCCGAAAACTTCTTTTTGACGCCGAACACTTAGTAAAATTTTTCGCTTTTTCGGAGCATTTCGCCGAATTTTTCCGCGTTGCGCTACAACTCGTGGAATCCTTCCACAAATTTCGGAAGAGAATTCCTTCCGCAAATTTCGGAAGAGAATTCCTTCCGCAGTTTCGGAGCGACTTCCTGAACTCTTCCGCGTTGCGAAAAAACTCGCGGAATGCTTCCGCAGTTTCGGAAGTCATTCGAGAATTCTTTCCGAAACAGTCTTAAACAAAAAATTTCAAAAACATACTTAGGAAAAATTTGAAATCCTATTTGCAACAAAAACAGTATTTCAAGAAAAGAAATTGCACCTCTTCATGTTAAGCATAAAACAACAAAACAACAAAAACACTATAAGATGGCAGAGGTTGCCCCTCCTTCCTCTATTTCATAAAATGCAATCAATGCAAGTAGCTTACAAAAATCCCCAAACAGTCATGGAAATGATTTCCCATTCCAACAAATAGAAGCCATGCGATCTTGAGGTTTCTTTAATGCATTTTAGTTCCAAATACAAAATGCATGTACACACAATGTTTTATATCTCTGTGAAGGGCCCAACAGCCGTAGTGTTGAAGCTAGAGCTCTGATACCAAACTGTAACGTCCCCTTCTCTCATTCAATGCAGGGAAGGAAACATTAACAACACACCGGGCTTTTGGTAGACTTAGCCCCAATATTTTTACTCATAAAATACATAACAATTAAAAACTTATGTGTGCAGATTCGAACTTCAATAAAACACAGCAGAATTAAAAATAACAACACACATAAGCACAAACATAAGATGATTCCATATGCAGGGATTCAATCCCATTCTTATGCTATGCACAGACTTCATTTCAATTTCAACCTCGTAAATAAATAACATTCAGATTCAGCACATTGCAGAACACAGATATATATATAAATTAAAATCACAAAGAGCACTTATCTTGCAACGCAATGTCCAACGACTGGCTACGTGAGAGCAACGTTCCACCCAACCATAGATCTCTGTCCAGCCTGTACTCTTTCAGCTGAGAGATCACCCTCGAGCTGGGCTGTGTATCCACTAAGGAGGAACTAGATGGCTCACTCACAGTCAGGGTTTCACTCAGACAGCCATGCTAAGCCAACACACAGTTGGGTTTTTCAAGCATGCAATGGGAAATGGAGGAGGATGCTAGTCCACTGAGCTCAATCCCAGAGCCACATACACTTCAAGCTGGACTCAGCAATCCCATCCTCTATTCATACATCCACAATCGGATTTCTCACAACTCTGTCACAAATAACCCCAAATCCGTCACTGATTTTCTGGGCAGTTAAAACTAGGTTTTCCCATGGATTTTGGGGTAGCTATTGCTCCCAAATTCACCCCAAGGTTCATACCAATGGATCCCCCATTGGATTTCACTGTCCAATACCAAATCTGGGCATTTTCGGCTTCCCAAAACGTGGGTTCTCTCACAGTCGCGATTTCTGGTTTTCTCCCTCATGGGAGCTCGTTTCTAGATGGATAATGATGCTGGGTTTTTCCACCCTCCCTGGGGATGAGAATGAAGCAACTCTCAAGAGGTAGAGTGACTTGTGGCAAAAGTAAACAGAGCCCATACCTACCCATACGAATTTCAGGGCTTCCCATGCTCCATTGAAGCCATGGGCTGACATCTCAACCACTTCCTTACAACAGGCATAAATGTCATCTAGGGAAGTCAATGGGTTCTCATAATGACATATGGCAGCCTAGGGTTCACTCCCTTAGCCCCCTCACCACTCCCTAGTGGATACACGTGGCCCCTTCTCATTCGTTGCCTCCGTAGCCAGTTTTGGTATTTGCATGATGTTTTATTTACATCCTATTACAATTTCCATGGCTTAAGAGCACATGGGTATCAAATATCAATGCTTGCCCTTTTAAATCAAATTCGGGTTTTCACTAGCGGGGCCTTGGCCTTGAGCTCCACGCTAGGGAAACATACAACGTGTGTATACAATATTTACATTAGAAGCCAATATTTCCTAAGGGTCAAAATTGGGGTATTACAATTATTTTCATTGATACATAAAAGGTGTATTTTTGGGAGGTGACTAGATGAAAACAGATCCCAAAACTTCTTTAGCTGATACATCTTCATTGGTTTCTGAGACTACATTAGTACTTGAGATTGAATATTGTGAGCTATGATTAGTTAGGGACTCTTCGGATAATTATCTCTTAAGATTCTCCTTTTGCTCCAGAGTGCAAGCCAAATCAAGCACTGTAGCATTGGCTTTTACTTTGGCCAATTCCTCTATGATGTTATACCTTTAAACTAGAGCAGGTGAGGAAGAGGATGGATTGTTGAGGAACTTGAATTCAATTTTTAATAACGCTTGGAAGAGGGCTTGTAGAGGGATGCTTTTGAGCCTAAATATTGGAATTTATATTGTAATTGGCACCCTTACATCGTTTATTATAAGTTTGACTCATAGTGACAACAACTATGAAATCTTCGTCTTCCACCCGATCTAGGGAATTAATGGTTTGGTAAGGCTTCTTACCAAATATTCGCTCCGTGGCAGTCTTCATTAATTCACAAGTATTTGGATCATGGTGATCTTCACAAAAATTGCACCATGCGCGCGTTAAGAGAGTGCAGGTTTGTGCATTTTGAGGTTGAGATTGGGGGTGCAAAAATGTTAGGTTTCCCTGCACCAAGTGGGATGCAATATTTCTTTTGAAAGAGATCATTTTGTTATTCATGTCTTGCATCAATTGGAGCACAACAGTCATGTCAGTATTCTTGCTAGGGTCAACCATGAGTAGGCCAGTCCTCTTGGCTTACTCTTCATATTCCAAACAAGCTTGTAAAGTTGATCCAAGATCATTTACACTCTTTTCTTCTAACTAACTATCAAAAGATGGAGGTGGGGTGTTATAATAGAAAATCAAGACTACCTGATTATGGGGTCTGATAAGTTCATGGATTTGGTTATATAGCTTGGTGAAACATAAATTGATGGACTTGATTGATTCCCCCAAATTGTATGCAAGATTATTATAGTCTTTCAACCAATCTATTGGGCTTTGTGGCTGCCCATATGTCGATGGGAACCAATAACATAGTTCAGGCCATGTGGAAAATGATTTTGGAGGTAGGTTGAAGAAATTAGCAAAAGTATTTCCTTCTAATCAGTTTACAAACATATGCATGCAAGTATCATTGTCGTTTCCTCCTATATTGTGGTAGGCATTAGAAAAAGCATTAAGATGCTCATCCACTGTATAGGTACTATTACCATAAAACTTTGACATGTGGTCCTTGAACATAGGAAACAATGTAGTGGTGAGAGCTAAATTTAGGGGTGATTGCACATGCCATGGAGTGTTATTTATATCTTCTTCAAACTGAAAAATACTGTATTTGTGCACCACTTTCCCCCGTTTTGTGGTAGAGGTTATGTGATTATAACCATTGTACATACTTCCAAGTGTTTTGGAAGGACTAGTTGAAGTAGGCATGTTGCTTATGGTAGATAGTGGTCTTTGTGGAAAATAAAATCGATAAATGGGGGACTCTACTTCTAATTCAGAGAAAGAAGAAATGATATAAAGGTGTAGGCTTTGAACGTTTTTTTCCTTTTACTAACCTTGGATAATGAGTCAAACTCATGAGACTAACCTCTTATTTGGTGTGATTGGAAAGAGGATTCATACATTAATAAGTTAAAGAAGAGGTGGGTTGTTGAAATATTGCCTTCTCTCCTTGATATATTACGGCAATGTCTCGGGAGATGGGTTCCTAATATCTCTCTAACTGCTCCTTTGATTTTGCAGTGTCTAGTATGTGATTAAATAAACCGTAAGTGATATTGGTTTGATGAGGGAAAACAACCCTTATATTAGTTTGCTTCCTTGACAACACAGTCATAAAGAACAAGATTTAGGTAAGTTAAGTATGAGAAGGTTTGGAATAGGCGTGACTGATAAAGTCAAGGAAATAAGATATTCAACTTGCTGAAGTGGGGACATTCTTTCACACCAAAATCGAGCTAAAAATATGGAAAAATTAAAGAATCAAGCTTGCCCGGGGTTCTTTCGGCTTCTTCAACAACAATAACTAGCAATTGGCCAACAATGTCAATTTGATTTACAACTTCGGGATGCACCAATATAGCCTTATTCATTTAACCAAAGAGTAAAACTGCAGCTTGGTTAAAGCAAAAAAGAAATAAAAGAAACACACAAGATAAATGGTAAACAATAGTAAACACACAAAATAATGTTGGCCCGAGAGCACTTTGCTTGTAGCTTGGCGATTATTTGTTCGTCCCCAGTATGGTCACCAAAAAATGTTGATTAGGAGAATGGATATGTCTCAAAATCAATGCTTTCAACCTCTTGTTGTGCTATAACAAAGGAAATGGGAATGGAACCCTACTTTGTAGCCTTATATGTTGCTTTGTCTCAGCCTTCATTAATGAATCCTATGAGACTTATGAATTTAAATGAAAAGACAATTATTACAACTAAATTATAAGGATTGTTTAACAACTACAATAACAAAATATGCTTTGTCAATAATGTATGTCATTTTTTATTTTTTATATGAATAAAAAGAAGATAAAACAACTTAAATTATGTACCAATATAAAAACAAGTATATTTAAGAAAAGAATCAAAAAAGAAATTTGATTGATGACAAAGAATAATAGAATAGAGAAAGAAACTCAAAGCTAAGCAACTCAATAACTTAATATCACAAATAGTACAAAATATTATTTCTTTATTGATATCTTTCATCAATACACGACAAATGCATCCAACAGTTCCTTCTAGATTCCTGCAAAAATCCGAACCAGGAATTGTTCCAACATAGAAGCCATCATTTACAAGACCGCTTAGTCAAAGCAAAAATGAAAAGTAAAATAAGCCAAAACTGACCGGATTGCAATAGATTTACAAATTTATTTGAGCATTGTTGTTAATTTTTGCAGACCAAGCAACTGAAGAAATTATCTATTTGAATAACCCTTGCAAGCACATCGGAAAAATGACAAATATACCTGTAAACAATGCAAATTAAATCTAAACCCTCCAACTTCGTCACTTAATAGGAAATCCTAATGTCAACAAAACCTATTAGACTTAGACTCACAAGTGTATGAGATGAAATAAATGTGCAGGATCCAAGAATTCAACGTTTTTGCATACCATATCAAGAATGATCTAGAGCTTTCCCAAGAGCTTCAATGTCTTTAAATAAGCAAGAAACCAAGAATGGTTACCAATTATGTTGTGTCTTCTTAATAAGTAATGTTATATAAACCAAACGGGGAGATGATCACATGCCATGATCAAGACTTTATTTTGAGACATTTCAGAACTTTAGGGAAACATAATAATAATAATTAAAAAGTTTATGATAGATTAATACAAAAAGGGGGCCCTCCTTGTAACTTCCATCATGTAAAATTGGGAAATAAGGCCCAATGAATTTACATAACTCCTTGTAAGTCCCATTCATCTTATTCACGTGACATACTACCACAAAACAGATGAATGCATCACCTCATATAACCATATAGCATAAACAATATCTCGTCATTCCACTTACGCATTACATCTTTTTGTTATTGTTTTTAAACAACATTCTTGAAACAAACTTAACCATTTGTAATAACATTCCAATGAGGCATTCACAATGTTTCAAACATAATTTTAGATTATCAACATAAGAAAATGTCCACAAAATTCACTACTCATAACAGTCCAAAGTTATATTTCAACAAAATTTATCATTATAGTTCAAGAAAGTCCCAAAATATGTGAGCGTTTAAAATCAACAACTATTCATAAGATTTATGGGTGAAGATAAGAGAGAGAGAGAGAGAGAATGTCAAACTAGAGGTCATTTCATTCTCACGATGGTTTCCTCTAAGGCTTTAACCTACACTCGTAATTTACTCACCAAGGACTCTATTTCCATCTTCCCTTTAGCCTTTCCCAACAATGGAGGTTCATTCGGAGGATGCTCGAAATTTACAGGATGGGAATTTTTTGTGCCTTTGCTCTGGACAGTAGAGTGGGAGATTTTTTTTAGGACACGGGGATTATCCGATTTTGAGGAGACTATTGAGGTAACAAGGGTTCCCAATCGGTTCCAATCATATGTGGTGAAGAAGGATGGAAATCCCAACCATTGTTTTTAACAAAGGGCTTGTGAGGGATCTCAACAACACTAGGATGACGTTGCAGTTCAAGCTGAGGCGGTGGGGAAGTAGGTCGAATAAGTTGAGGAGGGGGCACTAAAAATAAGTGACTGGTCTCAGCAATCTAAGCAAACTCTTAAGTGTCGGCTTTGAAATGTACATAAAATATTATATGTTTTCTTCTCCCATCTTGCTTAACATTAGATCCTCTATTTCCTCTTCGTCGGCATGTTCTCCTTGAACCTTGATTGAAGAAGCTCATCTAAAAATACCAAACAAAACTGTGAAATTTCCATTATTTAAATAAACATTCTTACATCTTAAAATGTTTTCTTATCCAAACACATTCAAGTGGAATATGCATAAACAAGTATTGCATCACATTGACTCGAGCAATCAAAGTTGGAAGGTAGGTAACATGAAATGACAATTAAATATAAACAGAGGGAAAGCATGAAGGGAGGGGATAGGATTATTTCAGAAATGAAGGATAAACTATGCAAACCATGCTATATTTTCATTATTCTTGCGCTAATTATGTTGTCCCCAAATAAGAACTTATGGAATGTAATAAAATGAACAACATTGCCTACAGTTGTGCACTGAAGGCATAAGGTCTACAGTAAGTACGCCATATATGGAATCAATAAGAGATCATAATGCGTAGCATGATCAATTTATTACATATCAATGTTTTGAAATCAATTTGCAATGATTAGAGGTATAAGATCTACAATAATATATCATATTCTTTATTTTTCGTTTTCCCAATGATGCATGACATGATTGAATAATAATTTGCAAACATAGACAAATGGATAGAGTGAAGTCATAATGGCCATATGAAGGGATTTCGATGGCCTCATAACTTCATGAAGGTTTGAATGAGAGTAAAATAAGCCAATTTGTGATTTGAATTGGTAACTATAACACAAGGACAAAGAATATTTTCGGTCCATTCTCAAAATATGTCAGAAAGTTGTTTTCATTTAGCGCTTTTGAGAATGGACCAATTGTAGGCCTTCATTATTGGGGTTATGTTCATCCTATATTGTTGAAAAAAGGGCATGAGAGATTATTCCATGTTCACGATGAGATTGGAACAAACTAGTGACTAGTTACCCAAGGTCGGCTGAGATATAGTATATGTGTCATGCCCTTTACTAATATGTTATAGAAACAACTTGAAGTGCAAAGTGAAGTCAAGGGAAATTGTACATATTAAGGTAAAACGTTAGAGAAAAGCAACGTAAGGGTTCAGGTTGAAATCAATAGATGAAAAGGACTAACCTGTCACATAAATTAGTGATATAGAGAGGGTGCATCATGGTGTTGGGTTGACGTGAAAGGTATTATCCCGTAGAACATTTAGAAGTATGGTCAACTAGACAAGTTATAGAAATGAATGACTGGAATGAAAACCAAACCAATATTGATACTCAATAAAATACAATATTGCATATACATATTCAACCAATTTAGATATAGTTGGATAGGATTACCTCAAATACCGCCATGCTATTTTGAAATTCCACCAAATTTTCCACCTAATTCCTGCCTAGGCACGATTTTTCATACCAACTCAACTACTCTACAATAATTTTTGTCCTAAACAAATACTTGGACCATGTCTAACTTACAACAAAGAAAATAGAATTGACGGTGAAACAAACTAATCTATTGTTTTTTTATTGAGTTGGTCACACATTAACTTTAGAGATTTTCGCATCAAGCTTTCAATCTTCTGCATTAAATTCCAAACCCATATGTTACATTTGGCCATGTGAACTAGGGTGGTGGATCGCAAGTTGACAGGCATAAGGAATAGGTTATGCATAGCACAATTCCAAGTGTCGAACGAAGAACACTTCATAAGGTATCCCATTGTATATCAATATTAGTTCATTCAATCAATCAATTAATACATTCATCCAATCATTGCTTCAACCATCAATCACTACTCCACATGAAACACAAGTTAAAATTAAGGCTTGAGCATGCAACAGTGAGTTGGTGATTGTCGTAAATCGAACATAGGTAATACAATCACAGATGTCACCGAGAAATCAAACCAGCAAAAATCCCAAAACTAATGGACATCTAACAATCAATTAGCTCATAAACAAAGCCAGCTTAAACATGGTAAACATTTACTGCTGAGGACCAATCAACTATGCTTCATATCAATTGAAAAATTAACATGTGATAATGTTGTATTAATACCCAATTAATCGAACAAATGCCAAAACACATGCTTACATCGTAGACGGTCCACATCAGAGGTGGTGAACGTAAGCACAAGAGTGATTATGTTATCCAGTCAGCAAAAACATAGACCATAGTACAACTATGAACAGTTGAGGTACAAAATTCAAGTGAGTCAGCAAGTGACATAGACACCTATGTTATGGTGATCATATACATGTGTACTCAACACCTAAAACCATTAAAACATTGCTTCACATATCAATTAAATCAATATATTATGCATGACCCCATTTCACAACACATTGCGGTTACAACTTAAATATAAGATCATTGATTTATATGTCAAAACAATACCCATCAACCCTTTTTATAATGTAAACAATATGTGTGTGTTATATATTCATGTGTGTTGGGGGTTGTTGTCTATACGACTGCATCCAAAAAAAATTGGGCTATTTTTAGGTTTTTTCTATAAAAAAATGTAATTTAATTCCAGTTAAGGGATTGGGGTCTATTTCTAATCTGGGCTAACGAATTAGGGTTTTGGATGCTACGGAATACCTACATATTGTATTGTGAATGGTTAATAATCATAATGTGAAAGTGAGAGGTGCGGCTCTAAGTTTTGTTGGTTTTCCAAGTTAAGGGTTTCTAGGGTAAATATTTGTGTGTTATGTAGGAATGTTTTGGTGTAATCTCTATTTTGGTTAAAATAATATGTATGCTTTGCTTCTATGCATAGGTTTAAAAGTTACATATATATATAGATGTGTGTGTGTGTGTGTGTGTATTGTGCTAGCACATTATTGATTCAAGAATTATACATTTTGAAACCATGTGTGTCTCGAAGGTAGCTTTATTTCCTTGTGACTCCCATGTTGATGTAGGGCCCCCTTTTGTAGGTTCAAGTCTTAGGTGAGAAACAAATTTGGCCAAGTTCATAGAAGATATTAACAAGCAATAATCATCAATGACAATGACCACATTGCAATTTGCAATGCTTTGCAAATTTTAGCTAGTGAACCATTTAGGGGGGAAACAAGTACCTTTAAATGCACTAGATCTCTTGGAATCCAACATGACCCTACTCAATGGTTTTTCTACTATCTGGAAAAGGGGGGGAGAAATAGTACAAACCCACCGTAATCCTCTCTATGGAAGAAAGAAAATAGTATTAGATTTAGTAGTCAACACTGAGAAAGAAATTGTAGTTACACAAATCATGACGCAATTCACAAAGGTAACAAAGATTCCCAAATGAATAAGAATTATCTTCAAATGAAGTTAACTAACATAATAATAAATCTTGTATAAGTCAACCTTTATCCCCATAGCTCTATGCTTCTTTGATCTTATTGAACGAAGTCCTTTTTATGCCACACCAATGGCATCATGAATTTACCTCCCTTCTAGAAAACCAAATTGTTCACTCGGAATGGACTTTGAGAGAAAACATTTAACCCTTCTAGCAATGACATTTGCAATAATATTATAAATGCAATTACATAGAAATATAGGTTTGTATTCTTCAAAAGACTTAGGATTATCTTATTTTAGAATAAGGGTTATGAAAGTAGCATTAAAAGGTGCAAAATTCCTCCCAGAGTATCTTGATTCTTCATCCATTCTCAACAAGTCCTCTCCTAGAATGTCTAAAAATATGAGGAAGCATTCCATTGTCCACCCATCTAGACCTATACTTTTTTCCTTCTAGAAACTATTAAGCATATAGTTCAATTCTTCCCTAGACCCCTCTTCCATTAAAATGATATTTTTTTGCCCACTTACAAAGCTAGAAAAAAAGGAAGCCATTTTGATTACCTCTACTATAGTAGCTCAACTTCCTTCAACGTTATATATGTCTACAAAATGGTCCACCCTTGACTAAGCCAAATATTTGAAACGATAAGCTATTGATCCATCTCCTCACCAATTTCCAAATGATATTGATGTTGTTCATGTGATTTGTATAACCAATGGAAAATTTTAGTATTTTCATCCCCACTTGGTAACCAAATGGCCCTACTCTTGAGTCTTCAAGCTTCTTCCTTTTAGGGTAGGAACTTTCTACTTTTTTTTTCAAGGATGACTTCAACTTTTGATTCCTCAAAGAGGTGAGCAACCCCTTCTTATCTATACAACACCTCTAGTTTACCTTCCACCTTAGATAGGGAATTTTCATCTTAAATATTTTTTGCATGTGCCCATGAAATAGAAGCTTGCTTTACATTTTTTTATATTTTCTCAAATTTGGTTGCAAGGATACGTCAAAGGGAACCCATAAATATTTTATTAGCCTAACAAATCCCTCCTCTTCCAACCAACCTAGGTTGAATTTATATGGAAATTGACGTTTCCTCACAATAGGAGCTAATTCTATGAGAATTGGAAAGTAGTAAAATTCCCCTCCAATACTTACCCATTATCTAATTCAGACAAAATTATTAAGCTAGGATTTTGACACCATGAAACTATCCAATATTTTTTGATATCCTCTCTCCATGTACTCTTTTGTTCCTCTAGGTAGGTTTTAATTTGGTAGGTCCAATATCTTAAAATCCTACATCATCGAGCTTCCTTAATAAAGAATCCAAGAGAGTGGTAACTTGATTTGTTGAATCCTAAACCTCCAAGTAGTCCAATGTAAAATTAATATCACCCCCAACGATAGTGCAACCCCAATTAATCCATTTCCAATTGAACAAATTATCATAGAGTAACGACCTATCTTAATATGGTCCATAAATGTTCAAGATAGTGATTTCATTCCCTAAATCCTGGGAGTAAAGAGTTGTTCTCAAACATGAAGCAAAGGACCAAAAATTAGTATAGAATAGCGATCTTCTCCTCCAACTAGAAACCAATCCCCCATGGACCTTCAGTCAATGCAAATAAACTCTCAACCCTTAAATAACTTCTCAAGATCACTTACTATCTTTCCACCTCCACTCGTAATCTCTTGTAATAGCAAAATATCAGGATTGTGAATCCACGACTCTCTTTAGGGCCCATTTTTAGAGGGTTTTCCCAACCCTCGACAATTGAATGATAAACAAATCATTTGTCGGCCTCTTTTGGGGCATTGATTGCTCTAAGAATCCCATTCAAAGAGAGTTGTTTTCCGACCAAAACTTCATTTACTGCTTTTTTCTGAACCAAATACATATAAAATTTCCTTATTTTTCTTACCCCTTTTAAACCCTTGCCCTCATTCAAATGCGTTCCACCTACAGTCCCCCAATCAAAATCACTAGGATTTCCTATTTTGACCTTAAATTATGCCTAATTTTTTTTCAATAGCCTCCCCTTTTGTAACAAGATTATTGTCATTTACGGGAATAATACTAGAGCGTGAAACATTTCAATGCAACATATTTCCAAATTCAACTAAATTCCCCATAGGTAACTAAACCTTATCTTTTTAAAAATGAATACTAGACAATACTCCCTTCCTCACCAATCCCTAATAGTCCCCAAATTCCCATTAAATAATGACTCGGATGTTAAGATGCCCAATGGGCGGATCCATCACAAAGAGATAATTGATGTGAAAGCACCATTTCTCATTAGGCAATGTACATATAAATACAATGAGAAATTACCCTTGGTTTCATCTTCCAATGCGTCTCTTGGACTCCTCTATCCTTTTCCTATTCACCTATGACTATTGGTTTCCATTGCATGTTAATAGTGCACAATATGCCTAACCCTAAATATTAGGTTCCCAAAAATTCCCCCATTAATTCAAAGGGGTCTATGCGAGTTCAAGAAAATAGAGCTAAGTAATTGGAATGGACAGCTGCCAATTGTTGAACATTTCTAACTTGACAATCCGACTTTTCCAAGCAAGCTAGCAGAAACTGACATCTTTTGCTAAATACAATTTCTCTCTGAAGTGGTGGTTTTGTATGACCACAAACCAAAAGGGATAGCATAAGTTGAATTCTTCTACTAAGTGGGTGGTTTTAATCTGACCACAAACTCTGGAACTTGGAGATGACTCTGATTTTGGCTCAGTGGTTCTTTGGAATTTGGATCTGACTTAGGTTCTCGCCCAGCGGTTCTTGGAATGTTCTGAAGGCTAGCAAAAGTTGAATTCTTCTACTAAGTGGGTGGTTTAGTGATGACCACGAACTCTGGAACTTAGCTTGAAGGCTCAGAGGTTCTTGTAACATTCCAAAAGGCTAGTAGAATCTGATACATTCTACTAAATGGGTGGTTTTGGGTTGGCCACAAACCAACTGGAGCTCAATCGAACATGGCTCTGAATTTGTTTGGGTTCACTTATTCCAACTCGCTTGTTCTTGCTTGCTGGTTTCTAACAGTCTATCATTCCCCCCTGTCAAGAACAATGTGAGGAGTGAAAAGTCTCATGGTGGTTATGAGTGTCAAAACTAGACATTGAATACCAAGAAATCATGACTTCTGTGGGACATGGCTCTCTTATTTCTTTTGGCTGCAGCTCTGAATCTGGCCTCGTTTGTTTCTAACTGTTAATCATTCCACCCTGCCAAGAATAATGTGAGGAGAATAGAGTGTCTCAATTGCAAGATGTGTCAATACTCATGAATGAACTTTTCAATATGACATATAAATCTTCTTGGTTGTTGACAACCATTGCCAAGAAGTGATCCACCCATAGTGAATCTTCTCTCTTGCAGGTTTCTTCATAATGAAGCATCTGTTTGATGAATGGGTATGCTTCCCACAATTCTTGCAAGGATGAAGATTAAAACACTGATCTTTCATGTGACCAGCTCGATCATAGCGTTGGCATGTCAAACTCTGAAATGGAGTGGATGAAGGTGAAATCTCATTGAGGAATCCAACACTCTAAAACTGGATTGGCTTGGAGAAATTAGAAATGTGAACCGTCACTTCCTTGTCATATCCAAGACCAGTTATGTGCTTGTTGTGGTTGATCTCTTCCCATATTCTGATGATGGGCTTAGAAAGAACATGTGGAACCTTTGTATGCATTACTTCATCTTCATTTTCTTTTTCTCCTCATGTGGGGCCACTAATCTACTTATGTGATTCTGAAGTGGCGTCATTTTGTGGAGGTAGCTAAATGAAATCATAGAGATGAATGTTTTGAACATGAACAAGTTCATAATGTGTTTCTTCTCGTAAAAGATGTGACTCAAGGTGTAAGAACTCAAGAGTGTCTTGGGGGGGCGCACGAAGATGCTCCCCAAATTCGTTGCAATAGGGTCGCGCTAGCAGAGAAAAAAAATAGCGCGATCGCACCTAAGGAGACACGCACGTGCCTCTAGGTTCGGTACCAAACCGAGGCATGTGCGCGTTGATGGCACGTGCACGTCACTGACGCATACGTGCAGAGGAAACGCGCACCCGCCCCTATTAAAAAAAAAAAAAACAGTCGACAATTTCCCCATTTTTCATTTGGTCGGCCGAGCGCATCCTCTTCCTCCACGTACGCATCCATTCAACTACCAACGGAGGCCAAATCCACTCCAAATCCACCCAACAACACCCACAAACTCGTCACCACTTCGATTAATAGGTAAATATCACGTTTTTCTTCAATTTTATTCATTGTTTGTGTCAATTTTTGTATTTTTTTTGTTTATGTAATTGTAAATAATTCCCAAATTTTAAAAACAATGAACCAATTTTCAACTGCATATTGCAACTGAGACAATGAGTGAACAAGATGTTAACCCCGATTCCGGTGGAACACAAGAAAACCCAAACCTTAGACCCAATGCCGAAGAAAACCGTGAACACAATCCAAATGCCGAACAAAACCAAAACCCACAACCTAATTTTGAACAAGATGACCTTAACCACTATGTAAATAAAATGCGAGTGTACACTCGCACACTTAGAAACTCGGGTGAACCATCTTGATTGTCTCTTGCCACATCAATTGAGAACTCAATCGACTCCCTCATACATGCACACCAGCAATTGACCGACATGACTCAATTTAGAGCTAGGATGTGGGAGTACTACTCCACAGGCATCTCCAAGGAAGCAATAAAAGATTTGAACATTACAAAATCCCAATTATATAGTATGTTCACTGATCCGAAAACAGGCCAACCACTGAACATTACAAAGCCACGTGTCTGCATGGATTGGTGTCATTACCAACTATGGAGGGACAATTGGATGCAGAGGTGGTTCATGGTGTACGATAAACCTCCCTTCAATAATAGGGAGGTTCCACAGTACTTCCTTCGCCAACTGTGGGCTGAGTTTTTCCTCGGTTTACATGTCAACTGTTTTGACATAACCGAGTTCCAGGGTGTTGGGCGTGGCTCTACCCAAGATCGACCTGCTGCCAGGAGGAACCCACTGAGAGGGCCACCAGCTCCGAGGCGCGACCCTAACCCCTCTCCCCAGCCACCTCAGTTTCCCCGTAAGCTTGATCAGATCGAGGTGGAAATGAGGAATGTTGCACGTGGTCTCCTCAGACACACCTCCTTTGTAGCAGCGACTACAGTGGAGAGGTCGAGTGACCTTGATAGAGATCCATGTGCAGGGCCTTCACAACAGGGCCAGGATAGACCCATGACCGATGGTAGCCATGCTGGGCATTCCAGTTCGACGGGGACAATGCCACATCTTTGTCCCCATTGCGGGCACACTTGCCGTGGCCCGACTGAGGGTTGTTATATGGATCACGTCAGCAATTTTTTTAATGGGTTTTCAATCATAACTTTATAACTTGTAAAGTATTTTTGTTTGACCTAAACTATTATTTCAATGTACAGTTATTCAGAGCTGATACACCGAGATGGGAGAACGTAGAATCTCCCAACCTGGATGCAGCAATGGCAGCTACAACTGAAATTGCGGCACCCCACATGGAGGTATTTTCAGTACCTGACACAATTTTGTTATTACTTATGTCATTTATATTACTCAAGTATTTATATTTATGGCATACACGTTGATAGTTCGTACAATGTTTTTGAATATCTTGATTTCCTAGATAATGACTTGTTTAACATGTTCATAACATGATGCATTTTGTTGTCCACAGGTGTTTCGTGACTATGGTGATCAGCCACCCCCGCCAGGGATTGGCACATCACCATATAGACAGGTACAATGTGTAGTTATAAGCATGCTTTTAATTTGATTTGTTACGACTTACTATGGTTTAATTTATTGTTTGTTTACTAAATTGTGATATTACAAATGTATATGTAGGTTCCACCAGCAGCTGTGTCTCTGCATTTTAGTCCTGTGTATCCACCCTATCCCATGAGTCCCCCCCCTCGCTTTCATCTAGACCCCTCCCTACGTCCACCCCCTCCCTTCCATTCATCCCCCCCTCTCCGACCATACTCCCCCCTCCATCCATCCTCCCCCACTCACCCACCCCCCTACATCCATACATCCCCCCCAATTTATCCACGCCCCCATGTCTATCCATCCTCCCCCATTCGTCCACGCCCCCCCTTCCTTCCACCTTCCCCTCTTCGTCCACAACCTACCATTTGTCCATCCTCCTCCCTCCATGCAAGACTGCCCTCCCATGCACCATCCCTCAACACCGTCCGTAGCCCTTTCCGTTTGATACCCTCTATCCTACAGCCGGCAGGGGTTCATAGTCCACATGGTCCTCCTCCACCCCATACCACCGTGTCTTCTCCCACCATATCATCCCCACTTCCCGCCACTATTGTGACATCTACTCTTCCAATATCCTCATTAGTATCTCCAGTGGTTGCACCTGTAGTGGATGCCACTACATTTGCGCCCCCCCCCATCACTGCATCGGAGTTGGTTGTCCGGCCATCTACTCCACCTGCTAGCCCAGAAGGCCAGCCATGTCCATCGTCGGAGGTGTTCACGGTGAGAATCAAGTTAATTTATGAAAATATTTTGATGCATCAACAAAAATTAATTTAAGCAATTATGACTTTTCAATGAAATGATTGTTTTAAATGTTGTAGGCTGGAATTGCTGAGAGGCTTCGCAGATCCAGGACACCTCCCCAACATTTCCCACTCATGTCAGAGGTGATTTATTTAATATTTGAATTCTACATTTGTTTTATAAATGTGGTAAATGTTGCAAATGCTTGAAAATGATGGTATCTTATATCATTTGTTCCAGAGCCCAGAGAGATGGTCTACTCCTAGACGAACCAAGACCCGAGGCACCGGTAGCTCGAAGAGTAGGAAGATCGACTTTGGATCTGCACCTGGGAGTGACGGCGGTGGTCACAATGCTTGACACGTCACGTGTTATGTACATTAGCCACAATGTGGCACTTTTGTGCACCAGTTTTGATGTACTTTGTATCTACGGCACAAGTTGTCATGTATTTTGTATCTACGGCATGAGTTGTCGCATTTTGTGTAGGGAACGAGTTGCCATTGTACGTACATTAGGAACCATGTTCCACTATTCGCCAGAAATTGTATATGTTTGGATGACTTTTGTAGCCTCGATGTACATGGATTTTCAGTTATGTGATTTATATATCTCGTTGTCTAATGTGGTTGTCTCATGTTGTGTGTATCATGATGTGATGTTGTGTAAATTTGGGTTTTACCTAGATCTTAGAAGAGAAGTTGGATATCGTAGTTCAGCTTGGTTTATCTTTCCACATGTAAAAGCTTCTAATGGTATCTATGTTAAGAGAACATTGTAAACATAGGCTAACTCAAACAAAATCATGTGTGAGAATTAATCTAAAAACAAACGGAATAAATGGATGGACAAATCACACCTCATGGCACATATGATATATATTGGGAACTTGAGTACTAGGAAAAGAACACTTAAAAATAGAAAATGTCCATTGTCGTCAAAAGGTTAAAATGAGATCCAACATGATTTTTAATAGCTCTACATAATGAGATCCAAAAAGGCCATACTCTACATAATGAAATGTTGTCACTAGTATTTATTTTGACCATTTTGTCCACTTAAGATCATGCAACAAATTAATAACCAAGTTATGGAATCATTTCTTAATCAATTGTCACCATACAAATAGGACAACCTTGAGCACGATGTATAGCTAGCTCATTAATTCTCACTCACATATATAGCCACATTTGATTTGATGACCATCACATCCACTACCATTTACAATTAGGACTTCCTTAATTTATCATTATGCGATAGTGATCTAATTTTATGTATGCATATATGTGTATAGTGGTTTGGATTCAAATATATGCAGATGAATATATATGTACAATGAAAATGATTTAATCTTTACATGTATTATAATTTAGGGCTAGATCTTAGGATACACAATAGGGTTTCATTGTGATTCAAACTAGGGTATATGCTACCAACTAGGGTTTTTAGGCTAGGCTCTCATGTTTCTAGGCTAGGATCCAAGCTCCATGGTCACCATATTAATGTTTAATTCCACTATCATGTCATCATTCTCACCAATACCATGCCCACTACTACAATCACCATCAAGCCTCTCAATCCCACTTTGAACATTTCCCATACTTCCAAGTTAAAATTGATAGGTCTTGTGGCTAAAATATTTTCACTTATCTATTCACATAGACAAATCCACTCCTGTGAAAGATTTGTTGTAGCTTGGTACGTGCAAGTTCACATGCAATAATACTTGAGAGATCATTTTACCCCATGATCCATGGAAGATTCATTGGATTCATATGAACCTCATTGTCATCACCCCAACCATGGTCAAGACGCCAAGATCCATCCTTAGTAGACAAAACCTCATGTTGGCACCCATACCACACTCAAAGATAAAAAAATTCTCTGAAAGGGCATGTTTGGGGGTTGAGGGAATCTTGATTTTTTATAATCACACATGAGAGGTTCTTAGAGTCAAATACATTGAATATAAATAAATTCCCCAACGCCTTCATCATCTTCATCACCATCGCCATCATCATCAACACCTTCATCATCACCATCACCATGACCATCAACTTCACCACCATCACCATCATCATCAACTTCACCATCTTCATCATCATCACCATCTTCGTCATCATCACCATCTCCATCTTTTGGATGCGAGACGGAACCATCACCATCTTCATCATCACCATCAACCTCACCACCATCACCATCATCATCAACGTCACCATCTTCATCATCATCACCATCTTCATCACCATCACCATCTCCATCTTTTGGATGCAAGACGGAACCATCACCATCACCATCAAACTCATGACCATCACCATCATCATCAACGTCACCATCTTCATCATCATCACCATCTTCATCACCATCACCATCTCCATCTTTTGGATGCGAGACGGAACCATCACCATCTTCATCATCACCATCACCATCACCATCAACCTCACCACCATCACCATCATCATCAACATCACCATCTTCATCATAATCACCATCCTCGTCATCATCACCATCTCCATCTTTTGGATGCGAGACGGAACCATCACCATCTTCATCATCACCATCACCATCACCATCAACCCATCACCATCATCACTACCATCACCATCTTCATTATCATCACCATCTTCGTCATCATCACCATCTCCATCTTTTAGATGTGAGACGGAACCATCACCATCTCCATCATCACCATCACCATCACCATCAACCTCACCACCATCACCATCATCATCACCATCACCATCACCATCACCATCACCATCAACCTCACCCAAACCCTATCCCTAACCCTCACCCAAATCCTAGCACTAAGCCATCTTCTCAATCCTCACCATCACCATCACCGTCACCATCAACGTCTTCATCATCACCACCATCTCCATCATCATCATTGACTCTAAATCTAACCCTAATTCAATTTCCTTCTATAACCCTAGCCCTAACCCTCACCCAAACCCTAGCACTAAGCCATCTTCTCCATCCTCACCATCACCATCACCGTTACCATCAACGTCTTCATCATCAGCACCATCTCCATCATCATCATTGACTCTAACTCTAACCCTAATTCAATTTCCTTCTATAACGCTAGCCCTAACCCTCACCCAAACCCTAACACTAAGCCTTCTTCTCCATCCTCACTATCACCATCACCGTCACCATCAACATCTTCATCATCACCACCATCTCCATCATCATCATTGACTCTACCTCTAACCCTAACTCTAACTCCAACTCTAACTCTAACTCTAACTCCAGGTTCCTCATCAAAGCCTCCATCATCATCATCATCTTCATGACCATCACCATCACCGTCACCATCACCGTCAACCTCTTCATCATCATCATCATACGTGCCCGGTGGAAGATTTTCCAGAGTTGACCCCCATGTGCAAAAATTGCACACTCCCTCACTGAGAAAAACCCTAGTTTCCAAGATGGACGTACAAGATGAGGGCGGGGCCACCGGGCCAGAGGGGAGGGGCACCCCTAGCACTATCCCGGTGTGTTGAATCCAACGGAGTTGACGGTTCATCGATCCGAGCCACGGTCTTCATTCTATGGCTCGTCCCGTCTCGCATCCAAAAGACCTTCAGGGACACCTGCTGGATACCTGCCGGGGGCGTAGAACTCCAACCGTGCAACAAAATTGGGTTCCGGGGAGTCCTGCAGGTGTGTCTAGGTAGGTTCTGGCCGGGAACGCTAGCCCTAAGTGCCCGATGGAAGATTTTCCAGTGTTGACCCCCGTGTGCAAAAATTGCACACTCCCTCACTGAGCAAAACCCTAGTTTCCAAGATGGACGTACAAGATGAGGGCGAGGCCACCGGACCGGAGGGTAGGGGCACCCCTAGCACTATCCCGGCGTGCTGAATCCAACGGAGTCAACGGTTCGTCGATCTGAGCCACGGTCTTCATTATATGGCTCGTCCCGTCTCGCATCCAAAAGGCCTTCAGGGACACCTGCCGGGGGCGTAGAACTCCAACCGTGCAACAAAACCGGGTCCCGGGGAGTCATGCAGGTGTGTCTAGGCAGGTTCCGGCCGGGAATGCTAGCCACAAGTGCCCGGTGGGTGATTTTCCAGAGTTGACCCCGTGTACAAAGATTGCACACTCCCTCACTAAGCAAAACCCTAGTTTCCAAGATGGACGTACAAGATGAGGGCGGGGCCACCGGGCCAAAGGGGAGGGGCACCCCTAGCACTATCCCGACGTGCTGAATCCAATAGAGTTGACGGTTCGTCGATCCGAGCCACGATCTTCATTCTATGCCTTGTCCCGTCTCGCATCCAAAAGGCCTTCAGGGACACCTGTTGAATACCTGCCGGGGGTGTAGAACTCCAACCGTGCAACAAAACCAGGTTCCGGGGAGTCCTGCAGGTGTGTCTAGGCAGGTTCCGACGAGGAACGCTAGCCACAAGTACCCGGTGGAATATTTTCTAGAGTTGACCCCCATGTGCAAAAATTGCACACTCCCTCACTTAGCAAAACCCTAGTTTCCAAGATGGATGTACAATATGAGGGCAGATCCACCGGCCTGGAGGGGAGGGGCACCCATAGCACTATCTTGGCGTGCTGAATCCAACGGAGTTGACGGTTCATCGATCTGAGCCATGGTCTTCATTCTATGGCTCATCCTCATTCTATGCACCTCATCTCCTCCCGTCGTGCTCTCCCTTTCCATGCCCGGTCTCAAAATAGTTCCATACATGCAGCACATCATAAGTCTTGTGCAACACACTCAACCACTGGAAAACAGGTGCATTTTTTAACTGGCCTGCACAACCATCTAACCATATCCAATGCTGATCCATATGTATCCCTCTCTCCTTCAGCTGATCATAGAAAATTTTGAAGCAATGTTGCACATAATGCAGGTCGTGGCACCTGTCGTCACTGATGTAGAAGTTGGTCTCTTTCAATATCATCCTCATGTCATTGCTACTCTTTAGAGCGTGCATGTACGTGATATGGACCATTATGCTAACTTGGTCTGAATGGTAGTATTGACTTTGAATCTCATTATGTGGCTGTAGGGTATAGTTTTCCGCAAAGTCCACAACCGACAATATTGCGCCCTTGGGAAAGTTGTCCCTACACTGTCTGTACTGCTCATCCTGCCATCATGCTACATGAACGTGTTGTACATAATGCTCAGTCTTTTGGTAGAATTCCTTCATGAAATCACAAATTTGTACCTGGTGCCACAAAACCAAGGGCATTAATACAATGTGACATTTTCAATTTGAATATATATGTACAAATTCAACATGTACAGTATGAAAGCATGCAAACTTAAATTACCTGTGACTTCACCAATGCAATTTTTTTGCTTTCCTTCGAACTATCTACTTGATATGTTATGTACTGGAAGTTCTGCATTTCTACTAACATCCTCCCAAATTCGTGCTCCGCGGTTGCGTGGATGCAGCGGCTCAATAATGCAAATCCACTGCAACTGGAACACGTCCCATATAAACATGATCTTTTATAATATTTTTGTCCTTCAGGCCTTCCACACATTATGCTATGTATAAATTCTCTAGATGCATTCGGTGGTTGTAGCAATCCTGCACAATGTTAGTATGCAAACCACAAAATATATGTCTATATGTATCATAATAGTACTCAAATTCTACATGGTATCTACAACAACATGTACTGTGATCAATGCAAATTCTAACATACCAGGGTTTGCATTTTTCGAAGGACCTTTGGCCCAAGTTCAATTGTGTGTGCTCATTCTTGAACCTCTCATAGAGTTATGTTTGTGTGGTGTCAAGGAAGTGCTTGACATGGGGTTCACCCCCCCTAACACATTTTCTCAACTTTAAAACATCTCTTTGATTCGATGACGGTATAGTGTTATCATGCCAAAACTTTTGCACTAGTTCTTTAACAGCATCAATGAGCTTCATGTCTGAATGAGGTAACCTACCAACAAAGGCCCAACAATCTTTTTGGCCTGGGGTCTCAAGTTTTTCTCTAATGGCAGAATACTTTTGAAGAGTCTTTCTATCTACTTTAAAGATTTTACATGTGTGTGATAGTAGGCGACATTGCCTTGTGGATTTGTCTACAATCGATTCTGACAATACACGATGGGCCGCATTAAAATATTTTGTGCGAGAAGTTTTTCCAATCAAATTAAATGCAGATTGTAGATTTCTAACAACATGATTGTTGGCCTCTGAACTTCTAACTATCTTTATGCACAAAATTCTCCTAACATGAGCTAGATAATGTGATTTTAACAAAGCAAGAAACAATTGACATTTTGCTGCATCGGTTTTGGATTCAAAAAAATATTTGATTATCTTGTTACAATGGAAATCAATAGTGCCTTTGGACATCTTACCTTCAAGTCCTGAAAATGAACTTTCATCCACATGAATACGTCTGGGAGTTCTTCGTCGTCTGGTTGATAGTTGAGGCAAGGGAGTCGGCAAGGAAGTACGAGTCTCGTCAACTGTTTGTTGTGGCCCTTCGTTCAGTAATTGGTCCTACAATGGAGTGTGTTCGCCAGGTGGGTGCTCTTCTTGGGGTGGTTTCCAGTTAAGAACTTGTTCAACATTCATCCCTTCATACTCGACATCAGGCAAGATTTGATTGACTTCAACCACTTCGTCATTGCTTGTTGATGGATCTAAGGCACTGACATTTTGATTTTTATGGTTTTGCATGTACAACCTGGCCTTTTCTCTTATCTCATGGGCCTTTTCAGGGGGCAACGGCCTTCTTCTAGACTTTCTTTGATTATTATGTTTGTTGCCCATATTCAATGCACTTTTGGAAAGACGAAAATATGACCCCTGCAAGAATGAACAACAAACAAGATATCAAAACTCGATGTGCATGATTATTAAAGCTCTATGTAGCAATTGATTATGTACAACAACATCTAGTGATAATGTTTTCATATAATCTTAAAAGCTATTGGGAATGCCCTACATATAAAGTTACAACATCACATCTAGGAACTCATTAGGATGGTATTGGATGGTGGTATGGGATGTTAGTAGTCCAGCAAATTCCCTACAAGGGAGAAGCTCATATTGACTTCATTTTCATGGTATGGATGAGGGAAAATAGCCCCAAAAGACTAAGACTTTTCAATTGTTTAGGTGTTTGTGTGAGTTGTTGTAGTGAAACCATGAGGAATTCAACAAATGTTTGTCTACTAGATGGAGGAATGTGATTATGAAATGTTATTGGTGGTGATGCAAGTAATTTTTTTTTATTATCTTCATGAAAGGTTGAAAGCGTTGCTTGGTGCATGTTGTAGTTTTTTTTTGGTAGGATGTTTTTATTGTCTATGTTGAAGATTAAGAAGACTAAAATAGATCTATCATACAATTCATGAGGAAAAACCAAAATAGATTCCATTCAAACAAGTGAATGAAGACTAAATTACATTTAACAAGATCAAATTTTCACCATACCTCAAGGATTATGATTGCTCTTTGCTTCAAATGTCAAATGCTCTTTTGTTGTGTCCACTATATGTAAGAAGACTTCATGTGTATCCAAGTAGCATGAGAATTCAATCCAAGGTGCCAAATAGAGTCCAACTGTTGTGTATTCACTCAACTGATCCAAATAGAGCCCAATAGGTGTGTATTCAATACAAAGAGCCAAATAGAGCCCCAAATATTGTGTATTTTATCCAAATGGTGTATGAATTCAATCTACCATGAAAATGCTTGTTGGACTGTGCATGAAACCAACGAACAGAATGCGATGAATGAGGAAAAAAATGCGGGAGAAAGAACGCGGGTGATTTTCTAAATTTTATGTTCAACAGGGACGCGCACGCGCCTCTGGCGCGTGCGCGTCCTTGCTGAACGTTGCAATGGTTGGTGGGTAATGTTCATTGTATTTATTTCCCAACAGATATAAATGTGTCGGGTTATGCCTAGAGCCCCTCCCCATAAAGAGCCCCTCCCCCATAAAGGCCTTTAGGACCTCTTCTAACCCATAATCCCTAAGTGCATTTAAGTGCTTCTAGGTGTTTGGGGGTTTAAGGGTATATTTACAAATTTGTGTATTTTGATTTCAAAACATTAATTTAATTTTCAGTTAGAAACATATGTATTACATCAAGAATAATTAAATACATAGTAGAT